>OX578133.1:202355581-203555581 GCA_951213105.1 Amaurobius ferox | reverse complement strand
CGGTTACAACATATTTAGAATTGTTATATTCATTCTTGAAAATAAGCAGTTTTTTATCCCAGTCAAAGGCTTCATTGGCTAGACATGCCAAAGAAGATTTCAGTATTGAGTGTACTCTCTCCAATAATCCATTTCCATGTGGTCTATACAGACTAGTTTTGTGATATGATTCAATTTCTTCAAAAACCAAAAAAAATCCAAGTTCGGAAAGAGGCAATTTGATTAATTAGCCTCGGTTTTTGAATAAGTTACTAAAACCACCCTATTTACTTGACCGTAAATGTTTAATCACCAAGAGGTGCATTACCAGCAAGCTGGCATATCATGCTAAGAATATTAATGAGCCATGCTGTTTAAATCAATGCACATATTTTAATTCAAACAAAATATTTATTATTAATTATTACTCAAATCTTGATTAAATATTTAACTTTGATATCAAAATTCATAACTCAAATTTAATATTAGCATCATTATTTCCTACTCATATCATATCATAGATTTATACTCATCAACTACACCTAAATTCTCATCGTTCACATTATATATATAGGATCCAATAATCTTTACTTTTAAATGTTAATATTATTCATACACTCTATTTATATTCATCATATTTATATATTCACAACACTCTCATATTATATATTTATGTATAATTTATTTTATCACCTTATATTACTAGTATCTGATATATATATATATATATATATATATATATATATATATATATATTAGAGTTTAATGATTCCAATTACATTTGTGGACCAGCTTTAAGCAAATTTAAACTATTATCTAGTAAATTCATTAAATTCATTATATGTCAATTTTATATGCCTTTAATTTGTATAAAATCATTTTATGTAAAATGTAACTCACATTTATGTTTGGTGACTTGCTTTTTCTTGGAGCACTCAATACTGGTCTACACAGTTCTGCTAAAGAGTTTTATAATTTGTCACAGTGCACACAAAATGAGTCTCTGTAAATAATTAGCATTAATTTTTAATCTGTGAGCATCAATTATTTTTGGCATTCATGGCTGTCTGGCTTCTCTTCTCTGCAGCAGATCATTCGGCAATTCTTATCTGTTTCATTCGTACCTTCGGTGTCCACAGCTATTATAACTCCTGACTTCCAAATTCTTCAATTACACAAAGTATCACGGTTTTGGGCCAGACTCAGATTCTATTGTCCATTGTGCCTTTTGCATGATTCAAATTTCATTATATATAAAATAAATTTATATAGTTGGGAGCATGGTTTTACTTCGACGTTGACCACTGATGATGTCCAGACAATTTTAGTATCTCCATTCAGCAAATCAAATGTTTATAATAACCAACATTAAACAAGTGTGAGTAATTATATTAATCAGAGGCATGTATTTTATCTTCATTCCATTCGCCGCTGCTTCCATAACTGCCATAATCAATGTTCACAATCATGAGCCTTTTGCTCTCCCAAAAAAATGGGAGCCCACAAAAAATGTGTCTGATGACTCCGCCAAGTCTCTGTTAAGTGATTTTACGCAATTATAGTATCTAGACATGATTTAAATTTGTTCAGTGCATATGATATATTACTCAGGTTATTGGTATCACCTCTCCTCTCCGTCACTGCTGCTAGTCATAACGGCAATTACCGACTATACCCTATACTTGTGCCTTCCTCGCACAAAAACAGGAGCCCACTTTTTCTGCTACTGTCTATTTTGACATGTATCAGTCAAATGACCAGCTCTTGATAAAAAAAAAAAAATTCAGGAGATCCCAGACCGGAGGTCTGGCGTCCCTTCGAAATCAATCACTAATGCTTATACGTTCTAGTGTAAAACAGTAGAAAAAACTTTGCCTCAGAATAAATGAGTGATTTGGTCTTTTATCTCCACTATAACATTTCGCTGTATCAGGTGTTGGTCACGTAGTCAGTGCTTCCTCTTGGAATTCTGTGTCTTATAGCAAAAGAAAATAAAAAAAGTGCCAACAGTGCAATACTGTTGCACTGCTTCTGCTTCGACCTTGGGTAGCAGTAACAAGTGATAAGAGGCGTTCTTAGTCGCCCTAAATATTGCTATTTTGACAGTAGAAACTGCACTTAATTGGAAACTATGCAGTTTCGTATGCATCTTCCTTTATGCTTAGGGGAGTAAAATTCAACATCTTTTGTGTGAATATTTGGCACTGGTTCTTTTTACTGTGGAAACATCTGCATTTCCTTTTCCAGTAGTCTTTGTACAATTGTACAGCTGCATGAATTGCCTTGGAACATTATTTTTCTCTTGGGAAATTGTTTCTTTGAAATGCCAGTAAAAGTCTTGTTGCTATGTGCAAGGGAAAAGTAGGCTTCCATTTTGGAATCGAATACTAACAAAATCACTACATGGCATGAAACACACAATACACACAAATATGTCCAGTGAAATCTGATTTCACTGCGTCAGGCTTATCACAAGGATCAGATCATATTATTCTTTTTAGCCACCCAATTTAGACCGGAACCCAATAGGGTTGACATCCACAGGAACAGTATCCTCCTTTCCATTCTACAAACCACTTGGAACGCCTTTCAGACCTCGAGATTTAATGTGTCTGTACTTAAACATGGGGATAATTTAGGTAGCTCCGGAATCAAACTGGGGTCTTACATGTGCCAGTGGTTAAGACTCCATACCTTAACTATTGGTCTATTCTACCCTGAACGCAGCAGGTGTCATAATATGATTTTACCAGACACAAAAGACAGATTTTCTCCTATGCACTACAGGAGAAGACTAGCAAATGGTGAAGAATAATCACCATTTAACCACAAAATATGTGGTTTTTGTTTTTGTTTTCATTATTAAGAAAAGTATTGGTGTATAATTCCTACAGAAAAGAGGTTTAAGAGGCTACAAGAAATTTGGAGTAATTATTTCTCCATAAGCGGAGTACTGACCATTTAGAAAATTAACAAGCCAGGCATGAACTAGCGCTTATCTAAAAGCAAAGCAATTGATAAGAAAAATATTAGAAACAGATCTTGCAATGCTTGATTACTTACTTACTTTAATGTTTGAATGCTTCATTACTTAAATACTTGATGTTCTTGGCATGCAAATTCATCTTTCTGCTGTACAAATAAAAAATTGTACAATGCTTCAAATGGAACTTTTTTAAAGCTTCTATAATATCTAGCCCTTTTTCATCCTAACATGAATGAACATTTGCGTAGAGTTAAAGATTAAGAACCAATGGTTTACTACCTAGGAAAATATATCCCAAATGAGCTATGGGTCATGCCATGTCAATTCAACACAGCTCCCAACCCGACCAATACCAATTTTTTTAAAACTTGCCTATTTTGTTGGTCACTCATATATAAGACTCTGTGCAAAATTTTAGTCCCCAATTTTCATTATTTTTTTATTTATAAAAATTTGAAGTTTGGAAAATCTGGTAATATTTCATGATTCTTGACATATTCAAACATCTGTATATTTTGACCTAATCAACAGATTGCACTGAAATAAAGTTTATTTTGTATATTAAGGTATGACCTTTCTTGTGATATGTCACTTGACCTTGTAAATGATAGTTTTCATTTCAAGGTCACTTGATTTGACCTTGAACTGTAAAGAAGTGTATCTTTAATTTTTCAAAGTATGTATATTGTTGATAAACTATTTATCTCTATTGTACACAAATTTTAAGTTGGGAAAATCATGGGCTCATAGTGAAAATAAAATTCTAAATAAATATATGTTAGATGAGCAGCTATTCAAAAAGTACTGGGAACCACATAAAAGAATAATTGATTAAAAATTCTTAAATAAAATATTATTATACTAAACTAATAGATAAACATTTACTAATGTGCATATAATTTCATTTTTTTTTTTTTTTTCAATTTTAAGATTTGAAAGAAAATGTTAATATTATTAATCATATTTTAAATACACTCATAATCATTGCTATTTTGTGTATGTGTGTGTGTATATATATATATATATATATATATAAGATTTAAAATGTAAAGACGACGCGAAGTTAGACGCGAATTTTTTATGTATGCTTTCCTATTCGAAGTTTATACGCTTTATGCAACTCTTCCATGATTCTCGTCTTGCTGGTTAGTAAAATTTCCAATTTTTGTTATTTTGATCATTTTTATGTTGTCTGGGATTCGGCCATTTTTTCCCCACGGGCATGATCGATTGTTGTTTCGGGCGTGCAGAGTCTCTGGGAGCATTTTCATGAAGTCAAAGCTATCTTCTAACCAGGAAATAGGGGTCGCAATCCCCCTTGACCTTTCTGCAACCCTGTAAACACAATCATTCCACCTATATATTTTCTTTTTTCATTTTGAATCTTATATTTCAAGACTCTGATAGTGCGGCAATTTGCGCCTTTCTCTTTCTTGAATTTCATACTTTTTGGGATTGTATTTCTTTATATATATATATATATATATACAGTACAACCTCGAAAATCCGGACATCCAAAATCCGGAAACCTCCAAAATCCGGACGTTTTCCAAATTTTCGTTTTTTTTCCCGGACTGACGAAGTCGCGGATTTAAAAAAGATATAATAAGGTAAGATTATTTACTTTATACATAAGATTATTTATTTTACCGTATTTTCCGGTCGACTTTCTGAACCCGGAAATGAAATGAAAGTTTAGATGGACGGCAGTAGATAGATAGGATCGTGGTTGGAGCATGAATTGAGTTGTTAGCGTTAATCCCTCCTCCCCCTTATTCAAGTCACAACTCCTGATGAATTATTTCGCGCAAAATATACATCGTTATTTAAATACGGAATTTTTATTATCAAAATTTCCTTTTCTCATTATTGAAAAAGACATTTTTCTGAAACAATGTAATTTTTAATATTAAACACTTTAAAACGTTATCGTAACATTTTATCACAAATGTTCAATTAAATCTAAAAATCCCGAGAATTCATATTAACGCTCACGGAAATTTATTTTATTCACTTCATAGTACGATTTCCATTCTTCAATGTATTCTGTTTTGTCTTTAGAATCTCCTCCCCCTCCCGATATCTGACGATTTTTTCGTTCTCGTCGAACATGTCAGCTTGAAATCGACTGTATATTTTGCCTTTTTTGTTTAGAAAGCCATATTTACATACTATAAATAGCAAATAAATAACTAAATAATATCGTATCGCACAGAACCGAGCAACAAGATCATTAACACACAGACCTCTCAAAGGGGTCGGCTTGCCACCGGTGACAGTCGGCTGTGTTTACGATTAGGAACTAAGCAAATTCCTTTCTTCGCTTTCCCTGCCCCACCACGTCCGGGTGCTGCTGTAACCTAGTAATGACTCATCGTAATTTAGAATAATCATTGAGAGGAGAGATATTTTTCTTTTTTGGAAAAGATATTTATTTTATCTACTGCGATATTTTTTACACATTTGACTATTACAAATAAAGTTTTTACTTTTTTCAGAGTCATCAGTCTTTTTAAACATAACATTATATGCTAGATAATAAATAAAACTTTTAAGTTATTATTTTTTGTTTTTCGTTCATTAATAGCGAAAACGGTTTAAACACATTTACACCTTTAAATATATCGTTAAAAGTGCTAATCCTCGATCTTTATTAAATCTCAGCACTGCATTAAATCTTCCGGCGCTTCATTAAATCTCGACAAAGCCGATATAACGGAAGTTCTGCACTTTGGTGATGATGCGCCAATCGTAAATAAATTGAATGATGGCGAAATTCGCGATATGATATTAAATAAAAAAGATCAAAGTAGTGACGATAAATGTGGAGAAGAAAAAATACCCATTGATAATCTTATGCAAGCAATCGATCATGCAATTAAAGGTCTTGAACAAAGAAGCATTATAACCGAGCAGAAGTAATGTCCATCTACAGGATAAAGAAAACTGCTTTTCCATAAACCAAAATTAATGAAATAACAAATGTTAATTCAAATATTTAAATGAAATGATAAAATGGAATTTTATCATTTCGTTTCATTCACACATTCTAAATTATTAATGTGTATATTTTTTCTTAGAAATTTCTTTTGCCCTATTTTTTAGATTAAATAATATGTTTTAATTGATTAACTTAACTTTTGCCATTATTTTTACTAAAAATAGTGCTTTATAGTGTATTTAGTTAATATCAAATCTGAATTTTATTCAAATTCTATAATCTGGAAAAATCGAAAATCCAGAATCGGCAAAGTCCGGACGAGTCCGGATTTTCGAGGTTGTACTGTATATATATATATTAAATATGTTGTTACATATGGCTTTATTGGAAATCGATCCATTACATAACTGGCATCTCATAATGATACGAAGGTAGAAATACAAAACAGAGGAAACTAACTAAACATAAAACAAGAATATTACAAATTAAACAAACACAAAGATCAAAGAAAATAGGTCAAAGAGGGGGTCGCGACCTCAGGGACAGTTCATAAAAGTTCTAGCTTTCTTTCCAATACAGTATGCAAACATTGTTGCTGGGAATCTTTATCTAGACCAAGGCACACAAAGGTGACTTGAGTTCATAACATCAGGACTACAAATGGGGCACACATTTGTTGGAAGAATTCCTATCTTATGAAGGTGTATGGCCAGGCAATCATGACCCTGTTTTCAGTCTAAAATTGACCACTGCTTCCATGCGAGATCAGTTGCTAAATGTCTTCCAGCTATCATAGATATTCTTCCAAACCTTGCCTCTTGATTTAATTGTCAGGTCTATTTCACAATTCGTCAAAATGTTACTATAAACTAGTTTTTTGCATGACCCCTGCGGAACAGGTTGTAGGGTAAGATAAACTAGGTACCCTTTTTGCTAAAATGTCAACTGACTTATTACTGTCGATTCTGACATGTGATGGTATCCACTGAAACAGAGTATATTTGTTTCTATTTCAAAGAAAATCCAGAATTTGCTTTATTTCAGTTATTGTCGATGTCTCAATAAGATTAATTTTTGAGACAGCTTGAATGACTGCTCTGGAGTCTACCAGTATGACAACTTTTGAAAAATAGTCAATTCTATACTTTAGGTTATTAAATGCCAAAAATATGGCATAGATTTCTGCATCAAAATTAGACATATACTAGTCTAATATCTGTTTAAAATCAACAGTCTCGCAATAAGCAACCCCTGAATATTGTCATTTTTTTTAATAATTTGCATTTCACATTTATTCGGCAAATCGAATATTTTAGTGTGCGGAACCCCCTAAAGAAGAAAATATTGTAAATTTTAAATTGCGCACATCTTGCTTTTGAACTATCCACCAGTACACCAAATTAAAGTCTCTATCTCATCCCGAAGCATACTACATTATCATCTCCCCTTCCGAACATTTTTCTGTAGAGCACACCCATAAATGAACATTTTTGAAAAACTCTATTCGCCTTGGGTTTCTTATCAGATGATTGGCCCATATACCAAATATGATGCTTCTATCACTTTTAAAAGGAAGCGTGCCTCATTTATTCTGAAAATCGAACACATTGGTGTTCGGCACCCCCTAAAGTTGCAAATATTGGAAATCTGAAATTGCACACTTTCTTCCTTTCAAACTATCTACCAGTACACCAAATTTAATGTCTCTATCCTATCGTAAAGTATGTTTTTCTATCACTTCATATTTCGAACGTTTTTCTGTGTTACACCCCCTTAAATGATCATTTTTGAAAAACCGTAATAATCTTAGGGTTTTTTTATCAAATGATTGCCCCTCCATATACTGAATTTTAAGCCTCTATCACATTGTAAAGGAGGTGTTTTTCATTTGTTCGTCAAATCGAACATTTTAGTGTGCAGTACCCCCTACAACAGCAAATGTTGGAAAACTGAAATTGCACACTTTCTTCCTTCCTATCTACACGTATACCAAATTTGAAGTCTCTATCTCATCACAAAGCATGCTTTGTCTATCATTTCACCTTTCGAATATTTTCTGTGGAGTACCCCCCCCCCCCCCCCCCCCCTCCTTCAATATGCATTTTTGAAAAACTCCTTTCTTGGGTTTTCTATTACATGATTTGTCCATATACCAAATATCAAGCGTTCTAAAAGGGGTGTTTCTACTTTATTCCTAAAATTGAACATTTTTGTGTGCGACACCCCCTAAAGTAGAGAATATTGGAAAACTGAAATTGTACACTTTCTTCCTTCCAAATTATCTACCCGTACACCAAATTTCAAATCTCTATCTCATCCCGAAGTATGTTCTCTTATCAATTCACCTTTCGAACGTTTTTCTCTGGAGTACCCCCCTTAAACGAACATTTTTGAAAAACTATATTCGTCTTGGGTGTTTTCATCAAATGATTAGTCCATATACCTAATTTCAAGCCTCTATCAAATTTTAAAGGAGCCGTTTCTCATTTATTCGGTAAATCAAACATTTTGGTGTGCGGCACCTCCTTAAGTAGAAAATATTGGAAATCTGAAATTGCACACTTTCTTCCTTTCGAACAATTTACCTATACACTAAATTTGAAGTCTCTATCTTAAAGCAAAGTATGCTTTCCTATCATTTCACTTTTCGAACGTTTTGGTGTGGAGCACCCCCTCTAGAGAACGTTTTCGAAAAATTCAATTTTTCCAGGGAGTTTTATCGAACGATCGAGCCATGTATCAAATTGCAAGTCTCTATCTATTCGGGAAGTGCCTAAAAAAAGCGTGACAGAGGGACAGACGTACACTTGGCAATTAGTGTATAACTAGCCGAATACCCGTTGAAAATCAACGGTCTTGCAATAAGCAACCCCTGAATAATGTAAATTTTTTAATAATTTGCGTTTCACATTTATTCGACAAATCGAATATTCTGATGTGCAGAACCCCATAAAGAAGAAAATATTGGGAAACTAAATTTGCGCATTTCTTCCTTTCGAATTATCTACCCGTACACCACATTAAAGTCTATCTTTTCCTGAGGCACCCCTATATTATTATTTCTCCTTTGGAACTTTTTTCTGTGAAGCATATCCATAAATGAACATTTTTGAAAAACTGTTTGTTTTGTGTTTTTTATCAGATGATTAGCCCATATACCAAATATCAAGCCTCTATCACATTTAAAAGGAAGCGTGCCTCATTTATTCGAAAAATCGAACATATTAGTGTGCACACACCTTAAAGTAGCAAATATTGGAAATCTGAAATTTCAGACTTTCTTCCTTTCAAACCATCTACCCGTACACCAAATTTGAAGTCGCTATCCTATCGAGAAGCATGTTTTTCTATCACTTCGCCTTTCGAACGTTTTTCTGTGTAGCACTCCATTAAAAAACATTTTTGTCAAACTGTATTCATCTTTGGTTTTTTTGTCAAATGGTTAGCCCATATACTAAATTTCAAGCCTCTATCACATTGTAAAAGAGGTGTTTTTCATTTGTTTGGCAAATCGAACATTTTAGTGAGAGGCACCCCCCTACAATAACAAATGTTGAAAACTGAAATTGCAGACTTTCTTCCTTTCCAACTTTTTACCTGTACAACAAATTTGAAGCCTATCTCATCGTGAAGCATGCTTTTCTAGGATTTCATCTTTCGAATGTGTTTGTGTGGAGTACCCACCTCCTTAAATATACATTTTTGAAAAACGCTATTCTTTTTGTGATTTCTGTCAGATGATTCGCCCATATACCAAATATCAAGCCTCTATCACGTTTTAAAAGGGACGTTTCTCCTTTATTCCGAAAATCGAACATTTTGGTGTGCGGCACCCCCTAAAGTGGAAAATATTGGTGAACTGAAATTGTACACATTCTTCCTTTCAAACTATCTACCCTTACACCAAATTTGATATCTCTATCTCATTCCAAAACATGGTTTTTTATCAATTCACTTTTCTAACGTTTTACTCTGGAGCACCCCCTTAAACGAACATTTTTGAAAAATTATATTTGTTTAGGGTGTTTCGGTTAAATGATTAGCCCATATACCAAATTTCAAGCCTCTATCAAATTTTAAAGGAGCATTTTCTCATTTATTCTGTAAATCGAACATTTTGGTGTGCGGCACCCCCTTAAGTACAAAATATTGGAAATCTGAAACTGCACGCTTTCTTCCTTTCAAATGATTTACCCATACACTAAATTTGAAGTCTCTATCTCATCGCAAAGCATGTTTTCCTATCATTTCACTTTTTGAATGTTTTGGTGTGCGGCACCCCCTTAAGTAGAAAATATTGGAAATCTGAAATTGCACACTTTCTTCCTTTCGAATGATTTACCCATACACCAAATTTGAAGTTTCTATCTCATTGCAAAGCATGCTTTCCCATCATTTCACTTTTCGAATGTTTTGGTGTGGGACACCCCCTCTATAGAACGTTTCCGAAAAATTCGATTTTTCCAGGGGGTTTTATCGAACGACCGAGCCATATGCCAAATTGCAAGTCTCTATCTATTCGGGAAGTGCCTAAAAAACACGTGACAGACGGACACTTGGCAATTAGTATATATAGAATAGATAGATAGCCCAATAAGAGCATATTGAGGAAACATCTTGTAGTACACTCCAGCTCCAGCATTATTGATCTATGACCCGTCTGTATATATTCTAGTCCACTCGTGTTCTGGGTACTTTGCGTTAATCATGCATAGCGCATTTTCTCTCAAAATCATATCTGGGATGTCTCTGGGATGTCTCCCACCACCGTTTACTGTCAACAGTCTTATTACATCTATATACTTAAGGGGATTGATCAATCTTTTTGTACTGTCCATGGGTACAGGCCCTGTTTAAGGCATGGGCAACGTGGGCTAGCCCACAGTGGCCAAATTAGGGGCAATCATTTGGGAGTGAAATTAGGTGTAGTAAGAATGACTTTTGTGGTCATATTTGTAAAAAATGTTAAAATTGGATCAATTCTGTGCCACTTTAATATAAATTAAATTAATGTAATTTTTTAGATAGTATTAAAACATTAAATGAATAAAATCATTTTTCTCGCATTATTATGTCTTTTTTTTGGAGCAATGTGTAGTTCTGCTTGAAAGTATATATGCTCAAACACTTTGGAAATTGCTAGATTTTATATAACTTGCAGCTGGGTGCAGCCTGCATTTCCAAGGGGTAATTGTTTTCCCCCAAATACTGGGAAAAACCCTAGGGCAATTCTCCGAATTTGTTCCTAGTTTCAAATTCAAATTGCAAACTCATGAATGTGGTCTCTGTGATCGCACTTCTAAAAGGATGGGAGGGAGGAGATTAGTCCAGATGGTCATTCTTTTGGTCATCTACCATTTTAGCTCATCTAGGCATTGAGCCTAGCTGGGGGGGCCATTCGGATGACAATAAGTGACTAGATGTAAAAAGCTAGTGTTCAGAGTTGTGTTATGCTGCTGTGCAAGATTCACAAATTCATCTTCTTCAAAGTCTTTTATATTTTTCTAATTATGCTGGCAATTTTTCTTTCAATTATTTAAAATACTTTCATAAAATTTCTTAGTTGACAATGTCTGTTGTTGATTCTTAATGTGTTTCAACAGATAAAATAAATTTGATGCTGAATTTAGTCTGTGGTATTAGCCTCAGAATAATACTAATAAGCAAATACTTTTTATCTTAAGTATCAAAATAATGTCTATAGGCCCTGTGGGGATTTCAGAGGCAATCAATTAAACAGGGGTGTAAAATGATCTTAATTTTGTAATTTTTCCAGTTTCATTGCTAATGAAGAAAAAAAGTAGTACAAAAAGTAAAGTGCAAAGCAAAATTTTCCTTTATGAATATTTGCATAAAAGTGCAAAAGTTATTTCTAAATTGTTAGAGTTATTTTGTAAATTAATAAATTTATTCTATAGACTCAATCTACGAATGTGACAGATCCTTTTGCTCATGCATACAAATTTCTGTCTAGATATATGTTCAATAATCTGTAAATATTATCTCAATTTTGCATAATTACATTTTTAGTTATAATTATAATGTACTATGTAAAATATGAAGTAAACAATCTTAAAATGTATAACATGCATTTTGAAATTGTGAATTTATTTCCACCCAGACAATTTATTACCCCTATCCCTATGTTCTAGTCAACTTAAAACATCTGAATTCTTCTTCTTCTAATATTGTATTGCATGATATGTAGTTTTTTTTTATCAAAACTGAGAGAAAATGAAACATTGACGTTCTTCTTTCTCCAATGAATGGATATATATATATATTTTTTTTTTTGTAAATACACTCTATTTTTGCTACCCCATTTGAAAGTAATATTTTTTCATTTTTGACCCCCCACCTCCCACTCCACTTTTTTTAAATTAATTTGGAGGCATTTTTGTATTTCCATGTGTTTTTATTAGGCCCATGTATGTTTAAAATCTTTTCAGTTGTTTTCGTTTATTATTTTTCCAAAACTAAGGAAAATAAAACAAAATATTGCTTTTTACCACCTTGTCCTCCAATAATTGAATTTTTTTTTTCTTTTTTTCTTAGTTTTGTGATACGCTTTATCTTTCGACACCAAATTATTATATTTTTTTATTTTTACCCCCCCCCCCCCCCCCCTTTCCTTCTAATTGCTCTTTTCAATTCTAGGCATTTTTCTACATTTGGATTAGGCTTTGTATCTTTTAACATTTTTTTATATATTTTCATTTACTTGTCACAAATTTGACATTTTAAACATTATATTTCTATCGTTTTCACCCCCAGTGAATCTATAATAATAAAAGGAAGAATCTGTCTTGTTTGTTTGTTTGTGCACATCATCTTGTTATATTATGTGTCATTGTGCATATTATCTACCACACTTACGGTCTGATTTTTTCATGCAGTGTCATCTATACCTAAACTAATGCTCCTTGAAGGCTTTTTTCCAAAATTTTAATTAGATATTTTTAAAGAATTTTTAAATTCTAAATTCAGATAATCTCCAGCTACCGATATGATCTAACAATTATATTCATGATTTAACAACTACAGGACCTCCAGCCATCAATACGATCTAACAGCTACCCATACGATTTAATAGCTACTATCACAATCTACTGCCATGTTCATCTCCTAGAGGTTATTAATCTTTCATTCATATATTTTTTGCTTTACGGAGAGCGTGTATTTTCTTTTTGCTTTGCAGATAGCGTACGTGATAATTTGATGTTGGTTTAGGATTTGATGAAAATTGAGTAGTGTTATCTGTAAGTATAATTATTATTTAAGTAGCAGGGGTTTTATATATGTCCCGGTCAACACCGAGTAATTCATTCCAGTGATACAATAACACAAATTTCAAATTTGCCAATGTTGTATAATTTTCTTGTAATTTAGCTAGTATTCCATTACTCTGTATCTATGTCTCTGCAGTAATTAAATCAGATTTTAGAGTTGGGCTACAATGGACAGTCATAAACAACTTTGAAATAAGATTCCTGGTTTTTATTTGCGAAACCAAAAACTCAATAAATATAAATATTTTTTATTTAATATTTAAAGATTAACTATTTAAATAAATTGCTGATAATATCCTGAAAAATTCAGAATTGTCCTGTTATATTATATCTTTGTTTTTTAGTGATTGAAATGATTTTTTTCTTTCATTTCTTCTTTTTCCTAATTTATTCATGAAATCATTTGTTTGGATTTGTTTATAATGTTTTACTGCTGAGATCCACAAATTATGCATAAAATTTGTGCTATTATTAATTTAAATTTTATTTTAAAAAATGATGAGGGCAACTTTCATGATACTACACAATGAAATTACTTCTGACACCTGATATATTCAGAAAAACATAATCGGCGGTGGTTCCGAAATAGCCAAAATGATTTAGTGTGAATAATATTTTGTATGTGTTTTTATGAACTACATGCACGTTTTTATGCACATTTTTATTATTTTTAATGATATGTACATTTTTACGAATGACTTGTATACCTAATGTTCCTTTTTCTTCAATATTGTAATAACAACTGTATACATATTTTAGCTATTAAACATTCATGATGATAGAAATCGAAATAAAAAAAATAGGCAGTGGCTTCAGTCAGATGGAGCTGAAATAGTTTTGCATGAATAATATTTTGTAAAGAAAAAAAATCCAGTAAAGTTCAATATGTTTATTTGATTTTTTCAAATCATTTGTTTCGTTTACAGGCTTTCAAAGCACTTCAAATTACTCGGTACCTTTTTATAGCTAGCTAGCACTTTTAGTTTTCGCCCCAATTTCAACTGGTAACTCCGACCATAGACTTCACTTTAATGTATTCAATTATTTTACTAACTTGATTTGTTATATAAAAATTAAACTTCCTGATGAGATTTTACATTCACATTAATCTATAAACTTGCCTGACTGCTCATAAATATGTACTTGAATACATATATTTCTACCTATTCTGTTCAAACCTCACCAATTATTAAACATCTTTAGAGTTATTTTTTTAAACAAAAAAATATATATATATCTCATGCTTGTGCACCCATATTTCATAAGGGAGTGAAATATAACCAGATTGAGCTGCAACAATCATGTTAGTTCAAATATTGCAACTTTCCCTCCCATTGGAAACCCAGGTCAAGATCTTAAAATATCGCAATTATAACCACGATACTTCAAAAACCAAGAGAGTTATCCAAATTCCAATTATATATACTTGTAGGATTTTTAAAGAGTAATAAATTGTTGCTTATTTTTTTTATAGCTATTAAAATATAAGCATTGCAAACTTGAAAAACTGAAAATTTTCAAACTTCTTCCACTCGATAAGACGATTACTCAAAAACTATAAAGGCTGTTTTAAAAATAAATATAGATTTAGAAACTAAATTTCCTCATATTTTTGTCACTTACTATTTATATCTATCTACTATTTATATCTATTGCTATTTATACTTTCGAATATATTTCGAGTGAAAGTATGAAACATGGAAAAAACTCATTTAGACAGACACATTTTTATGTTAAAAAAAATAAAATACAGTTCAGTCCAAAATCCAATTCTATACACTTGTAAGGCTTTCAAAGAGCTACAAATTCATGATTATTGTTCAAAACTAGATCTTCTAGTTTTTGAAATGTTAGCATTACAAACTTAAAAAATTGCAAATTTTCAATCTTTTTCAACTTGACAAGACAATTACTCGAGAACTATAAGAGCTTTTTATAATAATAAATATAGATTTTTATACTAAATTCCTTAGTACATATTTTTGTTGTTTGCTATTTATATCTATATTT
The DNA here is from genome assembly GCA_951213105.1 of Amaurobius ferox. Taxonomy (NCBI): domain Eukaryota; kingdom Metazoa; phylum Arthropoda; class Arachnida; order Araneae; family Amaurobiidae; genus Amaurobius; species Amaurobius ferox. The sequence continues at coordinate 203,540,376 of OX578133.1, read as the reverse complement.
TATAGTTTAAAATGAAAATAAGAAAAAGGAAAAAAACACTCACATGGACAGATACTTTTTGTTTCCTAGAAAAAAAGTTCTAAATATTAAAATATTGAAATTATTTTTATATGCGCCCAAAGGTTTTACATATTTCGTAACGCTCTGTTTTTCCTCCTAAGAAACCCCAAGCATAGATGTTATTTGCGTAAAAAAAACCCACTTATATCCACATTCTAGAATTTAGTTCACAGTAATATCAGCAGTGTATTAACTAATGTAAACAGAAATTTATGGCATCATTGAACAAAACAAAATTAACTTGTCTTTTCCCATAAATGGAACGCGTTAGATATACAAGAATGTCGGTAATTGATTTATCACATAAGTACTCTTTTATTAAATTTATGCATCATTTTTGATCCATTTATTTGAAACGTGTTATTTGAAATGCACAAGAACAGTTCATGCTATATTAAGTAGACTAGCTATTAAGTAGACTCATATTAAGTAGACTATCAAAATTGTGATAAGCCATTCAGGGACATATCCTGAGGTTCATACCATTCTATTTCTTCATTACATAAACTATCATTCTTCAAAATTTGATAAACATGCAACACTATAATGAACTGTAAAAAAATATAAATTTGTTGACTTGGCATAGAATAAACATTTTGAATTTTTTTATATGGCTAAAGTTAAGAGTTTTCATATAGTAATGGCATATTTTGCTCAAAGTTTTGAAACAAATACCACAAAACATCCTTTTTTTAAATTTCATTCTATAGCAAAGGATTTGAAATATGTGAAGATAGACATACATGCATTTTATATACAAATTGCCAGGTATAGCCCAGGTTCCAAATAAGTACCTGCTGTGTCAATAATATGTATCAGGGTTAGAAAAATTGGAAAATTTCTACAGTAAAAAGAAAAATGCTCAAATTAAAATTTTGCATGCCAAACATTTTGCTGATGGCTCCGGAATCCAAGAAATTAAATATATTAAATATCATTATATACATAATTTATAATTTAATATCAAAATTATAAAATCAGTTACTTTTAATGAAGTAATATATCAGAAATAGGAAATCAATTACTTTTAATATTATCAATTGCAGAAAACAAAACTGAAATTTTATTTTGTCTACATGATACGTTTATATTCTGTATCATCAGTTACTAGTTCTTTTGTGTTATATTCCAGTTGCAGAGATGGTACCAGAGTGATAAAGCTAACCGAAGTAACACACATATGGTATTATAACCGTTGTTAACAGTATAAAAATACCGTACTTGTAAAAATACCGTATGTAAACAGTATATAAAAATACCGTATATCATACGTATGAATTACCGTGTATGAACATACCGTATGTAGAAATACCGTTTATAATACGTTATAAATACTGTTTATCACACGTTATAAATACCGTTTATATTACGTTAAAATTACCATTTCCCATATGTAAAAATTATCATTCCTCCTCCCTCCCCTTGGGGCTTCTTGCTTCCCTATCAGCTTTGTCCTCGAACACAGGTGTTCAGGGTCACCTTCATGTCTATGTTCACCCTCCCGAGTTGTAACCATGTCGGATGCTACTTCATTTCGGCAATCGCATGTGACATCATACAGCTCTTGAAGCTTCCAGCAAGGAACAATTTCCTCAGCTCATTTCTGCCTCGATGGTGGATAAAATCTGGCAGCACTTAGTGATAGTTGTTTTTTCCCGCACTGTTTGTTCTTCGTGTGTGTGGTTCACACGCATGCTTTGTTTGTATATTTTGACTTATTTAATTATATTTAGCTTTTACTTTTATTTTATTTTATATATCTTCCTAGTGTTACTGTATGCATATATTACTTTTAGGATCAGATATTACATTAAAAGTGAACGGGAAAAGTAAATGTTTTCAACATCATGGTATGTGCATGCATGCTCAGAAAAATTACTATGAAAAGATTGTTGAACCAATAAGTGAACAAAATCGTACAAGCAGAAACAGTATTCTGAAAATAACATTAAATTAATTATAAAAAATTAATTCTTTAAATGATTAAAATAATTTTAATATTTAACACTGTCTAAGCGGAGATTAAATAAAAACGTGGTCTGATTTCGGCATTTGTTGTCATGCATGCATGTTTATTTCAAATCCTGTAAAATCATAAATTATTCTTTACATGTTTTTATATATTTTAGACTTAGACAGGTATAATTACATTAAATGAAAGTTGCTTAATTTGTAACCTACCTGCAAGTAAAAATACTTATTTATTAGTGTCAGTTAGTTTTTATATTAAAATAATTTTAATCTATATAATATTAAATTAAGCAACTTTCATTTAGTGTAATTATACCTGTCTAAGTCTAAAATATATAAAAGCATGTAAAAGAATAATTTGGTTTTACAGGATTTGAAATAAACATGCATGCATTACAACAAATGCAATCTCAGTCCACATTTTCATTTATTCTCCACTTAGACAGTGTTAAATATTAAAATTATTTTATCTGTTTAAAGTGTAATTTTTTTTATAATTTGTTTGATGTTATTTGCAGAATACTGTTTCTGCTTGTGCGATTTTGTTCACTTAATGGTTCTACAATCTTTCAATAGTAATTTTTCTGCTAATGCATGCACAGAATGCTATAAAAACACTATGCTGGATAACATACACTTTATTACTTTAACATATATTAACTCTTTTTAATTTATAATATCTCTTGTTACTTAAGATTTTTTTTTATTTTAAAAACTTTTACTTTTCTGTTATAAATTGTTTTTTGTGATGCAAATTTTGTACAATTAAATTCATATAAAGCCTAAAATAATTTTTTTTTCTCCGAAAATTTTCAAAGTTTATCACCTTTTAGAAACTTTTTTAAATTCACGAAAATGGGCATTTTTTTCCGTAGTTAGTATGGTCTCAAATTTGGTGATTGTTTTTACACCAATTCTGTTATGGCATCCGATGTTTATAAAATGCATCTTTTACTAAGAAAGAGGCGTTTTCTGCCAATTTTTTTTTTGCAAATTTAATGATATTTAACTTGTAAAAAATTATAAGAAAATAGTCAAATGTGCATAAAATCAAAATAAATAGACTTCATTATGAACAAAAGCACATTTTAAAATTGACACTTTGAAAAAAATATGAAAACTTATGTGAATAATAGTAAAATTAATAGAAAATCATACAGAAAAGTGTTATGTATAAGCATTTTATAAATGGTATTTTGATATAATTATATTTTTTTTAAAAACACGATACTTTAAAGAAATAAGAAAATACATACTTGGAGGAAATGTTAATAAAACACTCTACTTAGAAGAAATTTAAAAAAAAGTTGATACATGGGTGAAATGTTAAAAAGCACAATACTATTTGTATCAAAATGCTGTTTAATTCATATATTTTATCTTAGATTTAATTATATTTATCTTTAACTTTTATTTTATATATCTTCCTAGTGTTATTATATGTATATATTACTTTTAGAATTAGATATTACTTCAAAGGCTGACGAAGTGCATGTTGTTCAGCATCATGCTTTCTTAGAGTGTATTCAAGTTCAGGACTAAAATAATTTTAAAAGAATAAAAAACATGTAAAAGAATAATTTATGATTTTACAGGATTTGAAATCAGCATGCATGCATAACAACAAATGCAATTTGACCATGTTTTCATTTATTCTCTGCTTAGACAGTGTTGAATATTAAAATTATTTTATTCATTTAGAGTATAACTTATAACTTTTTATAATTAATTTGTTATTTGCAGAGTATAGTTTCTGCTTGTATGATGCTGAACAAGATGCACTTCATTATATTAACATATACAAACTCATTTTAGTTTATACTATTTCTTGTATAAGATTTTTTTTAATTTTAAAACAAGAATTTAAACCTTTTACTTTTTTGTTATAAATTACTTTTTGCTATGGAAGTTTTGTACAGATTTAAAAACAGGTGAAAATTTAAAGTATTGTGTAGTTTTTAAAAATTCTCATGAAAATAGGCATTTTTTTTCCATGACTTGTATGGTCTCGAATTTAATGATGGTTTTTTACACAAATTCTGTTGTGGCATCTGGTGTTTATAAAATGCATCCTTAACTTATAAAAAAGCATTTCCTGCCAATTTTTTTTCAAAAATTTAATATTTAACTTGCAAAAAAAAAATAGTCAAATGTGCATAAAATCAAAAAGGAAAAGACTTTATTATGAACAAAAGCACATTTTAAAGTTGACATTTTGAAAAAAATGTAAAAACTTATATGAATAATAGTCAAATTTTCATTTTATAAAAATGGTACAGAAAAGTCTTATTTATAAGCATATTAAAAATTATATTTCGATATAGTTTTTTAAATACATGATACTTTAAAGAAATAAAAAAACAATACTAGGAAGAAATTTTAAAGTAGCACGCTACTTAGAAAATATTAGAAAAAGTTGATACAGGGGTGAAATGTTAAAAAACACAATACTAAATTAAAACAAATTTGATACTTTAAGAAAATAATAAAAAAAAATGTTGATACTTAAAAGAAATTAAAAAAATTGATACAGTACAGGATCTATTATCCGGAATGCTTGGGACTTCAGGCATTCTGGATAAGGGGTTTTTCCGTAATTCGGAACACTTTTTCTAAAACTTACTGGAATGGTCTCAAATGTCGTTATAGAAAATTATAATTCATTTTAAAAACATAAATGTATTAAAAAAAGTTTTTTTGCAATCTATATGGGTTAACTAAAATGCAAATTACATGTAATTATAGTATCAAATTTAGTGATTAAGAAAAATTTTGAAAGAAAAAAATGGTGATTATTCAGGATAGTTATTAGAGGTCTTTTTATTTAAACATTTCAACTGAAGTGGGCCCTCACCATATTCATCTAATATTTTGGCAGAAGCACCTTTGTTCATATGTTTCAAAATATTTTAAAGTACTTTTAATAAAATTAAGATGAGAAGGATGTTCATTTTTAATTGAAATGAGATATTCAACTATGGGTGCAAATATATCAAATTCTAAATACCTGAATAAATAAAAAAATTTTAATTTCGTTATCCTAAACATATATCTCATTTTCACCAACAATATGTTTAAAAGATAATATCCCAGCATAAAAAGCACAAAAAATATAAAAATATTAGTGGATGGAAGCAGATTGAAAAAATGGAAAATATTTTAAAATAAAACGAAATATACCGGCGATCGTGTTTAAATAAAAAAATTTCACGATATTGCTAAACTGTCTTCTATAAATTACTAATTAATAAATGTAATACGTTAAAACCCTATAAATACACTGCAATGGAACTTTTCGCTAGGGTCAATTTTCGGTCCAAAATAGCCATTTTCATCCAAATAATAGGATTTAATTAAAAATGATTTTGATCTTGAAATTCCATCAACGTTTTTTAAAATATTGAAGATGTGTATATTTCCACGGAGATGAAAAAAAAAAAATTGATTTTCCCGAGAAAAGGACAAGTTTATTGCTTAGGTTAAGTATTTAAAGAGATCAATCAGAAGGCCCTGAATGACATTTTATAGCTGCTATACTTTACTCTGCATTTCGGCAAAAGTTAACTCTCATTAATTTTGGGAACTCCTTACTTAAATGAACTTTCTATCATCTAGTAAAAATGCGCTGATGACTCTCTTTTTTTTCATCTTTTCCAATAAATGTTTATTAAATTGTGCAAAATAGTGTGAATTCTGCGTGGCACATCGTGTTTGAAGAGCGCAGGATTTCTTTAGCGATATCAGGATATTTCTAGCAAAAAAGTTGGAATACTTTTACCAAAAATCAAAGTCCCAGAACAAAGCGCAAAAAAGAAAATGTAATGAATTCGGAAAAATCAAAACCTTTGTGCCTAGTGTGCTCTGCCCTGTACACCCAGAAAAAAATGAAACGCCATCAAAAAAGCACCTTGCCGCGACTTGTCTGTAACTAGCTCCTGTATTATACTATACAGGAGTTAGTTACGGACAAGTCGGAGCTCCTATATACTATACAGGAGACTTATCCGAAACTAGTGAAGAATGGAATGACGCGTCTTGCCGTCAATGTGATGGTCTCGCCCGTGCCGGATCGTCACCTCCGAGAGCTACTATCGGGGGTGACGGCTGGATGCTGCCGCTTAGGAAATTTTTGGGAAAAGCAGTGCTACTTCGGATGTTTTCCAGAAAAGAAGAATTGTGAAACTTCTCGGAAAAAACATGATTCACGGAATATTTTCATTCGCTATCGCGAGAATTCCTCGGGTTCGTTTTCGAAATTTAAGAAGAATCAGTTTCGGCGAGTGCGCACGGCATTTTTTTCTGCGCGGGAATTTTGAATTTCGTGTGCGGTTTGCGCATCCTATTTCAAACTGTTGGAAACTTGGTTCTGTTTTCGTCGCGATTCTCGTTATCGTGGGAACGTGTTTACATTTTTAGAATGGTTTTACCGTTCTCGTGAACAACTCGTGACGAGAACAGAACATGCCATTCATGCAAATCGCCTTCTGCGCATCCTGTTTTGCATATAGTGAGGGCGCTGCCGTCAACGGTTGAGTTACAGAGCGTACCCATCACGGTGTATATATGATAGGACACATTCTCAGTTAGACAGACCTTCAGACTTTCTGGTAGAGGTAGTAGACCTTTAGAACTTTAGACCAGCAGACCTTTAGACCGGCAGGAGTTCAGACCTTGAGAGGTAGACCTTGATCAGACAGAGAGCAGTCTGACCTGTAATGCCATGACGTGTGACCTGATGATGATGGCTTCGTTAACGTGCACGGCATTTGTGGTAAAGTAGCTGTTTTCTACTTACCGATGTTATAGTAACTGAACGTGTAACTGAGAGTGTGTGCCTAGTCATAAACTGTTTACAAACCTTTTCATGAGCTTGCTAGCTCATTGTATATACTTTTGCTTTGCAACGAATGTTACAGTGATTTTGTAACCTTAAATTGTGCAATGGATCTCACAAGAATAAAATTGTGTTTGTGTTTGACGAACTTGCTTTCTTGAAATACACTTAACTACTGCGTATCATCCTCTACTAAAATTTCTACCAGCACTTCAGAGTTATAAGGAAATGGCCAAACACTGCAAAATTTTCTAAATGACTTTCTAGTCGCCAGCACAAACCCTCTAAAATAGTAGGTTTCAATGCATTTTTTTTTATTGATATTGCTAATTAAAGCAAAACAGCATTTGGCGGGATTTTAAACAAAAAATCGCTGTTTGGTACAATATTTAGCAAATAATCACTTGTTGGTGCAGAATTTGGCATTATTTTGCCGTATTCCGGTTTTGGGGAGTCCAGATATTGAAATGCCGGATAAGAGGTCACGTACTGTACTTGGAAGAAATTTTTAAAAACATGATACTTGGAAGAATAAAAAAAGCATTATAATTAGAAGAAAATAAGCGTGCTACTTGAAAGAAATAAAAACACACATAATACTTAGAATTTTTTAAAAATCAATAAGTCAGTACATAAAAGAAATTAGTCGAAAAAAGGCTAATTCATTTTATAGCAGTTTGTATTCAGTGCATCTAGAAAGATGTTCTACTTGTGCTTTGTGCCCTTACTCACTGTGTTCATGCTTAAAAATAATCACAATTGTATGATACCACCGTTGATCAGAGATGTGTGTTTCTAGCGTGCACAAATAAAGCTGGATTTATAACTGGAATAACATAAAAAGCAAGAGGGTTTCCAGAGCTATACCAAATGGCACTCCACTTATTGTCGTTTGGCATAGCCAAAAAGGTTTTAAGTACCACATGTTTTCTAAGTATTTTATTCTTAAAAGTTATTTACAATTTAAAATAGCCTATCAACTTTTTTTAAAACCACAATATTTTTAATATTGTTTTTTTATATATTTTTAGTATTGTGTTTTTCGATATATTTTATGCATCCAAGTATTTTATTCTGTTAAAACAACTTGTCTTTTAGATTAAGAAATTTTAAATTAACTTTTTAAAAATTACAAAATGTTTGAAGTATCGAGTTAAATTCTCTGTTTGAATGTTATTTTTAATTTATAACTTATAGATTCAAATATGGGAAGTTTACTTTTAAAAAATTATCTCTTTAAAAATTGCAAAAATGTTTTAAGTATTGTGTGTTTTAATATTTTTATATGTCCCAAAATTTTATTCTGTATTTTTAAGTTGTTTTCAATTTAAAATAGCTTATCTTTTAGATTCAAAATTATATTTCATAACGTAGTAGATTATAATTTTTGCAATTTTTAGAAATAATTAGAATTAAAAATATATCTAAATATAAACTGAAAATAAAGAAAAAATATATTATTTTTGCATTGAATAATCTAGGAATTTTAAAATAATACTTCTGAAATTATATTATCTTTTATAATTATTGTATTAACAATATTGTTAGAAAAACTTCGGTTGTAAACAAGTACGTACGTGAATCGGTCGATGTACGGTCTAAAAATCCAAAAGATACTTCGTTCTAATTGGCTAATCGCTTTCGGATCGCTTGTTTAGAAGTTTTACCCCCATGGTCTGTGGTCCTGCAAACTGGGACGTCAACTTCCAGTTTATGCTAATTTCTACTTCAACCGATTAGAGATTAGCATACTCCGGAAGGAAAACATTAACTACAACTTCAATGATACTGGGCTATTTAAACTAGTGCATGTATCTCTTGATTTATCTTGATTATCTTGATGCTTCTTGATTCTCTTGATGCATCTTGATCTAACTTTGTCTTCGTGATATGTATTTATGATCACATATGATCGTTATCTTCATATACGCCAGTTATGGCGATGTTTTTGGCCAATGCTGTTAGGCCTAACAGAAGTCTTATAATTAAATTGGCAAGACTTTGTTTGGATAAACTTTCCGATGTTACCCTTTTCCAAAGTTACGGAAATGGATATGTTTTTGTTCGTTATGATATTTTTAGTTCGCAAAAATAAAGTGATTTTTCATTTTAAGCTGATTACTTTCATTTTCTCCACTGTGACGCTCTGCTATTCAACTGGTTTTTGAATTTTCACCAATGCATTAAGAAGTAAAATTCCAACAAATATAATATGAATAAAAATTATACTATGATTACATATGAACAGAGTGATTCTATTGTATTGTGAATTTTGCATACATTACGTGTTTGATGTATCATATCTTTGTAAAAAATTGATTTAGGTGAATGTTTTTTAAATTTTAAAGATGATGTTTCATACTGTGTTGATTTCAATATTAATATGTACTTAAATTTATAAAAAAAAAATTTTTATAAATTCAAATACATTATTGAAATCAACGCAAAATCGAAATCTATTATTATTAAAATTATATTCTTCTAGCTCAATATTTTTGTTTACAAAGATGCATATAACTTTGTATATGTCATGTCTGCAACATGCACTATACTGTAGAGTTGTCCAATGTGTGATAAATATTTATATGAACACATAATAAATATGTGTAGAAACACAATATAAATATGTATGGGAATATATTATAAATACATATAGGGATATGTTATAAATACGTATGGGCATACGTTATAAATATGTATGTAGATATACATAATATACACATATGTGGATATACATAATATACACGTATGTGATACGTAATAAACTCGTATATGGATACATAATAATAACGTATGTGGATATACATAATAATAACTTATGTGGATATGTAATAAACACGTATGTGGATATGTAATAATAACGTATGTGAATATATGTAATAATAATGTACAAGGATACGCAATAATAACCTTTTTATAACGGTTGGTATACTGTATTCTAACGTACCATTTTTTCGTAATAGTTATGTATGTCCTGGCACGTAAAGATTACGTATTGCTTAATACGTAAGAATTACGTATTTGTGCTACTTGGGAAGTATATACAAAGTAAAAATTACAAAGAATACAGAAATCTTTGAAAAAAAAAGTTTTGTTTGTTAAATCATCTACTGATATATATGGGGGTAAAGGCAGAGTCTGAAATATTGTAATGACTAAAACAAAAGTTTTATGAAACTGAAAGCAGGTATAAAAAAATTCAAATCTTAGCAATTTTGCTACGGAGTTGAAGTATTTAAATTCTATTAGAACGGTCTATTCTGTCTAGATATCACTATCTACATGCTTTTCATCTTTCTGAGTTGCCACCAACTTACCTACCATCATAAAGTGGGGCAGAGTGAGTGCTTCAGGGCATGGAATGAGAAAGGGGTGCTGTGTATAATTACTTTAAAAAAAATTTCTGCAAGACAAGTTTCAGCTCATGCAAAATTATAAATTTTCTCTTATAATTTTTTATTTAATATTTTTTTAAACAGCTATATTTATAAATATTTGAAATAATGATCTCAAATGGGATGTCATTTGTCTGGATTGAAAAATTTTTATGAATTGTTTAGCAAAAGGTTATAAAATTAGGATTTCCAGGATGCTAGTGCAAACTGTTCTGAAGCTAGTAGTAGTTTATTATTAACTGGCCGCCTTCGGCGACTAACCTGTTCGCTACCCTTGAAAATTCTGACCGTGGCAAACTCGCTGGCACCATAACCCCGTGGAGTTAACAAAGTTTGTTTTAGCTTAATAACATTAACACTAATAATTAAATTTTAAGATGAAAAATAATGTATTCCAAAAACAAAAACATTCATTATTTAAGTTTGTATATATTAAAAGCTTTTTTGTTTTTAATAAAAACACGAAACAAAATTATAAACACCCATAATACCAATAGTCCACTGTTAAAATAAACTCTAAACTGAATAGAACAAATTAAAAAAAATCTAAATACAATTCTAGAATAGAAGTTGAAAACCTGTTAAATCAGAACAATATATAGCCCCTATTTAATTCAGGACAATTTTAAAACATTATAAATAAATTACACTATAAATGTGTAAATAAACTTAATACGTAATGTTATAAAAAGAGAAAGAGAAGTTTATGTTCTTAAAAAAACAATAATGAAATAAAATAAATTCTTATCTTGATACGGATAAACCGCTCCAAAGAAACTGCTAACACAACAAAGTGAAAGGTTTGGATTGAGTTGTAAGAAAAAATGACGTTTTTAAAACATTAATAAATGCATTTCAAGCAAATTGAAATTTAAAATGAAAAGTAATTTATTTCGAAAATAATAATTTATTCCAATAAAATGGATGGTTTGTTTTAGTTTAATGATATACATTCATTATTTGGCAGGCACAAATATCAAATGTTCCATTCGATTTCACTATGCATAAGAAGAACCGTGACATCAGAACTGTGACGTCATAACCTCGTTCACCTCCCCTCCACCGTAGAAACGCTGTATGTCTGCACGCGCATGTGGGTGAAAAATCGATCCCTTCTGTCGTGGTTTCGCCGAGAAATTGAAAATCATTACTTCCTTAAAATCCGGATCGTACGGCTACTTTTTCTTATTTCTCAACCAGATTGGGCTTATAAGAAAGCCTCCAAAGAAACTGCTAACACAACAAAGTGAAAGGTTTGGGTTGAGTTGTGAGAAAAAATGACGTTTTTAAAAAAATTAATAAATGCATTTCAAGCAAATTGAAATTTAAAATGAAAGGTAATTTATTTGAAAATAATAATTTATTCTAATTAAATGGATGGTTTGTTTTAGTTTAATGACGTACATTCATTATTTGGCAGGCACAAATATTGAATGTTCCATTCGATTTCGCTATGCATAAGAACCGTGACATCATAACCTCACCCACCTCCCCTCTACCATAGAAACATTGTGCATCTGTGCGTGCATGTGGGTGAAAAATTGATCCCTTCTTTCGCGGTTTCGCCGAGAAATTGAAAATCATTATTTCCTTAAAATCCGGATCGTGTGGCTACTTTGTCGTATTTCTTGACCAGATTGGGCTTGTAAGAATGCCTGATGTTTGAGCTTTCTAAAAATGTAAATTATTAGTCGAAATTGACGGTACTTTTCCCGACGCAAGGATTTAGAAACGAAAGTTCATTTTTTTTTAGCCGAAAGTGACTTTTGTTTTAAAATCTTTAAAAAAATATTAGAATTTGTCCTTGAGATTTGAAATTGATATATTTTTACTCAGAATTCTCTGCTCTTTCCAGTCGTCTGACTTATTTTTTTCTACGGCGTCTGGATGGTGGAGAAAAAAAGGGGGAAAAAATGGTCGAAATCGCATAAAACATTAAATAACAAAAAATAATTCAAATTTTAAAAATTAGTTTTCACATCCCCCCCCCCCTTCCCAAAATTCGTAGCTCTGCAACGTACGGTCGCCCCTACATTATTATTTTTATTTATATAAATGTATTGAAAATTTTTGTAAAAAAATTTTGCATATTTTGCAAACTTTTTCAAAACGTCCTTTCACAGAAGTATAGTGCTGCCATCTTGTAACACATTTAGCAACTAAAATCGACAATGTAGTTGCTGAATGCGTTATAAGATGGCAGCATCTACACTGGTTTTGTCATACAGCCGCGAATTCAGAGCGACCTAGATAGAACAAAGATAAATAGTTTCAAATACTATTGTGAGTTTGAATGAACGAATATGAACATTGGCTGTTTTCAAAGTATTGTCTGCTGCGTATTGTTGTGCGGCCATCGCCAGAAAATAAGCCAGTTTATCGTGGGTCTTTTAGAATTGGCATTATTTCGCTATTGTGGCTGCGCAATATGAATTTGACGGATTCTGTTGTTTTCCAATATAGTTTTGGTATTTTTAAATAAATCCTTGAATAAAATGACCGTTTATACAAGAATAACTTAGTTTATTTTTAAAGTTATATAAGTTATTCTATTTTAAATTGTTCAGTAGTTTATATTTTTAAGGTATAAAAGTTCATATATAAGTCCGATCAAAAATTTATTACATTCTCTACATTTATGTATATGAAGGGAAAGTGTGACGGGTTGAATGGTTAAATTTGTCTTTCTGACAGATTTAAATATTGAAAACATTCTTCAACTCAAATTTAGCATGATCTACATGTGTAAATGGCTATTTATGCATGTAAGAATCTGTGGACACGATATCCAAATAACGAATGGGGCGATTTGAACAACATTTTGTATGATTATATTGTCTCTGAAATATGAAATGCTATTTACTTTTAGCGAGTACAAATATACAGAACTCACACATATTTATGTTTTTTTAATATGAAATAAATAAATGGCAGTCATTCATGTAAAATATTTCGGTAATCAAAGTACATGTTCATTTTATGAAAACTATTTTTCAATATAAAACGTTTTTTTAATATAAAATAAATAACCGTCAGTCAATCATATAAAATCTTTTGATAATCAATATGCATGATCATTTTATAAAAGGAATTTTATAATCATCAAAAATCAAATTATACAGTAATTTTAATATCAGTAGGAAACAAAGAATACCGATTTTAAAACCCTGGCATGCCTCGATTTTGAGATGTTGGTAGTTAATTCATGAAACGACTTGTATAATAAACTTTACATGCAAAAATTGCAAATTAAATTGGTCAACTCTTTTCTTATGCAGCATTTTCGCATTATAGCACATTGGAAACAATGTTGAATAGCGACGCCATAAATGTAGCCAAAAATGCCACACACCAATCAAAGTAATACGAAGTTAATATAACCTTTTTATATATTTGTTGTAGGTGCATATAAATGAGTGCGATTATTAAGTTTATTAAGGCGTTGATAACAAAAGAACCAAATTTTAATATATATGCAATTAATTTAACATTGTTCAAGGCTTTTTACACGCAATTATTAGATTGTTACAGAAATTAACGTACCTCGAAATGAAATAAATTTATATTCAGCCCACATCATATGTTTTTGACTCTTGAATGTAAAAAATTATGAAGAATGGTAAATATTTCATAGATGCCTATAAATCTAATATGATTCAACATTTCTTTTTCAGCACATTCAACTATTAAATCTTAAAAAAAAACCCTGTCAAATTTAATTATAAAACTAAGAAACAATAATTTCCTAAGACATTTCAAATATATAGTCACTCTCATATCAAAATGTTTAAAATTCTTGAATTTATAATAAAACTTTATTATAATTTTTATTATAAATTCAAATTTTAGCAGCTAATTATCAATATACACAAACACATATACAAACATATTTTCAATTTATTTATATAGATATATATATAAAACATGCTTTAATCAGTGCCCCTCTCTACGTATTGATGACGAGCCGCCACTGAACAAATGTTAATTCAAATATTTAAACGAAATGATAAAATGCTATTTTATCATTTCGTTTTGTTAATACATTCTAGATTATTAATGTGTATATTTTTCTTTGAAATTTCTTTTGCCCCATTTTTTGTATTAAGTAATATGTTTTAATTGATTAACTTAACTTTTGTTACTATTTTTACTAAAAAAATAGTGCTTTATAGTGTATTTGTTAATATTAGGTTTGAATTTTATTCAAACTCTATAATCCAGAAAAATTGAAAACCTGCAATCGGCAAAGTCCTGACGAGTCCGGATTTTCGTGGTTGTACTATATATATATATACACACTGACTTCCAAAATTTAAGCACACAATGTAAATTTTCATTTTTCGAAAATGTATTTAAATTTGAGTGGCTGAAAATTGCTGTGGATGTACATGGCAGTATGCAAGTATGATGGCAGTATCGATGGCAGTATCGATGGCAGTATGATGGCAGTATCGTATGTTACATCTAATCACGATTGACTGTCCGGATATATGCTAATTAGGCAGTCGTTGAAGCTGCCAGCATTCTGAAGGGTTTGAGGAGGTGCATTTAAGTGCTGATACGAAGTGTTTATAACTTTTGTAGGACTATTTTTGAAGATATTAGTGTTTCTATAACTGAAAGAAGATAAATGACAGATAGTGAGCACTGGCATGCTATCTTACGCAAGACAGTCAATCAAAAATGTCTCTCTTTTCTTTGGCATTGATCATTCGGTAATTTCTCGATTATGGAAACAATTCTAAATGAGTCAAACAGTTGTCTGGAGACCTGTGCCTGGTCGTCTGAGGGTTACAACTTCCCTTTGATGATCAGTATATTGCTATAATAGCCAAGTGGAGTCGAGGAGCGACCTCCACAAATGTTACATCCATGATTGCAGCTGCACTTGGTAAGAGAATATCTGCCAGTACTGTGTGCCGAAGGCTCTACGTGAAGAGACTGTATGCCCGTGTACAATGTTTTTGTGTTTCACTAACCGTCCAAGCCAGAGGGTCAAGATTAAAGTGGTGTCGTCAACATGTCAATTGAACTGTCTCAGAGTGGTGCAACGTCCTGTTCAAGGACAAGTCCAGATTTGCACTGTAATCAGATAAACGTGTAAGGGTCTGGAGAGAACGAGGCACACGCAATCAGGCCAAGACCATCATCAAACATCATGCATTCAGAGGTGGCAGCGTAATGTTGTGAGCTGGAATTTCAATGAGATATTCCACTGAACTGAACATCTTCAAAGGCAGTTCTGTGACGGCTGCATGGTATTGGGATGAAGTTCTAGACCTCATTGCAAGACTCTATGCTGCAGCAGTTGGTCCTGATTTCCTCCTTATGGACGATAATGCCCGTCCCCATCGAGCTAACATAATTGACGAATACCTGGAAAGTGAGGGCATTTCTCGTATGGAGTGGCCGGTATATTCCCCTGAACTTAATCTCATTGAAAACCTTTGGGATGCCTTTGGGCTTGCTGTCTCTGCATGTTTACCTCTTTCAGCCAGTCTCAGAGAGTTGGAAACTGCCCTATCGGAGGAATAGCCATTGCTCGCATCTGCGATGGTTGATCACCTCATTAAAAGCATAGAAAATCGTTGTAAAGTTTGTGTGAAGGTCCGGGTTGCTCACATGCCATATTAATGTAAGTTTTGTTTAGTTTGTTTGCCTTTAAGCATCATTTTGTTAATGACCCAAATGTGACATTATCATATAACTTACGAAAAGTAAATATTTTTTTCATCAACATAATTCTTGTTTACTTTAATGCATAAACACATTTGCTACCTTCATGTACAATTGAGTTAATCAAAGCTTTACTTTTCCATTTTTGTTGATTTTACCGTCCGTTCTTAATTTTTGGAAGCCAGTGTATATATATATTTTAAGAATTTTAATTCGCTTGTCTTATAAATACCACAGATTGATCATTTATTGAAAAAGTTTATAAATACCAGAGATTGTTCATTTGTTGAAAAAAAAAAAGTATTTATATATATATTTTTTTTTCAAAAATTATTTATTGCAATTTTAAAATGTTTATTGGTCTTTACTAAAATTATTTATTGCTGTTTTTTTACATTAAAGAATGTGTATTGAAGCATTTTTTATAAAATTAAGCATTTTTTATTAATGTAATTTATACAGGGTGTCCCAGAAAGATTGAAACACGCTTTAATTTTTTACCTGTTGGAGATAAGTGGGCAATGTAAATTGCGAAAATGCTGAAAGTAAGGTAGGAAATAATACTAGGTTAATGAAATAGTCCTCCCATTAATTTTCAAAAAGTTACACTTTTTAAATTTTTATACAACCCCCTTAGACGAATTTGGTCAATCAGAAAATTTTTATTTTTAATGCAACACGATCATTAAAAATAACTGCATATCTGTATCTTTAAAATTGAGCAAGTTATATTTAATTGAAAATTGAGCATTGTGAATAGGGACCATATATCAAATTAGAAATGTAAATTCGTGACATATCACGAAAAATATAAAACTGAATGATAATACATAGGAAACATTTTTGCAAATACCACGTAGGATGACGATGCAATCATGGATTAAGTACTTTTTAATAACTAAGTACTTTTTCAATAATTAAGTACTTTTAAGTACTTTTTTTTATCTAAACAAGCTCCATCGAGAATTTGTTTATGATCCCTATTTTCACTGATGAAACAGCCTTTCACGTGGTATGGAAAAATGGCATAACTCAGATTTTTTACTTTATTATAATTCAATTGATTTTAAAGATACAGATATGCGAGGTTTTTTTAATGATCTTGTTGCATTAAAAATAAAAAATTTCTGATTGACCAGATTTGTCTAAGGGGGTCGTATAAAAATTTAAAAAGTGTAGCTTTTTGAAAATTAATGGGAGGACTATTTCATTAACGTAGTCTTATTTCCTACCTTACTTTCAACATTTTGGCAATTAAAATTGCCCACTTATCTCCAACAGGTAAAGAATTAAAGCATGTTTCAATCTTTTTAGGACACCCTGTATACTATTTTAGCGAATTAAAAGTTTTATACTTAAATTTTGTTAATTAGATTTTGTAAACTTCATTGTCTTGGCTTATATCTGATGTATATATGACAAACTGCTGAAATAAAAAAATGCCTTTCATCTAATTGCTACAATATCAAAAAATCACTTGCTGCATTTTCAAAAAATTGCCTCCTGCAAACTGCTGTAGTTTTGAAAAATTACCTGCTACAAACTGCTGCAAATTCAAAAATTTCTCCCAAAGAGTTTTTATAGTCACATCACTGACTGTGTTGCAACTCTACAATAGGAATTTTTTCTCTCTTCATAATATTTAGTAGAACAAACCCCAGCATTTTCCAACTCTTCCTATTTCAAAACAGTGTTGTGCTTACTGTATCTACTTAACTATATTGTAAACTCATATAGGGAATATATATATTTCTTTTTACCATTTTTAAATATAATTTTATGAGTATATTATTGTTTTTGTTTTGTTTTTCTTTACAGCTATCAGGAAAACAACATGGGCGCAACAACACTTCAAAATCTACAAAACTGAAAACTTGTGGCCTTAATGATAAAACATCTAAAGATTACCATTCATCTCAAGCAAATCCAAACCCTGAATTAAATTTAACATCTAAAGGTGTTACTACCACTGAAACTTTATCTAATATGCCAACAAGTTTAAATGATAATTCATTATCATCAGAAAAACATGTTTTTATTATGCCTGTTGGTACAGCTCCAAGAAGTATAAAACCTCCAGACCAGAACTCGCTGAAAGAAGAAATTGGAGTATGAAATTATTTCTATCTTTTTTTTTCTATTCTATATCTCATATGTTGTTCTTATGGGATGAATTATTTAGTGTAACCTATCCTTTGAAAATGTTTCTTAAGTTTAGGCAGAGTTGGGCAGTATCGAAAATACATGTACAGTAGAGTCTCGATAATCCGAGTCCCACTTAATCCAAGGAGGCTCAGATGCGATATTTTTTTCTTTTTACTGCACATGATTAAAACTTTTTCTTCGACTGTGCAGGCGTTTCCCTTGGAATTTTCGCTTTTCTTCGCCTGCCAACACCTGTTTGGGCTAGTCAATTTGCTTCTGAGGGGTATAGTTAGTTTTGTTGGAAACTTGGTTCTGTTTTCGTCACGATTCTCATTATCGTGGGAACGTGTCTTCATTTTAAGAATGGTTTTACCATTCCCGTGAACGACTTGTGACGAGAACAGAACATGCCATTCATGCAAATCGCCTTCTCGCTGCACGCGCTTCCTGATTTGCATGTAGTGAGGGCGCTGCCGTCAACGATTGAGTTCCGGAGCGTACCCATCACGGTGTATATATGATAGTACGCATTCTCAGTTACTTATCTCTTCTATCTGCGGTCTCATGCTCTCTGAGAGACTCATGTCTGTTGTCTTTGATAGACTGGTTGTATGATCGATAGATTGATTGATAGATAGATCATATAATCTGATGCTTAGCAAATACTCGGTTTGAGTATGTTGCGGTACGTTAGCATTTTCAGATAAGTTGCTTAAACTAAGTCGGAGTCAAGTTCCGATGGTTATTTCGGAAAGTGCGATAAAATGTTTTCTAGTGTTTGGCTCTTTCAATTTTAAAGAGACCAAGTTAATTTTTCGTGGTCTTGGACTCAGAGTAATGCCATGACGTGTGTCCTGACGATGGTAGCTTCGTTAACATGCACGGCATTTATGGTAATGTAGCTTTTCTCTACTTACCAATGTTATAGCAGCTGTACGAGTAACTGAGAGTGTGTGCCTAGTCATAAACTGTTTACAAAACCTTTTTTATGAGTTTGCTAGCTCATTTTTGTATATACTATTTGCTTTGCAACGAATGTTACATTGCTTTTGTAACTATAACTTATGCAATGGATCTCACAAAATAAAAGTAGTGTTTGTGTTAGACGAACTTGCCTTTTATTGAAGTACACTTCACGACTGCATGTCATCCTCTGCTAAACTTTTACTCTGCTAATAGTAATACCAGCACGCCAGAATTATAAGGAAAGGGCAAACGCCGCTAAAATTTCTGAAATACCTCCCAGTCGCCAGCATTTTTAGGTTATGGACCCCAGCATGTTAAGGCCCTAACATTTATCCTTATAGTGCAGCAAAGCAGCAGTCAAGTGTTGTGAAATCCATCGACGGGGTCCGCGAGCGGTGCCATTTGCATCAAGCAGAAAGGTAAACAGTGCACTCTAGTCACAGTTAAAATTTAAAGACTATGGAGGTGAGAAACGGCATAGAAGCGTTAAACAGGACAATTACATCACCTGGCGTAATGAAATTTCTTTCATCTTAAAAGGAGAAGGATGCTACAGTCATGTCAACCGTACTGCATTGCCAGTCGACGAGTCTACGTCATGACGCGAGCGAGAGGAGTACATGCGCAGCAGCGACCTCGCACTTTCCATCCCATTTCGGAACATATCAGCAGAATACCGTGAATTACTCGATATCAATGACAGCCCGGCGGATGCGTGGGAGAAGTTGGAGGCGCACTTCGAGGCCCCAACACTCGTTAACCTAGTTCGTCTGTTGGATGAGTTTTTCAGTCTTCGCCCAGAAATCGAGGAACCAGTGAATATTTTCTGTACAAGGATAAGGAAAGCGGTCACCAAGCTGAAGAACGTGAACCATCCCGTGGAAGGCGTATACGTAGCGTTCCAAGCCATCCGATACCTGCCAGACGAATTCCAAAGTATTATTCAAGTCATCTACCGTTGGAGCGATAAAGACTTCAAGCTAGATGAAATTCAGAAGGAATTGTCTCAGGAAGAAGGAAGGATAAGACAGTTGAAGAGTGACCGTATCAATTTAAGTTCCAATTCATCTGTATACTTTTATAATGTTAACGCTAAAAGCAAAAATGTCACCAAAGTCAAAAAGTCTATTAAGGTCATAGGACCATGCTTTGTTTGTAATAAAACTGGTCATTTAAAGGCACAATGCCCAAAGTTGAAAAAGTTGACTAGCTCTAATATTATTGAAGTATTTTCAAATATTAATGTTGAAGCTAATATTGTTGATGATCCTGGCAATAGGCTCAGCTGGGTGATTGACACCGCTGCTACGTGACATTTCTGTAATGATATAAAAATGTTTTCTAAATTTAATAAATGTAAGGATACATCTATGTCGCTAGCAGTGGGTGATATGGAAAACCCAGTTGAGGCTATTGGATCGGTGAATATGTATGTTAAATTTAAAGATCATACAAATAATATTGTTTTACATAATGTTATGTATTCACCAAAATTACGGCGAAACTTGTTGGCCGCATCTGTATTAGAAGAGCAGGGCTATTCTTTTAGTGCAGCCAAAGGTGTACTATGGTTTAAGACTCCTGAGGGAGAAAATTTCTTTTATGAAAAACGTAAAGAAGGACTGTATTTCTTAAAACCGCAGTACTCAACTAAAAATTTAAATAGTAATGTTGAGGGCCGTAAAGGAGATCAGGATAGGGACAAAAGTTCTAAACAGGTTAGAAAATCCCCTGCAACAAATAGTCAAAGTCAAAGCAAAATTAGACCTAACTTGAATAATAGGAAAAACAAATCTGATTTAAAATCAAAGTCAAATAAAATTAGTGGTTCAAAAGTTGAAATTCTGAATAAAACTGAATTATGGCATAGAAGATATGGCCATATTAACTCAGACTACTTGCACTGTACAAGTAAAGTTTCCACGGCAAACGGACTCCCTAAGTTGAAATATGCAAAAGTAAATTGCATTCATTGCAAACTAGCAAAATCTAAGAGAGGTTCGTACAAACCAATAGGCAGGATTAGATCTACACAACCTTTGCAATTACTGTGCATGGATGTTTGTGGTCCAATGCCTGTAGCTTCATTGGGGGGAAATAAATATTTTTTTACTATTACGGATGATTTTAGCCGCAAGGTGTTTGTTTTTATTTTAAAACAAAAATCAGATGTGTTCAAAGTTTTTCAGGATTTTCAAGCTTGTCAGGAAAGACAATTAGGCAAAAAGATTTTATGCATCCGTACTGATAACGTCATGGAATTTTGTCAACCTATAGATCAGACTGGTTGTCTGATCGATAGGTTGATCGATAGATAGATTGTATGATCTGATCCTTAGCAAATACTCGGTTTGAGTATGTTGCGGTACGTTAGCATTTTCAGATAAGTTGCTTAAACTAAGTCGGAGTCAAGTTCCGATGGTTATTTCGGAAAGTGCGATAAAATGTTTTCTAGTGTTTGGCTCTTTCAATTTTAAAGAGACCAAGTTAATTTTTCGTGGTCTTGGACTCAGAGTAATGCCATGACCTGTGACCTGACGATGATAGCTTTGTTAACGTACACGGCATTTATGGTAATGTAGCTTTTCTCTACTTACCAATGTTATAGCAGCTGTATGAGTAACTGAGAGTGTGTGCCTAGTCATAAACTGTTTACAAACCCTTTTTCATGAGCTTGCTAGCTCATTTTTGTATATACTATTTGCTTTGCAATGAATGTTACATTGCTTTTGTAACTATAACTTATGCAATGGATCTCACAAAATAAAAGTTGTGTTTGTGTTAGACGAACTTGCCTTTTATTGAAGTACACTTCGCGACTGCATATCATCCTCTGCTAAACTTCTACTCTGCTAATAGTAATACCAGCACGCCAGAATTATAAGGAAAGGGCAAACGTCGCTAAAATTTCTGAAATACTTCCCAGTCGCCTGGCGATGCGATTTTTTTTTTTTTATTTTACTGCACATGATTAAAACTTTTTCATCGCCTTCGCAGGCGTTTCCCTTGGAATTTTTGCTTTTCTTCGCCAGCCAACACCTGTTTGGGCTAGTCAATTTGCTTCTGAGGGGTATAGTTAGTTTCAGCTCCTGAAAGATGACCTTGTTCGATGAGTGTGTCATGTTCTAGAACTCATAGAAGTAAGACGATAAATTTGTGAACAGGAAAATGGGCGGAAAAAGAAAACACTTGTTTGTTTCCTTGGATGTTAAGATAAAGGCATTAAAACGGTTAGATTCAGGTGAAAGTATTAAAAAAATTGCAAAGGAATTAAGTGTTGGAGAAGTGACTATAGGTGACTGGAGAAGAAAACCTGCTGAAATTGAAAGGTGGCGTGTCGGAAATTTAGCACACAATGATTGTTTTAAAGAAAGAAAAACAATGTGCAGAAGTGATTTTGAAAAAACAAGTGAGGCTCTTTTTATGTGGTTTTCACAACAATGGTTGAAAGGCAGTCCGATATCTGGTCTGATGTTGCAGGAAAAAACCAAATATTTTTAAGAATTGGAAGAAACTGATAATTTTTCTGCCAGCACCTGTTGGTTAGACATATGGAAATAACGATATGGAGTTTGTCAGGTGACTATTTGCAGAAAGAAACTTTCAGCTAACTTTGAGGCAGCAGATGCATATTGTATTAAACTCAGGAATTTAATGCTAGACAAAAATCTCAGTGAAGAACAACTTTGCAATTGTGATGAAACGCGACTGAACTTTAAAAGACTACCTAGTAAATCCTTAGTCTCCAGAAATGAAAATTCAGCTCTGGGTTTCAAACAAGGAGAGAATAATTGTGATGTGTTGTTCCAATGTGTCAAGGACACACAAACTATGCTTGTTGGTGATTGGGAAATCTAAAAACCCACTTACATTAAAAATAATCGCTATTACCAGTTTCTTATACAAACGGGGAAAAAGCTTGGATGACTAGAGATGCTTTCAAACAATGGTTCTTCGATGAATTTGTACCAAAAGTTGAAAGTCATTTAGAAGAAAAGAAGCTTCCTCATCAAACAATTCTCTTGATTGATAATGCTCCGTCACATCCCGAACTAGAAGAATTAAGCAGTGGAAATATTAAAGCCATGTTTCTGCTGCCAAACATTACTAGTCTTATTCAGCCAATGGATCAAGGAGTCATCAATGAACTTAAACTGATGTATCAAAAAAATTGCTCACACATGTTTTGGAAGAAGAGACAATTGAATCTTTGTCAGAACGAATTACAAAAATTATTATCAAAGATGTTATCTATTGGCTTGCTGAATCATGGGAAAAGATTAAACCTGAAACACTAATGAACAGCTTGCATAATATCGTGACAACTAACGACCTTAAAGAAAATGTAAAAAAGATAAGAAAAAGAAGGAGAAAATGCTGAACTTAAGTTGCAAGTTTTGAAACTACCCAGCTGTGAAAACGTAACAGGTGAATATGTTGAGGAATGGCTTTACTGTGATGAAGAGGATGAAATTACCAATGACACAATAATTCACCTGGTTGCATAAGAAGAAGCTTTACCAAGGGATGTTCTATTTTTGAAAAGCTTGAAAGACAATGCTGCAAGAAAGATAATTTCTACACAAAAACAAACAACTATAGACTCTTTTTTCCACCAATGAATCATGTAACTGTGATATTATTTGAAATTAATTTTCATTTACAATTCTGTGTGTTTGTTATTTTTTTGTTAAAACTGACTTTGTCATGGATTTTAGTATGTTTTTGGATGTATCATTTTGTGATGGGAAAGTCTGCTTAATCCGAGTTTTCAGCAATCCGAGTTGATGACAGTCCCAATTGACTCGGATTATCAGGACACTACTGTATTTGAAATACACTTTCAAAATACATTTGTATTTTGTATTTTAAACTGAAACACCTAAAGTATTTTGGTAATGTATCGAAAATACATTTTCAGAGTATTTTGTATTTTAAAAATACTCAAAATACATTTCTTCAAATTTCAACCTATTATGTTAAAAACTATGTTAAAAATATGTTTAAACTATTATGTTATCAAACTATTATGTTACAATGATTCCCAAATGGGAAAAAAGGCTAATTATTCATTGAATTTATTTCTAGGACTTAATCTAAACATCCTTTTTCAACCAGGTACCGATAAAAATGTTAATTAATGGGATGTTTAGTGTCTGGCTTGACCTATGAAAAATATAGTTTCTGTTATAAACTTTACCTTTATATTAAAATTATATAATGTTATTTGGTAGATGGCTCCTTTCTGTCTATGTGGATAAAGAAAAGAGACAAGAAGAGAGCTTGAACTTGCATTCTTTGTAGAAACAGAAGCATAGTCAATCCAAGTTCTGCTGTGTGTGCATTCATTGCATAAATTTTTATATAAATTGAGGAGATGCAATACAGTTAATTATTGCACAGACATGAGAAAAATGAAAGATAGTGCTGCTTTATGAGCATGTAAATGTATTTAGGGAATTAATGGAATGTGACGTGCATGGTAATCAGTATTAAATGAAAGATGTTTTAAAGTGATACCTATTGATAATGGAAAAGTATGAGGGAATGCCAATTATACAAATTAAAATGCACAGTTATAAATGAGACTTTTTAAACCACAATGAATTTTAAAACGCATCTAAAGGTAAGATTTTAGTTTTATGTGTAGTACCTCGATTTCAAGAGTATTTATGCTAATCCCTTGGCATTTGTTTAATCGCGGTTGTGGTATATCATTCAATAAGTTTTATTGGTAGCAAAAAATATGCCATATTATCATTTTTAGGTAAAGTGTTTCCTTGAAACATCTATTTCTCAGGATCTGCTACATATAGAGCTCAGATGATGACTGATTTGAAGTTAGCATCATATTTCAAAGGGAGTGGAGGTTCACTATGGATTTCCACTTTTGGTTCTTTTACATTTCTGGTTGAAATATTGTTGTTTTACTTGAAAAGTCTATATCTCAAAAATGTCTATAAGATAGTGCTTAGATGATGACTGATTTGAATTCAGCATAAAATTTGGGAGATGGTTGGGGATTCACTAAAGATTCTGTTTTTTTTTTCTTTAGGCTCAAAATTTTTCCTTGAAACAACTATTTCTAAGGATATCTATAGAGCTTAGATGATGACTGATATAGATTAGCGTCGAATTCTAGAGGGGGATCTGGAATTCACTAAGGATTTCTATTTACGGTTTTGGAGATGACACTTCCTTTGTTTCCTGAAAATTCGTATTACTGTACAAAATATGTATACAGGCCTCGCAAATGGTCCCTTTTTTCCCCTCGTCCTTTTTTTCGTAATTAGTCCCTAAAAGTCCCTTTTTCCC
Source organism: Amaurobius ferox (assembly GCA_951213105.1). Lineage (NCBI taxonomy): Eukaryota > Metazoa > Arthropoda > Arachnida > Araneae > Amaurobiidae > Amaurobius > Amaurobius ferox. The sequence continues at coordinate 203,515,014 of OX578133.1, read as the reverse complement.
CTTTTTTTGCTGGGACTTGATTTTTAACCACCGAAATTCTCAGAAATTTCCGGCATCATTGAAATGCCCCCCGATGAATGGCTAACGTGAAAGTGCATGTGTTTACTTTTCTGTGCAGATGTTTTCATTAATTATTAAAGTATTCTGATTAATTATTAAGGTTAATTTTTTAATTATTTTCGCATAAGCAGTAAGATTCCTCAATTCAGTTTTTCTCATGAATTGTCAAGAATACCTTAGTATCTTTTTCCATCCATCTTCATCTTCTTAATATTGCATATTAGACTAACTGAACTGGCATATTTTCATATTCTGGTTAATTATTACGGTTAATTTCTTAATTAATTTAAGCAGTGTGATTGCGCAACCCAGTTTGTTCTTGTGAATTGCTGATAGTACATTAGTATTTTTTTCCATTCATCTCCATCTTTTAAATGTTGCATGTTAGATTGACTAAACTAGCTTATTTACATATTCTGGTCAAATTTTAAGGTTAATTTTTTTAATTATATTTGCAAAATAAAAAATTTTCTATTTTGAATAATGGGTATGAACCCTGTGACACAATATTTTCCAAAAAGTGGTAAAGCAATGTTTTAGGCAAAAAGGCAACCATTTTGGCAGGGATATAATTTATTGCTATATTTTTTTTAAATTAAGATCAATATTTGTTATTCTCTTATGTGAAAACTTGTGTTAACAAGCATAAATGCTTGTTTTCATTATAAAATAATTTTCACCGAATAAAACTATTAAACTTATTATTAACTACAGAATAAATATATTTTTTGTTTTATAATTTTTTGTTCTGAAATTTTGTAAAATTTGTGTCCTGAATTTTCATATTTTACAGTACTTCTCCTGGATGTTTTAAATGTAATGTTTTTATATATATTTTTATGAAACATAGTTGTCATTTTTCTGAAAAATTACCAATTTTTTTTTTTCTAATATTGCTATTTAATATCAAAATATCCTTACTCCGATAGCGTATATTTCTAGCAGTATTTTGCAAAATTATCATAGAATTCTATCGATCTGCTCTCCTCGTGAAAGCGACTCTCTTCCCTTTTTTGTTTCAATTTGAAATTCTGAAAAATACCATCACAAACATTGAAAAAATTAAAAGAATTCATCGTCGAATTTCATGAAAATATAAATTGCTTCTTTTAGCTGAAAATTCCGAATAAGCCTCTACTCTGCATTTTTTTTTATCACATTTGAAGGAGTGGATTGATAGAATTCTACATGTTTCTTTTAGCAAAATATTTCCCAATAATTGCAAATAATAATAAATTGCAAAATAAGAGTAACACACTCCTCTTACGTTGCGGTAACAGAAAATTGACATACAGAAAAGAACCAAAGCAAGTCACGTGACTCGCAGATCGTTATCTCCACCTAGAAAGAGGAACATGTAGGCAATATATAAATATTTTTTTATATTTAAAAGAAATTTAAAATTTGAATTTTAAAAAATAAATTAAATGTAAAATAATTTTTCTAGTCTTTCTTTCTCCATAAGGCTTGGTGAGATTATGGTGACGAATTTGGCTTAATGTCGCCAACTTGATGACTTTTTTAAATGTTACCATATTGACAAAAATGTTGCCCAATTAATAAAAATTTGCCAAATTGATGAAACCGACCTTAAATCCGTGAAATGACGACCAATTGATAAAAAAAAAAAAAAACCGGCCACACAATTGGTTACCATAAACCCCTGGGTTGGTCGTGTGGTCTGGGCTTTCGACCAATTGATAAAAGTTCAATATCTTGGAAAGAACATAAGCGTAGCATAGCTGCCAACTCTCCTGGTTTTTCACCTCATCTCCCGGCAAGTTATCCAAATCTCCCTGTTTTTCAGTCAGCTGCCTACAATTTCCCCTTTTTAGGCAGAGATAACCATCTGCGAGTCACGTGACTCTTTTGACTCTTTTCCATATGCCAATTTTCTGTTACTGCAATGTACGAAGAATGTGTCGTGAGTCACAAGATTTGCTACGGTTCTTTTCCACGTGTCATTTTCTGCTACTGCGGAGGAGTTGGAAGAATATGTGAAGAATCGCTTTATCCACAGCCACACCAGTAACCAATAATTGTTTAACCTGCTGCTTAACTGTAAACCATGTCAGTCTGTTTTGTTCTTACTTATCGTCGCAGGCTGTGATCACTAGCGTTATAATATCTAATAAGAAGTACTATTTGCCTTTTAAGGACTCATATTCTAAAGAATTCGAATTTATTTAAAAATCCTCTAAAGGTAGTGAATATGCTTTTTGCTCTATCTGTTTAACAGATTTCAAAATTTCGCACAGTGGAAAAAGGAATATTATTGCCCATGCCAAAACCAAATAACATGTGGATAAAAAATAATCGACTGAAAGAAATGGAGGTATCAAGCATAGTTTCTTTGCTGTTGAAAATAATAGTATAATACATGCTGAATGCTTAGTTACAGCTTTTATAGTCGAACATAATCTGTCCTTAAGTTGCACAGACCATAGAGATCCCTTACTTTGGAAGGTGTTTCCCAACAACGAAGTTAGAAAGAAATACGGCTGTGCATGAACAAAAACGACAGCTATCATTAAACAGATGGGAGCAGATGAGGAAAATACCATAATTGAATATTTGAAATGTAAGCTCTTCAACATTTCCACTGATGACAATAATGATTCTGATAACAAGTTGTACCCTATTGTGATCACTTTCTTTGATGATCAGTACTCTTCAATTGAAAGTTCTCTTCTTGGTATTCCAGTTCTAGAAGGTGACTCAACTGGATGGAATATTATCACTATGATTTTAGATAATTTAAAATCAAGGTGCATCCCAGTTAAGAACTGCATTGCCCTTGGCTGTGATAATGCCCCTGTTATGATAGGGTGGAAACAGGATGTAGCATCTGTCCTGAAAGGAGTACAACCTGAATTATTTATGATGGGATGTTTATGTCACCTTATCAATCTGGCTGCAAAAAAAGGCACTAATTCACTGCCTATGAAGATTGATGAAGTTCTTGTAGACATTTTCTATTATTTAGAGAAGAGTTCTAAGAGGAAGGAAAGTTTAAAAAAGTTTCAGATACTCCATGATAAAGAAGTGAGGAATATTTTCAAACATGTACAAATGAGATGGTTGTCATTAGGGAGGTGTTTGGTATGCATGTTTGACCAATGGGAACCACTTTTGAGTTTTTTTTAGAATGAGCGAAAAGTGAACTGGTGTTGGTTCGTTAGCATCATTTTCAATCCCAGAGCAAAGTAAAATTGATGAGAAGCCATTTAAAGAAAATGCTTTGGATAGAAGTCTCTCAACCAATAAGTCAGGGAAGAAGCGAAAAGTTCAACTTGACTATCCTTTGCTAAATAAAAAACCTCCTGTAATGATCAAATCTGTTGATAAACCTGAGAAAAAGTCTCTAAGGATAAAATCTTCTGAAACTCCCAACAACCGAGAAGAAAGATTATATACACGGTCTGTATAAAAAGAATCGGGAAATTTTTTTTCCTGACGTGAGTGTATGTTGGTGGAAAATTTAAAAAATTTAAAGGTGAATTTAAGCAGCAAAGTACGCACAGTCAAAGAGTCATAAGTGTTGGCTGGGTCATAAAATATACGGATCCAGTTTCAAAGAGAAATCATCGTTCACTTTATTATGTGAATAACATAACTAGGCAACGTACACATTCCAGGTAATTTCCATGCCACAAAAACATCAAATAATACTATGTACAAAAGTTTGTAGTTGCAAATAATCTGGCAGAAATTTCTTGAAGCATTGATAGTAAATAACTATACTACCTATATCACTTGCGTGTATTTGCAGCCACCATCGAAGGTATCACACTTGGCAAAGGAAAACCAAATGGATAAGACATCAGCAAATTTTAACGTGACTTCCGAACATATGTAAGTAAATTTAACGTTCAATACGTACAGGTCTAAACTGACCACATCTGTGTCCGTCTCGACGAAAACCGTCGCCTAACAATATCTCACAGTGCCTCTGTCTGCATGCTTCTATCTAAAGCATTACGGTCAATCTGCTCTGCAGATCTATTTCAATCTGCTCTGTCTGCTTCAAGAAACCTCTGTCCTATATATCCGAAAATGGACAGTTCCAGAAACGCCCCCGGATATGCAAATCAGATTCGTACGCATTGAGAACTGATTTCCATGAAACCTCATGTTGGAAAACGTCACGGTTCACGCTGGTGAACGGAAAGAGTCGTTCATATTAAATTTGCATAAACGTCCGTTCACGGGAACGTGAATCGCTATGTATTTATTTTTTCCAATATATGTCGTAGCGCGCTCGCAGCCGCATGTTCGGTAGTGGGGAATGTTGTCTGATATTGGAAAATTTAAAAAATTTGAAGATAGCAAAGCACGCACTGTCAGAGTCAATAAGTGTTGGCTGGGTCATGAAAGTACACAAGTCCAGTTTTAAAGAAAAACTTCGTTCACTTTATTTGGTGAAAAACACAACTCGGCATATTACACGTACCTGGTAATTTTCCATGCCGTAAAACATCAAAATATATTATGTACAAAAAGGTTTGCAGTTGTAAATGACTAGACAGAAATTCCTTGAAGCATTGGTAGTTAGTTACTATACTACCTCTATCACTTGCGTGTATTTCAGCCACCATCGAAGGTATCACACTTGGCAAAGGGAAACCAAAGGATAGAACATCAGAAAAATATTTAAAGCGGCTTCCGAATGTTTGTAAGTAAATTTAACGTTCAATACATGCTGGTCCAAACTGACCACATCTGCATCCGTTTCGACTATTAACCGTCGTCAGACGATATTCCGCAGTGCTTCTGTCAAAAACATTTCTGTCTGCCTGCATCAGACCATCATCTCAAGTCTGTCTCGTCGGACTGCGTCTCGATCGTCTTAACTCGATCGTCTGATTGCTTCAAGAAACCTCTGCCCTATATATCCGAGAATGGACAGTTCCGGAAACGCCCCCGGATATGCAAATCAGATGCGTACGCATTGAGAACTGATTTGCTTGAAACCTCTTGTTGAAAAACGTCACGGTTCACGCCGGTGAACGGGAAGAGTCGTTCATATTAAATTTGCATAAACGCCCGTTCACGAGAACGTGAATCATGATGTATTGATTATTTCCAACAATCGGCCCCCTCATGCAAATCCTTAAGTCTCAATGCATATGCAAAAGAAAACTTACTCTGAGAAACCAAGGTATATCAATAAACACCAAGGCCCCCAGTATCCTATCAAACATATAATGAAGGAAAAATTTAAAGTATTATATCATTATTAAATTTAAAATAAAATGCATAAGTACTTATAGCATCTGAAAAATAGTTAAGTATTGTCGACAATATTGTAACAACAACATTTCACATCAAGTATAAATTTATATACAACACAACTTCAATGCTTAAGTATCAGCATTCAAATATTTAAATTTTAGTTTAAATTTAATTATAAGTATCCAAAATTTAAGTATAAGCACATTATCATATTAAACAAGTCAACTTTAAAAGATTAAGATTTTGTATAAGCATAGAATTTAAGTTTACTTTAAATTTGAGTATAAACACTATAATTCAAAAAGCTTAAAAAATTTAGTCTATTAACACAATATAAGTATACATAATTAATACTATTAGACTGCATTGATATACCAAATATTTAAAAATACATGATTGAAGTAATTAGATAATAAAAGTCCTTTATCAAAACTTTCAACACATACTTTTTACCAAGTTGAAAAATACAAAATTTTATACACATAAGCTATTATTTAGCATCATGCGGGTCATGGAAAATGGATGTATATACAGAGGTGTAAAGTGAAAAAGATTCAATATCACAAAAATTTATACTCAAGATATACTATCTTATATCAATGAGGTTTAAGATAAACAATAATGTATATATATGACATCTTTAAAAATTCCCAAGTTGTAAATTCAATTTAGTATTTAAAATTTTCTTTAGACTAAACATTTAATCTCAAAAAGTTTGATTTAGTTTTTAAAAAAAAAATTTATTACAAAATTTAAGTATTATTTCCTTAGTCATTGGTTTAGTAAAGTGATCTGCTAAGTTATATTTACTATTTACAAATTTAACATTAAAAGATTCATTGACTATTAAATTTCTTAGGAAAGGATATCTAACATCAATATGCTTAGTTCTATTGTTTTCAATTGGAGAGTTAGAAAAATTTATGGCTGCTTGGTTGTCGCTAAAAATAACACTGTTACTTTTATTAAAATTTAACCCAAGTAAATGACATTCTTCAATTATGTTTTGTACCCATACCATTTCCTTAGCGGCTTCTGTTAGTGATACATACTCAGCTTCCATGGTTGACAAGCTGACACACTTATGTTTAAAGGTACGCCAAGAAATAGGTACATTATCAATAAAGAGTATCATGCCTCCAAGTGAAACACGGTCATCTCGGTTTGCAGCAATGTCAGAATCTGAATAACAATTCAATTTTAACTCCTGAATGTTAGATAAATTCAACATATAGTTTTTAGTCTTTTCAACATATCCTAAAAGTCTTAACAATCCCAATGCTTAATTCCAAGGTTTTCTTGAAATTGAGATAATATATTGATGGCGTAACAAATATCAGGTCTAGTCCTACTAGATATAAAAGCCAAACACCCAATTAAGCTCCTGTAAGGAAAACTCTGCATTTGTTTTATTTCTTCACTTGTCTTTGGACAATCTATTTTACTTAGAATATTCCCTTTAGAAATGGGAAGTGAAGTAACTGGATATTTATACTGTTGAAACATTTGACATACTTTATCTATATACTGACTTTGATGTATAAAAAATTTATTGTCACACTCTTTAAATTCCACGCCTAACAGTTTTCTAATTTTTCCTAATACCTTGATATCAAATTCTATGCTAAGTAACGAAACAATGTGGTCTATGTCCCTTTGATACTTTGAGAAGAGAATTATGTCATCCACATAGACTAGCATAAGAACTTTGCTATTGTAAATATATGCACAATTACACCATTGAAGTTTTAAAAAATTTAATTCTTTTAATTTGGTGTCAAGTTCATTAAACCATTCTCTTCCACTTTGATGAAGACCGTAAATGGCTTTCTTCAACAAACAAACATAATCAGGCTGTTCCTGATTGACATAACCTTGAGGCTGTTTCATATATACCTTTTGACTCAATTTAGCATAGAGATAGGCAGATTTGATATCTAATTGGAAATGCATCCAGCCAAGCATGCATACGAAAATTGAGAAGAATGTTCTAATTAAGTTGAAGTTAACAACAGGGCTAAAAACTTCATCGTATGATTCTCCCTTTTGCTGACCATAACCCTGGGCTACCAAACGAGCTTTAAACCTCTTGATTTTCCCATTCTCGTCTTTCTTAATAGTGTAGACCCATCTACTGCCTATATGCTTTTGTGAGGTGGATGCAGGAACTATTTCCCAGACACCCCTCTCTTGCATTACGGCCATTTCTTCATCCATAGCTTTACACCATTTTTCGGACTGGGAAGATTTAATAGCAGCGTTGTACCCTTTTGGTATATTTATTTCAATATTGCTTGCTTCTGGTCTGCCTCTGACCCTTTTAAGACCTTTATTTTCCCGAAAATTAAACAGTTGCTGATCAAACTGTATATTCCTTTTCTCACAATATTTCTTAACATCATTGTGCGACCTCAGCCTTTTATTATCTCCTTGAGCGTAATAATACACATCGGTTCTACTCCCATCGGGTCTTGGAACCGTCTTTCGCTGCCAAGCAATATCCGAGCAAGGAGTCATACAGGAGTCAGCAGGAGAGTCCGTTTCCTCACTGGATTCAGACGGATCGTCACCAGTGTCTTCACTCTCTCCTGCCCCCCCATCAGACTGCTCTCTCGGATATTCCCCGTCGGAGTATTCTGAAAGGTTATCTCTCGATATCCCTGAGGAGATATTTCTGGGACAAATTGGGTCCAGGATGCCTTCCACTACATCACCCTCATCAAACCTCACATTGCAGGTCTCAATTGTTCGTTTCTCTCCTGACAAAAATATCCTATAGCCCTTAGTTTTAGTAGCATAGCCTACCATCACCCCTTCTGTAGCTTTCATGTCTAACTTCTTTCTGAGCTGACTGGGTTTGCCTACATATGCTCTACAACCAAAGGTTCTAAGATGTTTGACTGAAGGTTTTCTACCACTGTAGAGTTCATGTGGTGTTTTAGTCTTAAATTTGTGACATATTCGATTTTTAGTGTATGCAAAACACAATATTGCTTCCGCCCAGAATCTGTCATGTAATTTGCTGTCGTTCAACATGGCTCTAACACAGTCAAATGCGGTTAAGTTGAATCGCTCTGATACTCCATTTTGCTGTGGGGTATATGTGTTAGTCCTCTCAGCCTTAATACCGATATCCTTCAGGTAATTTTTGAACTTATCATGGCAGAATTCCATCCCATTATCCGTCCGGATACATAGAATTTTAGTACCTAACTGCCTTTCTTCTCTGGCCTGAAACTCTTTAAAATGTGAAAATACTTCTGACTTCTGTTTCATGAGGTAAACAAAAACTTTTCTACTATAATCATCTGTTATAGTTAAGACATACTTGTTCCCACCATATGAGGCTGTGGGTAAGGGACCACACACATCCATGTGTAACAATTGCAATGGTTTAGTGGACCTTATCCTACCGGTGGGTTTATACGATACTCTCCTAGACTTAGCTAATTTACACGATTTACAATTTAACTTTTTGTATTTAAGCCTAGGAAGTCCGTTTACTGCAGAAACTTTGCTGGTTTGGAGGAAATATTCGGCGTTTATGTGGCAATATCGTTTATGCCAAAGACAGTTTGTACTATTAAGTTCAGTTACTGAACTGCTAGGCTTAGATATTGAACTATTCACATTTTTATTCTGCTTAGTTTTTGTTTTGTCAGATTTAAATTTAGTTTCTTTAAGATTAGGTGCTATTCTTACTTTAGATGTTTTTCTGGAAGCACTAGGATCCCTATCCTTGGATTTCTTATCCTTTTTGTGTTTCTTGTCTCCATCTCGATCCCTATCTTTAGATTGACGGGTTTCTAAGTTATGTTGTTCCTGGGTACTATACTTAGGTTTTAAAAAATACAACCCATCCTTTCTTTTTGCATAAAAGAATTTCTCCCCTTTAGGTGTAAAAAACCATAGAACTCCATTAGCTCCATTAAAACTAAAATTTTGTTCCTCAAGAACAGATGCAGCTAATAAATTTCTCCTAAGTTTAGGAGAATACATAACATTTTCCAATTTGATAATACTTTGCTTATCCTTAAATTGGACATACATTTCCACCGTCCCGATAGCCTCAACTGCACTTTCGACATCCCCTACTGCTAGCGACATTGAAGTGCCTTTGCACTCATTAAATTTTGAAAATAACTTAATGTTATTACAGAAATGTCGTGTAGCAGCAGTGTCTACTACCCAGCTGAGTCTATCGCTAGGATCGATTACAGTATTAGCCTCAATCTGTGGAGACCCAAGAAATTCCACAATACTAGATCCATTATTTCTAGGACAATTAAATTTAGTATGACCTAGTTTGTTACACTTAAAACACTTATTTTTACTTTTAGAACTATTTATAATATTACTAGAAGTATTTACATTAGACACTTTATGAGATACATTTGGAAATTTAAATTTAGACACTTTTACACTATTTACACATTTCTTAGAAGTAAGATATGCAGAATTTAAACTCACAGTTTTGGAAAAGTCGTTCGCTTGCTGCCGAAGCTGGCTCTCCTCCGCTGCTAACTCTGCTTGTATTTTGCTGAGCTTGAAGTCCGAGTCATTCCAGCGATAAATCAGTTGAACGATACCTCGGAATTCTTCCGGAAGATATCGTATTGCTTGGAATGCAACATATAGGTCTTCAATGGGGTGTTTCGCGTCTTTAAGCCTCGTCACGGCCTTCCGCAGTCTTGAGCAAAAAATGTCAACAGGCTCGTCTGGCTCCGGCCGGATGTCGAAGAATTCGTCTAGTAATCTCACCAGGTTGGCTCTGGAAGGCGCTTGAAAATGTTCTTTCAAGGTATTCCATACTTGACTAGGTTCGTCGGTGACGTTTATCAACTCCTTGTATTCCGAGGATAAGCTCTGGTAAATGATAGCTAATGCTCGGTCTTTCCGGCGATAAAAATCATCGTAGTCGCGAGGACTTGCATCTTCTTCTAAAGGCTTAACACTTCCATCTACATGTCCGAAACATCCTTCTCCCTTGAGGACGAATGAGATGTCGGTACACCAGGTGACGTAGTTGTCCCGCGTCAGCAACTCTGTTCTACTTGCCTCCATGGCCACTCGTAGATTTGAAGAAGCAGAAGTAAAAGTTCTTTTGTACACTGTTTACGTTTACACTGTTGCGTTTCGTTGTTCACACGAACTTCAAAATGGTGCCGGGTGCGGCCCCCATCTGAACACTGGAACGATTTCTTTAAAAATACTTGCACTTATGACTCTATTGGGCGTTAAACTGGCCCGTAACCGTCTGTCTGATATTGGAAAATTTAAAAAATTTGAAGATAGCAAAGCACGCACTGTCAGAGTCAATAAGTGTTGGCTGGGTCATGAAAGTACACAATTCCAGTTTTAAAGAAAATCTTCGTTCACTTTATTTGGTGAAAAACACAACTCGGCATATTACACGTACCTGGTAATTTTCCATGCCGTAAAACATCAAAATATACTATGTACAAAAAGGTTTGCAGTTGTAAATGACTAGACAGAGATTCCTTGAAACATTGGTAGTTAGTTACTATACTACCTCTATCACTTGCGTGTATTTCAGCCACCATCGAAGGTATCACACTTGTCAAAGGGAAACTAAAGGATAGAACATCAGAAAAATATTTAAAGCGGCTTCCGAACGTTTGTAAGTAAATTTAACGTTCAATACATGCTGGTCCAAACTGACCACATCTGCATCCGTTTCGACTATTAACCGTTGTCAAACGATATTCCGCAGTGCTTCTGTCAAAAACATTTCTGCCTGCCTGCATCAGACCATCATCTCAAGTCTGTCTCGTCGGACTGCGTCTCGATTGTCTTAACTCGATCGTCTTAACTCGATCATCTGATTGCTTCAAGAAACCTCTGCCCTATATATCCGAGAATGGACAGTTCCGGAAACGCCCCCGGATATGCAAATCAGATGCGTACGCATTGAGAACTGATTTGCATGAAACCTCATGTTGAAAAACGTCACGGTTCATGCCGGTGAACTGGAAGAGTCGTTCATATTAAATTTGCATAAACGCCCGTTCACGGGAACGTGAATCGCGATGTATTGATTATTTCCAACAAATGTGACCTTCAAGACGCACCAAGCGACAGTCTCCTTCGAGCGTTCGTTCAGGCTACATTATGTTTTTAGTGGACCCTGTTGAGTGACTCGGTGCAAGCGCGAAATGCAGCAAATGATTGAACAGCGGTGCACGATCAAATTTTGTGCTAGATTGGGGAAATCGGGTACGGAGACGTTGGCCATGATTCGCTAAGTGTTCAAAGATGAAAGCATGTCACAAAGAGCAGTTTTTAAGTGGCACAAGTTCTTCAAAGATGGCTGAGAGAGTATGCAGGATGAGCCTCGCGCTGGACGGCCGTAGATGTCAAGAACCGACGACAACGTGCAACGTGTGCATGAAGTGCTGAATTCAGACCATCATTTAAATGTGCGAATGGTCGCAGATGAAATTGGCATTGATAAGATGACAGTGCACAGCATTATCACTGAAAATTTGGCAATGCGAAAGATCTGCACTAAACTCGTCCTGAAGGTCTTGATGAATGAGGAAAAGCAGAGGTGAGTGTCTGCTTGCGAAGACCTTCTGTAACGCGTTGAAGAAGACCCCAGCTTTTTGGACATCATCATCACGGGAGACTGTTGGAAACTTGGTTCTGTTTTTGTTGCGATTCTCGTTATCGCGGGAACGTGTCTTCATTTTAAGAATGGTTTTACCGTTCCCGTGAATGACTCGTGACGAGAACAAAACATGCTATTCATGCAAATTGTCGGCTGCTATTGCTGTGTTAGCTGAGCGACTTGACTAGAAAAAAATTTGAAAGTCATTTGCAGATTTAGCAGTGTTGGTCATAGCCCTATCCGAAGTGCTGGTAGAAAAAAAATTTTGTAGCAGATGATATGCAGTAGTGATGTGTTTTCTTAAGAAAGCAAGCTCGTTAAACACAAACACAATTTATTTGTTGTGAGATCCATTGCATCAGATGAAGTTACAAAATAAAACACTGTAACATTCGTTGCAAAGCAAAACTATATACAATGAGCTAGCAAGCTCATGGAAAAGGTTTTAAACAGTCTATGACTAGGCACACACTCTCAGTTACTATAACATCGGTAAGTAGAAAAAAACAGATACTGTACCACACATGCCGTGTACGTTAATGAAGCCACCATCATCAGGTCACACGTCATGGCTTTAGAAGTTAGACTACTCTCTACCGATCAAGGTCTGCCTTCCATAAAGGTCTTTCATGTCTACTACATGGTCTGAGAGTCTCACTGACTAAACTCCGAGATCACTAAGGTCTGTCAAGGTCTGTAAAGTCTCTGAATAACTGAGAATGTGTCCTATCATATATACACTGTGATGGGTACGCTCCGGAACACAACCGTTGACGGCAGCGCCCTCACTATATGCAAAACAGATGCGCGCGCGGCGAGATGGCGATTTGCATGAATGGCATGTTCTGTTCCCGTCACGAGTCGTTCACGAGAACGGTAGAACCATTCTAAAAATGTAAACACGTTCTCGCGATAACGAGAATCGCGACGAAAACAGAACCAAGTTTCCAACAATCGGCCCCCTCATGCAAAACCCCAAATCTCGGCGCACGTGCTATCAATCAATGAAATTACTCTAAAAAAAACATAACAGCAAAAATGTCAAGTTCTTTAGTATCCAGCAAAACATAAAGTATATATATATTACTTTTCATGTTAAGCAAAAAAAAATTTATCATTGAAAGAAAATTTTAGATATCATTGAAACACTAAGTTCCAAAAATTTAATTTAAGTCAAAATTTAAGTTTTCAAGAAATTTAAGTATAATAATTTAAATTTAACATTTAAGATTAAAAATTTTACTATAAATATCAAATTTAATTTGTGTAGAAAATTTTATGTATAATTATTAAATTTAACATTTAAGATTAAAAAATTTCACTATAAATATTAAATTCAAGTATGTAGAAAATTTTATGTATAATTATTAAATTTAACATTTAAGATTAAAAATTTCACTATAAATATCAAATTCAATTTGTGTAGAAAATTTCATGTATAATTATTAAATTTAACATTTAAGATTAAAAATTTTACTATAAATATCAAATTCAATTTGTGTAGAAAATTTCATGTATAATTATTAAATTTAACATTTAAGATTAAAAATTTTACTATAAATATCAAATTCAATTATGGCTGTTCATTATCTCTGTCCAAGACCAGTATACATAATTAATACTAATAGCAGTGACACAGATAATGAAAAGATTTTTCTTTCTGTATTGTATTCATATATAAATTTGAATAAGTGGTTTGTCAATGAATCATAGCCAAGTGTATGATAACAAGGAGTAAACACACAAAGATAATACACATAAGCATAACTGTCTTATGCGGGAATTGAAAACATGGATATATATATACATTCAGTGTAATGTGAAAAATTTTAGAAAGTTCATTGTAAACAATACACATATATATACTCTAGATACAATTATCTGCATCACAGAGGGAGGAGTAATTTATACGATATCCTAACCATATTTTGTAAAAGAAAGAAAAAAAATTTAGAAGTTACAAATTTAATCATTTTTGTTTTTGGAAATTTGATTACAAAAATTTAATGCTAAAAATTCCTCAAACATTTGGCAAATCTTATTAATGTACTGCCTATGATGTATAAAAATTTTGTTATTGATTTCAGCAAATTCCACACCTAACAGTTTTTGGACCTTCCCTAGAGATTTGATATCAAATTCTCCCTTTAGCAAAGAAACTACATGATCAATATCACCTATTATTTCTATGTTGCTTGCCTCTGGCCTGGATTTGATATCCCTCTTTTCTCTGAAGTTAAACAAATTTTGGTCATAATGTATGTTAGCCTTAGCACAGAATTTTTTAACATCATTATGACTTCTCAGCCTATGTTTATCACCCCTCACTGAGTAGTAAACATCAGTTCGAGTTCCATCAGGCCTGGGTACAGCTTTCCTTTCCCAATCTATGTTTGAACAGGGGGTCAGATCGGAATCAGCAGGAGAGTCCTCTTCCTCACTAGTATGACTAGTGTCATGGCTCTCACCTGCTTCTTCCTCTGACTCACTATCCAAACATCCCGATCCTGAATCTGATGTTCGAGTAAAACCCGATTTCTTTTGGGTGAAGTTTCTAGGTCGAATGGGGTCCAGGACGCCTTCCGCTGCTTCCATCTCCTCAAAACGGACATTGCTTATTTCTAATATTTTTCCTTCTTTCACAAGAAGAATTCTATAGCCCCTGGTATTTTCTGCATATCCTACCATAACTCCCAGTTGAGCTCTTAGGTCTAGCTTCTTCCTAAGCTGTTTTGCAATACCAGCATAAGCCTTACATCCAAAAACTCTGAGATGGGATACAGCAGGCTTCTTCCCATAGTACAATTCGTGTGGAGTTTTAACTTTAAATTTATGGCAAATCCTGTTCTTTGTATAAGTAAAACATAGGATTGCCTCTGCCCACATTTTGTCACCAACTTTGCTTTGATTAAGCATTGCCTTGACACAATCTAACGCTGTCAGGTTGAATCTTTCAGATACCCCGTTTTGTTCGGGTGTATAAGTGTTAGATCGTTCATGCTTAATCCCTAACTTTTTCAAAAAAGCTTTAAATTGACCGTGACAAAATTCCATGCCGTTATCAGTACGGATGCACAAAATCTTTTTGCCTAATTGTCTCTCCTGACAAGCTTGAAAATCCTGAAAAACTTTGAACACATCTGATTTTTGTTTTAAAATAAAAACAAACACCTTGCGGCTAAAATCGTCTGTAATAGTCAAGAAGTATTTGTTTCCCCCCAATGAAGCTACAGGCATTGGACCACAAACGTCCATGTGCAGTAATTGCAAAGGTTCTGTAGATCTAATCCTGCCTATTGGTTTGTACGAAACTCTTTTAGATTTTGCAAGTTTGCAATGAATGCAATTTACTTTTGCATATTTTAATTTTGGGAGTCCGTTTGCCGCGGAAACTTTACTTGTTTGGTGCAAGTAGTCTGAGTTAATATGGCCATATCTTCTATGCCATAATTCAGTTTTGTTCAGAATTTCAACTGTTGAACCACTAATTTTATTTGACTTTGATTTTAAATCAGATTTGTTTTTCCTTTTATTCAAGTTAGGCCTAATTTTGTTTTGACTTTGACTATTTGTTGCAGGGGTTTTTCTAACCTGTTTAGAATTTTTGTCCCTATCCTGATCTCCTTTACGGCCCTCAACACTACTATTTAAACTTTTAGTTGAGTACTGTGGTTTTAAGAAATACAATCCTTCTTTACGTTTAGCGTAAAAGAAATTTTCTCCCTCAGGAGTCTTAAACCATAGAATACCTTTGGCTGCACTAAAAGAATAGCCCTGCTCTTCTAATACAGATGCGGCCAATAAGTTACGCCGTAATTTAGGTGAATACATAACATTTTGTAGCACAATATTATTTGTATGATCTTTAAATTTAACATACATGTTCACCGTTCCAATAGCCTCAACTGGGCTTTCCATATCACCCACTGCTAGCGACATAGATGTATCCTTACATTTATCAAATTTTGAAAACATTTTAACATCATTACAAAAGTGTCGCGTAGCAGCGGTGTCAATCACCCAGCTGAGCCTATTGTCAGGATTATCAACAATATTAGCTTCTACATTTATATTTGAAAATACTTCAATAATACTAGAGCTAGTCATCTTTTTCAATTTTGGGCATTGTGCCTTTACATGACCATTTTTATTACACATAAAACATGGTCCTATGACCTTAATAGACTTTTTAACTTTGGTGACATTTTTGCATTTAGCGCTAACATTTGAAAAATATACAGATGAATTGGAACTTACATTATTATTGTCATGATCCTTCCTCAACTGTCTAATCCTGCCCTCCTCCAAAGACAGTTCTTTCTGAATTTTATCCAATTTAAAATCAGTATCGCTCCAGCGATAAATGATTTGAATGATACTCTGGTACTGGTCTGGGAGATACCGGATGGCTTGGAATGCCACGTACACATCCTCCACGGGGTGATTCACGTTCTTGAGCTTGGTGACAGCTTTCCTTATCCTCGTACAGAATATGTCGATGGGCTCCTCGATTTCCGGGCGTAGACTGAAAAACTCGTCCAACAGATGAACTAAATTAGCGCGCGTTGGGGCCTCAAAATGCGCCTCCAACTTCTCCCACGCATCCGCCGGGCTGTCGTCGATGTCGAGCAGTTCTCTGTACTCCGCCGAGATATTTCGAAACAGGATGGAAAGTGCGCGGTCGCTGCTGCGCATGTACTCCTCTCGCTCGCGGCGTGACGTAGATTCGTCGACTGGTAATGCAGTACGGTTGATGTGGCCGTAACATCCTTCTCCTTTCAGGATAAACGAAATTTCATTACGCCAGGTGACGTAATTGTCCCTGTTTAACGCTTCTATGCCGTTGCTCACCTCCATAGTCTTTAACTGTGACTAGAGTGCGTTGTTTACCTTTCTGCTTGATGCAAATGGCGCCGGTCGCGGCCCCCGTCGATGGAATTCACAACTCTTCACTGCTGCTTTATCACGGATAAAAGTTATGGCCTTGACATACTACGGCCCATAACCAAATGTCGGCTGCTATTGCTGTGTTAGCTGAGCGACTTGACTAGAAAAAAATTTGAAAGTCATTTGCAGATTTAGCAGTGTTGGTCATAGCCCTATCCGAAGTGCTGGTAGAAAAAAAATTTTGTAGCAGATGATATGCAGTAGTGATGTGTTTTCTTAAGAAAGCAAGCTCGTTAAACACAAACACAATTTATTTGTTGTGAGATCCATTGCATCAGATGAAGTTACAAAATAAAACACTGTAACATTCGTTGCAAAGCAAAACTATATACAATGAGCTAGCAAGCTCATGGAAAAGGTTTTAAACAGTCTATGACTAGGCACACACTCTCAGTTACTATAACATCGGTAAGTAGAAAAAAACAGATACTGTACCACACATGCCGTGTACGTTAATGAAGCCACCATCATCAGGTCACACGTCATGGCTTTAGAAGTTAGACTACTCTCTACCGATCAAGGTCTGCCTTCCATAAAGGTCTTTCATGTCTACTACATGGTCTGAGAGTCTCACTGACTAAACTCCGAGATCACTAAGGTCTGTCAAGGTCTGTAAAGTCTCTGAATAACTGAGAATGTGTCCTATCATATATACACTGTGATGGGTACGCTCCGGAACACAACCGTTGACGGCAGCGCCCTCACTATATGCAAAACAGATGCGCGCGCGGCGAGATGGCGATTTGCATGAATGGCATGTTCTGTTCCCGTCACGAGTCGTTCACGAGAACGGTAGAACCATTCTAAAAATGTAAACACGTTCTCGCGATAACGAGAATCGCGACGAAAACAGAACCAAGTTTCCAACACAAATTGCCTTCTCGCCGCGCGCGCATCCTGATTTGCATATTGTGAGGGCGCTTGTCGGCTGCTATTGCTGTGTTAGCTGAGCGACTTGACTAGAAAAATTTGAAAGTCATTTGCAGATTTAGCAGTGTTTGGCCATATCCATATCTGAAGTGCTGGTAAAGAAAATTTTGTAGCAGATGATATGCAGTAGTGATGTGTTTTCTCAAGAAAACAAGCTCGTTAAACACAAACACAATTTATTTGTTGTGAGATCCATTGCATCAGATGAAGTTACAAAATAAAAACACTGTAACATTCGTTGCAAAGCAAAACTATATACAATGAGCTAGCAAGCTCATGAAAAAGGTTTTAAACAGTCTATGACTAGGCACACACTCTCAGTTACTATAACATCGGTAAGTAGAAAAACAGCTACTGTACCACACATGCCGTGTACGTTAATGAAGCCACCATCATCAGGTCACACGTCATGGCTTTAGAAGTTAGACTACTCTCTACCGATCAAGGTCTGCCTTCCATAAAGGTCTTTCATGTCTACTACATGGTCTGAGAGTCTCACTGACTAAACTCCGAGATCACTAAGGTCTGTCAAGGTCTGTCGGACTCTCTCTGACTAAGTCCTGCAAAGTCTGAATAACTGAGAATGTGTCCTATCATATATACACTGTGATGGGTACGCTCCGGAACACAACCGTTGACGGCAGCGCCCTCACTATATGCAAATCAGGATGCGCGCGCGGCGAGATGGCGATTTGCATGAATGGCATGTTCTGTTCCCGTCACGAGTCGTTCACGAGAACGGTAGAACCATTCTAAAAATGTAAACACGTTCTCGCGATAACGAGAATCGCGACGAAAACAGAACCAAGTTTCCAACAATCGGCCCCCTCATGCAAAACCCCAAATCTCGGCGCACGTGCTATCAATCAATGAAATTACTCTAAAAAAACATAACAGCAAAAATGTCAAGTTCTTTAGTATCCAGCAAAAACATAAAGTATATATATTACTTTTCATGTTAAGCAAAAAAAAAATTTATCATTGAAAGAAAATTTTAGATATCATTGAAACACTAAGTTCCAAAAATTTAATTTAAGTCAAAATTTAAGTTTTCAAGAAATTTAAGTATAATAATTTAAATTTAACATTTAAGATTAAAAATTTCACTATAAATATCAAATTTAATTTGTGTAGAAAATTTTATGTATAATTATTAAATTTAACATTTAAGATTAAAAAATTTCACTATAAATATTAAATTCAAGTATGTAGAAAATTTTATGTATAATTATTAAATTTAACATTTAAGATTAAAAATTTCACTATAAATATCAAATTCAATTTGTGTAGAAAATTTCATGTATAATTATTAAATTTAACATTTAAGATTAAAAATTTCACTATAAATATCAAATTCAATTTGTGTAGAAAATTTCATGTATAATTATTAAATTTAACATTTAAGATTAAAAATTTTACTATAAATATCAAATTCAATTTGTGTAGAAAATTTCATGTATAATTATTAAATTTAACATTTAAGATTAAAAAAAATTTACTATAAATATTAAATTCAATTATGGCTGTTCATTATCTCTGTCCAAGACCAGTATACATAATTAATACTAATAGCAATGACACAGATAATGAAAGATTTTTTTTTCTTTTCTGTGTTGTATTCATATACAAATTTGAATAAGTGGTTTGTCAATGAATCATAGCCAAGTGTATGATAACAAGGAGTAAACACACAAAATAATACACATAAGCATAACTGTCTTATGCGGGAATTGAAAACATGGATATATATATACATTCAGTGTAATGTGAAAAATTTTAGAAAGTTCATTGTAAACAATACACATATATATACTCTAGATACAATTATCTGCATCACAGAGGGAGGAGTAAATTATACGATATCCTAACCATATTTTGTAAAAGAAAGAAAAAAAATTTAGAAGTTACAAATTTAATCATTTTTGTTTTTGGAAATTTGATTACAAAAATTTAATGCTAAAAATTCCTCAAACATTTGGCAAATCTTATTAATGTACTGCCTATGATGTATAAAAATTTTGTTATTGATTTCAGCAAATTCCACACCTAACAGTTTTTGGACCTTCCCTAGAGATTTGATATCAAATTCTCCCTTTAGCAAAGAAACTACATGATCAATATCACCTATTATTTCTATGTTGCTTGCCTCTGGCCTGGATTTGATATCCCTCTTTTCTCTGAAGTTAAACAAATTTTGGTCATAATGTATGTTAGCCTTAGCACAGAATTTTTTAACATCATTATGACTTCTCAGCCTATGTTTATCACCCCTCACTGAGTAGTAAACATCAGTTCGAGTTCCATCAGGCCTGGGTACAGCTTTCCTTTCCCAATCTATGTTTGAACAGGGGGTCAGATCGGAATCAGCAGGAGAGTCCTCTTCCTCACTAGTATGACTAGTGTCATGGCTCTCACCTGCTTCTTCCTCTGACTCACTATCCAAACATCCCGATCCTGAATCTGATGTTCGAGTAAAACCCGATTTCTTTTGGGTGAAGTTTCTAGGTCGAATGGGGTCCAGGACGCCTTCCGCTGCTTCCATCTCCTCAAAACGGACATTGCTTATTTCTAATATTTTTCCTTCTTTCACAAGAAGAATTCTATAGCCCCTGGTATTTTCTGCATATCCTACCATAACTCCCAGTTGAGCTCTTAGGTCTAGCTTCTTCCTAAGCTGTTTTGCAATACCAGCATAAGCCTTACATCCAAAAACTCTGAGATGGGATACAGCAGGCTTCTTCCCATAGTACAATTCGTGTGGAGTTTTAACTTTAAATTTATGGCAAATCCTGTTCTTTGTATAAGTAAAACATAGGATTGCCTCTGCCCACATTTTGTCACCAACTTTGCTTTGATTAAGCATTGCCTTGACACAATCTAACGCTGTCAGGTTGAATCTTTCAGATACCCCGTTTTGTTCGGGTGTATAAGTGTTAGATCGTTCATGCTTAATCCCTAACTTTTTCAAAAAAGCTTTAAATTGACCGTGACAAAATTCCATGCCGTTATCAGTACGGATGCACAAAATCTTTTTGCCTAATTGTCTCTCCTGACAAGCTTGAAAATCCTGAAAAACTTTGAACACATCTGATTTTTGTTTTAAAATAAAAACAAACACCTTGCGGCTAAAATCGTCTGTAATAGTCAAGAAGTATTTGTTTCCCCCCAATGAAGCTACAGGCATTGGACCACAAACGTCCATGTGCAGTAATTGCAAAGGTTCTGTAGATCTAATCCTGCCTATTGGTTTGTACGAAACTCTTTTAGATTTTGCAAGTTTGCAATGAATGCAATTTACTTTTGCATATTTTAATTTTGGGAGTCCGTTTGCCGCGGAAACTTTACTTGTTTGGTGCAAGTAGTCCGAGTTAATATGGCCATATCTTCTATGCCATAATTCAGTTTTGTTCAGAATTTCAACTGTTGAACCACTAATTTTATTTGACTTTGATTTTAAATCAGATTTGTTTTTCCTTTTATTCAAGTTAGGCTTAATTTTGTTTTGACTTTGACTATTTGTTGCAGGGGTTTTTCTAACCTGTTTAGAATTTTTGTCCCTATCCTGATCTCCTTTACGGCCCTCAACACTACTATTTAAACTTTTAGTTGAGTACTGTGGTTTTAAGAAATACAATCCTTCTTTACGTTTAGCGTAAAAGAAATTTTCTCCCTCAGGAGTCTTAAACCATAGAACACCTTTGGCTGCACTAAAAGAATAGCCCTGCTCTTCTAATACAGATGCGGCCAACAAGTTACGCCGTAATTTTGGTGAATACATAACATTTTGTAGCACAATATTATTTGTATGATCTTTAAATTTAACATACATGTTCACCGTTCCAATAGCCTCAACTGGGCTTTCCATATCACCCACTGCTAGCGACATAGATGTATCCTTACATTTATCAAATTTTGAAAACATTTTAACATCATTACAAAAGTGTCGCGTAGCAGCGGTGTCAATCACCCAGCTGAGCCTATTGTCAGGATTATCAACAATATTAGCTTCTACATTTATATTTGAAAATACTTCAATAATACTAGAGCTAGTCATCTTTTTCAATTTTGGGCATTGTGCCTTTACATGACCATTTTTATTACACATAAAACATGGTCCTATGACCTTAATAGACTTTTTAACTTTGGTGACATTTTTACATTTAGCGTTAACATTTGAAAAATATACAGATGAATTGGAACTTACATTATTATTGTCATGATCCTTCCTCAACTGTCTAATCCTGCCCTCCTCCAAGGAGAGTTCTTTCTGAATTTTATCCAATTTAAAATCAGTATCGCTCCAGCGATAAATGATTTGGATGATACTCTGGTACTGGGCTGGGAGATACCGGATGGCTTGGAATGCCACGTACACATCCTCCACCGGGTGGTTCACGTTCTTGAGCTTGGTGACAGCTTTCCTTATCCTCGTACAGAATATGTCGATGGGCTCCTCGATTTCCGGGCGTAGACTGAAAAACTCGTCCAACAGATGAACTAAATTAGCGCGCGTTGGGGCCTCAAAATGCGCCTCCAACTTCTCCCACGCATCCGCCGGGCTGTCGCCGATGTCGAGCAGTTCTCTGTACTCCGCCGAGATATTTCGAAACAGGATGGAAAGTGCGCGGTCGCTGCTGCGCATGTACTCCTCTCGCTCGCGGCGTGACGTAGATTCGTCGACTGGTAATGCAGTACGGTTGATGTGGCCGTAACATCCTTCTCCTTTCAGGATAAATGAAATTTCATTACGCCAGGTGACGTAATTGTCCCTGTTTAACGCTTCTATGCCGTTGCTCACCTCCATAGTCTTTAACTGTGACTAGAGTGCGTTGTTTACCTTTCTGCTTGATGCAAATGGCGCCGGTCGCGGCCCCCGTCGATGGAATTCACAACTCTTCACTGCTGCTTTATCACGGATAAAAGTTATGGCCTTGACATACTACGGGCCCATAACCAAATGTCGGCTGCTATTGCTGTGTTAGCTGAGCGACTTGACTAGAAAAATTTGAAAGTCATTTGCAGATTTAGCAGTGTTTGGCCATATCCATATCTGAAGTGCTGGTAAAGAAAATTTTGTAGCAGATGATATGCAGTAGTGATGTGTTTTCTCAAGAAAACAAGCTCGTTAAACACAAACACAATTTATTTGTTGTGAGATCCATTGCATCAGATGAAGTTACAAAATAAAAACACTGTAACATTCGTTGCAAAGCAAAACTATATACAATGAGCTAGCAAGCTCATGAAAAAGGTTTTAAACAGTCTATGACTAGGCACACACTCTCAGTTACTATAACATCGGTAAGTAGAAAAACAGCTACTGTACCACACATGCCGTGTACGTTAATGAAGCCACCATCATCAGGTCACACGTCATGGCTTTAGAAGTTAGACTACTCTCTACCGATCAAGGTCTGCCTTCCATAAAGGTCTTTCATGTCTACTACATGGTCTGAGAGTCTCACTGACTAAACTCCGAGATCACTAAGGTCTGTCAAGGTCTGTCGGACTCTCTCTGACTAAGTCCTGCAAAGTCTGAATAACTGAGAATGTGTCCTATCATATATACACTGTGATGGGTACGCTCCGGAACACAACCGTTGACGGCAGCGCCCTCACTATATGCAAATCAGGATGCGTGCGCGGCGAGATGGCGATTTGCATGAATGGCATGTTCTGTTCCCGTCACGAGTCGTTCACGAGAACGGTAGAACCATTCTAAAAATGTAAACACGTTCTCGCGATAACGAGAATCGCGACGAAAACAGAACCAAGTTTCCAACAGCGCTGCCGTCAACGGTTGAGTTCCGGCGCGTACCCATCACTGTGTATATGTGCTAGGACACATTCTCAGTTACTTAGGTTGGTCATACTTGTGTCTTGTTGATGCTATGTGATGTTATGTACGTTATGGATGTACGTACTGGATATATGAAATGGTCTATGATAGGATGATCTGATGCTTAGCAAATACTCGGTTTGAGTATGCTGCAGTACGTTAGCATTTTCAGCTAAGTTGCTTAAACAAAAGTACGAGTCAAGTTCCGATAGTTTTTATTTCGGAAAGTGCGATAAAGTATTTCTAGTGTTGGCTCTTTCAATTTTAAAGAAACCAAGCTAATTTTTTGCGGTCTTGGACTCAGAGTAATGCCTGACAATGGTGGTTTCGTAAGCAAGCACGGCATTTGTGGTAATGTAGCTTTTCTCTACTTACCAATGTTATAGCAACAGTACGAGTAACTGAGAGTGCATGCCTAGTCATAAACTGTTTATCAACCCATTTTCATGAGCTTGCCAGCTCATTTTGTACATACTGTTTAGCTTTGCAACGAATGTTACAGTGTTTTGTAACCATATCTTATGCAATGGATCTCACAAGAATAAAAGTGATGTTTGTGTTTGACGAACTTGCCTTTTATTAAAGAACACTTTACAACTGCATCTTACCCTCTGCTAAACTTCTGCTCTGCCAACAGTGATACCAGCACATCAAATTATAAGGAACGGGGGAAACGGCAACAAAATTTCTAAAATACTTCCCAGTCACCAGCATTTTAGGTTATGGGCCCCCAGCATGTTAAAGCCCTAATATTTAATTAGAATCCTTATAGTGCAACAAAGCAGCAGTAAAGTGTTGTGAATTCCATTAACAGGGGCCGCGAGTGGCGCCATTTGCATCAAACAGAAAGGTAAACAGTGCACTCTAGTCACAATTAAAATTTAGAGACTATGGAAGTGAGCAACGGCATTGAAGCGTTAAACAAGGACAATTACATCACGTGGCGTAACGAAATTTCTTTCCTCTTAAAAGGAGAAGGATGCTACGGCCATGTTAACCATACAGCATTGCCGGTCGACTAGTCTACGTCACGATGCAAGCGAGAGGAGTACATGCGCAGCAGCGACCGCGCACTATCCATCCTATTTCGGAACATATCGGTGGAATACCGAGAGTTACTCGATATCAACGACAGCCCGGCGGATGCATGGGAGAAGTTAGAGGTGCATTTTGAGGCCCCAATCCGCGCTAACCTAGTTCGTCTGCTGGATGAATTTTTCAGTCTTCGCCCGGAAATCGAGGAACCAGTGGATATTTTCTGTACATGGATAAGGAAAGCGGTCACCAAGCTGAAGAACGTAAACCATTCCGCAGAAGACGTGTACGTAGCGTTCCAGGCCATCCGGTACCTGTCAGATGACTACCAGAGTATTATACAAGTCATCTATCGTTGGAGCGACAAAGATTTCAAGATAGATAAAATTCAGAAGGAGTTGTCCCAGAAAGAAGGCAGTATAAAGCAGTTGAAGAGAGATCGTAACTATGTAAGTCTTAATTCATCTGTATACTTTTCTAATGTTAACGCTGAATGTAAAAAAGTCACTAAAGTCAAAAAATATATTAAGGTCATAGGACCGTGCTTTGTTTGTAATAAAACTGGTCATTTAAAGGCACAATGCCTAAAGTTAAAAAAGTTGACTAGCTCTAATATTATCGAAGTATTTTCAAATATTAATGTTGAAGCTAATGCAGTTGATGATCCTGGCAATAGGCTCAGCTGGGTAATTGACACCGCTGCTACTCGTCATTTCTGTAATGACATAAAAATGTTTTCCAAATTTAGTAAATATAAAGATACATCAATGTCACTAGCAGTGGGTGATAATGAAAGCCCAGTTGAGGCTATTGGATCGGTGAACATGTATGTTAAATTTAAAGGTCATACAACTAATATTGTTTTAAATAATGTTATGTATTCACCAAAATTACTGCGGAACTTGTTCGTCGCATCTGTATTAGAAGAGCAGGGCTATTCTTTTAGTGCAGCCAAAGGTGTACTATGGTTTAAAACTCCTGAGGGAGAGAATTTCTTTTACGCTAAACGTAAAGGACTGTATTTCTTAAAACCGCAGTACTCAACTAAAAATTTAAATAGTAATGTTGAGGGCCGTAAAGGAGATCAGGATAGGGACAAAAGTTCTAAACAGGTTAGAAAATCCCCTGCAACAAATAGTCAAAGTCAAAGCAAAATTAGACCTAACTTGAATAATAGGAAAAACAAATCTGATTTAAAATCAAAGTCAAACAAAATTGGTGGTTCAACAGTTGAAATTCTGAACAAAACTGAATTATGGCATAGAAAATATGGCCATATTAACTCAGACTACTTGCACCAAACAAGTAAAGTTTCCGCGGCAAGCGGACTCCCTAAGTTGAAATATGCTAAAGTAAATTGCATTCATTGCAAACTTGCAAAATCTAAGAGAGTTTCGTACAAACCAATAGGCAGGATTAGATCTACAAAACCTTTGCAATTACTGCACATGAACGTTTGTTGTCCAATGCCTATAGTCTCATTGGGAGGAAACAAATATTTTTTTACTATTACGGATGATTTTCGCCGCAAGGTGTTTGTTTTTGTTTTAAAACAAAAATCAGATGTGTTCAAAGTTTTTCAGGATTTTCAAGCTTGTCAGGAAAGACAATTAGGCAAAAAGATTTTGTGCATCCGTACTGATAACAGCATGGAATATTGTCACGGTCAATTTAAAGCTTTTTTGAAAAAAGTTACGGATTAAGCATGAGCGATCTAACGCATATACACCCGAACAAAACGGGGTATCTGAAAGATTTAACCTGACAGCTTTAGATTGTGTTAAAGCAATACTTAATCAAAGTAAAATTGGTGACAAAATGTGGGCAGAGGCAATCCTATGTTTCACTTATACAAAGAACAGGATTTGCCATAAATTTAAAGTAAAAACTCCACACGAGTTATATTATGGGAAGAAGCCTGCTGTAACCCATCTCAGAATTTTTGGATGTAAGGCTTATACTGCTATGGCAAAACAGCTTAAGAAAAGGCTAGACGTAAGAGCTCAACAGGGAGTTATGGTAGGATATGCTGAAAATACCAGGGGCTATAGAATTTTTCTTGTGAATGATAGAAAAGTGATAGAGACAAGCAATGTCCGTTTTGAGGATTTGGAAGCAGCGGAAAGCATCCTGGACCCTATACATTCTAGGAACTTTATCCCACAGACATCGAGATTTACTTGCTCGATGGATTCAGGATCGGGATGTTTAGATAGTGAGTCAGAGGAAGAAGCAGGTGAGAGCCATGACACTAGTCATACTAGTGAGGAAGAGGACTCTCCTGCTGATTCCGGTCTGACCCCCCTGCTCAGACATAGACTGGGAAAGGAAAGCCATACCTAGGCCTGATGGAACTTGAACTGATGTTTACTATTCAGTGAAGGGTGATAAAAAGAGACTGAGAAGTCATAATGACGTTAAAAAATTCTGTGCTAAGTCTAACATACATTATGACCAAAATTTTTTCAACTTCAGAGAACAGAAAGATATCAAATCCAGGCCAGAGGCAAGCAACATAAAAATAATAATTTCCAAAAGCTATATGTTGGCAATTAAATCTCCGCACTCACAAAGATGGCAGGAAGCATGAATAATGAAATAGCAATAATGCAAGAGAGGGGTGTCTGGGACTTAGTGCCTGTGCCCATTTCACAAAAAGTAATCGGATCCAGATGGGTATACACCATCAAAAGGGATGAAAATGGAATAGTGAAAAGATTCAAAGCCCGTTTAGTGGCTCAGGGATATTCTCAAGAGAAGGGGGATTCGTATGACGAAGTATTTAGCCCCGTTATAAATTTTAGCTTAATAGGAGCTTTTTTTTTGCAATTTTCATGTTTGCTTAACTGGAAGCATTTTCAATTAGACATCAAGTCAGGATACCTTTATGCTAAATTGAATGCCAAAGTTTTCATGAAACAGCCACCTGAATATGTCGATCCAAACCAACAAAATTATGTATGTTTGCTTAAAAAGGTAATATATGGCCTACATCAGAGCGGCAGAGAGTGGTATAATGAGCTTGACACCACTTTGAGATAATTAAATTTCTTCAAACTCAAATAGTGCAATTGTGAATATTTTTACCAAACCAAAGTGCAGTACAACCTCGAAAATCCGGACATCCAAAATCCGGAAACCTCCAAAATCCGGACGTTTTCCAAATTTTCGGTTTTTTCTTTTTCCCCGGACTGACGAAGTCGCGGATTTAAAAAAGATATAATAAGGTAAGATTATTTATTTTATACATAAGATTATTTATTTTACCGTATTTTCTGGTCGTCTTTCTGAACCCGGAAATGAAATGAAAGTTTAAATGGACGGCAGTAGATAGATAGGCTCGTGTTTGGAGCGTGAATTGAGTTGTTAGCGTTAATCCCTCCTCCCCCTTATTCAAGTCACAACTCCCGATGAATTATTTCACGTAAAATATACATCGTTATTTAAATACGAAGTTTTTATTATCAAAATTTCCTTTTCTCATTATTGAAAAAGACATTTTTCTGAAACAATGTAAGTTTTAATATTAAACACTTTAAAACATTATCGTAACATTTTATCACAGATGTTCAATTAAATCTAAAAATCCCGAGAATTCATATTAACGCCCACGGAAATTTATTTTATTCACTTCGTAGTACGATTTCCATTCTTCAATGTATTCTGTTTTGTCTTTAGAATCTCCTCCCCCTCCCGATATCTGACGATTTTTTCGTTCTCGTCGAACGTGTCAGCTTGAAATCGACTGTATATTTTGCCTTTTTTGTTTAGAAAGCCATATTTACATACTATAAATAGCAAATAAATAACTAAATAATATCGTATCGCACAGAACCGAGCAACAAGGTCATTAACACACAGACCTCTCAAAGGGGTCGGCTTGCCACCGGTGACAGTCGGCTGTGTTTACGATTAGGAACTAAGCAAATTCCTTTCTTCGCTTTCCCTGTCCCACCACGTCCCGGTGCTGCTGTAACCTAGTAATGACTCATCGTAATTTAGAATAATCATTGAGAGGAGAGATATTTTTCTTTTTTGGAAAAGATATTTATTTTATCTACTGCGATATTTTTTACACATTTGACTATTACTAATAAAGTTTTTACTTTTTTCAGAGTCATCAGTCTTTTTAAACATAACATTATATAGATGCTAGATAATAAATAAAACTTTTAAGTTATTATTTTTTGTTTTTCGTTCGTTAATAGCGAAAACGGTTTAAACACATTTACACCTTTAAATATATCGTTAAAAGTGCTAATCCTCGATCTTTATTAAATCTCAGCACTGCATTAAATCTTCCGGCACTTCATTAAATCTCCACAAAGCCGATATAATGGAAGTTCTGCACTTTGATGATGATGCGCCAATCGTAAATAAATTGAATGATGGCGAAGTTCGCGATATGATATTAAATAAAAAAGATCGAAGTAGTGACGATAAATGTGGAGAAGAAAAAATACCCATTGATAATCTTATACAAAAAATCGATCTGCAATTAAAGGTCTTGAACAAAGAAGCATTATAACCGAGCAGAAGTAATGTCCATCTACAGGATAAAGAAAACTGCTTTCCCATAAACCAAAATTAATGATATAACAAATGTTAATTCAAATATTTAAATGAAATGATAAAATGGGATTTTATCATTTCGTTTCATTCACACATTCTAGATTATTAATGTGTATATTTTTTCTTAGAAATTTCTTTTACCCTATTTTTTAGATTAAATAATATGTTTTAATTGATTAATTTAACTTTTGCCATTATTTTTACTAAAAATAGTGCTTTATAGTGTATTTAGTTAATGTCAAATCTGAATTTTATTCAAATTCTATAATCCGGAAAAATCGAAAATCCGGAATCGGCAAAGTCCAGACGAGTTCGGATTTTCGAGGTTGTACTGTATTAATGTTGGTCTATGTGGATGACATAGTTTTATTTTCAAAACATCAAGGTGATATTGATCAAGCAGTTTCTTTACTAAAGAAAGAATTTGATATCAAAACACTAGGAAAGGTCAAAAAACTGTTAGGTGTGGAATTTACTGAAACCAATAACAAATTTTTTATACATCAAAGGCAGTATATTGATAAAGTTTGCCAAATGTTTAAAGAATTCAAATATTCTATTTCTTCATTCCCTATTACAAAAGGAATCACATTGAGCAAAAATGATTGCCCAATGAATGATGAAAAATTAAAACAAATGCAAAATTTCCCATACAGAAGTTTGATCGGATGTTTAGCCTATTTATCAAGTAGAACTGGACCAGATATATGTTACGCTGTAAATATTCTGTCTGAATTCCAAGAGAATCCAGGCATGAAACATTGGGACGCATTGCTTAAACTTTTGGGATATCTTGAACAAACAAAGAATTACATGATAAACTTACCAGGCGTTGGTAACTTAAATTTAAATTGCTACTCGGATTCAGACTTTGCTGCCAATAGGGATGACAGAGTGTCACTTGGGGGTATGTTATTTCTAATAGATAAGAGTACCCGTTTCTTGGCGTACATTTAAACACAAGTGTGTTAGTCTGTCAACGATGGAAGCAGAATATGTTTCGTTGGCAGAAGCTGCGAAAGAAATTATTTGGCTACAAAATATCATTGAGGAATGTATGAAGCTAGGGTTAAAATTTAACGGAAATAATAGCATAATTTACTGTGACAACCAAGCTGCAATTAATTTTTCAAATTCCCCAATTGAGAATAACCGAACCAAACATATTGATATAAAATATCATTTTCTGAGGAATTTAGTTGAGAATGAATCTTTTAAAATCATCTTTGTAAATACCAAGGAAAACGTAGCAGATTATTTTACAAAGGCAATGACCAAGAATAGAGCATTAAATTTTGTAATCAAATTTTCAAAAACAAAAACTGATTAAAATTGTAACTTCTAAATTTTCTTTCTTGTACAAATATGGTTAGGATATCGTATAATTTACTCCTCCCTCTTTGATACAGATACTTGTATCTAGAGTATATATATGTGTATTGTTTAGAATGAACTTTTAAAAATTTTTTTCACATTACACTGAATGTATATATATATATATCCATGTTTTTAATTCCCACATAAGACAACTATGCTTATGTGTATAACCTGTGTGTTTACTCCTTGTTATCATACGCTTAGTTATGATTCATTCATGAAAAACCACTTCTTTCACCACTTTTTATATGAATACAATACAGAAAAAAAAATCTTTCATTATCTGTGTCACTGCTATTAGTATTAATAATGTATACTGGTCTTGGACAGAGGTAATGAACAGCTATAACTTGAATTTGATATTTATAGTAAATTTTTAATCTTAAATGTTGAATTTAATAGTTATACATAAAATTTTCTGAAACTTGAATTTGATATTTATAGTAACTTTTTAATCTTAAATGTTAAATTTAACAGTTATACATAAATTTCTTGAAGACTTGAATTTGATATTTACAATAAATTTTTTAATCTTAAATATTGAATTTGATAATTATACTTAAATTTTTTGAAACTGAAATTTCGATAGTTATACTAAATTTTTAAAATTTTTTTGGAACTTAGTGTTTCGATGATATCTAAAAGTTTCTTTCAATGATAAAAGTTTTTTGCTTAACATGAAAGTAATATATATACTTTATGGTTTAGCAGTATACTAAAGAACTTGACATTTTTGCTGTTATGTTTTTTAGAGTAAATTCATTGATTGATAGCACGTGCCCCGAGATTTGGGGTTTTGCATGAGGGGGCCGATTGTTGGAAACATGGTTCTGTTTTTGTCGCGATTCTCGTTATCGCGGGAACGTGTATTCATTTTAAGAATGGTTTTACCATTCCCGTGAACGACTCGTGACGAGAAGAGAACATGCCATTCATGCAAATCGCCTTCTTGCCGCACGCGCATCCTGATTTGCATATTGTGAGGGCGCTGCCGTCAACGGTTGAGTTCCGGCGCGTACCCATCACTGTGTATATGTGCTAGGACACATTCTCAGTTACTTAGGTTGGTCATACTTGTGTCTTGTTGATGCTATGTGATGTTATGTACGTTATGGATGTACGTACTGGATATATGAAATGGTCTATGATAGGATGATCTGATGCTTAGCAAATAATCGGTTTGAGTATGTTGCGGTACGTTAGCATTTTCAGCTAAGTTGCTTAAACAAAAGTACGAGTCAAGTTCCGATAGTTTTTATTTCGGAAAGTGCGATAAAGTATTTCTAGTGTTGGCTCTTTCAATTTTAAAGAGACCAAGTTAATTTTTCGCAGTCTTGGACTCAGAGTAATGCCATGACGTGTGACCTGACAATGGTGGTTTCTTAAGCAAGCACGGCATTTGTGGTAATGTAGCTTTTCTCTACTTACCAATGTTATAGCAACAGTACGAGTAACTGAGAGTGCATGCCTAGTCATAAACTGTTTATCAACCCATTTTCATGAGCTTGCCAGCTCATTTTGTACATACTGTTTAGCTTTGCAATGAATGTTACAGTGTTTTGTAACCATATCTTATGCAATGGATCTCACAAGAATAAAAGTGATGTTTGTGTTTGACGAACTTGCCTTTTATTAAAGAACACTTTACAACTGCATCTTACCCTCTGCTAAACTTCTGCTCTGCCAACAGTGATACCAGCACGTCACATTATAAGGTACGGGGGAAACGGCGACAAAATTTCTAAAATACTTCCCAGTCGCCAACAGAGACAAGACTTGGATATTTGAATACGACCTGGAAACAAAGCGGCAAAGTTCGGAATGGCACACTGCGGAATCACCTCTTCCAAAACAGGCTCGAATGATCAAATCCAGAATGAAAGCCATGCTAATCGTTTTCTCCGACGCAAAGGGGGTCGTCCACTACGAATTTGTTCCTGAGGGGCAGACAGTGAATGGTGCTTTTTATCTAGAAGTGCTAAGAAGACTGAAGAGAAGGGTCAACCGGGTGAGGCCAGCCATCGCTGGAAATTGGAAATTGCATCACGACAATGCAGCCAGCCACACCTGCTCCAAGGTAACCGACTTTCTGACGATAAACGGCATCGTGACAGTTCCCCAACCCCCTTACAGTCCCGACTTGGCACCAGCAGACATTTTCCTTTTTCCAAAAGGGAAATCCTCCCTCAAAGGACACCACCATGGGACCCTAAGTGCCATCAAAGAAGCTTGCACACGTGCCCTTAAGGACCTCCCTCAATCCGCCTACCAGGGAGCCTTCGAGTCGTGGAAAAGCTATTGGCAAAAGTGTGTCGACACTCAAGGAATGTACTTTGAAGACTTTTAAGGTATTGTAACAATATCTGTAATAAATCTATTTTTCCGAAAATTTTCCCGATACTTTTTATACAAACCCTGTACATTTTTGTTTTCTGATCTAAATAAAACATTTTGTTCATTTTTGCTGCACATCGTTCCTGTTATGGCCTACACACCGTTTCCAGTCCTTCGAGTTTTGCATAAGCAAAGGTGCTCTAATTTGACTACCGCAGCGCACGCAGTTCTACGAAGCTCGAAGTGCCCGTGGCAACACCAGTATATTGGAGGCTCGAGACTGAGAAGAAACGGGTCATCATGGTCGTCATAGTCGTAGTCGAAAGAATCGCTGAGAGGACGAGGCATCGCATCCGGATGGAGAGGAAGACAGACGATCCGACCGCACTAAAGTTTATAGTTGGAATAAGCAATTGGACGCATGTATTATGCCGCAATTTGTAAAGTACAAAGTCTTCAACAGACGTTTGTAAGTAGTTGGTCAACGAATAAATACAGTCCACTCTAAGAATCATAGTCGTTCATTTCAAGGCAATTCATGCCAAAACATGGTCCGTCGAGCCGGAGCTTGACCTTTGGAAATCGTTTGGAATCTTGAGTTGAACCTAGTACTTGGATTTGGAATTCGTGTGGATGCTTTCGTTTGGATAATAAGATAGCAGCAAGCATGGCAAACGAAGAACTAATAACGCTCAACCGTCGTCGAGGTGGAATAAAAACGGCAATAAAAAGACTGCAGACCTTCATCGTAGATGCCGAAGAAAGTGAAGATTTGGAACCAGTTGGGTTGCAAGTGAAAGTAGAAAAGGTACAGAAGTTGCTTGGTCAAGTAGAAGAGCTTCGCTTAGAGTATTATAAGTTCACGCCTGATGAAGATTTGGAGAGTGTAGAGGACCAATTAGCAGACATCGAAACAGACATTTCAAATATAGAGGTAAGCCTCAAACGTTTCTATATCTCATTGTCTAATTTAAAAGATACCAATAACAGTTTTAAAGATTTGAAGAGTTCTGAAGTACATGTAAAGTTGCCTGAAATTCCTTTACCTAAATTTTCCGTTTATTACGAAGACTGGAATAACTTTAAATCCCAGTTTAATGCTTTAGTTACATCAAATGTTCAGCTTTCGGAATCTCAGAAACTGTATTATTTGCAGTCATGTTTAATAGGAACGGCTAAGCAAATGCAAACGGTGGAAGACACATTTTCATCCTTGTTTAATGCCCTTGAAAATAGATATGATAACAAAAGATTAATAGTAAATACTCATGTAAATGAATTGCTATCCATTGAACAATTGCATTTTGAATCCGCAAAAGATTTGCGATCATTAATTGATAAGTTACAGAAGCACTTAAGAGCACTAAAAACTATGCAATTAGAACTAGACAAGTTGAGCGAAATTATGTTAATTAATGTTGTGCTTCAAAAAATAGATAAGGAATCACGCAAGCAGTTTGAAATGACAATAGCCTCAACCAATTTAACGGATTGGAACACATTTTTTAAATTTCTAGAAAAGAGATGCCAAATCTTAAAAAATATTCAAAGTAAAGCACCTCACTTCAAATCGAAAGTGCATTCTCCTCAAAGGGGTAAAACTAGAAGCTTAGTAACAAAAGTCACAAACACTTCGACTTGTGTTGTTTGTAAGAAACCACACGCAATTTTCAAATGCGAATCATTTCTCGCAGCCACTCCAGTGGAACGGTATGAGCTAATTAAGAAGCATTTCTTGTGTATAAATTGCCTTAGTAGTAATCATAAAGTTGCTTTATGTCAATCCCAGAATGTTTGTAACAAGTGCAAATCAAAGCACAATTCACTTTTACATCGGCCTACTGGGACTTTCAATGCGCGAGATACGCAAGGAATGGTGGTCAAAGAAACCCCAGAATCGTTTACGACAGATCGTAATGTAAATCCAGAAGATAGTATACAGAGGCTGTTCGCACATTTTTTAGATGATTTTGGTAAGCGGTAATAAAAAATCGTTTGCTGCAAAAGAAATAATTCCAATTGTACTATGTTTTTAAAAGTCAAAATTATCGTCTGCGGCTTGAAAGTTTTGTTTTTATTCAAAAATGGCGTTTTTAACAAAACAGTGGTTCGAAGGCTACATTTATGCTCTTTCCGAAGAGAAATATGCATATTCTGTTATCCAAAAACGATGTGAGAGTCATGGTTTTGTGATATCTAAAGCGTCGATAGGTAATATCGTCAACAGGAAAGGAAAAAAACGTCAAATTGGAGCCTCAAGTGGGACAAAAATTCCAAACAAGTATCCAAGGAAAAAACGGACATCTTCGAATATTGCAAAGGTACGTTGTTTAATGTTAATAGAAAATTCCCCTAGTCAAAGGACAGTTGCAAAATCATTAAAATGCTCGGTGTCCACTGTAAACAAAATAATAAACGTTGATTTAAATCTTAAGAAAGCGAAAAAACGCAATGTGCATCGTCTTCTTCCAAATCATATCGCTGAACGCAGGACACGCTGCAGAATTCTATATGAGAAACACTTATCCAAGGAAAAATGGAAAACAATTGTCACAATAGATGAACCATGGGTGTATTTAAATGATTTCAACAAAAAAAGAGCCATTTATTATCATAAAAGGGGAGAAAAAAATTTAAGTACATGGTTCAAAGAATCGAAAGGAAGTTTTTCTAAGGGATTCATGATTGTTGTTGGTTTTTCTTATAATGGCAAGTTAAAACCAAAGAGAGTGGGAAAAAATGTCAAGATTAACTCCAAATACTATCAGGAACATATTTTATCGCCAATTTTTCTGAATGAAATACCATCGCTTTACCCACAGTGCCATCAATCTGTGAGACTCCATCAGGACAAAGCTAGCAGTCACACATAAAAATCCACTGTAAATTTCCTAAAAGAAATGGAACAAAAAACTGGTATCAATGCCATACCCTTCACTGATATCCCTACTAAATCTCCCGATGTATCATCTATGGATTTTTGTGCTTTCGGACTTTTAAAATCTGCATTATCCAAACGTCGTCCCAAAACTCTTACAGGACTCTGGAAAGCTGTTCAGGAGGAATGGGATAGAATACCTCTTCTGACACTTCAAAAGGCATTATTATCCTGGAAATTGCGGTGTCAAAAGATAGTTCAGAATAAGGGATGTCAAATAGAACATTTAAAACACAAGAATTTTATGTAATTTAGTTTTGTGAATACAATATACATCGTCTAAAAAATGTGTGAACAACCTCTGTAGAAGTTACAAATACACTTTCGGCATGCCTCGCAACGACAAAGAAAACTGTTTTACTTTCGATAGCAGTTTTATGGGTTCAGAATAGCTCTGGACAATTTGTAAAAGCAAAAGTAGTTTTAGATAATGGATCGCAATCAAATTTCGTAACGAATGAATTTGTTAATTACGCAGGATTAAGAAAGGAAAAAATAAACATTCCAGTTTCAAGTTTAGGTGGGATCACCACAACTATAAAATCGCAAGCATTTGCTACCATAACAAATGGTAATGGCTCATTTTCGGCCTCATTGAATTTTTTAGTTGTTCCGAAAATAACGGATATTGTTCCGGCAAAAAGGATAGACATACAAAATGTAAGAATTCCTCCGCAATTTATGTTAGCAGATCCAAGTTTTGAAAAGCCATCAAAAATTAACATGCTGATTGGAGCAGAAATCTTCTTCGAAATTGTTAGAGGCGAACAAATTCGCACTTCGTTAAAGTCTCTCCTTTTTCAAAATACTGTTTTTGGGTATATTGCAAGTGGTTACATTAAAAGCTACAATCAAGCAGCTAGTTTTTGCAGGCTTACATCGCAAGTCAACAATATTGAAACCACACTAGAGAAATTTTGGAAATTGGAAGACGTAAATCTAAATGAACGCATTTTAAGTAAGGAAGCTGAAGACTGTGAAGCGCATTACAAAGCGACACACAGACGCGACAAGGATGGTCGTTACATAGTTCAAATGGCCATGAAGCAGGACTTGCATAATTTGGGGAAATCAAAACTTATTGCTGAAACAAGATTGAATCGGTTGCATCAAAGATTGTCCAAAAACTTCCCAATACTGGAGCTTTATCGGGATTTCATGCAGGAATATGAAGCATTAGATCACATGGAAAAAGTAGACGAAACTACCCTTCCTAAAACCTATTACTATCTTCCGCATCACGGTGTTTACAGGCCGGATAAGACAACTACGAAACTTCGCGTAGTATTTAATGCATCATCACCCACAACCTTGGGTAAGTCTCTGAATGACTTCCTATTAAAGGGAGACGTCGTAGAAGATAATTTTGACATAATATTGAGATTTCGAACATATAAATTTGCATTTACCGCATACATTACAAAAATGTTTCGACAAATTCTTATTGAACCCTCTCAAAGAGACTTTCTTAGAATTTTATGGGCTCGCAATGCGAATGAAAACCCTACTACTTACAGGTTAAAGACTGTTACTTATGGAACAGTAAGTGCCCCATTTTTGGCAATTAGAACTTTAAGACAACTCGCTCAAGATGAATCCTTACACTTTCCATTAGCATCAGAAATTGTTATGTGGGATTTTTATATGGATAATGTTCTTTCTGGAGCGCAAAATATTGAGACAGCGCAAAAGATACAACATGAATTAATAGCTTTACTTCAGAAAGAGGGTATGTCACTACACAAGTGGACTTCTAACTCACCTAATCTTTTTAATAGTTCCTTAAATTCAAATCAAGAATGGAGTTTTCAAGTAGATAAGCCTTCAATCGTAAAAGCATTAGGCATGAGTTGGCAACCCGAGAAAGATCAATTTCTATTCAAAGTAGATTTTAAGACTGAATCGATCGTTAACAAAAGAAATGTTTTATCACTTATTGCTCGCTTATACGATCCACTAGGGCTCTTGGGTCCTGTTGTATGCAAAGCAAAAATATTTCTACAAAAGCTTTGGCTACAAAAATTGAACTGGGAAGAACCATTATCGCAACCTCTTGCATTGGAATGGCAAAAATTCGTTACTTCTTTAAAGGCTATTCAAGAACTACGAATTCCACGTTGGATTCTTTCTGACAATTGCAAAAAGCTCATATTACACTGTTTCGCGGACGCTTCAGAAGCAGCATATGGGGCCGCAGTTTATGTTCAATGTATCTCGTCAAACAACATTGCATCAGTCAAACTAGTGTCTAGCAAATCTCGAGTAGCCCCACTAAAGACAATCTCAATACCTAGACTCGAATTGTGTGCTTGTTTGTTAGCATCACAGCTAATGCAAAAGGTTCAGCAATCATTAAACATTAATTTAGATGTTGTAATTCTATACACAGACTCCACAATTTCGTTAGCTTGGATTCGCACACCACCTCATCAATTGAAAAGTTTTGTGGCTAATCGAGTCACAAAAATACAAACTTTAACGAAAGATTGCATTTGGCGACATGTGCCATCCAGTTTGAACCCAGCGGACATTATCTCTCGTGGAAGTTACCCTCAAGAGCTTTCAACCCTGAAACTGTGGTGGTATGGCCCAATGTTTCTTCAGGAGCCGGAAATTACCGCCCTCGATGAAGAAACAATCGAATTCTCCACAGACTCTCAGTACTTGGAGGAATTCAAAAAACTTTCAGATATAACTTTGAGTTCCACAACAGACAAGTTATTCTGGAATGATTTTCTTGATTTGAGTAATAGTTATATGAAATTAATTAGAATTTTAAGTTATATTTTCAGGTTTATATACAATCTTAAGAACAAGATAAGACGCACAGGTCATCTGACGACTGAGGAGTTGAAAGAAGCTCAAAACCAGTTAGTAAAGACTGTTCAGGTATCAGAATTTTCTAAAGAAATAAAAAAGTTAAAAGGCCAAGAATCATTGAAAAGCAGTCCAATAAGGAATTTAAATCCCTTTCTAGACTCCATAGGTGTATTAAGAGTAGGTGGCCGTCTGGAAAAGGCAAAATTATGCATAGATAAAAGGTTCCCTATTTTACTTCCTCGTAACCATCGGTTAACTTATTTGATTATGCAGTATTATCATTTGATAAATTTGCACGTCGGTGCCCAAACACTCCTATACTGTATTCGACAGAAGTTTTGGCCATTAAATGGCAGAAATACGGCAAGAAAGGTTGTATATAACTGCATTGTTTGCTTTCGCAACAAACCAGTGAATGCAAGACAGATAATGGGATTGTTACCAGCTGAAAGGGTAAATCCTGGAGCCCCTTTTGATTTAAGTGGGGTCGACTTTTGTGGTCCATTTTATATAAAATATAAAAATCAGAGAAAAGGGACTTTATCAAAAATTTACGTTGCCATCTTCATCTGTTTTGCGACAAAGGCAATCCATTTAGAAGTTGTATCAGATTTGACTTCATCAGCATTTATTGCAAGTTTGAAACGATTCTTTGCATGACGCGGCAAGAGTTCGGTAATTTTTAGTGACAATGGAACCAACTTTGTTGGAGCGAACGCTGAGTTAAAAAGACTACATTCGATTACTAGCTCTCCCAGTGAAGACATTGCTAATTATCTTTCCAATGAAGGAATAAGTTGGAAATTTATCCCTAGTTCTCCAAATTTCGGTGGGTTATGGGAAGCAGGAGTAAAATCCTTCAAACACCATTTGAGACGTACGATAGGAATGTGTAAACTCACGTATGAAGAATTTACCACAATAACTTCCCAAATCGAAGGAATTCTCAATTCAAGGCCGTTAACTCCCTTGTCTACTGATGTAGACTTACCCCGATGACCCCGGTGTCAAAACCAATCATGAGGTTTTGACACCGGGGCATTTTTTAATTGGCCGACCCATAAATGCAACTGTAGAACCTAATCTTTCAGAGATAGCGGACAATAATCTATCTCGCTGGCAAAGAACGACAAAATTCGTACATGTAATTTGGAAACACTGGCAGAGAGATTATTTAAATACCTTGCAGCAAAGAACGAAATGGTTTTTTAAAAAGAACAATGTACAAAAGGACGCATTGGTTCTCATCAAGGAAGACAATTTACCACCCTGTAAGTGGGTACTTGGCAGAATTGAACAGGTCATTCCAGGATCTGATGGTAATATTAGAGTGGTGCTGATAAGAACTAAGAATGGGGACTTATCAAAAGATCCATTGCAAAAGTTTGTGTATTACCCATTGAAAAAATGTAAAATTAGTTATTTATTATTTGTAGATGTGCAAGCTGTCCTCTACAGTTAGATTGAAAATTTAGATTTTCTTATTTCATTCATATGTTTTGTGTAATATAGGTTGGTTTGAAATCATATTTCAACGCCGGGCGGTATGTTACGGCCTACGCACCGTTTCCAGTCCTTCGAGTTTTGCATAAGCAAAGGTGCTCTAATTTGACTACCGCGGCGCACGCAGTTCTACAAAGCTCGAAGTGCTCGTGGCAACACCAGTATATTGGAGGCTCGAGACGGAGAAGAAACGGGTCGTCATGGTCGTAGTCGAAAGAATCGCTGAGAGGATTAGGCATCGCATCCGGATGGAAAGGAAGACAGATGATCCGACCGCACTAAAGTTTATAGTTGGAATAAGCAATTGGACTCATGTATTATGCCGCAATTTGTAAAGTACAAAGTCTGCAACAGACGTTTGTAAGTAGTTGGTCAACGAATAAATACAGTCCACTCTAAGAATCATAGTCGTTCATTTCAAGGCAATTCATGCCAAAACAGTTCCTGTATTTGACAAGGTGAATACACTTTTTCAAACAAAAGACCCATTGATTCATAATATTCGATCTATACTTTTGGAATTGTTGAAAGAAATCCTAACTAAATTTGTTCTGCCTAAAGTGTATTAAAGGAGAAACCTATTAACGAAGTCGTGTACAGTAATTCCTTTAATCAAACAACTGATTCTGATTTGATTATTGGCCATACAATTGATAAACCTGTGAACAAACAACTTGTGTAAAAATGAGAAGAAAATATTCTACACTTCTGTAAGGAAGTATTTCATAACAAGTTGTGATTATATGATACATAAATTTCCATTCAACAATGATGTACTTATACACGCTACAATAGCAAATGTCTCAATGGTCACAGATGCTTCATTCTCAAGTTTGAAATATTTTGTGGAAAAATTCCCAGTCATGTTGTATAGAGCTGAAAATGAAACTGAGGAAGATGCCGTTGATAAACTGCAGGCAGAATTTTGCGAACTTCAAATGGAGGATGTCCCTTATGAAATTTTGGAAGAGAAAAGAGTTGATAAACAGTGGGCTTTGATCTCAAATATTCAGAATGGTTGTGACAAGAAAAAACATTCAAGGCTCTCATATACTGTATTATCTATTTTGATTATTCCACACAGTAATGCTGAGTGTGAAAGAATATTCAGCCAAGTGAAGAAAATTAGGACTGAATTTAGATCATCTCTCTCAAATGCAGCTCTAGAAAAATTGTTGATTATTAAATGTTGAAAAAAAAAATAAAATGCTATGAAGAAAATTTTCATGAAAAGTTCTTAAAAAAAGCAAAGGCAGCAATGTTGTCTCTCAAAGAAACCTGAATTGCACCTATTTCAATTTTTTTTATTTATTTTTGAAATATATTTAATTTCTAGTGTTTTGCAGTCAATTTAATTATCCCACCTGAACTAATCTGTTCACCATATTTTCAATTGCTGTGCTTTGGAAAACTTCAATATTATCACTTAATCCTTAATAGATTTAAATAAATTTAATATGAAAATATATGCTTTTAGTTTTGTTTTAAATCTGATAATTATAATCATCATATATTTCAGTTTTATTTGTTGAAAAGTGATGTTTATTATATTTATATTAAGTATAACAGTTAGGAGTATACATCGTGTTGTCATGCGAAAACCTCCCAGTTTTTTCATATTTTTGTGCAAAAATTTCCCAGTTTTTCATATTTGGAGATTGGCAGCTAATGGAGTAGACTGTAAGAGTAACCCATTTCTCTGTCTGTCTGTCTGTCCGTCCGTAACATTGGCGACTATTTTACATGTTACCAAAGGGACAAAAATGTCGCCAAGTTGATAAAAATGTGCTAAATGGGAAGTAATGTTTCGTAAATTCTGATTTCAATCATATAACGGGCATACCTTCTAGTATATAAGAAATGCTCTTCTCTCCATTTGTCTGTAACGTATTGCCAACTTGGCGATATTTCGCCCCAGATTGACGAAAATATCATCAAAATTGCAAAAATGATGCTAAATTAATGAAAAGGATGCCTAATTGATGAATTAATTATTAAAATATTTTAATATATAGACTTTACCACTTACTAAAGATGCTATCAATATTGATAATTGTTTATTTAGAGTTGTGCGAAATATGTTAATTAAGTACAGTGGCCGCCGCTTAATTGGATCAGCCACTTTATCGAATCAAATCACGGGAAACGGAAGGGAATCACTCTTTTACATTGAAACTCCGCCGGTATTTGGATCAAAACCACCGGATAAATGGATCAAAAATTTTCACGATTCGATGCTCGTTTTTCAATGTTTGATCTTTCCATTGTCTTCTTCCCAATGTCAGCTTTTTCTGGAGTTCTTTCTCCAAGACTGACAAACAGGGTGCCATGCGGCGCGCAACAAAGTCAGACCCAGATTTCTTAGAAACGTGAATTCCCTGGGTGCCTGTGATAAGACACCACTCCCACACACGTGTGGCAGAAGGATTGAGAAAGGAAAGGGGAAGGGGTAAGAACGTTGAGGTTGAGGTTAAAAGGTACAGAAGGTCACTTTGTTCATTATTAGTGTGTTGTATTACAATAAGCCCTTCTTTGTGAATT
This sequence comes from Amaurobius ferox, assembly GCA_951213105.1. NCBI lineage: Eukaryota > Metazoa > Arthropoda > Arachnida > Araneae > Amaurobiidae > Amaurobius > Amaurobius ferox. The sequence continues at coordinate 203,472,252 of OX578133.1, read as the reverse complement.
CGATGGCAAAACATAAGGCTTGGAAAATATTAACTTCTTAAAAAATTTGATGTTCTGCCGAAATGCAATCAGAGAGAAGCATCTTTGAAATTGGGCATACCTCAGTCAACTTTATGTCTTCTTTTGAAACAAAGGAGTTAAATCTTAGATGATCATGCATTGAATAGAAACACGAATCGTAAACGCCAACGAGTTGGAAGAGCAGAAGATGTCGAAGCAGCTTTCTTGGAATGGTTCAAGGCCGCATGACTTAAAAAAGCCCCACTGTCACGTGCAATATTAAGCTTGAAAGCCGTACAACTTTGATACAACTGACGGGTGGCTGACCAGATGGAAAAATCGAAACAACATTGTTTATGTAAAACAATATGTTAAAAAAGGAGATGCCGATAGATGCTCTGCAGAAAAATGGATGCAAGATATTCTGCCAGAACTATTGTCAGGATATTCTGCAAATCAGATCTATAACAGGGTGGCCACTCATCCTGGAAACCGGGAAAAGTCAGGGAATTTTAGAATGGTCAGGGAAAAGGCAGGGAATTTTGTGAAAATTCTGGAAATTTTTTTTTCACTAGTTGTCCATATAAAAACAGAACTGCCCAGTTTGTACGCCATTTTCGAAAAATTTCGCCAAGTATTACGCTGTACTCGTAACCGCTAAATAAAGGTTGCCATGGGTCCATTTAATTCCGTATAAAAGCAAAAATGCGGAGTTTGTGCTCCATTTTGGACAAATGTCGCCAAGTACAGAGATGCCAACTTTTACGGATTTTCCGTAGTTTGTACGGATTTTTACTTTATCTTACGGTTTTACGGACATTACTCCCAAAACTGCGGAAAATCCCGTGAAATCCATGCATCCTACCATTCAGTTCATATTCCCTGCTGTGCTGAGAGTTCAAAATTATCAGTTTGCATCCATTTACTTCTTCTAATGATTTCATATCAGAACAATAGGCCTAATTTATTTTTATAGTGCCCGTAAAAATAAAGAAATATTTTACTAAACAAATTATATTTCGCTTAAATTATAGGATTGCGCAATTCAGTCCTTTTCGGGCTTTGCTGAGAGTACACAATTGTCTTTTTCCATCCATCTCCATCCCTTTATTATTGCACGTTAACTTGACTAAACTAGCTTATTTTTATATTTTGGTTAATTATAAAGGCTAATTTTTTAATTATTTTCACATAAATAGTACGATCGCGAAATTCAGTTTTTTTTTTCTGCGAGCGTTGCCGAGAGTACGCAATTATCCTTTTCCCTATTGTAGCCTATATTTTCCCTATATTATCTCCATATCCCTATTGTAGCACATTAACTTGACTAAACTAGTTTCTTTTCATATTTTGGTTGATTATAAAGGATATTTTTTTAATTATTTTCACAAATAGTACGATCGTGAAATTCAGTTTTTTTTTTCTGTTTTTTTTTGCCGGCGTTGCAGAGAGGACGCAATTATCCTTTTCCATCGATCTCCATCTCCTTATTGTAGCACATTAACTTGACTAGACTGGCTTATTTCATATTTTGGTTGATTATAAAGATTAATTTTTTAATTATTTTCACATAAATAGTACGATCGTGAAATTCAGTTTTTTTTTCCCCAGGCGTTGCCGAGAGTATGCAATTATCCTTTTCCATCGATCTCCATCTCCCTATTGTAGCACATTAACTTGACTAAACAAGATTATTTTCATATTTTGGTTGATTATAAAGATTAATTTTTTAATTATTTTCACATAAATAGTATGATCGTGAAATTCAGTTTTTTTTTTCGCGGGCGTTGCCGAGAGTAACCAATTATCCTTTTCCATCAATCTCCATCTCCCTATTTTTGTACATTAATTTGACTAAACTAACATATTTTCATATTTTGGTTGATTATAAAGTCTAATATTAATTATTTTCATATAAATAGTACCATCGTGAAATTCAGTCCCCCCCCCCCTTCGGGCGTTGCCGAGAGTACGAAATTATCTTTTTCCATTGATCTCCATCTCCCTATTGTTGTACATTAACATAACCAAACTAGCTTATTTTCATATTTTGGTTAATTATAAAGGTTAATTTCCTAATTATTTTCACATAGTGCCATTAAGTTGTAATTAACTCAGTTAAGTTAGCAAAACTACATTTTGAACTTATTCTAAGGTTTTAAAATATATATTGTCAATATACGTAAAATTTTACTGATGGTCAATGCGGTTTTACTGAAAACTCCTGATTTTTCTACTGATGACCCCTTGCAGAGGTTGGCATCTCTGTATATTATATACATTTTACTATATTTTTTTCTACAAGTATAATTGTATTTTAATGACATTCTTTCGACATGGCCGAATTGACATTTATTCAAAGGCTGTGGCTTGTTGTAGTGTAGTTATTGCATATCTTTAATGATCTCTGTCATTGTGAGCAATTTGCAGTGCCCATATTTATAGACATCAGTTTAGACTATTTCTTTTTATTGTCTTCAATGAAAACCATTAAATTCTTTTAAATATTTCAGTAGTCCAATTTTACTGCATTTACATGATTTTTTTTATTAAAAATGTCAAAATTTATTTGTAAAAACAAAAAAAATATGTGTATTTTTTTCTCTTGATTTAATATAACTTTTTTGGATAGTGGAGTTAAATTGTTAAGATTTTTAATCAAATTTGTAACTAAATAGGGACGTGCGTGCGCACGTTTTATGTTAAAATTACTGGTCTGGAATTTCTTTTAAATTCACCTGGAAAACCTGGAAAAGTCAGGGAATTTCAATATGTCCAAAGAGTGGCCACCCTGTATAATATGGATGAGATCGTGCATTACCAGACCATACTCTGATGTTCAAAGATGACAATCGGTCGGGAGGTAAAAAAATAAAGGCTCGGATAGCAATTCTCCTGACATGTAATATGACTGGAACAGTAAAGAAAAGACCATTCGTCATAGGAACAAGCAAGAACCCACGTTGCTTAAAAGGTGTAAAACAGCTTCCCGTAAAATACACAAGCAATAAAAAGGCATGGATGACGAGTGAGGTTTTTACAAAATACATGAGGGAATGGCAGTGGCGGCTCGTGAGCGACATGTAGAGGGAGGCGCTTATCTATGTATTTATGTATATATATCCCTCAGTTTGTGCCAACTACGTCTTTTAGACTTCGAGTTCGTCGTTTGTCCGGCACTGATAAATTGGTTCCGGAGTTACCTCGAAACAGCCGTATGCCAAATTATTATTTTACTTGCGCTGATATACGTTGTGCAAGTTTGCTTGAAATGCCTAAGAGCCTATTGCAACCATGGAAATTATTTGAATACATTTCTAAATAAATTTGTATCCAATTTGTAAAAATTAAATACTCTCAGTCGTATACATGTGCAGTATTTTTTTATGATTAGCGCAAATGTTTTTACACCCAAAATGCACACAATTTCTCTCAGGTACACAATATGGCTAATAGTTTTGTACCTGATCATCCTTGTAACCCAAACAGTAACATAATTAGAGAGCGAAAATCAACTAAATCTACGGCCGTTTATATGTAGAAACGGAATAACTATTTTCATACAAGTTTAAGAATGATTTTGGAATTTACAGAAAGTTCTTATGCATTATGGTTTTCTCTATTCGTCTTTAAAATGATATGAGCGAGTTCTGCCTGCTAGTAATCATTATATATAGCAATCGGTTTCTATAGCAATAAGCAGTTAGCTCGCTGCACGGATTCAACAAAAGTGGATCAAAGTTTAGAGTGAGCAGATCGAGTGGGTCCATTGTAGAGTAGAAAATACAGTGTGAAAATTGCATCAAAATCGGAGCAAGTGTCACTAAGATAGATAAAAATGTAAATATAAAAAAGAGGAGGGTCTCCCCTCTTCCACCACAGTTGTTTCATATTACATAATAACAGACGATGTTTGTGTGTCGACGTGTGTGTGTGTAAGGTCTGTAGCGGAAAATGTAAATATCGTACGGTCTTGAAATATCGTGCACGGATATTTCAGTAACCAAGGCGATGCATTTTTGTAAAACCGAAATATGAAATTGAGGCTACTTAAAGTAAAAGTTACGCCGAGAGGGTTGACATAATAAGGTTGTATATCTAAGTGATTGCCACCAGCAAAATCTAAATCGCTCAATTAGAAGGTGAAATAAGAAATTTGGCGGGGGGGGGGGGGGGGGGGGCTAACCGAACTGAAAGTTGCGCCCAGGGAGCTGACACAATAAATATGTATATCCAGTTCACATGTAAAAATGGTGCCGGGACAGAACCACCCTACATTAGAAATGACCCCCCACCCACCGGACGCTTACAGAGCGAAACAGTTTCAATAATACGGATGGGTGGGTCAAAACTAAGCTGAGTGCCCCAAACAATGCATTTTTCTAACTAAGGCGAAGTACAGAAACCCCCAAAATACCACAAATAACCACCACTTATTCAATTTAGTAAAAAGCACAAAATATGTATCGAAACTTTTTTGGATTTCTATTTTCTGTATCTAATACACAAACTATTTCGCCATGAACCAAAACGGAAAGAACCAGGTCAATAGAATCAATAAAATAAATCAGAATTACATAAATACAGTAATTTATTTCGAAATATTTATTTAAACATCCAAATTTATTATTTTAAAAAGAAGCGACAGAGAAGCACACATTTATTAAGAAAAATTCGAGGCCAAATTAGCGAAACTTAGCCAATTCGAGTCAGTCGTTCACAGTATTCGTTTCTTTTTGGCGACCGCGGCTCACATGAGATTGAAATATTGCAATGTCTGTTTTTTTAACTCTTAATTTCTGTTGTCGTTATATTAACATACTGTTCTTTCTATCATCCAGAGGCGATAAAGGGACGCGGCCTCATTAAAAATCCCTCGTCTTTCCCTGTAATGCAGTATTTTCCCCTATAGACTTAATATAGTATGAAAAGAGCATAAAAGAGCTCTTTCAAAGTTTTAGTGCTGCCAGTGACAATTTCATCACTTATTTTCAATAATTCGAATTTTAGTTGAAAAAAAATTCAGATAATTTCCTTAAAAATTGTAATTAACCTATATAACTAAAATAATTTGATGTGCTTGATCAAGGGGGTCCGCGCGGCCCCTCTGAATAGCCGCCCCTGGGGAATGGGACCAGAGCTTGGAACAGAAAAAATTGCAGTTTTGCTCGACAACTGCACTGCCCATCCAGTGTTGAAGTTAAAAAACTGTTTATTTTACACCAAATACCACATCAGTTATTCAACCATTGGATCAAGGAATCATAAAAACTTTTAAAACCTATTATCGCAAGGATATAAGAATGCAATTTGTTCAGGCAATAGACGATCCAACAAAGCCTACTGCTAGTGATAGTACAGCCAAATCAGTCAGTCTTCTTGACGCCTTTCACATGATAATAAATGCATGAACAAATGTTACTACAATAACAATTTTCAATTGTTTCAAAAAATCGGGAGTCGTAGTTGAAGTAGCGAACAACATTCCACAGGAGCAAGAAGACCCACACAATGATGAGGATCTTACCGAAGAATTTTGGAACTGGGTCAATATCCATGGAAAAGTACCGACATTGTTTTAACAATTCAACAATCCACAGAAACAACTGGAGAAGCAGATGAGGAAGAAGTAGAAAACAATGAACTGCCACCGCCAACAGCTAGGGAATCGCGTCAGGCTCTTCAAATTCTTAGAAGGACATTAGAACAACGAGATGTATCTTGCGATGACTGTAATTCTTTTTACGATATTGAAAAGAGAGTATCAAAGCTTATTAGTGCCACTACGAAGCAATCTACAATACAAATGTTTTCCAATAAAGTACAGTAAGTACATGAAGCGTTTCTTATATACTGTATTTATTGCTACATATGTACTGTATATAACATATACTCAGGGACGGATTACCTTATCTTAGACTGTTACCTTATCTTTTCAATATTAAATTTTATTGCAAAAAAAAATTAATCCTTTCTTTAAATTCTTTTGTATGTATGAAAAAGTAATAACATTCCAAACTTTTTCATATATGTACGACTATATTTCATGTATGTACAAGGCCGTCGAGAGCTGGTCTCTGGCCCTAGGACAGACATTGAACTGGGGGGCCCCTGGCCCCTCCCCTATATGTTTCTGCATAATTTTCTACCTGGTGTGGCTGACACTCGGACTCTGGGAAAATTGCCCCCTCTGCCCCCCCTTCAACGCTCTTGTGTATGTATTACTATGCTGAGTAAGAAAAACAAAACTGCATCGCCACCGCTTTTTCGAATCAGCCGCTTTATTGGATCAAACATCGATGGCATGAACGTGATTCAATTAAGCGGCGGCCACTGTAGTTTGAAATAGTTTTACAGGTTGTCATCTGGAAAATCGCCAAATGTACAATTCAATGTTAAAAACACAGTACCATGGATCTTATACATTATTTTTTTACTGTAAGTAAATTTATTGCATTATGTATAGGAAAGTCATTTGCTGCTCCCATCAGATTTTTTTACTTTATTAAGTTGGAGATTTAAAATTTGAAGTTTATTCTTTTAGATCATACTTTTGCGATACATTCAAATCCTTTTAAAATGCCAATGTTAATATTTAGCAAATACATTGTTTGTATATTTCTAATAAAATGTATACATAAATACTACTTTTCGCAGAAAATCCGGACTAATACACAGCACTGTTTAATACTTGAAAATGTATTTTGTATTTTGAATGTATTTTGAAAATACATGTATTTTGTATTTGGACTTTTATTAATATGAAAAGTATTTTGTATTTTATGCCCTAAAACCTATGTACTTTGTATCGAAAATACATTTTCAATGTATTTTGCCCAACTCTGAGTTTAGGCACATATAATGTATAGGTTCCTACTTTACAATTAAAAATTCAATAAAATCCAAGACCAAACATAAGTCAAATTCCTGACTTCATGAATAACAAAAATGTACATAAAAAGAAGATTCTTTATGTGAATAACTTTTGATTCAAATCCAGCAACACTAGATATGATTGTTTTTAAATAGTTATATAGACCAAAGTACATAAAAAATTTGATTGTTGAAATATGCAATTAAATAAATTAAAGTTTGTTTTTGTCAAAATTGCAGCCAGAATATTTTTTAAACTGACTCATACATAAATGGACACTTGAATTTGTATATTGATTTTTGTCCATTCACATACATTCACTTATTTTGTTGCCTTGTATCTCAAGTTTTTTTTTTCTTGAATGTTGATAAAAATGGAATTATTATTAAACTTTAAAAAATAGAAAGATAAAAATTTAATAATTTATTTCATAAAGCAAGTTATAAAGGGGAATGTCATGATAAGAATTATCAGACATTCGAAATTGCTAGAAAGCATCCTTCAAATAGTGTCGTCATGCAGAAAGGTGTGGCTTATAGCGAGACCCCCTTTCCTTCCAAAAAGTTCGAGGACGTTCTTGACCCTCCAAGGTTGTTTCCAGAGGTCAGATGAAGAAGAGAGGTAGCCAATCAGGGGCGACTTCTGACCTGGCAATGGTGAGGTTAGGATGACAACGCTATCTTTTCGACCGACAAACTCCATCCCGAGAGGTTGCATCTAAAAATACCATAGCATCAACGGCGGAGCGTGGTTCTAGCCCGTCTCCCTGCAAAATGATTGTGGAGGATCATAGATATTTTATATTACAACTATGCTTCAATAACTCACAAATTATTGCAATTATACATCGAACTTGCAGAGAATAGCAAAAACTAATATTTGCAGTTAGAAACGTGGATGATGAAATAAGATGGAAATGGAGTTAGCAAATGGCTATTATTTCACTCGACATGCTACTTCCAGACGCAGGTTAGATTTTGCATTTCTCACAGCAATTTGCCGGCCTAAAAGAATGGGAATGCCTTCTCCCTTCTTGCAGGTGCTTGAGGCATTGCTGTGAATGCAGATTGACTCTCAGAGATCAAGATTAATGGGATGTTCTTCTTCAAATTGACCTTAGACGGTAAAATCAAGATGTGCCATCGAATGCAGAATCAAAGAGATGTCCATGATGATGAATGATAGTGCTAAAAGAAGCTCCAGCAGTGTGTATATTGTGCAAAAAAGTTACAAAGTGCCACGTAGTAAAACGAATTTAAGTCGTGTTGCAGCGAAACCTCCTACGATGAGTGCAACAAAAAATATATATATATATATTAGTAAACGAAGCACGATTACAATAATGGAATCAAAAACTGGTGAGTACTTTTTCAAAGTTTGTATAAAATATGCACAAACTCTTAATTGATCTGTAAAAAACTGAATTAAGAAAGAAATAAAATTCATAAGCTCAGGAGAAGAAAAAAAAAATTTGTAAAATGTGTAGATAGAATTTTTAGTAGTGTTGTTAATTGCATATTTGGATACAATTAGTATATTAATCTAAATGATAATTCTAAAATTAATGAGTGTAATATTGTGATAAATGTGATGATAATGTGGTAATTTTACATATAATGATTTACAATTGATGCACAATTAATGATTTATAGCTAAATTTTGATAGAATTTAAGATTGATGATGTTTCTATATATAAAGCACAAAATTAAGCTTTGTTTCAAAATCTAACATAAGAAAATTAAGAATGCACAAAATAATAGAAGAATGTACTAATTGATGATGATCTAAATGATTGCATGAGACACGTAGGGTATTAATGTTAAGAAAATGCGTAATTTAAAATGAGGATTAGAGAATATGTGCACAATAAGAATGAATTGATATTTAGTTAGAAAATTGAGATTGATGAATATAAATCGAAAGGAAATGATTTAAAATGTATTAAGTCTAACAGAGTAGATGAGTAGTTAAAACAATTTTGTTCCATGTTTGCTAATGCATAATTTCATACTGGACAAGCCAGACAGAATACATAATTTTAGAAATTGCTATAATTAAGAATAATTGATACAACACTAATTTAACTCTAAGATGAATTTGATTACATGTAACTTAAAAGTGTCAATCTTATTTTAATTTGAACATAACATTAGGATATTTCAGGACTGGAGAAACAGGTGCTCGCCTTGGATTAGGCCATTCTAAATGTACCCAGTCAAATAGAATAAATTCAATTACCTTGTTAAATTAAAATGGATTTCTTTATTTATAATTCTTCCTCATATGTATCATTTTGATCATGATTAAGTTAACTTAAGTTAACACATAAGTTAACTTAATCATGATCAAAATGATACATATGAGGAAGAATTATAAATAAAGAATTGAAGCAAGTTTGAATTAAAATGAATTAACGTAGAGTGGTATATAATGAAGTTTCACTTGAGTTTGAATTTATGAGTTTTTTATATTGAGAAGGTTTTTTGATAAATTGAAAAAATATTGTGTCTAGAAAAATGTTGATAATAACACCTACGGTGTTTATGTGAAGGTTTTCATTAGATTTGAATTAGTATGATATTTAAAAATAATAACTGCAGGAAAATGAATTTAATGTCAGCCTAATAGGCTTTGAATCTGATCAAATAATGATTTTGTGTTTTTTAATAAAAATAAAATTTAATTTATGGTATCCCCATAAATCGGAGTATTTATTGATATTTATTATAATTAAATTGTTATTAAGGCCTTATTACACGATAGCAATTTGGTACAACATACCGTTCGCACAACAGCTTTGGAACGCTTGTGACGTCACTCCACACAGCGTAGAATGAACGTGACGTCACTTCACTCAACAAGTGGGGGAAGCTCTTTCCCCCCTTGCATTTGCTTCGTAATTTCCTCATAGGAATCCCGTTTTAGAGTTCTCATACTGTAAAGATCGCTTTTAACATCCCAAAGGTTCCGTTTGGATTGAATAATGGTGTTATTACACAAAGCAATTTTTATTACCGAACTTCGGCAATTCCACCCGTCAATCATACTTTAGACTCCTCCTCTTTAACAGGGCCATTTTCTCTAATGTCAGTGATTTCATTCCAGAAACCATTCTTCAGTGTGTTTTTCGTATAATATAAATCTTTTATATCTCAAAAATATCTGTAATTTGGTAAAAATTATTTTCTTTTTTCCCATCTGCATTTTCAGACTTCAGCAATTCCGCCCGGCAATGATACTTTAGGTCCCCGCCTTTTTAACGCCCCCTCCTCTTTACTGTCGCCGATTTCATTCCAAGAAACATTCTTTAGTGTTTTTTGCGTATAATTTGAATCCCTTATATTTCACAGATGTCTGTAATTTGGTAAAAGTTCTATTATCATTTTTCCATCTCATGACTTTAGCAATTCCGCCCGGCAATGATACTTTAGGACCCCGCCTTTCTAAAGCTCCCCGCCTCTTTAATGCTGATGATTTCATTCCAAGAAACATTCTTTAGTGTTTTTTGCGTCTAATTTGAATCCTTTATATTTCACAGATGTCTGTAATTTGGTAAAAGTTCTATTATTATTTTTCCATCTCCAGACTTTAGCAATTCCGCTCGGCAATGATACTTTAGGTCCCCGCCTTTTTACCGCCCCCTCCTCTTTAATGTCGCCGATTTCATTCCAAGAAACGTTCTTTAGTGTTTTTTGCGTCTAATTTGGATCTTTTATATTTCACAGATGTCTGTAATTTGGTAAAAGTTCTATTATTATATTTCTATCTCCAGACTTTAGCAATTCCGCTCGGCAATGATACTTTAGGTCCCCGCCTTTTTACTGCCCCCTCCTCTTTAATGTCGCCGATTTCATTCCAAGAAACCTTCTTTAGTGTTTTTTGCGTATAATTTGGATCTTTTATATTTCACAGATGTTTGTAATTTGGTAAAAGTTCTATTATCATTTTTCCATCTCATGACTTTAGCAATTCCGCCCGGCAATGATACTTTAGGACCCCGCCTTTTTAACGCCCCCCCTTCCTCTTTAATGTTGCCGATTTCATTCCAAGAAACATTCTTCAGTGTTTTTTGCGTATAATTTGGATCTTTTACATTTCACAGATGTCTGTAATTTGGTAAAAGTTCTATTATTATTTTTCCATCGCCAAACTTCAGCATTTCCGCTCGGCAATGATACTTTAAGCCCCTCCTTTATAACAGGTCCTGTCTAATGCAGGTCCTGCCTAATGCCGACGAGTTCAGAAAGCATTCTTTAGTGTGTGTTTTTCATATAATTTGGCTCTTTTATATCTCACAGCTGTCTGTAATTTAGTAGAAGTTCTATTATTTTTTCCATCTCGAGATTCTAACTCATTACAAAGCAGTCTATCGGCCATCTTGGTCGCCATTAAAGGCACGTCACCTGTGACGTTCGGATTTACGCACTTCTGATTGGTCGATTTTCGCACAACTTTTTCCTCAACCACAACATTTTAGGTTTGAACCTTAAATGTTGAGGCTAGATTTGTTGAGTGACCGGTCTTGCGAATGGTTGTGTTGTGCCAAATTCTGTCGTGTAATAAGGCCTGTCGTGTAATTCAGGTAAGCTTTACAGGTAATGTAGCAAAAGGGATGTCAGACGGCCTTAGTACTTCTACACGTTGACTGATCCTTGATCAGTTATCCATTTTGGATTTTACCTTTCTTACCTTAGCTAGCAGTTAATATTTTTTATCACCGTTAGTTAAGGAATATGTAGGGTGCCATTCACTTATGAATCTTTTTCCTACAGGGAACAACCTACTCAGTGAGGAGGTATTGAAGATTTAAAAATACAGAGTACAATGAAATAATTAATATTGCAATTAAATTAAATTATTTTTATAGATTAGGGGAAATAGTAATCATTAAAGCAAAATTAAAAAAATATTTTTACTGAAAAGGGACAAAAGTATCTGATTTTTAGCGATTCAAAGTTTACTATTGGTTTTCCCCTGCATTCTTTAATTGCTTTAATCTTATATAATTAAATCCTAAATAATGTATAATTAACTTGCAAAAGATCTTTTCATATAACACAATGAAAGTTAATTCAAAACCTGTCTTTAGGAGATTGCTGTTTCTTAATAAAATACTTTACTCATCTGTAAATTGTAGCCTCAGCTTTGACAGTATTATCTAATTGCAGTATTAAAACTTTTGAGGTTTTGTATTAATTTGCAATTATTTTTAAATGATAGTTTGAGTAATGAATATACTTAATGTAGCAGTAGTGTGACCAAAGGGGGGATTTAGAGGTCATACCCCCCTCCCCCCCACACACACTCAAGAACCCATCAGATACCCCCCTCACCCTATCTCAGATTGTTTTCTGGCGACACTACTGTAATGTTTCCTTTTCCTCATATAAACTCTCATATGAAAATTTACAATTTTCTTAAGTATAACATATTTTCACTCATTGGTGTGTTCAATTTCGAAAAGATAATTTACTTGATGTTATAAATTTTTAAATAAGCATGTAAAAAAAACTATTTAATGAATGTAATTTATTTTAAATGAGTAGATATTCTTAATTTGTATTTTATTTTTATTTAGAAATTGTTACCTTGCACACGCAGAGGATGTAGAGTTCGAAGAAAGCCTTTGGTTGTTCAAAGGCCTCTATTGCCACGGGAAGGAATGAGAGCCATTTCAGGGCCAAGACCTATGACAGTAGTACATATTGTGCCTTCTGTTTCTCCTTTAACTGCTGTCATACCCTCTGCTTGTTCAAGGTCAAAAAACAAAATTTGTATTCCATCTGCAAAGAAAGTTGTTAATATATTGACACCAGGTTTGTATAATTCTGTGTGTTTGTACCTATAAAATTTAAGTTCACTTCTAAACTTTCCTCTTTAACATGTACTTCTTTATAAAAGATAAATGCATTTAATTCCATAAGTAAAAGATTTCATAGATTGAAACAGAAACCTAATGTAACATAATTTAAAGTAACTTTATATTGCTTGTTATATGTAATCTGTTTTGTCATGTGATTTCTTCTTATTCCCAATTTTCCAGTCAATCTTGTACTAGGTGAGAGAAGAAGAAAGATAATGTTTAAGCAGACTTTGTGTGGTTTCAAGCCAATAAATACAGAAAAATCTGATTCTGCACCAAAAAATTTAAAATGTACACTGTAGGACATCATGTTAATAATCATGCTATTAGAAACATATTGCACAGGGGCAAATGTTGCATAGGAAATTAACTGTATGGCACACAAAATAGATAAAGTGTAAAATCGGGGTTTCACTGTATGTCCAGAAATATTTAGTTTTGCACTGAAAATAAAGTGTACCAATACTATATTTGTCTTCATATTTTTCAGAGTAGCAATGTAGATTACCATATATACTCAAGTATAAGTTGACTTTGTGTATAAATCGATGCTCCCACCCCTATTTTCAGAGAAAAAATCAGAAAAAGTCAAAAACTTGCATATAAGTAGATTCCAAAGAGATTTTTTTTTTCGATAAATTTATTCAAAAATACTTGAAAATGAAGAAAAATTATATACCGTATATACTCTCATATAAGTCGAGCAATTTGTGTAAAAAAAAAGCTTCAAAGTGGGGGAGTCGACTTATATATGGAGCCTAAAAAAAAATCAAGTCTAAAAGGGTTTTTTTCTCCTAAAACGATGCAGTAATAATTATGCAATCATCACTCCGAATTTCTCTGCACTTCAAAACTCTCCTGTGAGTCACTGCCCTCCCAATGTGCCGGACTACCAGTGTATCGCGTGATCAAAAAATATGCATACATTTTCGTTCGATGTTTATCTCTTGCTTCTCGGATTATGGCCGATCGTTTTCAACAATAAATAGCTTTTTTCTCAGAAATAATTCTGTAACACGGATCATTTAAAACTATAATACAGGATTTTAAGTTGAAAGTGTTTTTTTGTTTAGTTTATTGAAGAGAGTATCTGATAACAACTGTGTTGGGAGGATTAATGAAAAAATCAGCTCAAATAACCGGCGGAAGCCAGATATTGTTTTGATTACGTTGTGGGTCAAGGATGCTTGAGAGACAGGGATGCACAGCGTGGTCTTCCGTCTGTTTTGAGGATGCTGGAAGTAACAGAATGCCTGGAGCTTGTCACACGAGAACGAGTGTCCTCAAAACATATAGGAGACAACGCTCATATGTCATAGGCCTACTTGTTTGGAATCATATTTTAAAGGGTTCTGATGAAGTTTTTATTATAGAAATTAAATTTTATTATTATATATATGTTCATTTTCAAGTGTTTTTGAATAATTTATTTAAAAAAAAATTTTCTTTTTTTTGGGGATTGACTTATATGCAAGTTTTGGATTTTTTCTTGAATATTTTCCTTCCTGCGGAGAAAACACAAATCATCCGAAGCCAGCCATAATTTCTTTCCCTCTTTTTCAAGGCCCCTTCCTTATTTTCCCCAAACTCTGATTTCATATTTACAAACTCGTACTACTAACAACAAACAACACCCCACAGCACAACTTTCCTTTTATTGCCCTTTACACAAGTTGTGTAAACAGCAATAAAATGTTGATTTGTATATGAGTGATGACTTTGTTTATGTTGAGTCTGTCAAAATGCAGAATGATTGAAGAGAAGGAAAAGTTATGCAGGCCTCACAAATGGTACCTTTTTTTCCCTAGAGGTCTGTTTCTTCGCAATTAATCCCATAAAGTCCCTTTTCCCTATTATTGCTGAGAAAATATGTATTTTCTTTTTAACGTCCGAAATTCTTGGAAATTCCCGCCATCATTGAAATGCCTCAATGAATGGCAATCGTGAGAGTGCACATGTTTACTTTTCTCTGATGCAGATGTTTGCCCAAACTTGTAGAATTGCACACGAGCTTTGTCTTCCATCCGTTTTTTTGATGCTATGTGCTGGGGGTAATAGAATAAATGGAGCTTGTCACACCAAAACGTCCGTGTTCTTATGGCAAATTGTATTCATCCTTTTACAAAAAATGGATGGAAGACAACAGGGGTTTTTGTTTCTCAAACACTAGTCCTAATATGAAGTTCTAGATACATGAATGACATATGTTGTTTACATTTACAATTGACTTGGATGTACGTTTCGATGTTCAGTGGTCGTAATAATTCTGAAATTCCTGAAAAAAATATTTGTGTCCTGAAACATCCTTATTTTTTACGTATCATCCCAAAATTTCTAAAATTTGACATATCTCAAAAGCAGACATGCTATGGATTACGGAATTTACATAGTTTTCTACAGAAAATTGCCTTCTGTCTGGGTCTCTGTAAATTTATGCCTGCATGCATGGTAATTAACTGTGATTTATGGCATACATGTAATATAAATTAAGATCACGATCACGTGTTTTATAAAAGTAATAAATATGCTTCTTCAAATTCAGCGTAAATCACTAAAATGTTATGTTCTTTATTAATTTTGCATAAACTTGCGATTGCGCAATTCAGTTAGTTCTCGTGCTGAAAATACTTTGTATGTCTTACCATCCATCTCAATCTCTAAATATTGCATATTAGATTGACTAAACTAGCATTTTTCTGTATTCTGATTAATTATTAAGGTTAATTTTTTAATTATTTCCACATAAACAGTACGATTCCTCAATTCAGTTTTTCTCGTGAATTGCTGAGAGTACATTAGTATATTTTTCCATCCATCTCCATCTTCTTAATATTACATATTAGATTAACTGAACTAGCATATTTTCATATTCTGGTTAATTATTACTGTTAATTTCTTAATTATTTTCACATAAACTGTTCGATTGCACAATTCAGTTTGTTCACGTGAATTGTCGATAGTACATTAGTATCTTTTTCCATTCATCTCCATCTTTTAAATGTTGCATATTAGATTGACTAAACTAGCTTATTTTCATATTCTGGGCAAATTTTAAGATTAATTTTTTAATTATATTTGCAAAATACAAATTTTTCTATTTTGAATAGTGGGTACGTACCCTGTGACTGAATATTTTCCAAAAGATGGTATTAAAGCAATGATTTAGGCAAAAAAGCAACTATTTTGGCAGGGATATAATTCATTGCTATATATTTTTTTAATTAAGATCAATATTTTTTATTCTCTTTAGTGAAAACTTGTGTTTTACCAAATATAAATATTTGTTTTTATTATAAAGTAATTTTCACCGAATAAAAACTGTATATATTTTTTGTCCTGAAATTTTATAAAATTTGTGTCTTGAATTTTTATACTCTACCAGTAGAACCCTGGATGTTTTAAGTGTAATGTTTCTCTATATATATTTTTATAAAACATAGTTGTCTTAATCATTTTCCCCAAAAATGGCAAATTTTTTTTTCTAATATTGCTATTTAATATCAAAATATCCTTACTCTGATTGCGTATATTTCTTGCAATACTTTGCAAAATTATCATAGAATTCCATCAATCCGCCCTCCCCATGAAAGCCACATGCTTTCCTTTTTCATTTCAATTTGAAATTCTGAGAAATACCCTGAGCATCAGAAAAAATGAAAAGAATTCGTCCTCAAATTTGATGAAAATACAAATTGTTTCTTTAAGCTTAAAATTCCGAGTAACCATTTTTTTTTATCACATTTGGAAGTGTGGATCGACAAAATTTTACATGTTTCTTTTAGCAAAAAATTCCTAATAATGGCATCCCCCCAACATTTTCCAGGATGTATTTGAGGGGGCTGATCAACGGAATTTTACGGTAATACAGAGATACAAACTATTATGGATTCTTCCATAATTACGAATTTCTGTACAAAATTACTAAGTATGGAAAACACCTGTAAAATTACAGAAAATGACTATTATTTTTCATTTTTGCATAAATAGTGTAATTGCACAATTCAATTTGCCCAGAGGAATTTAACAATTTATCCAGAAGAATTTAATATGATCTGGTGATGAAAAAAATGCTACTTATTTCCCATAATAATGCTGTGACAGAATGTATATTCTGTATTGTTATTAAAAAATATGGGGCTGAATTTAAGTTAAATTTGAGTACAGACTTATTAAATTTTTTATTAGTTCAAGATATAAAGAACATGTTCAACAGGGTTCCCACAGTCCTTAAGAACTCCTTATTTTTAACTTTCCTTTTTAAGAGCCCTTAAAACTACTTAGTTTTCATCAACACTCCTATTGTCCCCCGAAATTAGAGCATGATCAGGGTTCTCCAAGAGTACAATTCCTGCAATTTGCTGCTAAATCCCACTTAGAAAAAAAAAATGACTTGTGTTAATTTTTGAAATCCCACTTAATTTTGAAGTTAGGGTAGGAAAATCCCACCTAATTTTTTTTCCTAGGGATTTTTTCCCTGATGATCGAATTCCCCCAGTGATGCGATCACTTTTCCATTTTCTATCTTTTTTTGAGCTTCACTGCCCGATATTCCAGTGTTACCAGGTCTTTTCCAAAAATCACGCCCAATAATTGATGAAAACTAGCCCAATGTTTAGTGTTGTGAAATTTCGCTCAATGTTGCCAAAAACTATTAAAATTCATAAATTTACCGAAATTCCAAGATAAAATTTACTGGCCTTCTAAAAGTTCGTCAAAATTTGGCCCCAAAATAAATATCGAACTTTTCTGAAAGTTGCCCCAAAATCTGCAACCATAAAAATTTACGTCGTGCTTTACTGCAACTCTTTGATAAAACTAACCCAATTGAACAGGAAAACTGTGGAACTAGCGGAATTTTTAAAAAAGGTTTAGTTTCTTCCCAAATACAGGACTGGAAGTTGTCCTATATTTCCTATATATTTTTTAAAATGGGAAAAACCCCGGAAGCAGAATTTTTTCTATGTTTCGCGACAAGACTTCTTTGTTCTGCATGCAACACATGGAAAAAATTCTGCTTCTGGGGTTTTTCCTATTTTAAAAAATATATAGAAAATATAGGACAACTTCTAGCTCTGCAAATATGTATATACATCACACCCCAGTGCATTTCCATAGTGCAATGAAGGCCGCAATATGGTTTACAGCCTATCTCAATTATTCCTTATAAAATATTAATTGGGTCCTTAGAAACTCCTTATTTTTTATTTTGAAAAAAGAGTGGGAACCCTGTTCAATGTTCTGTATTTTTCATGTTTTTGGAAGAAATTAGTAAATCTGAGCTAGAGCTGGCTAAAAAGAACTAAACAACTATATTTAGCTTAAGCTAAGCATATTCTGTTTTCTTAAGGATTTTGAAATTTCTTTTTTGTCCAGTATTAAAGAATATGTATTCATATTATGTTTTGTTTAGTTATAATGGTAATTTAATTTGAACATCTCTTGGTTTGTACGCTATGCTGGTTTATGACTAACACAAATCTGTTGCACAGGACTGCAGGAGCATACGATCCACACGACCACAGGCTCATGTCTAACAATATGGACACTATGCAGGCACCAGTTTTTCAAAATATTATATATGATTTTATAGAGCTCTTTAGAATTTTATTTGTTTGTTTAAATCAAGTTTTTTTGTCTTCTGTTTATTAGCAAGTATATAGTACTTTGAAATTGAAGCTAACATTTATTTTCTAACAATCATTATATATATGTGTGTGTGTGTGTGTGTGTGTGTGTGTGTGTTCAGAAAAATATCTTTAGAATTAATATATGACAACAAATGATTGAAAAATATTTTATTTACAAAGAGCTTTTTTCAATGATAAATTTGTTCACAGCAAAAAATGCCATTTATCAGTGCTCGGTAACGTCATGCCTTCAATTTTTTAAGTACCCTTTCTTGGGTAGCAGCACCCTGCCCTTTTTTAATTCTTGGAAACTTTTAGGATGCAATTATCCCTATGAGATATCATCAATTCTTTTTTTTTCTCCCCCGGATGGACCTGTTTTGGATAATTTTTTAAATTGAAAATGGTCCCTTTTTGGTCCCTTTTGTTTTCAAGGAATATAGTAAAAATTTGTTGTGAGCCCTGGCTATGTCTTGATTAGCATATTACAGAGAAATGTGGGAGAACCATTATTTAATAACTGCCT
Source organism: Amaurobius ferox (assembly GCA_951213105.1). Lineage (NCBI taxonomy): Eukaryota > Metazoa > Arthropoda > Arachnida > Araneae > Amaurobiidae > Amaurobius > Amaurobius ferox. The sequence goes on along the minus strand of OX578133.1, from coordinate 203,453,361 downwards.
TCGGTGACTAGCTTTGTTGCTTTTTGAAGAAGCTCTTAACTTGCAATAGTTTTCTTGCAGTAGCATAGGTGCTGACTACGGGGGGGGGGGGGGGGGGGACAGGGGCACCAGCCCCACTGAAAATTTCAAGAGAAGGCATTGCCCCTTCTGGGAAATTTCAAGATTTTTTTTTTAATTTCATATTTTAGTAAAAATCAGAAAATGCACCTTTCAATTAGTAAAACAGAATTTTTTTTTTTTTTTTAATCCTATAAACGTAAATGTCACATTTCAGGTCAATCTTGTTCATCTTCCTTACAACATGACCATAAACTATCTCACACACAAACCAAATGCCTCTTTTCCCCAAGAAACATTTTTACGCTAATAACAAGGACACCTGTCTTCCATAACTTTTTTGATTGACTCTTTAGTTCAAAGAAAAAAAAGGAATATTCACAGCCATGGGATTAGCATTTCCAAAAGGTAGCTGTCTCCAGTAATAATTATAAAGGATAACCACGTAGTAGGGATGATTTATTTGGTCTACTATATACTAAAGAGCTCTCATCTGTTATTGCTGTTCGATTTTATATACCAGACCGGTGCTATCTTTCCTGGTGGTATTGTGTATTTGAGTATAATACAGGGTTCCCACGCACCTGGAAAACATGGAAAACCTGGAATTCTCAGGGAATTTGGAAACATATAAATCTCAGGGAAAACTCAGAGAATTTTTAAAATTATTATTAGGTGAGACAAGTTTATTCAAGCTTGAACAGTTTTTTAAATAAATGTGTTTCAAATATCATGGTAGGGCTTCGTGACCCTCTTATGCTTGCAAAGCTCAACTTCTTCATGAATCTTGCTCGCTCCTTTGAACATTTTTTGAGAATGTATCAAACCCCAAAGACCATGTTTCCATTTCTTCATGATTCACTTGAAGAGGTATATATCATTAGAGAGGTAATGGGAAGATTTATAAAGAAGGACATACTGGATAATGCTAAAAGCAGCTTCAAATTGATTCAAATTGATGTTAGGAAAGCTGACAACTTTGCCATGGCTATATTGAAAACCTGTGGTGTTTCAGAAATGGACAGACTTATTTTTTTTTTAAAGTTGCAGAGCTTTTTTGCAGTCAACAACAGAAAAGTTAATGGGACATAGTCCACTAAAGTTTGCTATCCAGGCATCCAGCTGTTTAATTCCAAAGCAAATCGTTCAGTACTCTAATAACTCTTTTCGAGTAATGCTATCTTTAACTTATTCAGGACTGAAATTAGCTTTGAGATTAACACCTGGAAAATTTTTAAATCGTACCTGGAAAACCTGGAAAACTAAGGGAATTAATTTCATTCATTTTGTGGGAACCCTGTAATAGTATACTTGTACCCATTTAAAGCTGAGAAACCCCACTGATAGCTTTATACCAAGCGTTTGGCAGCCACTAGCCTCATGTTGTTTGGGACCATATTGCTGGCAGGTGGTATCTGCTGATAGAAGAAGAACTATAGAAGATGATACGCTCAAGCATATAACCTGTCAGAATGCACAGGATAAACCTTCTGGTTATAAAAAAAATTTTTGGTGTGAGGTACGAATTCTAGTAGAACAACTTCGCTGGAAAATAAGCAGAATTTGTGGTGATAACAACGTCAAATGGTAGTTGTAAAAATACAACTAATTGTAGAGGTGTTGGAAAGAACAGTTCCATTTTGGTTCAAATCACTTTTATTAAGAAGCGAATCCATTGCATTTGTTTACAATATATTTGTGGCAATGTAAAACAAATCAAAGCATACTATATACAAAAACTTGAGCTCTCAAGCTCATTCGTAAGGTTTCAGTAAAAGGTTCCACACTTAGACACATTCTTGGTTTAAGCAGTCTTTGCACGAGTAAGTAGAATAAAAACTTTTCAAACTTACGTAACAATGTGCATTTCCCAATGCCGCATATAGCTGGTCATACGCTACGGCAAAAACTTTAAACTTCACGGATTAACACTGCATAAAGTCCACAACACTGAACAACATGGTCTCCTAAACTGAGAACCACTAAAACTTTAAGATTTACTTAATTTAAACATCCGCGTCTACCGATAAACATTATCTTAACATTCAGCTACATCGAATAAGACTCTATGTAGATCCGTCTGAGATCAGCAATCTCTATCTTATCCAAGATATGTCCGCTGCATCGATCCCTTAACCGATCGATCTACTACAGCATATCATCTGTAGATACTTAAAACCAAAAATGTGTCCAGCTTTTATATCCGATGATGGGTGCGTTCCGGAACACAACCGTTGCCGGCAATGCCCTCTGGATATGCAAAACAGGATGCGTGAGTGGCGAGAAGGTGATTTGCATGATAAGCCCAGTTTTGTCCACATCGCGATTCGTTCACGAGAACGGAAAAATCATTTAGAATAATGACGTCACGCTCCCGCGAAACGAGAATCGTGACGTAAACAAAACCAAGTTTCCAACACATATAGCTAAAGTTATAAATTATGAGAAAATGAAAAATACTCCATTCATAAGAACTTTAGGAAATTGGGTCACTTTTTGTAGGAGGCTGTGGCATATCTTCAACTGGTGTAGTCTTAAATGAGTGATGTGTATAGTGTTGAAGGCAATGTGTGTGATGTATTTGGTTTTGTTAATAAAGGTTTGGTAATTTGGTTTTGTTAACAGTTTTTGGTTTGTGATAAAGAAAGAACGCGATATTTTTGTGCTATTCATAAAGGTTGCGTTTCGGTTTGTAATTTAAAAAAGCATACTTATTTCTCATGGATAAATTTAAATTAGAGCAGCAAAAATTTCTTCTTGTGCAATAAAACCCCAATCTGCTGAAAGATCTGCATTTATATTAAAAATCATGCAGATTTTGATTTAACCCAACACTATCTGGTAAGTATATATGTTACATATAATGGCTCTGCGCATCGCATTCTGCAAAATTATACTGATAAGTTATTTTTGAATTAAATAATATAACTATAGGGTTTAAAAAAACATGGCAATTATATACTATTTTACTAAAAGTGGGATTTTTTCAAAAATAACTGCATACAGCTAGATGTTATTTTATGGAAAAGTCTCTGTTTGGTAAAAAAATGTCGCTAGTCATGTTGTTGCTCCAAGCCCTTCATTTATACGTTTATGTTTTCTTAATGAAACTTGCTTTTACATATCTTACACAGCTGATGGCATTGTCATCCAGATTCATATAAATTTATGTGACGAAATCTTAAGGCGACGCTTCAGTTAGCTTTCATGCCCATGTTAACCTATGGGGGAAGTTCTCCGCAATTTACACATTAGCAAATGAATAATTTAAAATTCTGTTTTTTCCACGTGATTGTAGACAGTTTAATGCATTAATCTCGTTCATCAATTTTTTTAATTTTATTTTAAATATATCTTGAAATGGGGTTAATTTGACAAAATTTCTTAGATAAAACATCACCTTCTTAATTGCTCTATAAAAAATTAACTATCAAACGTTTCAAAATTTAAAAAAGAACAATCAATAGCTTATACTTCTGGCTTCTTTTTAAGATATTTTTTAGATTTTTGAATTAATTTGGGGCTAGTATATTTGAATAGTAAATCGTGTTTCAACTGCTAAACCTTCCGATTTTCAACGTTAGCCACACCTCCTATCTTTCCAGGAGAAAAACGGGTGTGGAAATTCTTAGTGTGGAGATTTGAAGGGTGGGTGGATGATTGACTGGTAGCAGGGAAATGAACGAAGGGGTATATTTGTTGTGTTTAGAAGATGTGACTTTGGTCCAGCAAAGAAAAAGAAGTCCTTGGTTGCATTACATTTTGTTGTATCAGTACAAATAATTCGGCTCATGCTGGTTTACTGTTTTTCTTCTTGCATATATTTGTTCCATACTTATTTAATGTAAATATTATATTAATTGCAGTCTTTTAGGTCACCAGGGGCTTCTGGATTGTAAATAATTTATTATAGTACAGTACGCGACCTCTTATCCGGCGTTCCAATATCCGGACTCTCCCAAAACCAGAATATGGCAGAATAATGCCAAATTCTGCACCAACACTCAATTATTTGCCAAAAATTGCGCCAAATAGCGGTTTTTTGTTTAAAATCCCGCCAAATGAGTTTTTGCCTTAATTAGCAATATTAATATTATAAAATAATGCATTGAAATTTACATTTTTCTCACTTCAACTGTTTGCGATCCTAACATAAACAAAGGTCTGGCTGAATCCACAACTTACCACACCGGAAATGTTACTAAAAATATTTCCGGAAGATGGGGAAAATTACAAGTATCATGGAGATAAAAATGAACTCTACCTCCATGGTGGATATATTTGTTCCATGTCAGATAAACATACTTTCGACGAATGACAAAACAGTTTGTTTGTGAAACGATATAAAAAACTTATATTTTTAGAAAAAAAAACATATTTTTTTTTTAGAATGGGTATGCGCTCGTTTGATGCCTCGATGACTTCGTAGTGGTAGTGACGTCATAACATTTTTCACTGCAAAGTGACTGGGGCTTTTGGAAAAAGCTACGGAATCTAAAAAAATTTGCAGAGATTTTTAATTTTTTTTCTCGTTTACTAGTAAGTTTTTCATTTTCATTTTCACATATTTTTGAAATTCTTAACATAAAAATTAACTTTTGGCATTTCCAGTTAACCATTTTGTTAACTGTATGCACTGATTATGAATAAACTGTAATCACGTTAAAACAGCTTGTTTTGATTTTTTTCACGGTGGTCTGCTATGATAATGCCGAAGGGGTGACACAGGTATTAAACAAGTGTTTCCGATTTACAACATATTGCTTTCCTAGGATACAGGGGTTTAAAATCTCAATAATCAACTTTTTTCAAACATTTTTTTTTTCTTTCAAAAATTTTCTTAAACACTAATACATGTAATTTGCATTTTAGTTAACCAAGTATATTTTTCATATAGATTGTAAAAAAGCTTCATTTAATACATTTATGTTTTTAAAATGAATTTTAATTTTCTATAACAACATTTGAGACCATTCTAGTAAGTTTTAGAAAAAGTGTTCTGTATTGCGGAAAAACCCCTTATCCAGAATATCTGAAGTCCCAAGCATTCCGGATAATAGATCCTGTACTGTATATATAAAATTTTGGTAAACTAGTCACATTTTTCCCATCAAAAATCCTGCTTTGTTGAATTCTGTCCCGTAGTTGAATTTATGAGTATGCAAAGATTTTGTCTTGGGACAAAGGCTACACCAAATTTCTACAAATTTTGTGAGTAGCTTTTGGAATAGCCCCACTTAAAATTGAGTCCATGTTTCCAGTTAGATATTAATAAAAACACGCACAAGTAAACCTTTTATAGACATAGTATTATGCAGACAATGTTTTGCCGCAAATTTATTTGAAAGAAATGATATCATGTCGCTTAACAACAGATTTAAAACCAGCGTGTTTATGCGTGTTTAAGCGCAGACGATTTTTATTAATTTTTTTCCGGATTTAAATAATAAAGGAATGCATATAAAATAAATTTTATTGAAATTGCATTTTTGACTGGATTATATCAAATACGGTCTTCAGGTTTAAAGATTGGGGGGATTATTGATATTTTTAATTTATTATGCCATCTGTTTTTCTTAGCAAAAATTTTTGAAACTCATACAAGTAGTGCGGATAATCTTCTACTAATACACAGGTATATCTACTTATCTACGAGAATATAAGTATTACGGGTATGTCTTCCCATACAATTTTGCGCTTTCATTTTGACATATATTAATTCAATTTCATACTTTTTGTAAATTTGTTTACGAAAGGGACCAGGATGTTTTATTCTTCAGAGCTGCCTGTGAAGATGATTTTGAATAGCCAAAAGATACAATCTGAGACACACTATATTGGAAAATTTTGTACTCACAGATTGTGATAATCGTTGAGACTTTAAAATTGATGCAAGGATAGATCATTAAATAGACATAAAGTGTATAATTTAAGCTTTTTATTATTTACTAATTTAGGAATGCCGCACACCAGTGGGTTTTTAAATTTTAAGTGTATAGCATATATTAAATTCAGGTCGGATTGGGCCGTATCAAAATAAATAAATAAGCTAAAAATAAATCAAAACTGAAAAAGAAAAATTTGAAATTACATATGAAACAAAATTCTCAATTAATAAAGTTCATTTGTTTTCGATGAAGTTTTCAAATATAATTAATTATTGTAGTATTATGATAATTTTTAAAATATCACTTCTGAATGTATCGCATTTTAGAGATGTTTAAATAAAATTGCATTGCAGTTGGAAAGTGTTTCATAATCAATGATTTATACATGATTGATCTTTCTTGTTAAATCTTTTCCAATTTGAATAATAAAGATATGTTTGTAAAATAAATTTTATTGACATTACATTTTTGACTGGATAATATCAATTACGGTCTTCAGGTTTAAACATTGTTATTATTAATACTTTTGGGGATTATTGATATTTTCAAATCTTTATGCCATTGTTTTATTATGGCAAAAAATGTTGAAACTCATATATTGTACGTTGTACGAAAAAATCTTCTACAAAGGCACGGGTATATCTTCTAATCTACGAGAATATAAGTAGTACAGGTATATTGGCATATATTTAGATATATATTGGCATATTGTGTAATCAATTACGGCCTTCTGGTATAAAGATTAAGGAGATTATTGATATTTTCAATTTATTACGTCATCTGTTTTACTTTGGCTTTTTTGAAGATTTTTGAGACTCATATTGTAATACGGGTAATCTTCTAACACATGGACATAGCTTTTAATCTACGACACTAATTATAAGGGGTTATGACATTATTATGGGTATATCTTCCCATATAATTTTAGCACTTTCATTTTGGCATATACTGGAATCAATTACTGCCTTCAGGTTTAAAGATTACGGGTTTATTGATATTTTTTCAACTTATACATGTAAACTACTAATACAAGATATATCTTCTAATATTTGCGAATATAAGTAGTACGGCTCCCATACAATTTTAACGATTTTATTTTGCATATATTGATTCAATTTTATATTTTTGGTTAATTTGCTTACAAACGGGGTCGGGATGTTTTATTTTTCAGATCCGCCCGTGAAGATAATTTTGTATAGCGAGAACAGAAATTCTTCAACTTCTTTTTAGGGGCATTAAATTAAATATTTTAACAGAATATTTTGATTAACAATGCCATTTAGTATACTATAGTAATTTGCACATGATTGTGAATTTTAAGTTTCTTTATATTATATACTCCGTACGAAGAACGGGTATGCTGCTAGTTAAGTAATAAAATTTTACTCACCCGACACAGATAAATTATAATTTCGGATAAGAAATTGAAGACTTCTTTATTCCATGACATTCCGAAGTCAAAATAAAACATTGCTCTTCACAAGATTCAAATTATTTAAAGCTATAGTAAGAGAACAAAACATATGTTCTGACCTGGATACAGTAGTATAAATATACACTGATGCACCAATTGTCATGTTTCGTAACATCATGTGATTTATAAATTGAATAGGGAAGAAATACATTCCAAATTAATTTTTGAGGAAATGATCATTAGGTTATTATCATTGGTCATGTGCCAGTTTCAATTTGTTTTATTTTTAAATTTGTTGCAAAAAGTTTAATCTCTTCTGTACTGTGATTATTTGTCTGGTGATGAAAATATGAAATCCAATAAATAAATGAAAATAAGAAATCCAAGATACTGTTTACTTAAAAATTTATCACTGATATTTTATTTTCAATTTCTTCTGTGATTTTAATTTCAGTTCTTAGATTTCGAATGTTTCTAAATTATCAAAATTAAATAAATTTTATTCTTAAACACAGTTCCGGCGATTTCTTTCCTATAATAAATATTGAATAAAAATTTATCTGAGCAAACTGTTATAATTTGAAATTAGCATATAGATAATACGAATTATTGTCCTTGAATGTATTTATTCCAAACATCTTACACTTTACTAAAATTATTAAATTTTAAAAATATTCATGACTATGTCATAATTAAAGAAAATATTATCTATCTATACATAAAAAGTTTAATCACGTTTTTAACAACACTAACAATTGTGGCATATGACATATTTGTTTTGCTACTACTGTAACGCATATTTGATGCTGATGAGTCACTAGATGAGTGACTAGAGAGTCATTGCACTGTTCACTGATAAATGAAGAAAGCATTTTTTAAAAACATAATCTCAGTCTTTTTTCATCCCTTCTCATCTTCAACCAAAATGATAAATAAAAACTCACTTTTTTTATAGAAATGCTCATTCTTGATTTGTACGTATTTTTAAAATTTGGGTTCATTTACATTTAATACTATATGTGATGAGCTTGTGTTTAATTCCTTAAATGGCAAATTTTAATCAGCATATAAGCCAACAGGTTTCAATGTATTGGAAAATATTCAGGCCGGGCCGTGTTGGGGTTGGTTTTGAGTGTTTACGGTACGGCTCAGATGAATTCCATTGAAAAAATCTTGGACTTTGGCTGAGTCAAATCTTGACATTTTTGAACCGGGAAAATTTTTAAAATTAGACCTGTGCATACCTCTAGTCTCTGAATAACTGACTTTTGATCTTCGACTTTTCCTTTCCCTCTGCCGACTCCAGGAACTGGGATTTTTCCAAATTTAGATAATTTCCCCCTTATTGCAATGGTGAAGTAGCCGGAACACCTTTTTTTTTTTAATTCTTAAATTTTAAAAACTGCAACTTAAACAAGCATCCCTGAACACGAATCAGACATTTTGGAGGTGATGTGTGTGTGTGTGTGTGCATGTGTGAAAGTATGTGTGTGTGTGTCAGTGAGCCTGTGGAGACGATAACTGACGAACGAATGGACCTATTCGAACAAAATTTGGTACAAAAATTACAATCCATGAATACTGGAAGCCTATTGTTTTTATACGCAATCGAATGTTCAGAACTCCCCTAAATTTTTGAGTGAAATTTTTAAAAATCATCAAGAAATTAAAACCTTTAATAAAGTTACGCAAATAGATATTTCTTATATAATTTTTCCTTAGAAAACGATTAACATAAACTTTAGAATGCTGGCACGAACCGTTCTCGAGATATTGCATATTTTTCAAATAAATTTATCAAAATATCCCATAAATTAAAAAAAATATTAACTGTTGAGAATCATGTTCACTTTTCGTATGTAATATCATACGATAAATTGAGTGACATCATTCTCGTGGATCTAGCTCTTTCCATTCATGAGAAAAGATGCTTTGAGTAATACTTTTGCATATGAACGCCAATAATCATTTATCTGCTATAAGAATAACTTATTTCCCCGTCCGTAATGCTTGGTGATTTTGGCAACGAATTTGGCGGAGTGTCGCCAACTTGGCGACTTTTTAAATGTTGCTAAATTAACGAAAATCTCGCCAAATGAATACAAATGACGCTAAATCAGTGAATATGACGACTCATTGATGAAATTCAATAGCTTGAAAAGACTATAAGTATCTACTATAAGAATAACCTATTTTTTTTTTTACTGTAAAAGTAGTAAATTCATTGCATTATATAAGGAAAGTCATGTGCTGCCCACATCAGATTTTTTATTTATTTATTTATTGAAGGTAAAAACGGGTTGCTTTTCTAGTTCATGGACTCCAGAATGTCCATCTGAATGGGGATTGAATAGATATTTTTTATCATATGTGTGTTTAGGAAACATTTTGAAACTTTTTAATTTCGAGGAGGGGGGGTTGAATCCCTCTCCTCCCTTAAATACGCCTATGCGTATGTGTTTAATATGTGTGTTAAATGTTTAATTGGCTGAATAAATGAGAAATGCCCAGTCTAAAGTGAGACATATATTTGAAATTTGGTGCATAGGTGAACAGTTTGAAAAAGACAACTGAAAAAATTGAATTATTTAAAAAATCGTGTTTTTGGGGTTTGCTCATTGGGAGACCGTTGAATTTCAATGGATATTCAGCTAGTGTATAACTATTTGGTAAACCAATTAGTTTTTCCCATTAAAATTCCTACTGAGTTAGGTTCTGTCCCGTAGTTGAATTTATGAGTGTAAAAAGATTTAGTCTTCTAGGTCACCGGAGGCATCTGAAGGGTTTGGAACGACAAATACACGCAGAATAATTATTATATAGGTATTTATTAAATTACAGTATCTATATAAATGAAATCATTTTGCCCTTCTTGTTTGTAAATAATTTTTATAGTGTATATAAATATTCGGCGAACCAGTCACAGGGTTTGTAAAAACAAAACACATGCAGGACAATTATTATATTGGTCTTTATTGAGTTACTATCTCTACAAATAAAATTATTTTTCTGTAAAAACACTGGGAAAGTGCAGTTTAGCTATTTGAATAGAATTGCTCGTGAAGAGGCGACTGCCGCTGCTATTCATTACTATGCAGAACCCTAGAGTTCCGAGTAACCCCAATTGAGAAACAAATCATTTTCAACACAAGGAATTTTCATGCTAAATACTATAACTTCCAAATACATCCTCAAGGCTAAAAAATGTGGTATGTATAATCACATATTTTTAGTGCTGTATCGGCCATTTCAGACTTCAAATTTCATGCAATGCACTCTAATGTATACTATATAAAAAAAGGAAAGAATGATATATTCAAAATGACTAAATAAATATTAGTTTTATAACATCGCTCTGGACTCATAGGCATAGAAATATCATTAATTTTATTTTTACCTCCAGTTTTTTAATTTTAATGTTGTACCTGGATTAGTCTCCAAAACACGTATTGAAGACACACACAGACATATATATATATATATATATATATATATATATATTTATACTAGAATTATATTATAATCAGTTAGGAGAACTCTTTGTTTATTCCTTGACAAGAAATAGAATGGATAGGAAACTTTCCTTTCAGTAAGTGGGAAAAGCCTCCAGTTGCGTTTTTTCATTCTTTCACCTCGTCAGCCAAACCACACACCCTTCTAAGATTCCCCCTTTTATCCCCTTGGACAGGCAAGCAAGTCATAAGCTATAGAGGTCCAAAGGCCTTTCGTCACCTTACTTACTCTCATTGGCCCATCAGATGCCAATCATTTGAGAAAAGGAACTGCCCATCTCTTGAGCCACCGGGTGCAATTTTCAAGGGAACGGAGATTTTTTTTAACCTAACCTTAAGGTTTCATCACATATCCTAACTCCAACTTTGATTTTATTGTTCTGCAACATTATCATATTTTACCATCAAAGGGTTTGGGTCAGGTCTGGATACTAACTCTGAGATTGGCCCAGGCGAAATGGGCCATTATCGTCCTTTTCAACAAACTTTTGTAGTACTTTGTAACCCCCCCCCCCAACTTTTAACCCCCAATTGCCCCTCGAAGGGAGAACATGCAACGTGTAGATGATATGATATCTGGTATGCCAATGAGAGAGCGAGTTCAGGAGTTTAAGAGCTCAAGTTGTATAACTGGCAAACTAGAGGCAGGCTTAAAAGGATTTTTTGTGTAACTTTATCGTACAGTAAATAAAACTGCTGATTTCTTTCTTTCGGCCCAGATTGTGGGACCTACCCGAATGTGTAAGATATCTGTTTCGACCGCCGGGACAATGCTACCCAATTTAGACCGTAACCCAGTGGGGGCGACATCCACAGAGACCGTACCCTTCTTCCCCTGCCACCAACCTCTCGGAAGGACTTTTGAACCCACAGATTTAACATGCTCATACTCTGCGACAACACGGGGCAGTTTGGACAAAGTCAATCAAACTCTGGTCTGCCAAGTACAATCTCCGTGCCCTAACTAATGGGCTATCCCATCCCAATGTTGTTGCTTTTAAGACAATAACTTTTTTCTAAGATTCTAAGATTGATTTCTAAGATTTCTTTGAAGAAGGCAGGCATATGTCAGGTAGGTGACTACAGTTTCTTCGATGGCATTATAAGCCCCTTTCTTCAGGCCAAGATTGTTGTTTGTTAGGCAGTTCGTTCTTTGTGGTTGTTAAGGGTGCATACTGTTCTTTTTGTCTGAAGTAGGGGGCTTATAATGCCCTCGAAACCATTGTAACCACCTAACTATCATATGCTTGCTTTCTTCAAGGATTTTCTATAAGTTATTATAACTTTATAGAATTTAACTTTGTGAATCTTTTGTATAACTTTATGGAATTGTGCCCCCCTGAGATTTTGAAAACACGGTGCCTATGTGCAGTAGCTATCGATAAAGCACCTCCGCTATGTGCCCATGTCACTGAATAAATATGGAAATTTAACGTATCTTAAGTAGCAGAGAGTTTATTATGTGTGGTTCCTTTTTCAGTAAAAACATTACAACTTGTAGATGTATTATTTATTGAATCAGAATCCTTCACCAAATTTACATCTCTTGGTAGACATTGGTAAAACACACACTATATACAAAAACATGAGCTGACTAGCTCAGTGAAGTTGCTGGTAAAACATGGGATCATCCTTATGCAGTTATAAATAGTGGATATTAGGCAAGAATTCATATTACCTAAAATGGCCTGCACTTTCTGCCTAAAATCTATTATCGCCTTCAATCAAATCACATCGCCTCTGATCAAACTACATCACATACATGATCAGATTCAGAATACAGAAGATAGAATACAGAAATACCAAATCCGGAATTATTGCACTAGGATGAAACCAATATACACCCAACTCTTTTTTACATGGTAGATACGTTCCTTAGAAATTCATGTAATTAGTTCAAAAACCATGTAAAAAAAATGCTGAAAACTGTTATCTAGATAAAAATACCTTTTTTCACTTCTTAAGGTCAGAAATGTTCAAATACACAATTGATAGCACTATGTATGGCTAATAACACGAACAATTGATTAAATATTGTGAGCTAATAAACTTAATGATGCAATATGTTATGTAAATGTCATATGAAATGGGTAGGTTAGAGTTATCGAATAAGGGAAGAATCCCTTCGAATAAGCGGATTCCCCAGTAGTTACTGGGGAATCCCCTTATTCAATAACATTATAGCAGTGCACAGTGCTGCCTAATTTTTGAAGTGTGGTAAAAATGTGAATTATTTTTATTCATTGGTACCAAAGACTGCAATTCATACTAGACCGCTCACGGTCACGTACATAAGTATAAGACAATGACTTTGAAATCATGTTAGATCAAATAAATTTTTCAAAAACGGAAGACTTTTTTTAACCTTGTAACTTCAAATTCGTGTAAAAAAAGAGTTGGGTTGTTGTTGTTAAGACCCAGACCGTCCGACCTACCAGAAAGGTGTAAGGTAACTGTTTGGACGGCCGGGAAGTGCCACCCAATTTAGACCGGAACCCAGTGGGGAAGGCATCCACAGGGACCGTACCCTCCTTCCCCTACTACCTGCTGGCGACAGGGAAGTATTTAAAAAAATTTTGCCGCCGTTTCCCTTTTCCTTATAACTTAACTTGCTGATGTCACTGTTGGCAGAGCGGAAGTTTAGCAGAGGATAAGATGCAGTTGTAAAGTGTTTTTTAATAAAAGGCAAATTCGTCAAACACAAATATCACGTTTATCATCGTGAGATCCATTGTTTAAGACATGGTTACAAAACACTGTAACGTTGTTGCAAAGCCAAACAGTTTGTACAAAAATGAGCTAGCAAGCTCATGAAAAGGGTTGATAAACAGTTTATGACTAGGCACACACACTCTCAGTTACTTATACTGTTGCTGTAACATTGGTAAGTAGAGAAAAGCTACATTACCACTAAGGCCATGCTTGTTTACGAAGCCACCATCATCACGTTACACGTCATGGCATTACGCTGAGTCCAAGACCGCGAAAAATTAATTTGGTCTCTTTAAAATTGAAAGAGCTAACACTAGAAACATTTTATCGCACCTTCCGAAATAAAACTATCGGAACTTGACTCGTACTTTTGTTTAAGCAACTTAGTTGACAACGCTAACATACCACAACGTACTCAAACCGAGTATTTGCTAAGCATCAGATCATTCGATCATAGACCATTTCATTGAACCATACCAATTCATAAAACCAATTTCATCGAACCAAATCATAAAAACCAATTTCATCAAACCAAATTAAGTAACTGAGAATGCGTCCTAGCATATATACACAGTGATGGGTACGCTCCGGAACACAACCGTTGATGGCAGCGCCCTCAAAATATGCAAATCAGGATGCGCGTGCGGCAAGAAGGCGATTTGCATGAATGGCATGTTCTCTTCTCGTCACGAGTCGTTCACGGGAACGGTAAAACCATTCTTAAAATGAAGACACGTTCCCGCGATAACGAGAATCGCGACAAAAACAGAACCAAGTTTCCAACAGTCTCCCGTGATGATGATGTCCAAAAAGCTGGGGTCTTCTTCAATGCGTTACTATTAAATCTAACATTTAATAGTAACGCTAACTATTAAATCTAACTTAGATTAAAAATTTATTATAAATGTCAAATTCAAGTTGTAGAAAATTTTATGTATAATTATTAAATTCAATATTTAAGATTAAAAAAATTTACTATAAATATCAAATTCAGTTGTACAAAATTTTATGTATAACTATTAAATTCAATATTTAAGATTAAAAAATTTACTATAAATATTTAATTTAAGATGTAGAAAATTTTATGTATAACTATTAAATTCAATATTTATTAAAAAAAATTACTATAAATATTCAATTTAAGCTATAGTTATGCATTATCTCTGTCCAAGACCAATATACATTATCAATACTAACAGTAGTGACACAGAGAATGAAAGATTTTTCTTTCTGTATTGCATTTATATAAAAATTTAAAGAGGTGGTTTTTCATCAATGAATCATAACCAAGTATATGATAACAAGGAGTAAACACACAAGTTATACACATAAGCATAGTTGTCTTATGTGAGAATTGAAAACATGGATATATATATACATTCAGTGCAATGTGAAAAAAAATTTAAAAAGTTCATTGTAAACAATACACATATATATATACTCTAGATACAAGTATCTGTATCAAAGAGGGAGGAATAAATTATACGATATCCTAACCATATTTGTACAAGAAAGAAAAATTTAGAAGTTACAATTTTAATCATTTATGTTTTGAAAAATTTGATTACAAAATTTTAATGCTCTATCCTTGCTCATTGGCTTTGTAAAATAGTTTGCTACGTTTTCTTTGGTATTTACAAAGATGAAGTTAAAAGATTCATTCTCAACTAAATTTCTCAGAAAATGATATTTTATGTCAATATGTTTGGTTCGGTTATTCTCAATTGGGGAATTCGAAAAATTAATTGCAGCTTGGTTGTCACAGTAGATTATGCTACTATTTCTGTTAAATTTTAACCCTAGTTTCAGACATTCCTCAATGATATTTTGCAGCCAAATAATTTCTTTCGCAGCTTCTGCCAAAGAAACATATTCTGCTTCCATCGTTGACAGACTAACATACTTGTGTTTAAATGTACGCCAAGAAATGGGTACTCTATTAGAAATAACATACCCCCGAGTGTCACTCTGTCATCAAGTTTAACATGTAATTCTTTGTTTTTTCAAGATATCCCAAAAGTTTATGTAATGCGTCCCCATGTTTCATGCCTGGATTCTCTTGGAATTGAGGCAGAATATTTACAGCGTAACATATGTCTGGTCTAGTTCTACTTGATAAATAGGCTAAACATCCGATCAAACTTCTGTATGGGAAATTGTGCATTTGCTTTAATTCTTCATCATTCATTGGCCAATCATTTTTGCTCAATGTCATTTCTTTTATAATAGGGAGTGAAGAAATAGGATATTTGAATTCTTTAAACATTTGGCAAATTTTATCAATATACTACCTTTGATGTATAAAAAATTTGTTATTGGTTTCAGTAAATTCCACACCTAACAGTTTTTTTACCTTTCCTAGTGTTTTGATATCAAATTTTTCCTTTAGTAAAGAAACTGCATGATCAATATCACCCTGATGTTTTGAGAATAAAACTATGTCATCCACATAGACCAACATTAATACTTTGTTTTGGCAAAAATATGCACAATTGCACCATTTGAGTTTAAAGAAATTTAATCTTCTCAAAGTGGTGTCAAGCTCATTATATCACTCTCTGCCGCTCTGATGTAGGCCATTTATTGCCTTTTTTAGCAAACAGACATAATTTTGTTGGTTTGGATCGACATATCCAGGTGGTTGTTTCATGAAAACGTTGGCATTCAATTTAGCATAAAGGTATGCTGACTTGATGTCTAATTGAAAATGCTTCCAGTTAAGCAAACATACGAAAATTGCAAAAAAGGCTCTTATTAAGCTAAAATTTATAACGGGGCTAAATACTTCGTCATACGAATCTCCCTTCTCTTGTGAATATCCCTGAGCCACTAAACGGGCTTTGAATCTCTTCACCTTTCCATTTTCATCCCTTTTGATGGTGTATACCCATCTGGATCCAATTACTTTTTGTGAGATAGACACAGGCACTAAGTCCCAGACACCCCTCTCTTGCATTATTGCTATTTCATTATTCATTGCTTCTTGCCATCTTTGTGAGTGCGGAGATTCAATTGCCGACTTATAGTTTTTGGGAATTATTATTTCTATGTTGCTTGCCTCTGGCCTTGATTTGATATCTTTCTTTTCTGTGAAGTTGAAAAAATTTTAGTCATAATGTATATTAGACTTAGCACAGAATTTTTTAACGTCATTATGACTTCTCAGTCTTCTTTTATCACCCTTCACTGAATAGTAAACATCAGTTCGAGTTCCATCAGGCCTAGGTACGGCTTTCCGTTCCCAGTGGATGTCTGAGCAGGGGGTCAGACCGGAATCAGCAGGAGAGTCCTCTTCCTCACTAGTATGACTAGTGTCATGGCTCTCACCTGCTTCTTCCTCTGACTCACTATCTAAACATCCCGATCCTGAATCCATCCAGCGAGTAAATCTCGATGTCTGTGGGATAAAGTTCCTAGAATGTATAGGGTCCAGGATGCTTTCCGCTGCTTCCAAATCCTCAAAACGGACATTGCTTGTCTCTATCACTTTTCTATCCTTCACAAGAAAAATTCTATAGCCCCTGGTATTAAAAATTCTATAGCCCCCCTAGTATAGCAGGGGATTTTCTAACCTGTTTAGAACTTTTGTCCCTATCCTGATCTCCTTTACGGCCCTCAATATTACTACTTAAATGTTTAGTTGAGTACTGCGGTTTTAAGAAATACAGTCCTTCTTTACGTTTAGCGTAAAAGAAATTTTCTCCCTCAGGAGTTTTAAACCATAGTACACCTTTAGCTGCACTAAAAGAATAGCCCTGCTCTTCTAAAACAGATGCGGCCAATAAGTTTCGCCGTAATTTTGGTGAATACATAACATTATTTAGAACAATATTACTTGTATGGTCTTTAAACTTAACATACATGTTCACCGATCCAATAGCCTCAACTGGGCTTTCAATATCACCCACTGCTAGATGTATCTTTGCATTTACTAAATTTGGAAAACATTTTTATGTCATTGCAAAAATGAGGCATAGCAGCGGTGTCAATTACCCAGCTGAGCCTATTGTCAGGATCATCAACTGCATTAGCTTCAACATTAATATTTGAAGATACTTCAATAATATTAGAACTAGTCAACCTTTTTAACTTTGGGCACTGTGCCTTTAAATGACAAGTTTTATTACAAAAAAAAAAACATGGTCCTGTGACCTTAATAGATTTCTTAACTTTAGTGACATTTTTGCATTTAGTGTTAACATTAGAAAAGTATACAGATGAATTAAGTCTTACATTGTTACAATCTTTCTTCAACTGCCTCATCCGGCCTTCTTCCTGCGACAACTCCTTCTGAATTTTATCAAGCTTAAAGTCCTTGTCGCTCCAGCGATAGATGATCTGTATTATACTCTGATAGTCATCTGGCAGGTACCGGATGGCCTAGAACGCTACGTATACATCCTCTACGGGATGGTTCATATTCTTTAGCTTGGTGACCACCTTCCTTATCCTTGTACAGAAGATATCCACTGGTTCCTCGATTTCTGGGCGAAGACTGAAAAATTCGTCCAGAAGACGCACTAGGTTGGCACACGTTGGAGCTTCAAAATGCGCCTCAAACTTCTCCCACGCATCCGCCGGGCTGTCGTTGATATCGAGTAACTCTCGGTATTCTGCCGATATGTTCCGAAACAGGATGGATAGTGCGCGGTCGCTGCTACACACGTACTCCTCTCGCTCGCGTCGTGACGTAGACTCATTGACTGGCAATGCTGTATGGTTGACATGGCCGTAACAGCCTTCTCCTTTTAAGAGGAAAAAAATTTCGTTACCCCAGGTGACATAATTGTCCTTGTTCAATGCTTCAATGCCGTTGCCCACTTCCATAGTTATAAAGTCTCTAAACTTTGACTGTGACTAGAGTGCATTGTTTACCTTTCTGTTTGATGCAAATGGCACCACTCACGGCCCCCGTTGATGGAATTCACAACACTTCACTGCTGCTTTGCTGCATTATAAGGATTCTAATTAAATGTTAGGGCTTTAACATGCTGGAGGCCCATAACCTAAATACTGGCGACAGGGAAGTATTTAAAAATTTTTTGCCGCCTTTTCCCCTTTCCTGATAACTTAATGTGCTGATGTCACTGTTGGCAGAGCGGAAGTTTAGCAGTGGGTAAGATGCAGTTGTAAGGTGTTTTTTAATAAAAGCCAAATTCGTCAAACACAAATATCACTTTTATTATCGTGAGATCCATTGCTTTAAACATGGTTACAAAACACTGTAACGTCGTTGCAAAGCCAAACAGTATGTACAAAATGAGCTAGCAAGCTCTTGAAAAGGATTGATAAACAGTTTATGACTAAGCACACACACTCTCAGTTACTTATACTGTTGCTATAACATTGGTAAGTAGAGAAAAGCTACATTACCACTAATGCCTTTCTTGTTTACGAAGCCACCATCATCAAGTCACACGTCATGGCATTACACTGAGTCCAAGACCGTGAAAAATTAATTTGGTCTCTTTAAAATTGAAAGAACCAACCCTAGAAACATTTTATCACACCTTCCGAAATAAAACTAACGGAACTTGACTTGTACTTTTGTTTAAGCAACTTAGCTGACAACGCTAACATACCGCAACATACTCAAACCGAGTATTTGCTAAGCATCAGATCATTCGATCATAGACCATTTCATCAAACCATACCAATTCATAAAACCAATTGCATCGAACCAAATTAAGTAACTGAGAATGTGTCCTAGCATATATACACAGTGATGGGTATGCTCCGGAACACAAACGTTGACTGCAGCACCCTCACAATATGCAAATCAGGATGTGCGCGCGGCGAGAAGGCGATTTGCATAAATGCCATGTTCTGTTCTCATCACGAGTTGTTCACGGGAACGGTAAAACCATTCTTAAAAATGAAGACACGTTTCTGCGAAAACGAGAACTGCGACAAAAACAGAACTAAGTTTCCAACCTCTCGAAAGGACTTACGGACTCACATGTTTAACGTGATCATACTCCACATGAACACAGCGGCAGGTGTGGCAGCATGCAAATCCAGCAGGCAAACCACCGGGCTACCGTGCCCGAAATGTGCCAACAGCACGCTGTGTTCCCAGGTGGTCACCCACCCAAGTACTAACTGTGCCCGATGCTGCTTGACTTCGGTGATCTAACGAGAACTGGTGTTTTCAGCACGGTAGGGCCGTTGGACAAAAAAAAAAAAGAGTTGGATGTATATATATATCTGAGGATGAGACTTTTCCGGAACATAATCATAACCGGAAATACCCTCGTATATGCAAATTAATTGCACATGCGTGGAGCACCCAATTTGCATGATTCGATTGCCTGATAAATGCTATCTATGATCCACTCTCGAGAATGAAGTGAGTCTTTCAAAAGAAATTTATGAGTTGAACTAAGTTCAGGAGAATCTTGAATCGCGATCGTTTATTTACTTTTTTCAAACAATCCCTCCCCCCCCCCCCCCCCCAATGCAAATCCCTAAGTCTCATGTAAATCGACAAAATTCACTCTAAGGGTCAACGCTTCTTAATAAATGCCAAGGCCCCCAGTACCCAGTATCCTCACTAAAACATAATGAAGGAAAAATGTAAATTTATATAATCACATCATTAGAAAATTTAAATATGGGGAAAAACACTCATAACATTATACAGGGTCTCCAGTGCTATCGGTGCCCAATGGCTATTTCCGCAACCGTTAGTCACAGAGATACACTTCCAATTGCTGTTGTTGTTGAGACCCAGACCGTCCGACCTACCAGAAAGGTGTAAGGTAACCGTATGGACGGCCGGGAAGTGCCACCCAATTTAGACCGGAACCCAGTGGGGGAGGCATCCACAGGGACTGTACCCTCCTTCCCCTACCACCAACCTCTCGGAAGGACTTACGGACCCACATGTTTAACATGATCGTACTCCGCATGAACACGGCGGCATTTGTGGCAGCGTGCAAATCTAGCGCGCAAACCACGGGGATACCGCACCCGAGATGGCCAACAGCACGCGGCGTTCCGAGGTGGTCACCCACCAAGTACTAACCGTGCCCGATGCTGCTTCACTTCGGTGATCTAACGAGAACCGGTGTTTTCAGCACTTTAAATTTTAAAATCTATTATTTTAAAAACAGTTTCAATCAATAAATGCATTTCTGAAAGAAATACAAAATATAAATTTTTACATAGTCCCCCGGTCCTACCAATTATATTTCGGAAAATCATCCTCATATAATTTTATGCAAAATAAAAAAAAAATCATCCTTTATGACCAAAATTGACCGTCTTATAGCTGTTTAAAAGTTGGAGCACTTTTTGTGCTGAGAAATGGTCCATACGGTCCCTGATTGGTTGGTTGCCTGAAGAAATGGTCAATACAGTCCCTGATTGGTTGGTTGCCTGAAACAGGACATTTTTATGCGTGGAAAAGCGACTTAAGTCATAAAGTTTAATGATTCATAACTCGTGAATTTTGATCGTAAAAGGAGGATTTTTTTTTTTTTTTTTTTTGCAAAACATTGTATGAGGATGATTTTCCTAAATATAATTGGTAGGACCGGGGGATCGTATAAAAATTTATATTTCGTATTTCTTTCAGAAATGTATTTATTGATTTAAACTGTTTCTAAAATAATAGATTTTAAAATTTAAAACATTTTTGCAATTGGAAGTATATCTCTGTGACTAACGATTGAGGAAATAGCCATTGGGCACCGATAGCACTGGATGCCCTGTATAATTATATATGACATTATATATTCAATAATTATATATTGTATAATTATATATGACATTGAATATGTGTAAAAATTACATCATCACATTCAAACTGAGTGAAAACACATTTGTCTATAATATTTCAAAATTGAGTATAAGCATTTTAAAAATTTAATTTTTTAAGAATGATTTAAATTAATTTAGTTTAATTGAAGTATCAGCATAGCAAAAAATTGAGTATTAAAAATTTAAGTATAACTATTAAGTTTAAATGACATTTAAATTTAAGTATAATCATAGAAAACTTCAAGTTCATTTCAAATATCAATATACACCTGTCCCCCGATTTACACGGAAGATAGGTTCTGCACAAAACCGTGTAAATTGAAATCTTGGATTTTGCTAAGTAAAATCGTGTAAAACGAAAATAACCGTAAAATGTGCATGATTCAGTCATTTATTTAAGTAAAACGAAAGAAAGATATCTTAGAAAACTTAAAATTATACTTAGTTTATAAAACAACAAACATATGAATGTAGTAATATAACATATTTTATTTATTTTACATTAGGAACAAAGAACAAAAAAACAAAAAGATCCTTAAAACTTAATTATAAGTTTAATCACTGTTATCACTTTCATGTACTATCAGTCTTTTCTTTCTGATAGGTATGATGTCACTTTCATCACTTGAGCTTTTTTGATGCGATTCTGGCTCAATGGTTGACGAATTAGGCAAGATCTCAGATTGACAAGACTTTGTCATGAAATCGGTAATTAACAATTGCGTAGGTTTTTTTGCTAAATCTTTATAGACCTCTTCATATTGATTTAAGCATTTACGAAGGTCTCGCTGAAATCGGAGAGCTCGATCAACATTTGTGTCATATTGTAAGAAATGGTTGCCCAATTTTCTTCCCAAATCAAGTCCTACGCTTATGATTCTTACTGTGAACGCAACTGGTTCAGATTGCTCTTCATCAGAATCATTGTCTTCATCATGTTTGTTTGTTTCATGAATCATGTTAATTAAATCATCTTCATTCAATTCTTCATCAGCCATTATTTCTTCAATATCTGCCCGAGCTAAATCTTCAAAACCTTCTCCTCCTATAGTATAGGCCAACTCAGTGATCGGAGAATATTCATGCTCTATTGGTGATTTATCATTTCCACTTTCAACAACATCTGGCCATATTGCTTTCCAGCAGGCGTTGATTGTTGATTGTTTGATCTGAGTGTATGACAGTCCAACATGCTTAACACAATCTAAAATTGTAAATTTCTTCCAAGCATCCATCAGAGTAAGAGATTCATCATTCTCCATTTGTTAAAAGATATACCTGAAAGTTTGTTTGATGTACAGTGCTTTAAAAGTCGAAATTATCCCTTGATCTAACGGCTGTAATAAGGAAGTTGCATTCTTTGGTAAAAAACAACTTTTACATTTTTGTGTTATAAATCTGGAGGATGACCTGGTGCATTATCAATTAATAGAAGAACCGTAAAAGGCAATCCCTTTTTAGTTAAATAATTTTTGACATCTGGAACAAAGAAGTTATGGAACCATTTATTGAAAGCTATGGCAGTGACCCATGCTTTTCTATTAGCCATCTAATAGATGGGACGGTTTTTGATATTTATTCCTTTGAATGATCGTGGTGATTTTGATTTGTTAATTACCAATGGTTTCATCATATAATCGCCAGAAGCATTGCAACAGAAAATAACTGTTATACGACTTTTCGCTTCTTTACGATCACTAGCTGATTTGTGAGCTTTGGCTATAAAGGTTCTTTCCGGCATTTTTTTCCAGAATAATCCGGACTCGTCAGCATTGAAAACCTGATCAGAAGTGTAGAAGTTAGCGGCAATGATTTCAGCAAGTTTTGCCGGATATTGCTCTGCCGCATCCGAATCAGCAGATGCACTTTCACCTTTCATTCTCAGATTATGTAAAGAATGTCTTTGTATGAATCTCTCGAACCACCTATGGCTTGCGGAAAAAGATACCTTCTTTTCATCGGACGAAGTCGACGGCGACTGATTCTTAAGTGATTGATAAATCTTAAAACTTTATTTGTAACAGCATTGGTATCGATCGGGATTCGCTTTTGAGTTTGGTCTTCTATCCATATCACTAAGGCTTTTTCCATATTTTCCATTGTAGCATCTCTAACATATGAAGTCGTACTTATACTGCTGCAGGTTCCAGCTGCTACACTTTTTCTAATGGAGTCTTCATTTTTTCTTATTGTCCTTATTAATTTTAGTTTCTAAAGAAATAACTTTTCTTTTCATTTGATTTTTCTTCAAATCCTTTGACATTATAGAACCTTAACAAATTTACGCAAACTATAAAGATGCAAGAAAAACTATAAATGTTGAAAAATTACCAGTTCAAAAGATAAACGCACAATAATATAAGCTTTGCTGCTAAAATCTTTCTGCACTATATACTTGCATGAACCAGATAGCTTTACTGTTGTGAAATACATACTGGGATTCCCCTATTGCGGGGATTTCCTTATATGGGGATTCCCCTAAATGTATATATTTTACAACACCGGGAATCCCCTGTTGTTTTCATCAGTGTTACCAAAGGAATAAAATTCAAAAATGTCATCAAATCTTTGTATAGGCGTATATGGAGCGGAATATACATTTTTATCAATTTTTTGAAATCTGTTAACCCTTTCGCGACAATCGGCACGCCCACGTGCCAGCTGCGAAATTGCATTCAAGGATGAACGGCACGCACTCGTGACGGAGGAAACTTTACCGTAAGCGGAGAGTGGCACTTATATGTGCCTCCACGTGGAACGTTTTAATTTGTCTACTAGATGGCATTACATGTCCGTGGAACTAACTTTAATATATTTTGCAGAGGCATGACCTTGGCAGAAGAGGATCGAATGAATTATTTCTCCATTTGGAGCGGTGATACATCAGTTTGTAATATGAACAGACAGAGCAATTCTCGTAGCATCAACAATTTTATAATTGAGTTTTGGTTTTTATTTTTATTTCAGCGTTATGATTTTGTTGCTGAATCATAGGAATATAAGAGAGGTTTTTTTTGTTTGGGTTTTAGAGGCAGTCAAATTATTCGTTTATTTCGGATAAAAGAATGGGATTAACTAACGAGTATTTTGTATTCAGATTTGTATGAAAAATATACATCAAATAGAAAATAAATATTTCCTTTATTCCTGTAAAAAGTAGATTTCTGTGTTGAATAGGTGATTTTTAGTGAAGTCTTTTCGACAGTTAGGCTTAGCGCAAAAAATTTGCCGTCCTTTGGGAAAAGTTCGAAAGCGAAGCGCTACGTCTTCTGGGCCGCGGCAGCTCCGGAATGCCGCCGTCATGAAAGGGTTAATTTATAAACCGTGTAAAAGCGAAATCGTGTAAAACAAGTGTCGTGTAAATTGGGGGATAAGTGTAATTACATTATTCAAATTTAAATTTTACATATAAACATTTGCTATGTGGAAGAAATGGATATTTAAATTTATATTATAGTAAGAATAAAAATGACATAGCATCAACACATATTTTATACACATAAGCAACTAATCTGCATTATGCGGGTAATCAAAAGGTGGATATATTTTATATACAGTATAA
This sequence comes from Amaurobius ferox, assembly GCA_951213105.1. Taxonomy (NCBI): domain Eukaryota; kingdom Metazoa; phylum Arthropoda; class Arachnida; order Araneae; family Amaurobiidae; genus Amaurobius; species Amaurobius ferox. The sequence continues at coordinate 203,428,452 of OX578133.1, read as the reverse complement.
CATCCCAAATCCGGAATTACCCCAAATCCAAATACTAGCACAAACTGTTTTTTTTTTTAAGGAACGGACAGACACTTGATTATCCAATCATTCGCTCATGAACTATGACATATAGCTGAACCCTTTTAACAATGTAAGAACAAAGACATAAAAGTAAAAAATCAGTCATGCAAAAAGCATTGATTATGAAACACTTTCCAACTACAATACAATTTTATTTAAGTATCTTTAAAATGCGATACATTCAGCGGTAATATTTTAAAAATTATCACAACACTACAATAAGTTATTATATGTGAAAACTTCATAAAAAAAAAATGAACTTTATTCATATGACATCATTGAAATGTAAATTGCCTGGCTCTTTATGAAAAAGCAGTGAAAATTTCATTCATAAACATTTATTCTATTCCTTTCATTCATCACAATACTACAATAATTTATTAGAAACTTAAAACCATGGCGGTAAAAGTAATTTAACTCTGTGCTTGAAACTTCACCGAAAAAGTCTGCTATAAAATCATCTGTTCTCTATGTAAAATCAATGATTGTTTCATTCATATCAACTATATTGCAAACTCCAGCGCTAAATAATTTTTCATTAAAGAAATTCAGGAATTCTTATACAACTCATCTTACAGCTTGATATGTTTACAATCTCCATAAGTAAAAATTAGGCTTCTTTGTAGATATAATCAAAGTTTGATGATCAGGCTTCCGGAAATTGCCCATCCTCCTGTCCTCACCAGGTTAAAATTCGATGAGGATGGCCAATTTTCGGAAATTGCCATCCTCTCGGACAGCCTTGAGATTAGAAATTCCGTAAAAAAGAACAAAAAAAATTGTTATCGTAAAAATTATGGCAAAAGCCACCCTTTCCCGTGCCATGAATGAAAATTGAAATGTCGTCACCTGCAAATCACCTCTTCCTTCCCTAACTTAGCTAATGTGCATTATCAACACCTTCTTTCTAGGAGAGCCGTCAGGTCTGCATTGTAGCCACAGGCACTCTTCCCACATCCTCCACCCAGTGAATCCGATGACCGAACGAAAATGCGATAGCGTGCTCACGATCGAAGTAACATGTTCTTTTCTCCTGTACGAGGTCTACATGTGCCGAAATTTCAGATTTTCGCCCGACCGACAATACCAATGCTTAAACCCGAGTCAAGCCCGAAGGAATTTATAAATGTAGAATGAACTCGGTTTGAAGATAACTGCGTCTCGACAGGCCGAAATGATTTGTATTCAAATTTGTTAAAAACAAATTTGTGATAATTTTGTACTGAGAATTGAGTTTGTTTTCTTAAACATTTATCTTTACATAGCTGAAATAAATGAAATAATTTCATGTATACATTTAAATTTTGTACTGAGAATTGAGTTTGTTTTCTTAAACATTTATCTTTACATAGCTGAAATAAATGAAATAATTTCATGTATACATTTAAATGCATTGAAAAAAAATTTCAAAATAAATATGCTCGGCCCAGTCGTAACGGATGTTTTAAAAAAAAAAACCCAATCTGGCCCAAAACAGCAGAAAACTCAAGCCCAGCCTGGGCCTAAGCCTAAACCCGTGCAAAGCGCTATCCCCTTTTAACTCTTTAAAACCCAAGCTATAAAATTTCCTTTTGCTGTAATAGATGGGAGTACATAACAAATTTGAATTTCTGGAATGGATTCCCCCAGTTTTAGCCAGAAGTATTTCCTTTTCTTCCCCACTCTGGTTTCAACTTTAAAACTAATACGTTTACAATTCATTCATGTCATTTGTTCCAGTTGTCTGATAACTGAAGTTAAGGTATGAAACATCTATTCAGTCCAATAAGATTTTAATCTTGATTCAGTTACATTCTCTAGAAATTAAGAGTGTGAATGAGGTTTAAATTGCTTAGAGACAAGAGGATTTACATGATTATTTATTTACCACTCCTTCAAGTTACCAAACTTTGGAAAAAGGAGAGATTCCTGTCATCTCTTACCCTTCTACCCCCACCCATAGATCGGAATTCTGCCGGATTCGGTCCTTTATCAGAGATTCCACTTCGGCGAGTTTGATCACTGCGGTTAAATGCTGTGGGGGTGGCGTATGAATATGCAGTTATTGCACTTCATCGTGAGACAGTTGGTTCTAATTTATTATTGTTGTGCAATGTATTTAAGCACATATGTTAATGAATATAATATAAAAAAAATTCTTAGGAGGACAGGTAAAAATTTTCGAAGATGATTTTTAATAGCTGACCTCGAGGATGGGCTAGATTTTTCCGATTTCCCGAAGTCTGATTTAAACTAAAATATATTGTAATTGCGTTGTTTCAGAACATTGATGCATGGAAATTAAGCAAAAATAAAGCTGTTTTAGGACGGATACAATACCAAATATAAATTAAAAAGAACTTTAAAAATCACGATTTTGACGCAAGATGGATGCCATATTTTATTTTGAAGTGTATCACATGATTTCTTCATATAATGGTCACGTGATCTCTTCATGTAATGGATGTAATTATTATTTTAATTTTTATTTAAAAAACTACTAAATATATTTCTGAAATTTTTTTTATATATTTTATGTGATAATTTGAATATTTCCTAAAACTTTCGAAGCAATTTGTAAATTTTAAATTCTCCTAAAAAATGTTTGAAAGATTAGGTCCCATAGGGTTCGATGTATTTCATTTTTTCAACCTGGGTTTAATCCAAAACTAGTTGGGTGATATTATTCATTTATATTCCCATAGGTCCTACAGACTGTCTGAGCAACATACTAAAATTTCATAATATTTTTTGATAAAGTCATTTTTACGGCAGTTATCGTGCTAATAAACAGACAGACAGACAGAATGAGCAAAGTCACAGTGTTAAAAATCACCCTATGAAAATGTGAAAGAACTACTGTATATACTCGCATATAAGTCAAGAAATTTATGACAAAAGAAGCTTAAAAATGGGAAGGAGGGGGTTGACTTATATGGAAAGTTTAAAAAAAATTGTAAGTATAAAAGTTCTTTTTTCTGCAAGGCAATCCATCTGAAAATGATGCAGTAGTAATTACACATTCGCATACTCAGAATTTCTCTGCACTTCAAAACTCTCCTGTGTGTCACTGCCCTCCCAATTCCCCTGACTACCAGCATATCATGTCATTAAAAAATATATATATATACAACTCACTCATTCTCGTTTAATGTTTATGTCTCGCTTCACCGATTACGGCTTATCGTCGCTTCACCGATTACGGCTATCCTCGACCTTACAAATAGCCTCAATTGGGCTTTCAATATCCCTGTTACATTAAATTTTTCAATCGCAATGAGACATTGCAGTTTCAGAGGAGGGAATTGGCTTAAGAAGATGGTCCCTCAAACAGCAAGGCAATTGTTATAATGGTCCCTGTAACGCACATGCACCGGACATGGATCCGAAGAAGAATGGGTGCTATTCAATTTCAAGGGAGCATCAGATACTGTACAAATGGAAGAGGTTGACCCAACTGACCTGAAAGGTCAAGGGAGTATCATGATGACCATGGGAAAGTGGTCATGAGAATTTTCCACATGTAAAACAAAAATATTAGGTTTCTAAAATTTCAAGAGGGAACGTAGCCAATAATATAGCCGGAAGACGGGTTTTTATTATTTACATAGCCAATATCAGACAGGGGCACCTTGTAGAGGGGGTAGAGAGAGAGAGCAACTTTTAAGTTTGAGAAATTAAAATCAGGGATTTGAGAATAAGTGGTGGTGAGTGTGGGGTCGCAAGAGGCGACGAGCAGAGCCTACACGCTGTCTCTGAGGCGAGATTCCGAACAGCCCAAGATTCTTAAAAATGAAGGAGGTAGGCTTTTCTTATATATATTTGATTTGCATGAAGGTTTATTGGCTCTTTCAGCCCTCTACTTAGGTTAGCCTGAACCATATGGCGATGGCACTCAAAAAGTTGTAATAAGTTGTTTTATTGTTCCCCCCGTGAAGCAATCACCGGGGGAAACAATAAAACAACTTGCCCATCGAATTGCAACACTCACTTTAAATTATATAGGAAGCACTGAACACAATGAATCGACTCAACAAATCATTGATAAATTTCACTTAAGTAAGTTTTTAGAGGTCGTGATAACAGATTTTCAAAGAGAAATTATCAAAGCTAATGCACAAAATTTTGAAAAAGCAGTAAAGATTGCTATGAACTTAGGACAGGCTAATTTGGCATTGATGACAGCAACGGTAAACAATCTCACATACAATAAAGACATTGAAACACTCCGTAAAGAGCAGCAGGAATTTAACCTGCAACTCTTAAATTCAATAACACAGGGTATTAATGCACTAAAAATTAAAGATAATGTACCCACAACACAACACAGGAAAAACATAACATGCCATTATTGTAATAAACAGGGACATTTTATGCGGAATTGTCGAAATTATGCGCGAGATAGAATGACACAAAAGGTAAACCACTCCAAAACACAGAATTGGAACATCCCAAACCCTCAGGCCCCAGCCTTTCCCACCCTATTGGTATGCAAATCAACAACAAACTTACCCCATCTATTCGGACGCATATTCTTACAGTCAAAATCACGCCTTCCCTAGAAATTGTCATGAATAAATAAACAGAAACTACCATGTTTCACCCCCGGAAGACAGTGTTCCTAAGGGAGCTGCAGAATACAGACGATAGAAGTCAAAATTTCAGAAATCGAGAAATTGGAAATCAAAGGAATGGTAGAGATAGATATACAGCATTTAGACACGGATTTTCCTAGTATAAGAGAGAATTTAAACTAATTGTGGAGATCTTAGAGCGAAATAAAAGGACCAAACAAAATTACAGGGAAAGGTCTCCAGTAATTAATAAAAAACTTGTAGAGAAAGAACGAAAGGAAATTGAAATACAGGAGGAATTAATTGCATCAGTAGGGGAACAAAGTGAAAAAACAGAATTACCGATGATTATAGCACAATTTAAAGCTATACAAAGTTAATTAATGATAGACTCAGGTGCGAGTATCAGCGTAATACCACTAATGTTATTTGACAAAATAAAAGAAATTGTAAACATCTAAACAATATTATTTGCAGCTGTTGCCAGACCAGATGTCACTCCAAGCTCAGTGCATAATACAAACCAAAACTTACACAAGAATAAAATCAAAAGTAGATAGATGCATACTTAGATTTAGTATAGTTTTCAAGTTGCTAACATGAGATAAAGTTTGGAGTTTAAACGGAATAACAATTAAAATGGATAAGTATATCATTAAATCAAAATGGAAAATGGAGGCAGATATAGAAATGGTAAGTTGAGAAATGTATTTATATTTGTGGTTATTTAATTATACTTTTCGATTGACCTTGTCAGGTACTGCAAATAATGTGAAACGATTTGTTAATTTTTAAGGGGATTGTTAGATTTTTATATTGATAGGAAAGTAGGAATTGTAAACTTCCATGTCTGACTGAATTTTTTAGATTTATATATTTATTTATTTGTGATATAAAAGTTCGATAAACATTATATTTGAAGCGTCAGTACACAGTGACGCCCAGAGGATTTTGAGGCCTCAAGCGAGTTTCTGAAGTTTCAACCTCTTCTCCTCCTTATCTCCGTGAAGTATGAGCACATTAAAGCTGTAGTTCCGAAAGACCTTTCGAAAAGTATTGGGTTTGGGGAAGAATGGCACGTTTCTTGTGGATGCCACCCCATTGGGTTCTGCACTATCCCGGCCTTTAAAACAGTTAGCAAACTTTTTAAGCATGTCAAACGGTCTAGATATTTCTTTATATTAAAAAACATAGCTGATGCCGACGCCGCTGTTTAACAAATTTTGCATTTCTAGAGTTTCTTTGTTTCGTACTGCAAAAAGTATAACATCCAAAAATATGAAATTTGGTACATATATAGTATAGAGAAATGTTAGAGGAACATGCTGAAATAAACAGTTTTCCGATATAAACTGTAGTTTAAAAGATATTTAATGTCAAAGCCAAAGAAAGAATATTTGAGCTGCGAGTTCACGTCCTGGACAGACTAGCAATATCAAAATTTTTGACTGCGAATTTTTGCAGGCATGTACCTACATAGTTGAATTTTTGTAAGACGGATCCTTTATTCGATTTAGTTTATGAGTTACTCTATTTTTATACACTTCTGAAGTAAAAAATGTTCTTTTGTATTAGCAAAGATTTAATTGGTCTATCCCATTTCCAACTTCTTTCTGATTGGTTGCTGGAAAAAACGCCACGGCTGTGTGCATCAAACATGGTAGACTAAAGCATTATTTCCTATGCAATGAGCAATGTGGACAATGATATACTTTATTGCTTTATTGTTGATTCTTACAAGCAGATCGTTTCGCAACTATTGTTGCCATGAACAAATACAATTAAAATGTGATTATTATTACAGAACAAATATATGTCTTTTTGTTGTAAATATTTGACTAAAAGTTAAAGATTTAGACATTGGGGCGGCGTGAAAGAGCTCGCGAAGCCAGATATGGGGTTTATACAATGCAAGCGAACAAAGAGCGGAGCTTCAATAGCCATAACAGATGAGATGAAAAAATTGCAAAGTGTTGTCTAGTTGATAGTGAGCAGCAGCGAACATGGGGCAGGACTTCCATGATCTGGTGGTTGTCGATCGTCACTAAGCTGTAGCATAAGGTCAGGTGAGTTGAAACAGCTCTTGAAACGAACAAGTTCCAGGTGTTGGTGAGCGTAAGCGAACAAGAAGCAAAGACACAACGGCCGTATTACACCTGTATAGTAGGTGTTACAAAGCGAGCTGGCGGTCAATGAGTTCCAGGGGTTGGCCAACATCAGCAATCAAGAGGAACAAGAGCTATCATATACGCATCAACAATGAGTGGCATATATTCAAGAGTAGTAACCCGCAATTCAGCACGAGAGGAAGTCTAATGCTATTTATGTACAATGTGCAACCCATGATCTTCAACTAGCTTTACAGGATGCTACAAAAAATTTAAGATAGTTAAAGAAGCTTTGGATATAACCCAGGAAATAACCACACTACTACATTGCTCTCCAAAACACATTGCCCTTTTTTAGACATAGTAATGTTTTAACTGATTCTCACGAGTCTGATAACACAGCTCAAACTACGTCCACCTCTTTAAAACCCTTATGTCCCACCAGATAAACTGTCCCAAAAGATTCTATTCAAAGCATCCTTTCTAATTATAAAGTTCTCATAGAATTAGAGGAACTTCCCAAAGAAATTTCTATGATTTAGACCGGCAAATCACAGGACTGAAGCATTCATTTGAGCTGTTTTCTAGTTTTCTGTCTATTTTGGGTTAAATGTTTGTGTGAAACTGCTTTCGGCAGTAGAAAAGATTAGCAAATAGTTACAATTAAAATCGATTAATTCTCAGGAAAAAACAATTGTCATATTTTGAGGATTTAAGAAGCGATTGTAGTTTTGACTAACTTTGGAATTTTATTTTGAATTTTTCTGAGAATTTGACAAATCCACCAATATTACCACAAATCCGTAAAATGGCCAAAAGATACAATGAAGGATTGATACCTTCTATTTACCAAACACCCCAAGATTACTTCAGAAAAGAATATTTTGAATCGCTGCTTCCTTACGTGACTTGCAGCAAATACCAATGAAATGGACTTTGAACCAGAAGAGTTTTAAAACTTATACTCACATAAAGAAAGGTTGAGTGAAAATGCAAATTAAAATACTACTGGATTTCATAAAATCTTTGGGTGATAAGTATAACCATGATTTGAACTTCAAAAAAATTAATACCATCTCTACAATATGCGGAATTTTGAAAAGGGACCAGCAACTATCGTTAAATACGTTTAGCTGGATACAGAGACTCTTTTAAATACAGGGTGATTAAAAAAAGATGGGCCACACTGTACAAGGTGGTAATACACACCAAAGCATTTTTCGTCATAGTTCATCGAATCGGAAATGAAACGTAAAGGCGTTACAAAATGTTGAATTGGGCTAGGTGATCCCATACCTTGGCCCTCACGATCGCCCGATCTGTCGTGGCTTGACTTCTTTTTGTGGGAAATATCTTGAGAGTCTCGTCTATGACACTCCACTTGAATCTGTAGAGGAACTTATCGCCAGAATTTCGGCCACTGCTACCGAAGTGCGCGACATGCCTGGTCTGTTCGAGAGAGTTCACTAATCCCTCCATCGCTGCTGTGAAATGTACATTCAGGTTGGTGGTCGCTTTTTTGAGCCATTGCTATAATTATTGTTTATTAAATGTCATTTTATAACTTAAAGTAATTTTTGTGTTTTGACCTCACCTCATCGGTTTCACCATTAAGCACCCATTGACTCCTTTACTATTCATTTCCATCCTGGTAAACTATGATGAAAAATACTTGGTTTGTTGTGTACAACCACCTCATAAAGTTTGGACCATCTTTTTTTAATCACCCTGGCTTGGCATATACCTGGCTATTGACTGTTGCAACAACAGAGGGGTCCTTTTCTGCTTTTAAAATGTTGAAAATTTATTTAAGAACAAATATGATACAAATCAGACTAAACTCTTTGCTTATGCGTTATACTCCATGTTCACAAAGAAGCCAATGATATAAGCTAAATCATTTATTTCCAGCAATGACAACCGTCGAAACTATTTTGGACATTTTTAATAATCTAATTTTGAAAGTTTTTTTTTTTTAACATACTCACTATTATGCTTTAACATTAAAATGAAATACAATCATAGTACATGTTAAATAATAATTGTATATGCTTGAGATTTTTTATTTTATCTTTTTACGAAATTTTCTTTTTTTTCCTTATGAAAATTCCCTATTGCTATCATTTTGTTCGTCCTTTGACAAATTAATGACTTTGAACTTAAAATAGATAAAGAGATGAAATTCTCAGAAAATGTTAATGTATGTATCAGACTATGACAGAATAATTCTGGTGCAGTTCCGTTCCACAGATCTTTCACTCATTTATTCCATAAAACTAGTTTAATTTCAACAATTAATATTATTATAAACTTATTTTGAATTAAAATGTGAAATATTATATTTCACAATATTTTTAATGTTAACAAAAATATATTCAACTCGCACATTTTATAATATTTTTTGATTTTATTTCTCAACATAGAAAAAGAAAAAATCCAGTGCTCTGAATTTATTTGCAAATATTTTCTATTTTTTTTTTACTTTTTATACGTGTTAGTAAAATGCTGTAAGTAATGTGAGGAATTTTTGAAATTTGCGTAACAATTTTTTTTTCTTGCCCCCCTAAAATATATTCATTCCGGCGCTTCTGCAGCTACACACAAAGTAAATTTTCGCTCAACTTTTCGGAACCGAGTTGAACACGCTTTGCCATTTGCAAATGACATGTATAGGAAATGTAAAAGCTAATTGGTTACAGGACCTCACATGGAGAAATGTCAGGATCAGAGAAGCCGCAGGGCAGAGGGGTTCGTTGCAGGGAATGGACAGGAAGCATCTTTTAAGGGATAGGATTTAAAAAAAAAAATGAAGGAGAGGTTAAATGGATGGTCCAGAAGTTAAAATGAATTATGCTGATTCTGAGTCAAAGATATAGAAATTTTAGCAATTAAAATGAAAGTGGGGACAGATGGTTGATGAATTCGGTAGATTAAGTATTCAGTTATGGGATTTGGATGGAGTCATAAGGGATATGAAGGAAAATTTATATGCTAAATCTGAGTCAAAGATATAAAAATTTTAGCAATTTAAATGAAAGTGAGGACAGATTGCTAATGAATTCGGTAGATTAAGTATTCAATTATGGGATTTGGATTGAATCATAAGGGATATGAAGGAAAATGTATAATTTGGTGAATTAATGATAGAATTTCAGAGATTTATAAAGGTTACTGAAAAATTAAAATGGAGTTTGATCAGATTGGTAATCGATTGATTACATAGGTATCTCTTTCATTTAAGAGAAGGATGATGGAGAAAAATTTGAAACTGTTTATCGGAAATATTGGAATGGGATGTAATTGCTTATAATGATAGTATATGAGGAAAAGTGTAATTATTTACATGTTTTATTTTTATGATTATGTTCATGAGGTATATTTATATGGCATGTTCAGTTAAGAACACATAATAAAAAGATAAAATGATTTAAAGTAAAAAAATTGTAAGAATGAGAATGCTTTAATTTTGAGAAAGGTAACAAATTTAAATGAATGAGAGATTAAATTTTTTTTTTGTTTCTTGTAGCTGGTATCAAGTTAAACTGAGGATAATAAGTTTATAAGAAATGTACTTGGGAAAATGCTTAAGAGATGAGAGTGTAAATACGCCTGAATGTGATTTATGTGTGTATATATTAGCCTAAACAAATCATGAAACAGATGCGAGTGATTTCAGTTGTGCTATGATTCCAGTTGTACTAGGATTCCAGTTGTAATATAATTCCAGTTGTGCTATGAATCCAGTAGTATGATAATTCCAGTTGTGCTAAGTTTCCAGTACTACTACACATGAGTTAAGGGCTGTGACAAATGATACAGAGTGTTGATTTCACGAAAGCCATATTATTTGCACTTTTTATGAAAAATGCAGGGACCAATATATATATACACAATAAGAAACTCCAGTGATGTCACCATATTTGTGTGTGAAACATGGTACGATTTGACAAAGTTGTACTATTGAGGACCGTATGTATCAGCCTCGGATATAAATAAGTATCCACTTGACAGCCGAAGTGATTATGCTGTAACGTGTGGATACTTTTACGATGTGTGGACACTTGTACATAGCATGTGGACATTTTTACATGAAGGCAATGGAAGATGAGTGATATTGAACATCGAACTTTCAGAACAATGATAAGCAACGTCTGATATCAAACATGAAAAGATCAGTGACATGAATCACATATAAAAGACACAGAACTTTACACCTCACACAAGGGCAGGGGATCCATTTTGAACTTTTATTTTTGAACTGTACAAAGGACATATCTAAGACAATGCAACAGCAAAGTGTCAGGTGCAGAACATCAGTGGACAAACTTGTGCTGCCAATACAGAACTTTCAAACTGTAATGAATATGGTTAAACAACACCATATCAAATCCTTTGAGAGACATTTTGAATTTGTGTACATATAGAGTATTTTCTTGTTCTTTAACTGTCATATAATGTTATGTATAGTAGTATGAAATGTTGATATATGTACAATGTGTTTTTACAGAAGATGCAATATATGAGAGAGGAATGTTATAGGTATACAGTGGAGCCTCCTATAGTGACTATAAGCTGGTTACTCTATAATTGGCTTTTTTCCCACCAAAATTTATGGGGGAAAAGGGGTAATTGTTACATTGAATTTTTCAATCACAGTGTAACATTGCAGTTTCAGAGGAGGAAATTGACCTAAGAAGATGGTCCCTCAAATAGCGAGGCAATTGTTATAACGGTCCCTGTAATGCACATGCACCGGACATGGATCCGAAAAAAAATAGGTGCTATTCAATTTCAAGAGAGCATCAGATGCTGTACGAAAGAAAGAAGTTGACCCAGCTGACCCAAAAGGTCAAGGGAGTATCATGATGACCATGGGAAAGTGGTCATGAAAACTTTCCACAAGTAAAACAAAAATATTAGGTTTCTAAAATTTCAAGAGGGAACCTAGCCAATAATATAGCCGGATGGCGAGTTTTAAATATTAACATAGCCAATAACAGACAGGGGCACCTTGTATAGGGTGCAGAGAGAGAGAGCAACTTTTAAGTTTGAGAAATTAAAATCGGGGACTTGAGAATAAGCGGTGGTGAGTGTGGGGTCACAAGAGGCGACGAGCAGAAAGCAGAGCCAAAGCGCTATCTCCGAGGCGAGACAGCCTGAGATTCTTCAAAGATGAAGGAGGTAGACTTTTCTTATATATACATGATACATGATTTGCATGAAGGTTTATTGGCTCTCTCAGCCCTCTACTTAGGTTAGCCTGAACCATAAGGCGATGGCACGCATTCAGTTGTTTTAAGATAATGTTAGGATTTACTTGTGTAACAAATACAGATGTAAAAACAGATAAAGTCATATTTTGAGGACTTTGTTTTAAGTGAATTTGAATCTCTGGAATAATATATTTAAGGAATGTATTTTATGTAAATAGAAATTCTAAATTGACATTAATAGCTTATCACTTAATATACATACTACCACTAAATAAATGTTATTGTTTTATTATTATTAATCAAGTGTCTTCATTTTAAGTGTTTGTCTAATTGTTTCAATTAGATTATTTGTACAATTACGGCCTTCTTCGCATTCTTACCAGACGTGTGGGATTCCCATGTAACAATCCCCTACTGCTAGCAACATGGAAGTGCCTTTGCAGTCCTGAAATTTAGAAAACAGCTTGATGTTATTATAGAAATGTCACATAGCAGCAGTATCTACAACCCAGTTGAGCCTATCACTAGGATCACGCACAATATTTGCTTCAGTACGTAGTGACATATGCAGCTCTACACTATTGCTAAAACTAGATTATAACTTTGGGCAGTTTGACTTAAAATGTCCCGTTTCCATACAATAAAAACATTGACCTCTTTTTACAGTTTTCTGTTTAACACTTAATTTACTAAATTTATTAGTTACATTATTAGTATTAACACATTTCTTAGAGATCAGAAAAGCAGAAGAATTTTGACTTACATTCATATTTCTTGTTGATGAAGTTTCTCCTCCTCCGCAGATAGTTCGGATTGTATTTTGTTGAAGATAAAGTCCTTGTCCTCCCAATGATAAATTAATTCACAATTGTTCAGGATTCTTATAGAAGATATCATATTGCTTAAAGGGTGACATACAACTACTCAATGGAGTGTTTCACTTTCTTCAGTTTTATCACAGCTTTCAATTTTATCACAGCTTTTATCACAGCAGTCTTACACAGAAAATGTCCATGGGCTCGTCACATTCTGAACGTATTGAAAAGAACTTGTTCAGCAATCTCACTAGGTTGGCATGTGCAGGTGCATCAAAGTGTTACTTAATCTTATCTCAGGCGTTGGTTAGATCATCTGTAATATTAATCAACTCCTTGTACAGCCCTTAAGACGAATGCTATCTGATTGCTTCACGTGATGTAATTGTTTTTGGTCAAATGTTCTGTCTTTATTGCCTCCATAGCTCGATGTGTAAAAAGAAGCACTGTTACGACACAACTTCTCATGGTTTACCTCTATGCAAATAGTGCCGCCGTGACCTCCATCTGCAGGATTTGGTGATTCACTCAATTTTTCACAGAAAAAGGGCATTCACTGGGCCCATAACCAGCTGGATAAATACAATACTTTAGCGATTTACCTTACAGAATAGTTCGTGGATTATTTTGTAATATATCAATTTTGTAATAGGAAAAATATCTTGCCTATCTCATTGACATATTTTTGTCTTTTTTCAATAAAAATGTTGGAAACAATAAATTTTACTTTTTAATTGATTTTCCTTTGAAATTACAGGTTATTAACAGATTTATATTAGTAGAACTGATTTAATGGAGAAAAAAATCAAATATGGAAACAAAAATTTATCAACCCCTATCCCTTACCTAATTGTATATGTATATAATTTTTGAAGTCAGTAGTCATGATAAATATAGAAATGTATAGTAGTCCAAAATCAACAAAAGGTGGAAAAATACTACTAACAATCAAGATAAAAACATTATTATTTGTGATTCACATTTTTCAGTTTTATATGTTTTTAATTTTGAAACTAAGTACTATTTTAATATAATTACTTCAAAACATAAAATAAAATCTTTCAGGTGCAACTGTGGATATGCATCCCATCCAAGTTCCTGTAATCAATCAACTTCATACTGATTCTGGACAGAATATGATTTTGCAGAGAAGTTCTATATTATCACCCCATCTTATTGTAAAATCTTCCTCAGCTGAATCAATACAAATTATGAATAATTCCATGACAGGAGTGAATCCTTCAGTTTGTGAATCTACTTTAAATGTGCAATTAGGATCTTCACAGAATCCAAGTCAATCCATTATTTCTGAAGCAGAACTATCATCAGCTGATTTAAATGTAAAAATGTTTTCATTCTTTATACTTTCAATGATATTCAAAAATATATTTATGCATGTTTGCACAATATTAATTTTATAGTTGGAAAATTATTAAGCTTTAAAACAATGATAAAGGAAACTGGTGCTCAAAAAAATTATAGATCTTGCATATTCTTCATTTTTGTGATCTTTGCCTACTTGAAACAGGAATATTTATCAGTTTGCCAGCTTTCTACTAAGATAGTGAATGATGATTATGTTTGAAATGGAGCATGCCAAGATATTTTTGTCAGTAAGCAATTATGCAAATTTTTATTTTTTATTCATATAAATGGAAAAATACTCGCTACTTGTTGAGATTTTTATTTTTGAACAATTAAGTTTCCTTTTTTTTTTTTTCTTGCTTTTATAAAACATATTATTTACTGATTCCTAAATTTTCTTACATAACTAGGAGGCTCCCCTGCTCGCTATGCTCACCAACACTCGTAACTCACTTCATGAGTCAGGAGGCTTCCCTCCTACTCACTGAGATCGTTTCACAAGCCCTTTCGTTCCATCTGCTATACTGGCATAACATGCCCATTGGGGACCATCCCTGGTTATCTGATATTCACAAGCCCTGGAGCTTGCTTCATGAACTCTTGCAGTCCGGCAGGCACAAACAATCTACGTGACCTATACTTGCTGCTCTCGTAATACCCCGTAACTTCGCCCTCCATTCGCTGCCTCCATTCATCGGAGCTCATCGCAAACGTGATTCACCCATTGGGTTTTCATCCTCTCATTAGCTGACACTCACCAACTCCCTTAAATTGCTTCGCAAACAACTTCACCAAGCTCAGCCCCCCCCCCCCCCCCCAGCTTGTTACGCTTGCTAATCACAAAGCTCGCTTCGGGAGTTAGGAAGCTTTGTCTTGTACTTCCTGGTGCTCACTGAGCTTGCATCACGAACTCTTTTGTACCGCTTGCTATTAAGAATGATTTCTTACTGTATTACAAACAACTGACAAAATTTCATATCTGTATGTTTTACCATTTGTTTGTAGTACAGTCAGGGCCTGACTAATTCAGGTGCATGCAGGGCATCTGCTCCGGGCCTCCGCATCAGAAGCTTCTAATTAAGTAATTGCAATATTAAAAAATTAATGTCTGCTTCCTCAAAAAATATGTTTGCTATCGAAATAGGTTTCCCCAGTGAAAATATTCTCTTTGAGGATATACAGTACAGGATCTATTATCCGGAATGCTTGGGACTTCAGGCATTCTGGATAAGGGGTTTTTCCGTAATTCAGAACACTTTTTCTAAAACTTACTGGAATGGGCTCAAATGTCGTTATAGAAAATTATAATTCATTTTAAAAACATAAATGTATTGAAAAAAGCTTTTTTACAATCTATATGGGTTAACTAAAATGCAAATTACATGTAATTATAGTATCAAATTTAGTGATTAAGAAAAATTTTGAAAGAAAAAAATGTCTGAAAAAAGTTGATTATTCAGGGTAGTTATTAGAAGTCTTCTTTTTTCTTTTAACATTTCAACTAAAGTGGGCCCTCACCATATTCATCTAATATTTTGGCAGAAGCACCTTTGTTCATATGTTTCAAAATATTTTAAAGTACTTTTAATAAAATTAAGATGAGAAGGATGTTCATTTTTAATTGAAATGAGATATTCAACTATGGGCGCAAATATATCAAATTCTAATTTATGCTCTTCAAATGTGTTTCTAATAAGCCTTTATAATTCTAAATGCCTGAATAAATAAAAAAAATTTTAATATCGTTATCCTAAACATATATCTCATTTTCACCAATAATATGTTTAAAAGATAATATCCCAGCATAAAAAGCACAAAATATATAAAAATATTAGTGGATGGAAGCAGATTGAAAAAATGGAAAATATTTAAAATTAAAACGAAATATACCGCCGATCGTGTTTAAATAAAAAAAATTCGCGATATTGCTAAACTGTCTTCTATAAATTACTAATTAATATAAATGTAACACGTTAAAACCCCATAAATATACTGCAATGGAACTTTTTGTTAGGGTCAATTTTCGGTCCAAAATAGCCATTTTCATCCAAATAATAGGATTTAATTGAAAATGATTTTGATCTTGGAATTCTATCAACGTTTTTTAAAATATTGAAGATGTGTATATTCCCACGGAGATGAAAAAAAGAATGGATTTTCCCGAGAAAATGACAACTTTATTGCTTAGGTTAAGTATTTAAAGAGATCAATCAGAAGGCCCTGAATGACATTTTATAGCTGCTATACTTTTCTCTGCATTTCGGCAAAAGTTAACTCTCATTAATTTCGGGAATTCCTTACTTAAATGAACTTTCTATCATCTCGTAAATGCGCTGATGACTCTCTTTTTTTCATCTTTTCCAATAAATGTTTATTACATTGTGCAAAATAGTGAGAATTCTGTGTGGCACATCGCGTTTGAAGAGCGTAGGATTTCTTTAGCAATATCGGGATATTTCTAGAAAAAAAGTTGGAATACTTTTACCGAAAATCAAAGTCCCGGAACAAAACGCAGAAAAGAATATGTAACGAATTCGGAAAAATCGAAACCTTTGTGCCTAGTGTGCTCTGCCCTATACACCCAGAAAAAAATGAAACACCATTAAAAAAAGCACCTTGTCGCGACTTGTCCGTAACTAACTCCTGTATTATACTATACAGGAGTTAGTTACTGACAAGTCGCGCCTCCTATCGAAACTAGTGAAGAATGGAATGACGCGTCTCGCCGTCTATGTGACGGTCTCGCCCGTGCCGGATCGTCACCTCTGAGAGCTACTATTGGGGGTGTGACGGCCAGATGCAGCCACTTAGGAAATTTTTGTGATAAACGATGCTACTTCCGATGTTTTCTGGAAAAGAGGAATTGTGGAACTTCTCGGAAAAAACATGATCCACGGAATATTTTCATTCACTATCTTGAGAATTCCTCGCGTTCGTTTTCGAAATTTAAGAATCAGCGGCGGCGAGTGCTCGGGGCATTTTTTTCTGTACGGGAATTTTGAATTTCGTGCGTGGTTTGCGCGTCCTATTTCAAACTCTCTAAAATAGTAGGTTTCAATGCATTTTTTTTTATTGATATTGCTAATTAAAGCAAAAAAGCATTTGGCAGGATTTTAAACAAAAAATTGCTATTTGGCGCAGTATTTAGCAAATAATCGCTTGTTGGCGCAGAATTTGGCATTATTTTGCCGTATTCCGGTTTTGGGAGAGTCCGGATATTGGAACGCCGGATAAGAGGTCGCATACTGTATAGGAATTAACTGAACTAATATAGTATGTTAACATCTTGACTATGATAAGAAAGCTGCCAATAATTTAAATTCCATTAAAATATGTAAGAACCACATTTTATATACCTTTTTGTAGAATGCAGTTATGTTTTTGAAAAATGTATTTGTTCATTTCATATACATCGGGAGGTAAAGGGGGCCTCTGAGAAATATCTGCCCCAGGTCCCAGTTAGGCTAAATTGGGCCCTGAATACAGTGGCAAAATATTGTGTTATGTTTTCAGTATAGAGAAATGTACAACAATAAAGCATTATTGTGCAATATAACAATTAAATCATAATGCTCATGACAGCAATAGTTGTAAAACTCTCTGTTAGATTGTAAGAAAAAATGATAAGGCATATGATTGTCAACATTTCACATTCTCTCAAGTACACTTACTAACATTGTAGTCATATTTAGAATTAAATATATATACTTTTAATGTTTTTAATGCTTCAATAACTTATTCCTTGGCCATTTTGTAACGCTTCTGCCAGAAATCAATAAGAGAGAAGCTGGCAATGGGTTCTACCAATTAAATCTTCACCCATAGTGAAAAAAAATTTCATTTCAGATGTGTATAAAAAATTGAATAACTCAATAACTAAATCGAAATTTAAAAAAAAGACTCCGTCCTACAAAAAATCAATTATGTAGGCACATGCTAACAAAAATTTGAGGTCTTGCTATTGCTAGTCTATGCAGGACATGGACTCACAGTTAAAATACTCTTCTTTTGATATTAATTATTTCCTAAACTAAATTTTAAATCGAAAAATGGTTTATATCAGTGTGTTCCCCTAATATTTCTCTACATATGTAATAAATTTCATATTTTTGTATGCTATAGATTTTGCTGTACATGACAGAGAAACACGAGGAATTCAAAATTTATTACAATTGACAGTTGCGGTGGTGTCAGCTACTTTTTTGTAATATAGAGAAATAAAGGGAAGTGTGTGTGTCTTTCTGTCTGTCTGTCTGTCTACACAGTCTGTAGTAGAAAAGCTAAGCATCGCATGATCATGAAATTTGGTGCACAAGTACTTCAGGTCCCAAATAGATGCACCTTGGTATATTTTTAAACTTTGAATTAGTTTTTGAGTTATTTTATGTTTTTGCTTGATTTACTTACTACATTTTGGGGTGATAAAATCGATTCTTTAGCTACCTAAAATATTATCAAAGAATTTCCATCTTGACACCATCAGAAAGATTGAAGAATTCTCTTTCAAAGAAACTTTGAAAGGAATTCATATGATGAATAGATGACTTTTCATCAATTTTAAACTATATGTATACTTTTTATGCATTTTAAACCTCTCCAATTTTTATATTACAATATATAAAAATTGACGTGCCATCGAACGTTTATCATTTAACAGCAGCTCCTAAATATATCACATATTACTCCAGAAAAAATTTCATCCATCCATCCTTTGATTAATTATAATTTTAATCAAGCCTAAGATTTTTTCATGAACCAAACATTTCTTCATTTGAGCTGTTCTACCTACTGAAGCCATTCACCATGCATGGAGGTAATCCTGCTCTTTTTTTCAGAGCTATTTGACCTACTGAAGCCACTCCTCATGCACAAGGGAATCGTGTTGTCTATTTGCATGAGATTTGATGAGTGTCCAAATTGTATTCATTAACGTAAAACATTGTCCATGCAAGTGATGGATTTTACCATTGCATGCAATCAATCCATCAATTGGTTAATTATAACTTTTTAGCCAAGCAAATTCTCACATTTTTGAATCAGTGGAGCATTTCCTATTAACTCTTGCACATGTGCTTCCACTTAAACTATGGATTTTACCTGTTTTTAGTGAGTTTAGTGAATACCAAAAATGCTGCATTGTCGATATTCATTTATCTGAACATGCTCGTGAT
Organism: Amaurobius ferox; assembly: GCA_951213105.1. NCBI lineage: Eukaryota > Metazoa > Arthropoda > Arachnida > Araneae > Amaurobiidae > Amaurobius > Amaurobius ferox. The sequence goes on along the minus strand of OX578133.1, from coordinate 203,409,164 downwards.
ATTAAAAATAATAAACTGTCCACTGTTCTTTCACGATTAGTTATTAATGATAAATTGATAAATTTACCCTTAAATTTGATAGAACTTTTCTTTTCATTAATTGCAATAACCTCATATACTTTTTGAATCCCTTTTTATTTATATTTATCGAGATTCTATTTGTAACTTCGGTCTTGTTCAAACCCTAAAGGCCCCTGTGCATGATATAAAAAGTTGATGCAATAATTTAAACTGTCAACATATTGTGCGAATTTGCATCATGTAAAATGGAAATTGGTGGTACAATTTCTTGTGTACAACTTCTTGAAAGAACCTTTGCAAAGATCATACAATTTCGTTACTGTAACTGACCAATTAGAACGCTCATTGCATACAATGTCACGAGTCCTTTTTATTTTTTTTCACCAACTTTTACTTTGTTCATACTTGAGTTGCATTTTTGATAACTTTGTTCAAGTATCTTTTATTTACTACTTATACATTTTTAATTTTAATAATTTGAATTTAGTGTACTTCATTTTAATTTTTCTTTTAATACTGCTTTATTGTTTGTTTTTTCTCTCCGAGATTCTACATATAAAGACTATATGTAGAATTCTATATTTGTATCAAATTTTATGGGAAGATATCAAAATTAAATTTTTTAAATATTTTTCAGTGAAATTTGATGTCCAATTAGTGTCATAAGATGATTAAGTATTTATTATTAAAAACTTAAACTATTTAGCGTAATTATTAAAATTGTGTTTTGTTTACAATACTCATACATAAATGGCACTAGCAGCACATGTATTGTGAATGAATTTAAAATGAGAAACCTTTTCATAGAAATTTGTGCCATTATTTAACAGACGCTTATTTTCATGATATGATTTTCCTTATTATTTTCAAAACAATTTCCAAATCCATTAATGGCAGAAACTTCTTACTGATACGCAACATCATAAATGTTCGAAAAAACATATTTATAAATTAAATTTATAGTACAGTACAGGATCTATTATCCGAACTGCTTGGGACTTCAGGCAGTCTGGATAAGGGATTTTTACATAATTTGGAACACTTTTTTTAAAACTTACTGGAATGGTCTAAAATGTTGTAGAAAATTATAATTCATTTTAAAATAAAGATTTTGTACATTAAATAAAGATTTTTTACAATCCATATGAAAAGATATACTTGGTTAACTAAAACGCATTATAGTATCAAATTTAGTGATTAAGAACATTTTTGAAAGAAAAAAATGTCTGAAAAAAGTTGATTATTCAGGGTTATTAAAAGTTTTTTTTTTTTTTTGAACATTTCAACTAAAGTGGGCCTTCACCATATTCATCTAATATTTTAGCAGAAGCACCTTTGTTCATATGTTTGAAAATATTTTACAGTACTTTTAATAAAATTAAGATGAGAAGGAATTTGAAGGAATTAAGGCACCCATAGTTGAATCTCTCATTTTTAATTGAAATGAGAGATTCAACTATGGGTGCAAATATATCAAATTCTAATTTATGCTCTTCAAATGTATTTATAATGAGCCTTATAATTCTAAATGCTTCAATAAGTAAAAAAATAATAATTTCTTTATCCTAAACATATATATCTATTTCTTCAACAATATGTTTAAATATCCCAGCATAAAAAGCACAAAAAATATAAAAGTATTAGTGGATGGAAACAGATTGAAAAAAAGGAAAATATTTAAAAATAAAACAAAATATACCGGTGATCGTGTTTAAATAAAAAAATTCCGCGATATTGCTAAACTGTCATTTATAAATTACTAATTAATAAATGTAACATGTTAAAACCCCATAAATATACTGCAATGGAACTTTTTGCTAGGGTCAATTTTCGGTCCAAAATAGCCATTTTCATCCAAATAATAGGATTTAATTGAAAATGATTTTGATGTTGGAATTCCATCAACGTTTTTTAAAATATTTAAGATGTGTATATTTCCACGGAGATGAAAAAAAAATCGGGTTTTCCCAAGAAAATGACAAATTTATTGCTTAGGTTAAATATTTAAAGAGATCGATCAGAAGGCCCTCAATGACATATTATAGCTGCTATATTTTTCTTCGCATTTCAGCAAAAGTTAATCCTCATTAATTTCGGGAATTCCTTGCTTAAACGTACTTTCTATCATCTCGCAAATGCTCTGATGACTTTTTTTTTCATCTTTTCCAATAAATGTTTATTAAATTTTGCAAAATAGTGTGAATTCTGTGCGGCACATTGTGTTTGAAGGGCGTAGTAAAAGCAAATAAGATATCTTTAAGCAATATCAGAATATTTCTAGGGAAGAAGTTGGAATACTTTTAACGAAAATCAAAGTCCCCGAACAAAGTGCAGAAAAGAAAATGTAATGAATTCGGAAAAATTGAAACATTTGTGCCTAGTGTGCTCTGCCCTATACAGCCAGAAAAAAATGAAATGCCATTGAAAAAGCTCCTTGCCGCAACTTGTCCGTAACTAAGGCTCCTATGTATACAGGAGCCTTATCTGTAACTAGTGAAGAATGGAATGACGCGTCTCGCCGTCACTCTCTGAGGTGACGGTCTCACTCGTTCCGGATGCAACCGCTTAAGAAATTTTCGGGAAAAACGGTGCTACTTCAGATGTTTTCCGAAAAAGTGAAGTTGTGCTATGGAGATGTGGAACTTCCTGGAAAAAACACGATCCACGAAATATTTTCATTCTTGCTTTTCCTTTGCTCTCGTGAGAATTTCTCGAGTTCGTTTTCGAAATTTAAGAAGGATCAGCTCCGGCGAGTGCCCGAATTTCCATGCGGCATTTTTTTCTGCGCAGTTCGTGTGTCGTATTTCATGCTGGAGCAGAGTGTGCAGTTGTAGAAGCCCATCTACAAATATGTTAGATGTGCTAGTAAGCAAAGTAAAAGCATGCAGCTGTATGTCTAGAGTTCATGACGAAACCATTCATAAGAAAAATAATAATTTATTTTTCACAAAGAGAAATAAGAAGAAAAACATAAATACTACTCATACCATTCATTTGGATACGGTAGTTGCAGAAAGTATAACATAACATCATCTTGAAATTGTAACAGCAGGTGAACAATTAGGCCTAACAACAAAATGGCCATGTATGGCCACTTACAGGCAATCATGCAAAAACTAATATAATGCATATCAGAATAACATCACAACATCATACTAGATAGATGAATGACAAAGATAGTCAACAGACATTACATATCTCTAACCACAACACACAACACTCAACTTCTATTCAGCTCGTTGTGTTGGACACGGTTTTAAGGAGCCCCTAGCCTCTATGGGCTGTATCTCCTGGGTTATATAGAACAGAACCTGCTCAATATAGAACAGACTTTTCCATACAGTTCTCCTAGGAGAACAGGTGAATGCTGATTGTCTCCTATGTGGAAGTGGCCAGTTTTTTTAATTTTATTTTATTTTTTTTCCCCTCATTGATTTTACTGCCACATCCACCAGCTTAAATAGTGCTATGTGTGGTTGAAGTAGAAGTTAATGTTTTTTGAAGTAGAAGTTAAAGTTAATGTTTTTCCTGAGTATGCTAATTTCTAATGGGTTGAAATAGAAAATCAGCATAATCTGGATATTGGTTTCTCAATTTGCAGGAATATATAACATGGGGTTAAAACTTAGTGACTAGATGACCTAATGTGATTAGCCAATCAGCACACAGCAATTTTTAGATTTAGACTGTACTCTAACTGATGTACTTGTTGCTTGTTTACACTAAGGTTTTCTAACAAACCGAAGTGGTTAGGCTACCTGCAAGTGCGGTTGTGGAAACGATGTAATTTGGCTGCCGTCAAGTGTGGACACGCATTGAGCTACCTGCAAGTGGGCTACCGTCAAATTAACCGGATGGTTGTTGTCTTACGGCGGAAGGTAACAAATTATATTTCGTTTACTAACGTTAGACAGTGTTATTTAAACTGTAATTCTTCAAATATATTTAAAAATAAATTACCGATAAAAGAATCGAATTTTACGGTTTCTAGCTCCTACATATGTTGCTTGTTGCTTGTTTAGCATTATATATAGCATTAAAATAGAGCTTGAAGAATGGAGCGATTCCTCTTTTCCACTTCTATTTTTCTGAAAATAAAATATAATAATCTTTCCAAACTTTTTAAGGAACTTGACAAGAAGTATTTGATCATAAAATTGTCTAATTAATAGACCCGAGCTGGAGCCCCCCCCCCCCTTCCCGGTGTGCAGGGGAACTCAGGCCGGACAGGAAAAATTAGGTACAAAAATGAGGGGATGGGGGCCTGGAGAGGTCCCTTCCCCCTTCGCTTTCCACGGGCCTGCATGTGTGTGCTTTATTTTGAAGAAAAAGAATAAGAGAAAGATACAAGTGATAATCTTTCAGCAAATTTTCTCTTCCATTTCATAATATTCAACCATTTAATTACAAGCAGCTATTTTTTTTAATATTATATATAATAATATATTCTTAAAAAAGATTTAATTATAAACCGGTTTTTCATTTTTTTAATTATTCAATAATGCATTTTTTATGCATATAATAAACTGAGTAAATTATGTTTTTTTTTTTTTTTTGTTATTAATTTTATTTTTTTCATAAGTGGTAAAAAGGTTTCCCATCGTAAGTCTTTAAAACGAATTCTAATATAATATTTAATAATATATTTTTCAAAAGCATTTTTAAATTTGTTCTTATAATTTAATAATTTACTCTTATTTATTATATTTAATAATTTACGTTTTAAGAATTTTAAATTATTTTTTCCTGCTACTCCTTTTGTGTAATGTTTTAAATTTATCATTAAAAAAATCCTGTTATAGATAAAAAATAATTATTTTATAACTTTTCTTTATCAAGAAAGAAAATATATTTAAAAATAAACTACTTTAAAAAATTAAAAATATACTATTTTTAGATCTCAGCAATGCATATATGACATCAAATAGATCTTCAAAAATGGAATTTTTTCACCTATATACATATAGGAGGAGGGAATTGGGGGAGGGGGCTTTGATTTTATTGAAATTATTTTCATTATTACATGTTAGCTGGATTAATATGTCCAATGACTTTTTAAAGTATTTATTCTTATATTACAGCTACAGTTAAACATATATTACACAACATAGCTATAAAAAGGGGTTTGAATTTAAAAATATATAAAAATTTCTTATATTTGTATATTGCAGTCAGCATACTATTGACCTAAACGGAATATAACGCTACTCTCCACCGAAAGACAATCGTCCGACTAATTTGACGGAAGTCCACTTGCAGGTTTCCTACTACAACTCCATCCGTGACCGCACATGCAGGCAGCCTAACCACAGCCCTGACAAACAGGTCCCTCCTGCAGATTGAGTTGCTCAACCACAAAAGTACAAGTTTCAAATTTAAGTTGAATGTATAAAATTTATTGTATAATTACATTTTTAAGACAAAGTTTTAAAAAGTATGAACACATCATTATACAATTTACATGAGAACACAAAGTTAAAATATCTCTGTGTTAAAAACAGGAGATACAAATTTCAAAAGCTCTTAAACCATCGCCATGCAGTATAAACTCAACAGTACCTAAACTACATGTTGAAGGAATATCAAAAAGTTTGTATATCACATTGAAAAATTCTTAAACGTTTAAACTTTCATCACACAATTTAAACTCATTAGTATCTAATCTAATACATGAGGGATTGAAAAAATGTATGTTATTTTTAGTATATATCAAAAACCTTAAAAATCTTCGCCACACAGTATAAACACATTGGTAACTAAACTACCCAATGTGAGTTTTGAAAAAAGGTGTTGAAGTTAATTTGAAAAATACAACTATACAATTTAGACAAGTTAAATTTAGATTTCAAGTTACAATTTAAACATTTTAAAAAGTTTTAAAGATTTCACAGAATTTAAAGATTGCTTCTTTGGTAATAGGTTTTGTAAAACCATCAGCTTTGTTATTTTTGCTGTTTACAAATTTGATTTCAAAGAGTTTCTTTTCAACTAGATTTCTCAAAAAATGATATTTAACATCAATGTGTTTTGTTCTATGATTCTCAATGGGTGAATTGGAAAAGTTTATGGCTGCATGGTTATCACAGAATATTACATCATTTCCTAACTGAATGCCAAGCTTATTACATTCCAGTAATATGTTCTGTACCCATACCATTTCATTTGCAGATTCAGTTAATGAGATATATTCAGCTTCCATTGTAGATAAACTTACACATTTATGTTTAAATGTCCTCCATGAAATAGGTACTCTATCTATAAAAAATATCATGCCTCCCATTGAACCTCTATCATCCCGATTAGCTACAAAGTCAGAATCAGTAAAACAATTTAAATTTACAGTTTGAATGTTAGATAAGTTTAATTTAAAATCTCTTGTTTTATCTACATACCCTAGAAGTTTAAGTAGAACATCCTGAAATTGGGTTAAGATGGTATAAGGTTTTCCTGAAATTGGGATAAGATGGTATAAGGTTTTCCTGAAATTGGGATAAGATGGTATAAGGTTTTCCTGAAATTGGGATAAGATGTTTACAGCATAGCTTATATCGAGTCTAATTCTGCTGGCAAGAAATGACAAACAACCTAATAAGTTTCTGTAAGGTATATTCTTCATTTGTTCAATTTCAGAATGATTTGCTGGGCAATCTGCTTTGCTTAAAACTACACCTTTTGCTATGGGTAAACTTGAAACAGGATATTTAAGTTTTGAGAATTTATCACAAATTTTAGTAATGTATTGATTTTTATGGATGAAATGTTTATTATGATTTTCTTCAAATTCAATACCTAGTAACATTTTGGTTTTATCTAAAACTTTAATATCAAATTTAGGCTTTAAAAGAGACGTTACATAATTTAGATCAATTTGATTTTTAGCAAATAATATTATGTCATCCACATAAACAATCAATAAAGCTTTATTGTTAAAATTATATGCACAATTGCACCATTCAAACTTTATGAAATTAAGTTTTCTAAGAACCTGGTCTAACTCAAGATACCATTCTCTACCACTTTGGTGCAGGCCATAAATTGCTTTATTTAACTGACATGCATATCTACTTTTGTATTTGTTAAAAAATCCTGGGGACTGTCTCATGAATATCTTTTCACAGAGATTGGCATATAAATATGCACATTTAATATCAAGCTGAATATGGAACCATCCTAATAAACATACAAAAATAGTAAAAAACATTCTAACAATTGTAAAGTTAATCACCGGGCTAAACACTTCTTCATAAGTTTTCCCCTTTTCCTGGTTAAACCCCTGTGCTACAAGTCTAGCCTTATACCTGCTAACTTCACCCCTTTCATCTCTTTTGACTGTATATACCCAACGGCAACCAATTACTTTGTTGGAAACAGGTGCAGGCACTAAGTCCCAGACACCTCTTTCCTTCATGACACCTAATTCGTCTGCCATGGCTATATTCCATTCTTTGGATTGGGGTGAATTAGCCGCTTCCTTGTAGTTCCTGGGGATTTTGATTTCTACGATGTTTGCTTCTGGCTGATCCCGTGATCTCCCTTGATCCACCTTAAAATTGAAAAACTTCTCATTAAATTTTATTTTATTTTTCTCACAAAACTTTCTTTTTCTTTTAGTGTCCTTAGCCTAGGTCCCTTTCCATTATAATAATAATAAACATCCTTTCTCATTCCTGTCATCCTTGGAATGACTTTTCTGACCCAAGTAGTATCTGGATCAAAAATTGAATGACTATCACCAGAGGACCCCATTTCCTCACTGCTTTCTGCAATGTCTTGATCTTCCTCTGATGAATCGTCTTTTTCCCTCTCTACATACTCCTCGTCAGACGAGTCTGGATAGGTAGGCTTGTGAGATGAAAAAGTAAATTTTTCTCTTAGTTTAGGTTTCTCATTTACATTGGGTCCCAGACCGCCTTCCTTTGCGTTGCACTCTTCATTAAATTTAACATTGTTAGTCTCGACTATTTTCCCCTCATTCAAGAGCCAAATCCTATATCCCCGAGTTTTTAATGCATATCCTACCATAATGCCCTCTTGTGCCCTCATGTCAAATTTCCCCCTAAGTTGTTTAGGCTTGCCTACAAAAGCTTGACATCCAAATGCTCTGAGGTGGGCAACTGATGGTTTTCTGCCGCTGTATAACTCGTTCAGTGCCAGATTCATGAACTTGTAGCAATTTTGATTTTTAACATATGCAAAACAAAGTAAAGCTTCAGCCCCAAAATCATCTTTTAAGTTGCTATCATTTAACATTGCGCTAACACAATCCAAAGCAGTTAAGTTAAACCTCTCCGAAACCCTGTTTTACTTGGGTGTTGAAGACCCAGACCGTCCGACTCATCCAGTGGACATGAGCAACTAATTGGATGGCCAGTTTTGCTTGGGTGTGTACGTGTTTGTCCTTTGTGCTTTAATTCCTTGGGTTTCTAAAAACTTTTCAAATTCAGTGTTGCAAAATTCCATACCGTTGTCGGTTCTGATGCTTAGAATTTTGGTATTTAAAAATCTTTCCGCTCTATGCTGAAATTGTTTAAATCTATCAAAAACTTCAGATTTTCTTTTCATAGGATACACTGTTACTTTTTTGTGAAAAATCATCGGTTATACTAAGGAAATACCTAGCTCCTCCACACGTGGTTTTAGCATAGGCCCTCAAACGTCCATATGGATTAGTTCCGATGGTTTCTCAGATCTAATTCTTCCTCTGGGTGTGAAAGAAATTCTTTTTTTGTTTTTGCTAATTTACAACATTTACAGTTGATTTTTCTCACACTGATATTGGGTAATCCTCTAACAGCTGATACTTTATATGTATGATGTAAATAGTCAAAGTTAATGTGACAGAATCTTTTATGCCATAACCTTGTATTTACTCCGGCTTCAATGGGTGATTTTACATTACTAGAACTTTTAAAAACATCATATTTACAAGGCTTGTTAGGTTTAAAAGCACTAACATTAGATTTTACAATTTTATTTTTAAAAACTTTACTGGCATTTCTATTTACATTTTAACTTTTACCATTACTACAAGTATCATTACTTTTTACAAGTTTGCAAATCTTAAAATTACATTTCATATTAGAATTTTTAAAAGAAGTTTAAGGATTTTTAAAAACATGATTATCATTTTTAGTTTTACAATCATATGAATCATTTTTGCATTTACTTTTAAAATCACTAGAATTTTCAGACTTTATGTTTTTAGTTTTAGGTTTAGTGAATTTATTTCCTTTTGACTTCTCAACATTAAAATTTTTAGCTTTCGTCTCATATTGAGGTCGAAGGAAATACAAGCCTTTTGGCATAAAACCATTTACTGCCGTCTGGTTTGTAAAAAGTAAGTAAACCATTTTTGCCTGTGAAATTACAATTTTGCTGTTCTAGAAGTGAAGCAGCAATTAAGTTTCTTCTTAATTTAGGAGAATACATTACATCTTTTAAAAGAATTAAATGCTTCATATTATTCATTTTAACATACATGCTGATCGATCCGACACCTTCTATTGGGCTTTCTTGATCACCGGCAGCTAAGGACATTGTCGTTCCTTTAGGTTCTTTAAATTTTCGAACAATTCCAAATTTTTGCAGAAATCCTTAGTAGATGCTGTGTCAACAACCCAACCGAATTTGTCGGTCGATTCAACATTAGAATTTTCAATACTAGTTTGAATTTCACTTAATTTGGCATAGTATGATTTGCAGTCTGCCTTTAAATGACCATCCGCCTTGCATATATTGCAAGGGCCTACACATTTACTTAAATTTACATTTTTAGAACTAGCATTTTTAGATTTATATATTTTAGCACTTTTAGATTTATTTACACTGTAAGCAAAAGTCTTACTTCCGTTTTGTTGTTCGTCATGTTTCTGCTGGGCTATCCGATCTTCTTCGGCAAGTAACTCCGCTTCAATGTGCTTCAATGTGAATTGGTCATCTGGCAGTCTGTAGAGATTTTGTACAATACCTCTGTAATCCTCATCAAGATGTCGTATCGTCTGAAACGCAACCAAGACTTCAGCCATTGGGTCCCCTGCATCCTTTAACTTGGATACCAACTTTTTAATTCTAGCTATAAAAAGTCCAACTGGTTCACCCGGTACTGGCTTCTAACTAAAATAATTGTCGAAAAATCTCATTAGTCCAGCCCTGGACTTTGGCTCAGACTGATCTCGTAATATTTCCCATGCTGTCATCGGTTCATCAATTGCCGAAATCAAGTCATGGTATTCAGTTTCTAAGCTGCAATAGAGTATCAACAATGTTTTTTCTTTACGCCTTTGTTAATCCAATTTATCTTTTCTGGTTGTGTCCACATCTGGTTTCTCCTCCGTACCTGTGATGAATCCATAAAGTCCTTCACTCATCAATGCAAATTTGATGTCAGTACTCCAGGTGGAGAAATTGTCCTTCCCAAGTTTTTCCATGTCGATCGTCACCATGTTTCGTCATGACCCCCGTCTAGGAGCTCGTTCAACTTTCAAAATTATTAGACACACACAGTGTTTCTTTGGCTATATAACTACTACTGTTGTACTAGGGCTGCTGTACTAGAGCTGCTGTACTAAGGGTGCTATGCTAGGGCTGCTATACTAGGTCTGCTGGGCCCATAACCCATATGCTGGAGCAGAGTGCGCAGTTGTAGAAACCCATCTACAAATATGTTAGATGTGCTAGTAAGCAGAGTAAAAGCATGCAGCTATATGTCTAGAGTTCATGACGAGACCATTCATAAGAAAAATAATAATTTATTTTTCACAAACACAAATAAGAAGAAAAACATAAATACTACTCATACCATTCATTTGGATACGGTAGTTGCAGAAGATATAACATAACATCATCTTGAAATTGTAACAGCAGATGAACAATTAGGCCTAACAACAAAATCTCCATGTATTTTGCCACTTACAGGCAATCATGCAAAAACTAATATAATGCATATCAGAATAATATCACAACATCATACTAGATAGATAAATGACAGAGATAGTCAATAGACATCACATCTCACAACACACCAAGGTTATTATATCTATAAGGTTGTGCCACTTCAGCTCTAGCCAATGAGAGCATGTAAAGATGCAACGTCACTTGGAGTTAAATGTCAGGAACGGCCCGGTAGACTCCAATGTTGAAGGATGCTAACAAAATTAATTTAATCATTTTTTTAAAATTTAAACAATAAAATAAATACTCAAATAACATTCATTTTACTTGAACACAACTTAAATATGCAGTACAGGTTTTTTTTGGAAGGGTACATACATAATAAAACTGTACACCTGTCCCCCGATTTACACGGAAGATAGGTTCTGCACAAAACCGTATAAATTGAAATCTTGGATTTTGCTAAGTAAAATCGTGTAAAACGAAAATAACCCCAAAATGTGCATGATTCAGTCACTTATATAAGTAAAACAAAAGTAAGACATCTTAGAAAACTTAAAATTATACTTAGTTTATAAAACAACAAACATATGAATGTAATAATATAACATATTTAATTTATTTTACATTAGGAACAAAGAACAAAAAACAAAAAGACCCTTAAAACTTAATTATAAGTTTAATCACTGTCATCACTTTCATGTACTATCAGTCTTTTCTTTCTGATAGGTATGATGTCACTTTCATCACTTGAGCTTTTTGATGCGATTCTGGCTCAATGGTTGACGAATTAGGCAAGATCTCGGGTTGACAAGACTTTGTCCTGAAATCGGTAATTAACAATTGCATAGGTTTTTTTGCTAAATCTTTATAGACCTCTTCATATTGATTTAAGCATTTACGAAGGTCTCGCTGGAATCAGAGAGCTCGATTAACATTTGTGTCATATTGTAAGAAATGGTTGCCCAATTTTCTTCCCAAATCAAGTCCTACGCTTATGATTCCTGCTGTGAACGCAACTGGTTCAGATTGCTCTTCATCAGAATCATTGTCTTCATCATGTTTGTTTCACGAATCATGTTAATTAAATCATCTTCATTCAATTCTTCATCAGCCATTATTTCTTCAATATCTGCCTGAGCTAAATCTTCAAAACCTTCTCCTCCTATAGTATGGACTGAATCAGTGATCTGAGAATATTCATGCTCTATTGGTGATTTATCATTTCCACTTTCAACAACATCCTGCCATATTGCTTTCCAGCAGGCGTTGATTGTTTGATCTGAGTGTATGACAGTCCAACATGCTTAACACAATCTAAAATTGTAAATTTCTTCCAAGCATCCATCAGAGTAAGAGATTCATCATTTTCCATTTGTTCTAAGATATACCTGAAAGTTTCCTTGATGTACAGTGCTTTAAAAGTCGAAATTATCCCTTGATCTAACGGCTGTAATAAGGAAGTTGTATTCTTTGGTAAAAAAACAACTTTCACATTTTCGTGTTGTAAATCTAGAGGATGACCTGGTGCATTATCAATTAATAAAAGAACCTTAAAAGGCAATCCCTTTTTAGTTAAGTAATTTTTGACATCGGGAACAAAGAAGTTATGGAACCATTCATTGAAAGCTATGGCAATGACCCATGCTTTTTTATTAGCCATCCAATAGACGGGAAGGTTTTTGTTATTTATTCCTTTGAATGATCGTGGTGATTTTGATTTGTTAATCATCAATGGTTTCATCATATAATCGCCTGAAGCATTGCAACAGAAAATAACTGTTATACGACTTTTCGCTACTTTATGACCACTAGCTGATTTGTAAGCTTTGGCTATAAAGGTTCTTTCTGGCATTTTTTTCCAGAATAATCCGGACTCGTCAGCATTGAAAACCTGATCAGAAGTTTAGGAGTTAGTGGCAATGATTTCAGCAAGTTTTGCCGGATATTGTTGTGCCGCATCCGAATCAGCAGATGCACTTTCACCTATCACTCTCAGATTATGTAAAGAATGTCTTTGTTTGAATCTCTCGAACCACCCATGGCTTGCGGAAAAAGATACCTTGTTTTCATCGGACAAAGACGACGGCGACTGATTCTTAAGTGATTGATAAATCTTCAAAGCTTTATTTGTAACACCATTGATATCGATCGGGATTCGCTTTTGAGTTTGGTCTTCTATCCGTATCTCTAAGGCTTTTTCCATATTTTCCATTGTAACATCTCTAACATATGAAGTCGTACTCATACTGCTGCAGGTTCCAGCTGCTACACTTTTTCTAATAGAGTCTTCATTTTTTCTTATTGTCCTCATTGTGGCTTCATTCATGGAGTAAAATTTAGCAACATCCTTTACTCTTTCTCTATTACGTAAACGGTCTAATATTTGAATTTTAGTTTCTAAAGAAATAACTTTTCTTTTCATTTGATTCTTCTTCACATCCTTTGACATTATAGAACCTTAACAAATTTACGCAAACTATAAAGATGCAAGAAAAACTATAAATTTTAAAAACTTACCAGTTCAAAAGATAAACGCACAATAATATAAGCTTTGCTGCTAAAATGTTTCTGCACTATGTATTTGCATGAACCAGATAGCTTTACTGTTGTGAAATACATACGGGGATTCCCCTATTATGGGGATTTCCCTCTCTCTCTCTCTCTCTCTCTACAGGGATTCTCCATTCTCCTAAATGTATATATTTTACAACACCGGGAATCCCCTGTTGTTTTCATTAGTGTTACCAAAGGAATTAAATTCAAAAATGTCATCAAATCTTTGTATAGGCATATATGGAGCGGAAAATACATTTTTCAATTTTTTGAAATCTGTTAATTTATAAACCGTGTAAAAGCGAAATCGTGTAAAACAAGTGCCATGTAAATCGAGGGATAAGTGTATTTCCCTTTCTGAAAAATATAAATCATCTGAAAGTTTCGTTTCACTTTTTGAAACCTGTCAATGTTATTACACGAGACGATGTTATTTTTAATGAATTTTGTTTTAAATACACGAATTTACAGAAATATGTTCGGAAAGTTTTCTAAACAAGCAATAATTCTAACATTTTCATTATATACAATAAACATTGCGTAATTTCTTTTTAAATGCATATAAATAAAGCTATTTTCGATTATGTTATCTCTAATAATTGAAAATCAAACAATAATTAAAACGCTAACACTAAGAGTTTTATGTCTTTTTAGGGGGGGGGGAGGGATGCACTTATGCCTAACTAGTAAATGATTTAAGTAATGCTTCTTTAATGTGTATGACTTTTGTTTTAAATACACGAATTTACAGAAATATATTCGGAAAAATTTTCTAAACAAGCACTCATTCTAAAATTTTCATTATACACAAATAAACATTGCGTAATTTCTTTGTAAATGAATATGAATAAAGTTATTTTCGATTATTTTATCTCTAATAATTGAAAATCAAAACAGTAATTAAAATGCTAACACTAAGAGTTTTATATCTTTTGAGGGGGGGGGGGGGGATGAGGGATGTACTTATGCCTAATTAGTAAATGATTTAAGTGATGCTTCTATAATTTATATGAATTTTGTTCACAATTTTGTACACAAACCATCTCCTATACGTACTACACAATTTGCATGCACATAAACGTACACAACTTATAATCTGATTTAGAACAGCGGTTCCCAACCTTTATCCCCTTGAAAACCCGCGCCTGTTTATTTACTTAAATCGTACCTTCCCCCCCCCCAATTTTTTGAATGTAATAAAATTTTATTAATAAAATGTAATGTACTAAAATTTAATTAATATAAAATGTGCGAGATTAAATCCTGTTAGATTTTTCAAAAATTACAAGAACATCATTAGAAAATATATAAAGATACAAATAACTTAAAATGAAATGAATAAAAAGTGTACTGTACTTTCGTCTTTTAAGATTTAAAAATCCTACATAATCCTACATAAAAATTAAAAATCCTACATAATGGAACTTCATGAACTAAACTAATGTTTCAAGAAAGAAGTACATTTTCCCAAATTAATATAAATTTTACAATGTTGACTACTTTAAAAGAAAATTTTTGATTAAAATTTGCATTATTCAACCTTAAAAAAAGGAATATAAATAAATTTTGAAAATATAAGTATAAATGTACTTTTAGTCATTAATTTCTTAATAAAAAATATCTTTTGTTTAATAAAATAATTTAAATGAGTCCTGTTCTTCAATACTGAAATTTTTGCATGTATCTGAGGTTTTGAAACACGACTCTAAAATATACATTATATTACAAAAAGAACACTTACTTATTCACATAAAAAAAGCTAGCATTGCCTGGAATTTAAGACACAAATCTTTGATTAAAATTCTAGTTGAACTTGTAAGAAGTCTTCGAAAACCAACAAACACTTTAAAAATACACCTGTTTAAAACAAAAAATAAAAAACCCTGAGCGCCTGCCGCGCGCTGCAAGTAAACTCCATCTGATGTCACAGATAGTGTTCGTGGCAAAGGAGTGGCACCCCCCTGACAACACACAACACTTAACTTCTACTCGCATCGAGGAATGTGCGTATGTGGGAGTTCCTAGCTTCATGGCTTTTACCTCCAGTCTGAGAGCAGTGTGTGCGAACATGACATCATTTGAGCAATTGACAATTTGAGAACAAGCAGGGCCCATTGGCCAGACCTTCCTAGTGAAGGGAAGCTTTAGGAGCTGCGGTGCTGCCCTCTATGTGAGGAGCAGGCATCCACAAGGGGAAAGACTGTATCATTTGGAGATACACAAAGTTAAAACAGTTAAGTAAGAGATCAAACCGCTGAAAAAGATAAGCATAAAAAACAAAATCAAGGAAGGTGCGGATGTGGAAGGTAGGGAATTTAGTGACTTCAAGGTGGTTCAAAAGGAATAGACCGGGGTCGCTTCCTGTGCAGCCTCGGGTCGTAGTCAGGGAGCTTGAATAACGTTTCGTTGTTGATGCTGGGGAGATTTTGGAAAATTTTTTTGGTATGTTTGCGGATGGTTATTTTTATAGTCTTAATTTTGAAATCACGGTGGATAACATCGTTCCGGAGGAACCGGGGAGCTTTGTGAATAATCCTTAAGATACGGTTCTGTTCCGTCTGAAGCTTGGCTATGCTGGTTTTGCATGCGAAGCCCCAGACAGGACAAGCGTAGAGGAGGATGGGGTTTACAATGGATTTATAAAGAAGAAGCTTATTTTTAATTTCAAGGTGGCTGGAAAAAAGTAGGTGCCCAAGGGCACCTACCAGTTTCTTAGATTTTTTAAGTACGTAGTTGAAATGCTCGCGCCAAGTAAGACGGCTGTCCAGATGGATGCCGAGATACTTGACCGAGCGGGCGAAACATACAGGTTGATTGCTGATCATGATGGGGGGGGGGGAGGAACCTGATGCCGGAGAAAAAGATGGCCTGCGACTTGGTGGGGTTTATTTTGATCTTCCAGTTGCTGTAGTATTTTTCAAGGAAGTTAATATGTTTTTGAAGATGGGCGTGCAGAAAGTTTAGGTTCCGATGTTTGGATAAGATGCATGTATCATCGGCATAGAGGCAGAGGGTGGTGTGGGGGGACCGGGGGGTGTCATTAATGAAACAGTTGAAGAGGAGGGGAGCAAGAATAGAACCTTGAGGGACTCCAGCGTTTACGGGTTTGAGGTTGGATAAGGTGTTGAGAATTCTAACATGAAATTTACGTTGATTTAAGTATGAGTTAATGATGAGGGGGGGGGGGATTTCCATTTGGATGAGCTTGAAGATTATCCCGACATTCCATGCTTTGTCAAAAGCTTTCTCGACATCCAACATGATGGCCCCAGCCGGAGTTTTAGTCTGAAGCCCCCCTGCAACGAATTTGACTACTCTAAGGAGCTGATGGGTGGTTGAGTGGGCAGGCTGGAAGCCGAATTGCTCCGGAATGATGAGGTCCTTATCATTGATGAATTTAAGAAGCCTAGTTTGGATAACTCTCTCAGTGATCTTACTAAGGGCAGGAAGGAGGGAGATGGGGCGGTAAGAGACTGGATCAGAGGGGGTGCCTCCCGGTTTAAGAATGGGAACTACAATAGAGGTTTTCCAAATGGAAGGGAAGTGACGGTAATTAAGAACAGCATTAATCAGATGAGTAATGTAGAAAATGATGTTCAGGGGGAGAAACTTAAGTGCCCTATTAGATATTTTGTCGATTCCAGGGGACTTTTTGTTTTGGAGTTTTTTAATAATTTGTAAGATTTCAAGGGGAGGGGGGACAGGGTCAGGGTGGGGGGCTAGAAGAAAATTGTTAACAGTAAGGCTAATGTTGTCATGAAATTCATTGTTGGGGATGTCCAGGGTGAACTGCTTTTCATAGCAGTTCGCGATGGCGTTTGCTTTTCCGAGGTCTGAGAAGGCCATTCCCATGTTTAACTTCTACTGCCACATCCACCAGCTTAAATAGTGCTATGTGTGGTTGAAGTAGAAGTTAATGTTTTTCTGAAGTAGAAGTTAAAGTTAATGTTTTTCCTGAGTATGCTAATTTCTAATGGGTTGAAGTAGAAAATTAGCATAATCTGGATGTTGATTTCTCAATTTGCAGGAATATGTAACATGGGGTTAAAACTTAGTGACTAGATGACCTAATGTGATTAGCCAATCAGCACCCAGCAATTTTTAGATTTAGACAGTACTCTAACTGATGTACTTGTTGCTTATTTACACTAAGGTTTTCTAACATTTCAAACCTTGGAAAAATATAGGTTTCAAGGCATATTTTTAAAATTAATATTGCTAATTAAGACAAAAAAGCATTTGGCGGCATTGCATTTGGCAGGTTTTTTGGACAAAAAATCACTTGTTGGCACAGAATTTGGCATTATTTTGCCAAATTCCGGTTTTGGGAGCGTCCGGATATTGTGACGCCGGATAAGAGGTCGTGTACTGTACTTATACATAAAGAAAAAAACAGAAGCAACATATTTCTAAAAAATAAAGAAAAATGCATTTACAAATACCAATGTAGTAATAAAAAAATAGTGTAAACAACAACCAGATAGTCTGATGAGCTCAAGCCAACTGCTCACGAATAACAAGAAAGTTACATATTCAATAAGTTCTTGGGAGTGAAGAAAGCAGTTTGTTCAATAACGTATCTTTTATAAATTGAAAGTTGTATGGCAGATCTTGAATGGTCAATTTATTGATTCTACTTATTATATCGTGTACAAGGGCCTTTAGTTTCACATGGCATCTCATTCTCGACTCTATGTGTGTTAAATCCTTATACGATTTTCTGGAAATCTAGTGCTTTGCCTCTAGTGTTACATTTATGATTTGGCCTGATTTATTTTGTATATGTTTTATAAATTAAATTATTTTTGCACTTATTTGTAATTATGTAATATTTGTAATATTTATGTACTTATTTGTAATTTGATACATTTTTGTATCAGTTTATCTGATTTTCCATATACAAATTTTATGTTCACGATTTCGGTTTGGTATGAAGCTCATGTCTGTCATTTCCTTAACACTGCCACTGATGATTGACATTATGATGTCTGAAAGCGCTATGGTGCTTTAAAATGTAAAAAATTCATGTACACCAAGATAGGTGGTTTAGATACAGTTTACAGATCTTGTAGTCTTTGATTGAAAATTAAAACAATATTAGCAGTGTTCATCTTGCATTCTTTGTGTAATGGGTGATGAGTCATTTGTTATTTTCATTCTTCTCTTGTTATTTTGATATGGCACATTTTGAAAAGTATGAGCATTTATACATGTTCACCCATTATTATTCCTACCAGATTTGTATTCACTGCTATATCCAAGAGGCTATATTCTGGCAACTTTCTCTCATCAATTATAAAAATTGACTTTACTACAATGCACTTTCTGAAAATCAGCAAACGTAATTTTCTCATTAAACCATTGAGCTTTTTCTCTTATTAATGCTCCTGAAAAGGTAATATTCTATTATATAGTTCTCTGGCAAGTCTGCAATAATTTCAGAATCAATTCCTGATCTGGTTATTTCACAACTTTTATGTACTTTTACTTGTGATCTGTAGCCTCATCAGCAAATTTTAATAAATTTCCCTGTTTTTAAATGGTAGATAATGCTACTTAAATAAATACCAGGTTTTATAGCAATATTATTTTTTGTTAAATTTTCACCAGGTTTTCCCAGCAATATTATATTTCTTTAAATTTCTATTGTCAACTAAGTATCACTTTTACCTTTTCGTACAATAACAATATTGTTAGGCTTTCCGTGAGCCATCATATAAGCATAAAAAAAAATGAGTTTAGTGGCTACTTCAGTTAAAATTAGGGATTTCATGAATCCAAAAAAGACTCACCAAATAACTGAAACTACTGGATTACCAAAGAACTGATATAATTCAATACCGATACTGATGTATTGCTATTATAATGTATAACAAATTAATAACTGCTGTAAAATTATGTCTAAAACACATTTCAGCCATAATTAACTAGAAACCTTCATAAATATTTAAAAAACGAAAATGTTTATAATACACATTTTAATAAATATTTTATGTGCTCTTCTGGAAATCATAACAAAAGAATGATCGTGAAATAATAAATAATTTATATTAATCTGAACAGAGTGAAAAAATTGTTTTATAGGGAATAGGAAAAAATTGTATAAAATACAAAATATCAGATTGTAATCACGTATATAAAATAAATCATACCATAAGTCAAAACTTTTTTATCAATCATACTTCTATTGAGACGCGCTTGTGCATTGATATCTATGCTAGCAAATTGTAGTAAACATCATTTAATAATTTTCTCTGCACTTTTGGCAGAAATCATTTATAGCGGAAAACATTCATGGCAACCTTTCAGAAAATGAACATCCTCCACTGTGGTTATGCAATAGTTCAATGAAAAATTGCTGTGGAGGCAGAAAACAGAAAAGAAATGCTATGTTTGTGTCAACTGATGAATAAACTGAAAGCAAATCCATCATGAGTAGGGCTGCCAACAGGTAGCAAAAGAATGCTTGCATACGCAGTGATGGAAAGTTTGTGTCAATTTCAAAATGTTGCTCCAAACTGCTACAAATAAGGAAAATTTTAAGCATTTGTGCCAAAATAGTGGAATTGCAAGTTTGCTGGAATTCTTGGGCAAATTACAGAGATGCTGATTATTACGCATTCCCCATAGTTTCTATGGAAAACATCCTCATACTACAATATCGGAATTTGCATAGTTTCCTACATAAGATTGACTTCTAAGATGACAACAGGGATTTATGGTCACTTGTAATATAAACTAAGATCGCTTTTTTTTTCATGGAATAAATATGCTTCTTAAAAAGTTGTCAAATTCAGCATTAATCACTAAATGATTAATATTTTAATTTTTGCATAAATAATATGGTTGTGCAATTCAGTTTATGTTCTTGTGAATCGCTGAGTGGCTATTAGTACTCTTTTTTCATCCATCTCCATCTTCTAATTATTGCATATTAGATTGACTAAACTAGCGTATTTTGATATTCTGGTTAATTATTAAGGTTAATTTTTTAATTATTTTTGCATAAAATATACGATTACACAATTCAGTTTATGTTCTTGTGAAGCACCGACAGTTCATTAGTATCTATTTTCATCCATCTCCATCTTCTAAACATTACACATTAGATAACTAAACTAGCTTATTTCAATATTCTCATTAATTAATTAAGGTTATTTTTGCATAAATAGTGCAATTGTACAGTTCATTTAATATTATCGTGAATCACAGAGAGACCATTAATATCTTTTTCCATTCATCTCCATCTTCTAAATATTGCATATTAGATTATCTAAACTAGCATATTTCAAATTCTGGTTAATTAGAGTTGATTTTTTAATTGTTTAATTATGTTTTGCATAAACAGTGTGATTGCACAATTCAGTTTATGGTCCCTTGAATCACTGAGATTCCATTAGTATCTTTCTCCATCCATCTCTAGTTTATTTTTATATTCTGGTTAATTATTTTTGCATAGACAGTGTGATTGTGCAATTTAGTTTATGATCTCGTGAATCACCGAGTAGCTGTTAATATCTTTTTCCATCCATCTCTATTTTCTAAATATTGCATATTAGATTGACTAAGCTAGCATATTTATATATTCTGGTTAATTATTAAGGTTAATTTTTTAATTATTTTCACATAAACAGTACAATTGCAATTCAGCTTATGTTCTCGTGAAGCACCGAGAGTCCATTAGTTTCTTTTTCTATCAATCTCCATCTTCTAAATATTGCATATTAGTAGATAAAATCAAGGACAAAGCGTTTTAAAAAACGAAAGGTCTTTTATTTAACACATCCTAAAAGACGTACAAAATATATATTAAAAACTGCCAGAGCACTTTCGGACGTATATATGCCCTTCATCAGTGGCTACATGAATAGTAACAACTTGGAATGCTTATATATATAGAGACAAGTTTAAAGCAAATTTGCATAAAATATAAAATGGTAAATGAACTTACTAAAATTCATACAAGGAATATACACGGAAATTACAAAATAAGTTTAAATACTTACGAATTTTAAATTAAACGCTTATGAATTTTAAATTAAACGCTTGCGAATTTTAAATTAAATGCTTACGAATTTTAAAAAGTAGTTTTTAATAAGTTCATTTACCATTTTATATTTTATGCAAATTTGCTTTAAACTGGTCTCTCTATATATAAACATTCCAAGTTTTTACTATTCATGTAGCCACTGATGAAGGGCTTATATATGTCCGAAAGCACTCTGGCAGTTTTTAATATATATTTTGTACGTCTTTTAGAATGTGTTAAATAAAAGACTTTCGTTTTTTAAAACGCTTTGTCCTTGATTTTATCTATTGAATGCAGACGTGGTGCCAATTTTGATTATTGCATATTAGATTTATTTCAAATTCTGATTCATTATTAAGGTTAATTTTTTAATTATTTTTGCATAAACTGTGTGATTGTGCAATTCAGTTTATGTTCTCGCGAATTGCAGAGAGTCCATTAGTATATTTTTTCATCCATCTCCATCTTCTAAATATTGCATATTAAATTGACTAAACAAGCTTGTTTTTATATTCTGGGTTATTATTTTAACATAGGCAGTGTCATTGCACAATTCAGTTTATGTTCTCGTGAATTGGCCAGAGTCCATTTAGTATCTATTCCATCCATCTCCATCTTCTAAATGCTGCATATTAGATTGACTAAACTAGCTTATTTTCATTTTCTAGTTAATGGTTAAGGTTAATCACCTCTCTGAAAGCATAATATCAGTATATCAGAGCACCTAATGCAACCTCGAGAGCTGAAAAAACTTATTTGTACAAATTCGACAATGCTGAATACAAATCTGACATCAGTTTTTGAAATTAGCCATTAGATATGGAGGATTAGATATGGCCTCTCAAAGTTTGGCCTTATTTGCTATTTTGTGTTTATGATCTCAGGCTGTATATTTATGTGTTTATGATCTGCATGATCATGAGACTTTAATGCCTAAAGAAATAAAAGGAAAGCTGTATTCAGGTTATGGAGTTAGAGATAAGACCACCACCTCCATGATTCAGCTGAATGGGAAAGTTAATGTTGAGAGGTGATCCCAATTTAAACATTCAGAATATGAATATTTAAACCATTGAGTTAGAAAGACTTGTTTCCTGCTTTATTTTCAGATTCACATTTTAAACAATGCAATTTATGCAAACTTTGTTCATAGATAGAATTGTATGACCCATAAAGTTAGAGCGAGTTTTTTCCATAGTATGACCAGAAATTGAAAACTTGAGATATAATATTTGATGTATTTAACTTAATAAATTAGTTTGTTAGAGTGTCTAAGGGAGCATAAATTAATTGCATTATGTTAGATGTTGGTATAGTATGTGGTTTTTGATAAGGAGTCATATAAGAAATAGTAATATTGAATGGGAGGTTTGTATGGCTCTCATGCGTCTGTGGATATTAGAAGTGGATGGGAAAGTTGGTGGGAGTTGATGTTCGCCAGTTCCTGTTTCCCATGCATTGTGGTGGTGTACTTGGACAAGCTTAGAACACGAAGCACACTGTCTTTGTTGGTTTTAAATTATTTTCACATAGTACATAGTTTCCTATTTTTAAAAATGGGTACAAACCCTGTGAAGGCATATTTCTCAAAATGTGGTATTAAAACAATTATTTGGACAAAAGAAAAGAAACCATTTTGACAGGGTTTTAGTTAAAATTGATATTTTCACATCTGCAAATACATTGCTATATTTTATTGCTTTTTATTAAAGATCAATATTTGCCATTATCTTTTGTGAAAACTAGTGTTTTATCAAACGTAAATGTTTGATTTCAAAGTAATATTCACTGGATAAAAACTTATTTGTAAATATAAATAAATATATATATTAAGGCATTATTATACATATGTTGAATAATTTTATGTATATGCATTTTTATATTATGTGAGTGTATATACATATGCATCTGCACTCAATATAAACATTGTTTTGTAATTTATCATCATTGATTTGTCTTACAACTGAAGAGACTAGGAATTCACTTATAGCCCACCCTAAGCAATTTGCTATATTACGAAGTTCTTGGGAACATAACATATTTTTTATCACATATTTAGCTAAATTTAATACAACTTCATATTTAGCTAAATTTAATTCAACCTATGAGAAATATTCTCAGATGTGAATTTAATTAGCCTACTAGTGGTGTTATTTAGTACAGATTATCAAAACTAAAATAAATTTCATGAATATTATGAATTCAATATAATAGGTTTTGATTTAATCAGATTAAACTTAATGTTTGAACTGCAAAAAATGTAAATAAAATCTATTAATGAAATAAAATTTGTGAAATCCACAGCAAGTGTTAGTTTTTTTAGCATTTTGCTAAAACATTTGCTGCAATTTTAGCTAAGAAGCAAATACTTTTTAGCATTTGCTTCTCTCGATTATGCAAAACTTGATATGTTTCACATAATCGTAAAATTAGGATGTTTTGCGATCTGGAGAAGTTTGAGAAAATTTTAATAGAATAGTCGGAGAAATTTAAATTTAAAAATGCAGTAAATTTCATAATTTTCAAAAAATTAAGTAAAATGAATTATTTTTTTCAGATAATTGAAATTCCCCTTATTGATATTTATTATTTTTATAATCCTTCATGGTTTTAATTTTGTTTATTATTATTATTATAGAAAAAGGTAGGTAGAGTTTATTCAATTTTCTTAAAAACTTATTTAAATACTTTACAAAAGATTGATTTTTATATTGCATGCTTTTATTTTGATAGTGAGAAACTATAATTCTTAACTTTTAATCTATTTATAATGGGTGAGTCGGGTGGCCTGGGTCTTTCACATTGCAGTATTTAAGGAATATTTTAAAAGGAAAGAACCACTGTTTCAGCTTGGATACGAACTATGAACCACCTCTCTGCAAATATGCCACTTTACCAGCGAATGCTGGATCACTTGAGCTATCCAGGGAAGAGTGATATATTTCACATAATCAGAAAAACAGGATGTTTGGTGATCTCGAAAAGTCTGGGAAATTTTTTGATGGAATAGTCAGAGAAATTTAAATTTAAAAATACAATAAATTTCATAATTTTCAAAAAAATAAGTAAAATAAATTATTTTTTCAGATAATTGAAATTCTCCTTATTGATATTTATAATTTTTATAACCCTTCTCCTGGTTTTAATTTTGTCTATTATTATTATAGAAAAAGGTAGGTAGAGTTTATTCAATTTTCTTAAAAACTTATTTAATGCTTTACAGAAGTTTGATTTTTATATTGCATGCTTTTATTTTGGTAGGGATTGCTTAGTGAGAAACTATAATTCTTAACTTTTAATCTATTTATGTTGATATTCTTAACTTAACTTTACAGATTTATGAATGCATGACCTACATCATTTTACCCAAGGACTTGATCAGTTAATATATTGTATCTGTTATAACCATTCTCAAAATTGCATTCTGTTGCTTCAAAAATGTATTTTAACTGCTACAAAACTACATTTTGTCACTTGAAAAATATATTTTACCTGGTACAAAATGTATTCTGGCTCCGAAAATGGATTTTACATGCTCCAAAAATGGGTTTCACATGGTCAAAAATGTGCTCCAAATATGATTTTCCAACTTACCATCACTGCATATGGGCCTGGGATACTTGGGGCTTATGAGATGCCAGTTATGTAATGTAATGATTTCCAATAAAGCCATATGTAACAACAGATTTTTCGTTAACAAAGCTGAATATAATGTTTCATTAAAATCCATTCATATTTGTGACAGCTATTATTGTATATGCAAGAAATCGACCACAGGACATCATGCTAAAAATAGTCAAAATGTATTCAAGAAGGTCCTAAAACATAAATTGGCATCAAAATCTTGAAATCGTAAAATTTTGTGAAAACAATATATTATATTCTTTTGTAGCAGAAAGTAAAAGAAACTGGGAAATAAGTTTTACATAGAGTAAAAAAATATATTAACCCTAGACTTGACCTCCTTAATCTCATCATTACCACAAATGCAAAATGAAATTTTTAACTACAGCATCATAATTGCCAACTCTTGCTCTGTTTTGTTTAGTCTGCTGACTCAACTTAAGCAAATACTTGGTGAAAATATCATTTTCACAAATGAGGAATGTGAGGGAATCCCAGTCTGAATAATTATATCTGCAAATATTAGATTGAGAGCAAACATTTTTAAAGATTTCAAATTTTCAGAATGTTTTATTCTAAATTGACAGCAAACAAGGAATAATTGAGCTAATTTTTTGTAAAGAAAATGAAACTTGCAATTTATCGGGCATCATTCATGATCTTTTCACCTCTCTTTATACTATTATTCATTTATTTATTTTTTTAGATGTTTTGCTGTTTTCTTTTCTACTTTTGATTCAGCTAATGAAAAGCGAATTTTACGGGAAAAGATGGGAGTAAAATAATTAAAGAAAATAGTAGGATAAAGTGGCTGAATATTGAATTCTATTTTAACTTTTGTACGACAATAGTTATTCATATCCGATTCAATAGCAAGATTTAATCAAATATGAATAAAATATTAGGGAATAAATTCCCCCCCCCCCCAGCCCTCCTATGTATTAATTTTGGATTTTTAAGAACTTTCTTGCTAGTTACACTACTGGAACCATCAATGCATCGAATTGTAAGTTTCTGCCCCTTCTAGGAGTGGGTAAACATTTTAGGACATATATGAAAAATAACCTTTGTATATAGTTTTACAAGTTGTCTTCGGCCTTCTTACCTAATACAGGAAAATGTGTGTATATGTAAAGTCTAGCAAGAAATTTAAGCATCATACGGACATGAAATTTTGTACACAGGTACTGCAAGACCCAAGAAGGTGCACCTTGGTGATTTTTTTTAAAAATTCAAATTAGTTTTTCAGTTAATTTATGTTTCATAAAGTTGTGATAAGGGTTTAAATTAGCCTGATTAGTGGAATGTCACTCAATCTAGCAATTCTGTCTAACGAGAAACACCAAGTTTAATATCTATACTATATATCTGACTAAGAATGGTTTTATTTTATTTAAGTCCCTTGTGGCTTATTTGTGGCCAACTCAGGCAGTTTTAAGAAGAAATTTCATTTGCGTATCAAGAGTCAAAGATCTCCATACTATTATAAAGATGAATAAATAACAGAAAGGTAGGACCATTAACTATAAATATTTGAACATAGCATCAAATGACCTTTGATTTGAGAGTTTCTCTTTCATACAGATGCACAGGATCCAACAGTCTTATCCCTGGCCTCCAGTGTCTACCTTTTTGTTTCAGAACGAAAGACAGTTAAAGAAAACCCATTTCCTCTATGCTATAGTATAAAAAGAAAAGAAGAAAAAAATATCGGTTTATCATTGTTATCAAGAAAATACTGATATATCGGTGCAGCCAATGATCAGTATTGGATATCGGAACCTCCCTAGTTGAAATGCAACTGATAACAAATTGATAAAAAATAAAATTTCGAAAAATCTCTTCTTAAGGTGGGGAGGGGGTATTTCTCCATAGCACAAGAATTAAACTTTTCAGTCTTACATGTGCAGATTGTTCAAGGTGAAATAACAAAAAACCGCAAATATTGATTGGGTGCTATAATGTCAACATATTTATACTTTTTGTCATAAAAAGGGGATTTAAGAAGGAGGGATAATTATTTATGCACTTAAAGGAATTCAAGAAAGCTAATAAACAATGCCTAACTTTGCTTGACTACAATTCCAATAAGGAAAGTTGTTTCTAAAAAGATTATAGTTGTGGAAATTAAAATTGTACTACACAACATTCAATGTTACTGTGAGTTATTGTAAAATTTGTCTTTAAAAAGTACAACGTACAAAATTAAAAATGTATAAAAAAAATTGAAAATATCGGAGTTTTCAAATTTTTTGAGTTATAAAAATATTTGATTTGTAGAAGTTCAGTTTTATGAAAGTTTCATTATATATACAAATTATGTGTTCTTCCTTAATAAAAGAAGACATGAAGATTGTTTGACAGCACTTGTTTCAGGTGTATTATGAACCCCATTCATCAAGTCGGAAAAGCAGTGTGCACTAACTGAAACTCTTGTTTTCTGACCTGTCAGAGGAGGCCATTGTAATAATTTAATGAACTGGAATAATACAACAATTTTTATTGTCACCAAATTTACCTATATATGCTTTCATTGAAAAATAATTAATCATTTGGATTTTCCAACAAACACCAGTTACCTTCATTGTGGTTTCATTGTGTAGTTTTCAAATAATAAAGTATATCAGTAAGCATTCTATAATATATCTAACATTCTTGATACAAAAACTGGACAAATTAAATCCCATTACTTGCAAAAGTTCATATAGTCATTTTACCTTCTATAGAAACTGCAATTTTAACAAAAAAAAAACAAAAAAAAACATTAAGTTTTAGCATACATCAATTTCTGTTATTTTATTATGAAATGTATTGTTACATCTTTGTCTGTACATTTTTTAATTCTTCATTTACTTCAACACTTTTACAGAAAGTTTTCAATGACATTTTTATTAATGTTATTCTGTCTAATTTGTATTTCCAGACTCTAAATCTTGAGCTTTTGACTGGTCATCACAAAGGTATGAATGAATCAAAAGAATCTTATGCATCTTTATCACAATTATCTCTTTCTGATGCAGCTAACTCATTGGCATCTAGTGTATCACCTTCAACGTCTTTCTTGGATGGTATGTTTAACTTATTTTCTTGCTATTTTTAGCAGGAAATAATGGCAAAATTGTGTTTATATTTTTTAGACAATCTCATTGAACTGTAAGTAGTAAATTCCTAAAATTCTTCGATGTCTCCTACTGAGGAATACGTGTAAAAAGTTACACATGAGAAATTATTTTAATATAGATACAAAATGCAAAGAATCTGAAAGCTATTAACTAAAATAAGTACAAACCAAACATATAAAAGAAATCAGAGTTTAATAAACAAACTTTAAAAGGAGATACATATACCACAACCACCACTGCTCGTTTTATGGTAGCATCAGACACAAGTACAGAACCAGTTTTCCACATGTCAGCAATCATCATATCAGATTGAAGCAAAAATACTTTATGACCACTTGGCCTCTTAACAATTTTCAAAAGTCAACTGTTCTGAAGTAGGTGTACAAATCTCAGTAAAATAAATTTGTAAGTTTAAATTGTTAATAAAAGTATTAAACACTGTCACTAAAACATAAGTGTAATATAGAGAGGCTTATTTCACACTACTCCATGATAAAAAATCTCCTCGCAAAACACAAAAAACAAAAAGTTATGAAATCCTAAAATAGTTTGCACCAAGTTTCTGCAAAACCAGAGCTGTACTTTTAGTTTTGGTACCCTGTCAAAGGATCATAACCTACTTTCAAATCACATCGTAGCCCATTTTAGTCATAGTCAATTTTAAAAAAATGCAACTAAAAGGGCTATGTGTGATTATCACAAAAGTATGAATGTGCCATTATTGATTAAAATTGGTTCTGTAGTTTAAGCTGTAGGTCCATCGATACTGCAGAAAATGATTAAAAAAAATCATGTTTAACAAAGAAATTATAGTGGCATAGATTAAAATGTCTTACCTTGGATTAGACTTATGGTTGATAGCTATTAACTTTAAAAAAAAGGGTAAATAATATTAAAATTTATTACTAATTGAAAAAGTGAAATTGAACACTCAAAATTTATATTTATTAAAATATCAAAATCACAAAGCATACTCGCAATATTATTCATGAATAATAGTGTATATATATATATATATATATTTTCTGAACCAATGGATATTATATTTATATATAAATATATTTAACTCAAATTCTCAAGTAGAAAAGGAAAACTGCACTCTGACAGAAAGTGTTTATTCCCACCTAGTGAAACTGTAGGTAAGGGACCACATCCATATGTAGCAACTGCAATGGTCTAGTGGACCTTATCCTACCAATAGGCTGGTATGAAACTCTCCTAGATTTAGCCAATTTACAATGCTTGCAGTTAATTTTCCTGTACTTAAGTCTAGGGACTCCATTGACTGCAGAAACTTTGCTAGTCTGATATAGATAATCAGCATTGATGTGGCAATATCTCTTATGCCATAAGCTATTGTCATTTTTCAGCTCAGTTGCTGAATTGCTAACCTTAGCATTGCCCACATCACTTTTCCGCTTTGTCCTTGACTTTACCGAATCAGAATTTTTAACTTTAGTTTAATTAGATTGAGACATATTATTTACACTTTAGAAAATTTAGACTAATAGAATATTTAGACCCCAGTATTAATACCACAGTATATTTTTATACTGGTTTTTTTTATCCTTTTTGGAATCCTTATCCCCTTCCTGAACTTTATTTTTAAGCTTATGGTCTTCAATGTTATTATTTGGCTCACTAGCACCATATTGTGGTTTTAAAAAGTATAGACCTTCTTTCCTTTTGGCGTAGAAAAATTTATCGCCTTCAGGCGTGAAAAACCGCAATACCCCATTAGCCCTCCCCCCCACCCCACCCCCCTCCTTAAAACTAAAGTTTTGTTCCCCAAGAACAGAAGCTGCTAATAGGTTACATCTAAGTTTAGGTGAATATATCACATTATCTAAAATAATAACACTTTTCTTGTCCTTAAACTGGATAAACATTTCCACGGTACCAATAGCCTCAACTGGACTTTCCATATCCCCTACTGCTAGCGACATTGAAGTGCCTTTGCACTCACTAAATTTTGAAAATAACTTAACGTTATTACAGAAATGTCGCTTAGCAGCAGTATCTACTACCCAGTTAAGTCTATCGCTAGGATCAATAACATTATTGGCCTCAATACTAGTGGATATGTGTACCTCCACTATATTAGTAAAGCTAGATTTTAACTTTAGACAATTTGACTTAAAATGACCAGTTTTCTTACAGTAAAAGCAAGGTCCTTTTACTTTACACTTAGAATTTACATTTTTAGGTAGTTTAGACTTATTTAAATGATTTCTTACATTTTTTGAATTTGAAGTAAAAAATGCAGAAGTATTAACACTTACATGATTCATGTCATGGTTTTGCCTTCCTTCCTCCACCGAAAGTTCGACCTGAATTTTTGCCAGCTTAAAGTCCTTGTCATCCCATCTATAGATTATCTGGATGATTCCCTGGTACTCTTCTGGTAAGTACCTGATGGCCTGGAAGGCGACATACAGGTCCTCAATCAGATGGTTCACGTCTTTCAGCTTAGTCACAGCTTTCCAGAATCTTGAACAAATTATATCAATAGGTTCCTCATGTTCCAGGCGTACAGAGAAGAATTCATCCAGCAACCGGACCAGGTTTGCATGAGTAGGTACGTTGAAGTGTTGTTTGAGTTTCTCCCAAGCATCGGCCAGAGCATCAGAGATGTTAATAAGCTCTTTGTATTCTGATGACTGACTCTGGAATATTTTGGCAAGAGCCTTATCTTTCCACCGTATAAACTCGTCATAGTCACGGCATGATGTATGTTCATCCACTGGTTTCACTGTTCTGTCAATGTACCCGTAACATCCTTCCACTTTAAGGGCGAATAAGATTTCTGTGCTCCATGTGATGTAGTTACTATGCATCAGCTGCTCTACCTTTGTTGCCCCCATGGCAGGTGGTGTAACGAAGAAGCAAAAGAGTTCGTAGCATGTTTGTTTACTTTCATGTAAATGCAAATGGTGCCGTAGCGTCCCCCGCCTGCGTAATTTTTGGCTCACAAAAATTTTAAAAAGCTCAAGTCCTTTTTTGTAACAATGCTTTCACTTAGTAAAGGGCATTCACAGTCAGTATTAGGCGTTTAACTGAGTCCATAACCTGTTTTCGTGTGTTGGTGCCGGAAAAAATTTCCAGCGTGAAGAGAAATTTCAGTTCGACTTGTGCGTAACACTGGTGCATATCCAATCATGTAGCAGAGTGATAGAAGCAAAATGTAAAATGCCCTTGTACTAAGAAGCATAAATGAATACAAAGTAAGTTGATAAAAGTCATTTCACTTTTATTCGTGAATGAAAGTAAGCATCATTACATATTACACACTGGGCAATATAAAGCAAATTAAAAACAGTGCTATATACAAAAGTTAAGAGCTGACAAACTCAACTTTCATTTCGTTACTAGCTGGACCATCTTAAAGAACTATAGATTATCTAGGTAATGGAAAACACATATATTACATAATCTAGATGCATCCACTTGAAGAAGCCACCATAACTGGTGTCACACACAGCAAGTACAATTCCTTTGGAAAGCATAATTTCACATGAATTTAATACTGCCAAACACCTTCCGCGACTTCACCTTCTGCGACGTCTGCTCGTCGAATAGTTCCAACTCTCTGAACCTCTCTGTCTAACTGAAGTCTTTGTCTGAAGTGCTTTAAGATTGGTCCACTATATATATCTAAAGATGGGATCATTCCAGAACACAACCGTAGTTGGAAACGCTCCTGGATATACAAATAATCTACGTATGCATCGAACACACGATTTGCATGAATTTGCATGTCAGAGAAATGCCACGGTTCAAGCTCGAGAATGAAATGAGTCTTTCACAAAGAATTATATGAATAACCACGTTCAGGTGTATCGTGAATCGCAATGTTTGCCTACGTTTTTCCAACAATCTCTTTGTAAACTCTTAGGTACAACAATTGTAAATTGGTATAGTCCGCCACTGTTTTGTTTCAGTTTGAATTTTAAAAGGTTGTCTTTAGGATCAATTTTATATTTTTTGTATCTAACATTATTTTTATTTTGTTTTAATAATTTTTTAATTCTGCTCAACTGACTATCTTTAAATTGTTCTTCCAAAATATTTTGTTTGCATAGATTGCTTTCTACTTGAAAAATATTATTTATCAGTTCATACACTTTATTATATGTAAAAATTTCTCATGACATGTAGTCTGAAGGATTGTCCTTGCCTTCTATGTAACTAATTTTGAATTTAAATAACTGTAGAAAAAAAGAACCATCTGCTTTCAATTTCATTGGCTTTCTCTAAATATAAGAGGTATGAAAATGACTTCTCATCACTTCTAATTTCGAATTCGGTTCTTACTAGGTAGTCTTACAAATGCTTTACCCCTTCATAAATCGTTAAAAGTTCTTGCTTAACCCTTTCGCGATGAACGGCACGGCAGTGCCAGATGCGAACATGCATTCAAGGACGAGCGGCACTCACTCGGGCCAGAGGAAATTTTACCGCAAGCGGATAGTGGCACGTATAAGTGCCAGTGCGCAGAATGTTTTAATTTGTGAACTAGATGGCGTTACTTGTCCATGGAACTAACTTCAATGCATTTTGCAGAGGCATGACCTTGGCAGAAGAGGATCGAATGAATTATTTCTTCATTTGGAGCGGTGAAAATCATTTTGTAACATAAACAAACAGAGCAATTCTCGTAGCATCAACAATTTTATAATTGAGTTTCGGTTTTTATTTTTATTTCAGCGTTATGATTTCGTTGGTGAATCATAGGAATATAAGAGAGTATTTTTTTGTTTGGGTTTTAGAGGCAGTGAAATTATTCATTTATTTCGGATAAAAGAATGTGAGCAACTAACGAGTATTTTGTATTCAGATTTGTATGAAAATTATACATCAAATAAATAGAACATATATATTTCTTTTATTCCTGTAAAAAGTAGATTTCTGTGTTGAATAGGTGATTTTTAGTGAATTTTTTTCGAGAGTTAGGCTTAGCGCAAAAAAAATCCGCGACAGCTCCGGAATGCCGCCGTCTCGAAAGGGTTAATACTCATGTACCAGGATTCTGAGCCTTTTAATTTTCTTGAGAAGAATTTAACTGTGTGAATGTTTCCATCATGCTCTTGAAATAAAATCCACCGCTAGCATCACATATTAAGCAAAAGGGCTTGGAAAAAATCTGCTTTTTTTACAGGTGGTTTATTTAAAATTATGCTTTGTAGGGTTTCTAATGCTTTATGGCATTGTTTTGTCCAAATACATTTTTGGGATTTTTTTTTTTGTTAAATTTACTAAAGGGCCTGCATAATTATCAATTAGAGATCTATAATAATTTCTCATTCCTAAAAGTGTTTTGATTTGCCTGGTAGATTTTCCAGAATTTTTTGGATGTTTTTATCGGATGGGGCATTACTCTTATTATTTTAAAGCCCAAATATTCAATTTCTGATTTAAATAACTTTACTTTAGTAGGATCAAGCATTAAACTAAAGCTCTCTCTCTCTCTCTCTCTCTTAAGCCTATCGTAAACAAGTTGCAAGGTGTCGAGCACTTGCTCAAAAGAATCAACAGTGACGATTATGTCATCCAAAAAATACCTAGCACCTCTACCTCTGATGTCATCTAAACATGTATGTTTGAGTTTTGTAAAGTAACTATTACTGTTAGTAGTACCAAAAGGCCATCTAGTAGTCTGATAGGATTCCCATTCCGTATTCCTTAAAAAAGCTTAATTTGGGCTTATCAATATCTTTTAACTTAATCTGAAAAAAGGCACTTTTAAATCTAAGTTGCAATAAAGTTTTTTTCTGAAATATCTTGTAAAATATCATGTATCTGATCTACTGAATATTTAAGGAGCACTTGAAAGCATTAAGTAATCTAAAATCGACGGTCATCTTTAACTTTTGCCTGTCTGGCTGATCTGTCTTATCACTATCTTTCTTCCTTATGAAAAGTGCTGAAAAAACTATGTTGGATGTAGTTTTCTTGATTATCCCACTATAACAATTTTTTAATTTCTTTTTGTGCAATAGGTTTTAACATGTGTGGCACTTTGTATGGTTTAGTCACCCTATGGTTTAGTCTGAATAGGGTAAGAAATTAATAAATGGAATTGTTGCACTATCTTGTCTGTGCATCCTAAAGTGTCATAATCTTTCGAAAATACTTCAAAGTTTCCCTGAAGCATATTTTGGACTAATTTTTTTTTGTTTTAATTTAAGTTGATCTAAAGTAAAATTTTTAATTGAAAATTTCTGCTAAGTTCTAAAATTTTCTCCAAATTTATGAATTCAGAATTTTCATAATTTTTTTTATACGTTTCAAAAATGTCATTGTTTTGGTTAATTTCTTCTCTAATCTCCTTTACATTATCTTCAATAATAAAGTTTTTTGAAATTTTTGCTAACTTAAAAGATTTGTTGATAGTCACTGGTTTGTCAGAGTTGTTAGTAATGAAAATAAAAACATTGCTGTTATCGTTTGTTTTTAAAATTCCATGTTCAATTTAAATTTTAGAATTGTGTTTAATTGGTTCAATTTCTGATTACATTTTATTTGGATTATCTGTGTTTGTAAAGGTCCTACTTGGGTTTTAGTCACCACTGTGAATATGTCATCTTGACATATGTTTTTGTTTACATGTTTTTCAAAGTTTTTATTTTGCTTTAATTCTGTATAATTCTTAAATTCTTATTCTCTAGCTTCTCAGTTCCCATAAATGCCTTGCCGGTACATTCTTCCACCTCTAAAACTTCATAATTAGTTTTCATAGCCAGTTTTGATCTAAATTCTGTTTTATTCTCTTTATTTACACTAACTCCTAAATTTCCTTTAGTTTTGTTAAAAAATTTTAAATTATTTAATTCTTCCATTTTGATACCTAATTATAATTCTGCATTAGACATGATCATTTTATTTTGTGCTAAATCAAAAATTATTTTATTGATTTTTAAGAAATCAAAACCTAAAATCGTCGTATAGGAAGTTTTCCAATTTTCGCTGGTAACAAACACAAGATTTTAAAAAAAATTGTTTTCAATTTATAATCCTAGTTCAACTGCATGTTTAAAGGGAATCATCTTAGATCTGTTATTGTATGTGTTAAAATTTGTTTTGAAATGTATTTAATTTTAATGCCTAATTATTTAATCTGCCATATATACTAGTGTATAAGTCGACCCCCCTACTTTCAGAGAAAAAAAGCGGAAAAAATCCAAAACCCGCATATAAGTCGATCCCCAAAAGAGAAAAAAAAATTTCAATAAATTATTCAAATACAGTTGAAAATGAAACAAGAAACAAATAAATATATATAATAATAAAATTTAATTTCCATAATAAAAACTTCATCGGAATGCTTTAAAGTCCGATTCCAAACATGTAGGCCTATGACATATGAGCTTTGTCTCCCATCGTCCGTTTTGGGAACACTCTTTCTTATGTAACAAGCTCTAGTCATTGTTTTACTCCCAGCACACAGCGTCCTCAAAACGGACGGGAAACCGTGCTTCCCTGTCTCTCAAACGACCTTGACCCACCATGCAATCAAAACAATATCTGGCTTCCGCACTTTATTTGAGCTGATATTTTCGTTACCCCCCCCCCCCCCCCCCCCCCGTAATTGAAAAGGTCGTTAGTAATTAGAGAAATTGTTGAACCGCGATCTATCGTAGCATAAGATTTTAAGTACTTGATATTTACAATTGTTAGAGGTAATTTATCCATATTTATATCCATCTCATTTATATTGCACAATCCTATACTTTCAAATTCTATCACGATCGTTTGTATACTTTTGTTTACGTTTTGTACTCTGTCTTCTGTCATATTTGACGAATCTTTAAAAATCGGGAATCATCTTTTCTCACTGAAAGTTAACTAGGGAAGGCGAGTTAGGGAGATTTAATGTTTCTGTTTTCCATTGGGAAAATACTGTTGCGAGTATCTATTAGAGTTCTGATTACTTTCCTCAATTTTGGTTTACATTGGAATTAAATCTTTGTTGAAAATATCCCTTGGGTCTAAAAGAGTTTCAGCCTGATATTTATAATTAGAATTTTGACTGGGCATTCTATATGGGTGGTTTCTTGTTTGCCTAAAGTGACCCCTATAATTTTCTCTCTTTTGTTTTCTCGTCAAATTCTTGTAGTGTGAGCAATTAATAGTTACATGCTGCTCACCGCACATAAGGCAAAAAATATTTGGGTTATTTTTGTCATGGGCTTCTGACTCAGTAGAGGTACTGGGTGCAGAGTAAGAGAGAGAGTTTTGAGATTGTTAAAATCTTTGAGTAAATTTTGCAAGATTACATTGGCCGTCGTCTTTGTCGGATGAAAAGAAGGTATCTTTTTCCGCAAGCCATGGATGGTTCGAGAGATTCAAACAAAGACATTCTTTACATAATCTGAGAATGAAAGTTGAAAGTGCATCTGCTGATTCGGATGCGGCACAACAATATCCGGCAAAACTTGCTGAAATCATTGCCGCTAACTCCTACACTTCTGATCAGGTTTTCAATGCTGATGAGTCCAGATTATTCTGGAAAGAACCTTTATAGCTAAAGCTCACAAATCCGCTAGTGGTCATAAAGTAGCGAAAAGTCGTATAACAATTTTTTTCTTTTGCAATGCTTCTGGCGATTATATGATGAAACCATTGGTGATTAACAAATCAAAATCACCACGATCATTCAAAGGAATAAATATCAAAAACCTTCCCGTCTATTGGATGGCTAATAGAAAAGCATGGGTCCCTGCCATAGCTTTCAATGAATGGTTCCATAACTTCTTTGTTCCAGATGTCAAAAATTATTTAACTAAAAAGGGATTATACCTTTTAAGGCTCTTCTATTAATTATTAATGCACCAGGTCATCCTCATCCAGGTCAAATTTATAGATATGTTGATAATCTGATTTGTTTAGTATTTACTGATAACTATGTCATAGATATAGATTTCTATCGGAATAATTTGGAATTAATTCCTAATGAAGCCACTTATTTGGATTTAAATCTAATTATTGAACCTACTAATGGGATAGTTACTAATTTATATGATAAAAAAGACTATTTTAAATTTAACATTAATAAAATATTACCATTTAATTCCTGCAACTCGATTCAGTTGTTTAGAAATATTATACTTAATCAAATTTTTAGAATTTATAGATTATCAGATAAAAAATTTCATGCTTTGCATATTAATAACCTAAAAATTACTAGTAAATTAGATAAATATCCAGCATATTTAGTAAATGGTGTAGTTAAAAAGTTTGGATTAGCTTAATATTCTTAAAATTCTCTCCTTAGTATCTTATATTAGCTAAATATCTACTTTCTCTTGAATAAGCATTACAATGTATTTACATCCTCTTTATACTTTAGCCGCTATGTTTTCTATTATATTACCTGTTGGTAAATTGATGACGCGACTAAACCACTTCATCAGCAATCTGA
The DNA here is from genome assembly GCA_951213105.1 of Amaurobius ferox. Lineage (NCBI taxonomy): Eukaryota > Metazoa > Arthropoda > Arachnida > Araneae > Amaurobiidae > Amaurobius > Amaurobius ferox. The sequence continues at coordinate 203,371,501 of OX578133.1, read as the reverse complement.
ATTTTAGTGAATAACACTAATATATTAAATAGCAGAATGAGATGGCATTTTGTGAAATGTCCAGGTGCATTGAAGCGAAATGAATAAAGTAGGTTAGAAATATCATTTCACTTTATTTTGTGAATCAAAATAGACATCTTAGGCATATTACACACTGGGTAACCTTATGCAGAATAAAAACAGTACTATTTACGCAACTTGAGCTAATAAGCTCCATATTGGTTTTTCTTGATAATAGTGGAATATCTTAAAGCATGTATCAGTATGGTAATGATAAAGTACTTATGTTACTTAAATACTTTGCGTGCACTTGAAGCCACCATAGCCGCTGTCACACTTAGCCATAAAAGTTCCATTGAAATAGATACTTTAACACCGGCAAACATTTTCTCGACTTCACTTAATTTAAGGACATAATGACTATTAACTTAGTCATTCATGATATGGTCATTTTACACAGAACTCAAAACTGATTCTAAACAGCCATCATATTGCCTAAACAAATCGGTGTTTTTCGTCCAACACCATCGTCCGCTATTGTACTCCACTACTTGACCGAATGACTACTACAGACTGACTGTCTGTCTGACTGACTGATTGACAGAGTTGCTTTAAGAATGCTCAGCTATTTATATCTGAAGATGGGATCATTCCGGAATGCCACCGTAACCGGGAACGTCCCCGGATATGCAAAAGAGTTGCGTACGCGTTGAGTACTTGATTTGCATGAAAATGCATGCGGGAAAAACGTTACGGTTCACACCCGAGAACATAGTTCACAAAGAATTATATTAATTCACATTCACAGGAAATGTGAATCGTGATATTTACCTGCATTTTTCTAACAATTGGCCCCCTCATGCAAATCCCTAAGTCTCGACGCATATGCAACTAAAAATTTATTCTGAGAAACCAAAGTATGTTAATAAATACCAAGGCCCCCAGTATCCTACCAAAAGTGAAGGGAGTAAAAATTTAGAAATTCGCATCATTACAAAAAATGTAAGACATAAATACTTATAATATTGAAAATGTATATTGTAACTTACAAGGTAAGATCGACAGCTAATTTAAGTAGAAACACACATATCCACAATATTTCAAAATTAAGTATAGGCATTCAAAAGGTTTAAATTTCCACAGAAATAGATTTATTGAGAGAGTACAGATAGTAAAGTTTACAAGATAGTAAAGTTTTACAAGATAGTTAGTTTTACAAGATAGTAAAGTTTAAAATTTAAGATAAAAAAACAAACTGAGCATAACTATCAAGTTATCATACGATTTTTAAATTTTTGTATAATCATAATCTTCAAGTTTAAATCTTAAGTATAAACATATTTACTATTTTGTATTCAACACATTAACTTTAAAAGATTAAAAATTTAAGTATTAAGCACAATATTTAAGTTTACAGGAAATTTGAGTATAGACATTAAATTTTTAAAAGCTTAATCCTTTTATCATTTAGTATATTAGAACAAGATAACTATACATAATTAATACTAACAATTGCACAGAAATACTAAAGAAAATTTAAAATATATAACATAAGCACTCAGATAATAGATGTCCTACGTAAAAAATTCAACATGTATTTACTACGAAAAGTGATTTATCATGAATACAAAACTCTATACACATAAGCTATTAACTGGCATTATGCGGGTAATTAAAAATGGATATATATTCAATAATGTAATGTTTAAAAGCTTCAAGGTTACAAATTTTATACTCAAGATACATTAGCCTGTATCAATGAGGGAGAGATAAACAATAATATATAATAACCCCATTTGAAATGTTGTGTATTCAAATTAGCTTTTAAAGGTTAATGGTTTTTAATTTACATTTTAAATACAGGGTTCGTGCACACTCTGAAAATTGGGAATTTACAGGGAATTTAAAAGTGGACTAAAATGTCAGGGAAAATGCAGGGAAAATCGGTTTTTTATTCAAAATTCTGAAAAAATCAGGGAAATTTCAGCTTATTGATCTGAACTCAAATGGGTAAACTGAAAAGTACAAAAGTATCTTATAAAGAACTTCAAACCAAAACCAATTTTAATGACGTAGCGGCTTTGTAAAAATAGGGGAAACGTTGCAGATCACTTGATTTGTTATTTACGAGTGACACATTAACGTGCGAGGGGCATGAACTTCAAGGAGCAATTAAGCTCTTTAGGCATGACTCATGTGGGGATAGCGGGATGTGGGGAGGAAGAACGAAAGCATTTGCTGTGATTGTTTTGATTTAGCATTTTTTAATGATGTAATCAAGAGACACCTGGTTAAGCGGAGAGGGGAAAGTGGATTTATTCATGTGTTGATGCGTTAAACACATATTTGGCATATTTGAAAAAAATTTATATATATATTGATTTTTTATACACGATGTAAAGTTATGTTTTCACAATGAATATTGTAGGTTAAGATAGTCTGATTTCTTTTTTTTCCGAGGTACGTTCTTACCATATATTGCAATAAAATTTTAAATTATTAGTATGTGTAGGATTTTTAAATCTCAGGTTGTATTTTATTATTTTTTATCTGAAATAAATACAGCAGGCACTGTGCTAATTAATTTTCATGAGAGGTGCGAATTTATTTTCCTATTTCCATCCCGTGTTTTCTCTAAAAATTATTTTAATTTAAAGACTTTTTTTTTTGTGGGATTGGCACTGGTAGTACATCGTAACTAATAGTTTCTTTGGATTTTTCCTTTGTTTGGCCACATTTTGCAGTTGGTCAGGATGTCAAGAAAAATTTAGCCGGACGGGAGAATTTAATGCACAGGTGCAAATATGCATGGTCTCACTGCACTGTACGAAAATATGCATTAAAAATCGAAATTTGAAGTTTTCGCTAATTTAGTGAATTATAAAGTATTAATAAGTTTATGAAAATACTTTCTTTACGCATTTTCGAAATCGGAAACTCTTTTATTATTTTTTTGCAAATTGAACTGGCACTGATAATTTAACTTAAGAAAAATGATTTTAATTCCCTGTTGGTATAGCCACCTTTGGAGACCAAAGTGGTCGCTCTTTTAAAAAGCTCTGAACTTGCTGTAGCTGTCAATTATATAGTCTCCATTGCGCCCTTCCTATGCACTTCCTAGTCACCTGCTAAGTGGGCACATACAATCCTCGCTTATTTAGGGGGGTAATACACTGTCGGGCATAATACGCTCTAAATAGACATATTTGGGCTACTGTGTGGGCTTAATACGCCTTAAATAAGAATGCGTGACGCATGTAAATGGTAATGTAGCGCGTCTCGGATTCTAGAGAGAATAGTCTATTAGAATAAATTGATTTGAAAGTGAAATTTCGAACTTTAAAACTAATTCGAATGTAAAACAAAATCTCACCAAGGCGCATTTTTGCGAGAGCTGAGATATCAAATTTTGTGGCTATTGGTAGCTTGAGTTCTCTGTTATGTATAACATAAACATACACCTTTTATTATTTTAAGATTCTTTAGCTTTAAATATTTATCAAAACACCTGGAATCGGATAATTATCTCATTCTCCCCCCCCCCTCAAGTTCGTTATATGACGAGTCATGCTGGATAAAATTACAAAATTTGCAGTATGTGATAGAATAGGCACCATTTGATCAGCTCAGGCGAAATTATAGTCGTATAACCCTAATTTTTTTTGCAGTGCGGTTTGAATTAGAATTTCTGTTACTTGAAACTTTGTTTTGAGACAATGAACACAAAAAGTAAATATAATGCTGATTGGGAAGATGGAAAGTTATATCCAGGGCTCAGTAAATGGATAAAGTCTGTTCCTAAAAACCCATATAATGCATTTTGCAAACTTTGTATAAAACCTATATATTTAAGTAATATGGGAAAACAAGCTCTGACAAGCCATGAGAAGAGTAAGAAGTACGAAAAATTACTATCGAGAATAAATTCGCAATCTCAAAGTAAAATTATGTTTTTTTGAAAGTAAAGCTCTAGACATACAGCATTGGTTGAGAACAAAAGCAGTGAAAGCATGTCTTCTCAACAAGTGGAGTTATTTGATACACAGGCTGTTCAGTCTTCATATGATGTTCTACAAGGTTATAGAAGATTAACAAATTTTGTATTAAAAGAAGATTCTCTCAAAGCCGAAGTTTTATGGGCAATGAAGCTGGTACATTCTCATTCAACATATAATTCATTTCCTGATGTTACACCAAAATGTTTTGAAATTTTTCCAGATAGTAAAATAGCCCAAAATATCTCAATAGGAAATAGTAAAATGGCTTATCTCATATGTTTTGGATTTTCACCATATTTCAATAATTTATTAGTTTCAGAGCTTTGTAATACAAAGCTTGTGTTATGCTTTGATGAAGCATTAAACAGAATTGCACAAAAGGGACAAAAGGATTTGGTTATAAGATTTTGGTCTAAAAGTTTAAATCAAGTGCATACTCGTTACCTTACTTCAATTTTTCTTTTACATGCTACTGCAATTGATTTAATTAAGACTTTTAATGAGGGCACTTCTGAACTTAAAATTAAGAATTGAGGATATCCTAATAATCTTAATGATACATACCAATGCTTAATTCCTGGATTTTCTTGAATCTGAGATATGTTAATTAATTGGTTATTAACCAGATATGTTAATTGCATAACATAGATCTGGTCTAGTCCTACTAGATATAAAAGCTAAACATGCTTCAATTAAGCTAAGCTCCAATTAAGCTCCTATAGGGAAATTTTTGCATTTGATTCACCTCTTCACTTGTCAGTGGGCAATCAATTTTACTAAGAATATTGCCTTTAGCAATAAGAAATGACGTAATAGGATATTTAAAATGTTTAAACATTTTTCATACTTTCTCTATGTACTGACTTTGAAATATGAAAAACTTGTCATCAAATTCTTTAAATTCCACACCTGGTAATTTTTTAATTTTTCCTAATATTTTGATATTAAATTTATTGCTAAGGAGTGAAACAATATGGTCTATATCTTCGTGATACTTGGAAAAAATAATTATGTCATCTACATAAATCAGCATAAGAACTTTGTTATTGTATGTGTAAGCACAATTACACCATTTAAACTTTAATTCTCTTAATTTGGTGTCAAGTTCAATATACCATTCCATTCCACTTTGATGAAGACCATATATGGCTCTCTTTAATAAACAAATATAATCGGGTTGTTCCTGACTGACATAGCCTTGTGGTTATTTCTGTTGGAATTTTACTTCTTATAGCATTGGTGAAAAATTAAAAAAAACAGATGAATAGCAGAGCGTCACAGTGGAGAAAATGAAAGTAGTCAGCGTAAACAAAAACTTTATTTCTGTGAACTTAAAACATCATAACGAACAAAAACATATCCATTTCCGTAACTTTGGAAAATGGTAACATCGTAAAGTTTAGTCAAACAATGTCTCGTCAATTTAATCATAAGACTTCAGTTAGGCCTAACACAATCTGCCAAAAACATTGCCATAACCGGCGTACATGAAGATAACCATCATACGTGATGATGAATACATATCACGAAGACAAAGTTAGATCAAGATACATCAAGAAGCATCAAGATAATCAAGATAATCAACTGATACAAGCACTAGCTTAAATAGCCTAGTATCATTGAAGTTGTAGTTAATGTTTTCCTTCCGGAGTATGCTAATCTCTAATCGGTTGAAGTAGAAATTAGCATAAACCGGAAGTTGACGTCTCAATTTGCAGGACCACAGACCATGGGGGTAAAACTTCTAAACAAGTGATCCGAAAGCGATTAGCAAATTAGAACAAAGTATCTTTTGGATTTAGACTGTACATCGACCGATTCACGTACGTGCTTGTTTACAACCGAAGTTTTTCTAACAACCCAGGTAGCACAAATACGTAATTCTTATGTATCAAGCAATACGTAATCTTTACGTGTCAGGCCATACGTAATTATTACGCAAAAACGGTACGTTAGAATACTGTATACCAACCCTTATAAAAAAGGTTATTATTACATATCCTTATACATTATTATTACGTATCCTTATACGTTAATATTACGTATATTCACATATGTTATTATTATGTATATGCACATACGTGTTTATTACGTATCCATATACGTTAATACGTATATCCACATACGTTATTATTACGTATACACACATACATTATTATTACGTATCCAGATACATGTTAATTACGTATCACATACGTGTATATTACATATATCCACATACGTTATTATTACGTATCCAGATACATGTTTATTACGTATCATATATGTGTATATTACGTATATTCACATATGTGTTTCTTACGTATATCCACATACATGTTTATAACGTGTTCCCATATGTATTTATGCGTTCCCATACACATTTATAATGTATTCCCATACATATTTATCTTGTGTTTCTACATGTATTTATTACATGTTTATATTGTGTTTTTACACATATTTATTTCGTGTTTATATACATATTTATCACACATTGGACAACTCTACAGTATAGTGCATGTTGCAGACATGATATTTACAAAGTTTTATGCATCTTTGTAAAACAAAAATATTGAGCTAGGTGAATATATTTTTACAATAGATGTCAAATTTTCAGATTGTGTTGATTTCAATAATGTACTTGAATTTATAAATTTGAAATCAACACAATCTGAAACAGTATCTTTAAAATTTAAAATACATTCATCTAAATCATATTTTTACAAAGATACGATATATCCAATGTGTCATGTATGCAAAATTCACAATACAGTGACCGCCGCTTATAAGAAACACGTTCGTTTCGCTCGTTTTGTTTCTTATAAGCAGTTGTTTCTTAAATCCGGAAATTTTTTAAATATCGTTCTTCCATTGTAAATACTAACTATTGAACACAATTTTACAGAATTTAAAAGATAAATGTATATAAGTAAAATATTAGTACATACATAATACATTTGTAAATTGAGTTTTGCATTCAAAAATATTTCTTATTTTACGAATTAAGCCTTACAACTTAAAATATTATCTATATGTATGCATATACTAGTATGTAATTAAATAAGAATAAAAAGTAAAACTCATAGGTCGTTCATTTATGTATAAGAGCATAGTACATTTTCATACATACCGTAATCTATTACTGAGGAACAGCAAAAAATTTATCCAGTGTTGTTTGTGCTAATGAGTCTGTGATTAGTTTACGTACATCCATTTCTAAATCATAAAATAGTCCATAAACTTTTTCTGATGCCCCTCTATGTTCAAGAGTTTTTCTAATTATAGTTAGGGCTTCTCGCGACTGTTTGGCTGTAGGAAAATTTTCTTCTTGTGGAACGTCGTCTTCATTTTCTTCTTCATTGCAAACATTCTGAATTTCCGCCACTATGTCATCATCACTTTTTTCTTCAGATGTTTGTAAATTTTCATCGATGTGAATCCATTCTTCGAAATGTGCTTCTAATTCTTCTACATCTTCTGCTGGTATGTCAACATTATTTTTCAAAAATCCTGCTTTACGGAAGCAATTAAAAATGCATATGTCAGAAACATTTTTCCATGCGCCTGCGATCATATGGATAGCATCAAGCAAGGTTATTTTCTTGCTTATTTCGCAAGCCGATCCTTTCTCTTCATCAATTGCATCTACTATTTTCTGTCGCAAATTTGACCGATACAGGGTTTTAAATGCTTTAATAATTCCTTGGTCAAGAGGCTGTATGATGGAAGTTGTATTGGGTGGCAAAAAACAAAGTTCAATGTTTGTCAGCTGTACTACAGGATGAGCCGAACAGTTGTCAAGGATTAAAAGAATTTTTTCTCTTCCCATCAGTTCCCTGTCCCACTTTAACAAAAAGTCTTCAAAAATTCTACTTGTCATCCAGGCATTCTTTGAATTTTCGTAGATCACTGGCAATTTTTTTATTCCACTTAAACAGCGCGGACGTTTGCTTTTGCCAATAACTAAAGGGCTCTTTTTTACAGTTCCCGTCATATTTGTTGTTAACAGAACTGTAACTCGATCTTTTTGTTTTTTTCCAACGGAGGATAGATCATTTTTGAACATCATTGTATACTCGGGCATCGCTCTAAAATAGAGCCCAGTCTCGTCAGTGTTAAAAATTTGATGAGGAGCGTATTTTTCTAATAGAGGTGGTAAGCTTTGCGTAATCCATGAAGATGCCGACTCGGAGTCCGCGTCCTGCTTCTCTCCATAATTTTTTTTGTACACAATGTTATTTCGTTCTTTCCAGCGGCTTAACCAACCATCAGTCGCACGGAACTCTTTTTCTCCTAATTTTTCCGCAAAATTTTCTGCTTTTTTCAGTAAAATTGCCCTACTGATAGGAGCGTTCTTTAATCTGGCGTTAGAAAACCATTGTAAGAGTGCTTCCTCTATAGCAGCTGCCTTTCCTTCTCGTTTCCGTTTTCTTTGAAGATTACAATTTGGCGTCAAAATTTCATTTCTGCCTTTCAGGATTTTACATAATGTTGAGTGCGGAATTTCTAATGCAGAAGCAGCTTCTCTTTGACTACACAGAGGTAGAGAATCATACTTTTTAAGTAAACTTTGCTTTTCAAGCAAAGTAAGGGTTTTTCTCTTTTGCGACATGCTTCCACTAGCAAAACATAAAATGACTAACTAAAGCTGTACGAATCTTATTTGAGTGCATAAGCAGAGATGCCTTTCCTTATCAGTATGTTTCCTTAACTGCCAAAAGATTAAAACTCGTTTCTTACTGGTTTGGGGTTGTTCCCCCTAAGCCTTTCTACGGAGAAATTCTCTGTCATCCTTTGTTACATAGCAAACTCCCACCCCCTCCCCGTACGTCCAGAGACAAGAGATAACAACCCGTCCTTCAGTTAACCTTAAACAAATGGATTTTTTTCTTTTTTACACCCGCGTCGCAAGAAAATCAACAAATTTTCTGTAGAAAACTGTTTCTTATAAGCGGAATCGTGTTTCTTATAAGCGACACAATTTTAATGTTAAAATGAAGTTTGTATTTGTTTCTGTCGTTTTGGGTCTTATAAACGGCTGTTTCTTATAACCACTGAATCTTATAACCGGCGGTCACTGTACTATAGAATCACTCTGTTCATATGTAATAAAATTTTTATTTTAATTTATATTATATATTGTTAATACAATAATTTTAATGCAAAAATGTTTTTTTTTCCTTTATTTTCAGTTTATATTTAAATATATTTTTAATTCTAATTATTTCTAAATATTGCGAAAATTATAATCTACTACATTATGAAATATAATTTTAAATCTAAAAGATAAGCTATTTTAAATTGAAAATAACTTAAATAAAATTTTGGGACATATTAAAACACATAATACTTAAAACATTTTTGCAATTTTTAAAGAGTTAATTTTTTAAAAGTAAACTTCAATATTGAAAATATATCAAAAAACAATATTAATAATATTGTAATTAAGTTGATAGGCTATTTTAAATTATATATGTGCATGCTAAAACTACACATCTCTGATCAATGGTGGTATCATGCAACTTTGATGATTTTTAAGAGTGAAAACAATGAGTAAGGGCACAGAGCCGAAGTAGAACATGTTTCTAGATACACAGAACACAAACTGTTTCACAATTATTTCTAAAAATTGCAAAAATTATAATCTACTACATTATGAAATATAATTTTATGTGTAGTGTTTTTAAAAAAATTCCCAGAATTATGTGTGTTTTTATTTCTTGTACGTATCATGTTTATTTTCTTTTAAGTATAAGGCTCTTTTTACTTCTTCCAGGTATTTTTTTTTATTTTCTTAAAGTATCAAATTATTTTAATTTAGTATTGTGTTTTTTAACATTTCACCCCTGTATCAACTTTTTTTTTAATTTGTTCTAAGTAGCATATTATTTTAAAATTTCTTCCTAGTATATATTTTTTTTAATTTTTCAAACTCATGAATTTAAAAAAATTATATCGAAATATCATTTTGTTAAATGCTTATAAATGAGACTTTTCTGTATGATTTTTTTTTTATGAAAATTCGACTATTATTCATGTTTTCACATTTTTTTCAGTGTCAATTTCAAAATGTACTCTTGTTCATAATGAAATCTTTTCCTTTTTAACACTTTACAACATAGTTGAAAAGTGTTTATTTATTGTAACTATAAAGACAACAGAAATTGCAAAATTTCAGATTTTTTGGGCTCTTAGTTTTTCAGTTATTGACTTTCAAAAAAGCGAAATCTGCCAAAGTTTTGAAATCTTTAAACAGCTGTAGATCAAAAACTATTTAACCTAGAGAGCTCAAATTAGTGTCATTTTCTTTTGCTTTTAACGAGTCTTAATTTGATATATAACATGACTATGCTATTTCAAATTTGAATTTTTTGAAAAGCTTCAAAAAAAATTTTTTTTTTAAATCTCAAAAACACCCCTTTTAATTTTTTTGAAAAAAAATATATGTTTTATGGACTACTTGTATGCCAAGTTTCATAATGGGAAGCCAATGGGTTCCTATGAAAATCATTTTTTTTGTATTAAACTATAAGTGAAATTAGCTAAATTTAATTACAAAAAAATTTAATTTCCATAGGAACGCCTTAACGACCGACTATGAAATTTGGCACACAAATAGTCCCTTAATGTCTTTAATATATATATATATATTTTAAAGAAATCAGTTTTTTTTGGATTTTCTAAAAATAAAAAAAAATTTTTTTAGTTTGTAGTTTTTTAAAAACTCCAATTTAAAAAAAAAAAAAGGAGTTAGAATACCGTAATCATGCTGTATATCAAATTAAGGCTCATTGAAAACAAAAGCACGACACTAAATTGAGCTCTCTGTGTAACATATTTTTTGATTTACAACTGTTTAAAGATTTCTAAACTTTGCCAGATTTGGCTTTTTTAAAAAAGTAAATAACTGAAAATCTAAGAGTCCCAAAAATCTGAAATTTTACAGTTTTTGTAAACTTTTCTGGTACTATCACTGTACCAAAAATGATCAATTTCTGAGGTATCAAGGTTCAAACCATTAATTGATTTGACACGGAATAACATATACAGTACAACCTCGAAAATCCGGACATCCAAAATCCGGAAACCTCCAAAATCCGGACATTTTCCAAATTTTCGTTTTTTTTTTCCCCGGACTGAATAAGTCGTGGATTTAAAAAACAGCAGGGTAAGATTATTTATTTTACACATAAGATTATATATTTTACCGTATTTTCTGGTCGAATTTCTGAACCCGGAAATGAAACGAAAGTTTAGATGGACGGCCGTAGATAGATAGGCTCCTGGTTAGAGCGTGAATTGCGTTGTTAGCGTTAATCCCTCCTCCCCCTCATTCAAGTCACAACTCCTGATGAATTACTTCGCGTAAAATATACATCGTTATTTAAATACGGAATTTTTATTATCAAAATTTCCTTTTCTCATTATTGAAAAAGACATTTTTCTGAAACAATGTAATTTTTAATATTAAACACTTTAAAACGTTATCGTAACAATTTATCACAGATGTTCAATTAAATCTAAAAATCCCGAGAATTCATATTAACGCTCACGGAAATTTATTTTCTTCACTTCGTAGTACGATTTCCATTCTTCAATGTATTCTGTTTTGTCTTCAAAATCTCCTCCCCCTCCCGATATCTGACGATTTTTTCATTCTCATCAAACGTGTCAGCTTGAAATCGACTGTATATTTTGCCTTTTTTGTTTAGAAAGCCATATTTACATACTATAAATAGCAAATAAATAACTAAATAATATCGTATCGCACAGAACCGAACAACAAGGTCATTAACGCACAGAGCTCTCAAAGGGGTCGGCTTGCCACCGGTGACAGTCCGCTGTGTTTACGATTAGGAACTAAGCAAATTCCTTTCTTCGCTTTCCCTGCCCCACCACGTCCGGGTGCTGCCGTAACCTAGTAATGACTCATCGTAATTTAGAATAATCATTGAGAGGAGAGATAATTTTCTTTTTTTTTTTTTGGAAAAGATATTTATTTTATCTTCTGCGATATTTTTTACATATTTGACTATTACTAATAAAGTTTTTACTTTTTTCAGAGTCATCAGTCTTTTTAAACATGACATTATATAGATGCTAGATAATAAAACTTTTAAGTTCTTATTTTTTGTTTTTCGTTCGTTAATAGCGAAAATGGTTTAGACACATTTACACCTTTAAATATATTGTTAAAAGTGCTAATCCTCAATCTTTATTAAATACCGGCACTGCATTAAATCTTCCGGTGCTTCATTAAATCTCGACAAAGCCGATATAACGGAAGTTCTGCACTTTGATGATGATGCGCCAATCGTAAATAAATTGAATGATGGTGAAATTCGCGATATGATATTAAATAAAAAAGATCGAAGTAGTGACGATAAATGTGGAAAAGAAAAAATACCCATTGATAATCTTATGCAAAAAATCGATCATGCAATTAAAGGTCTTGAACAAAGAAGCATTATAACCGAGCAGAAGTAATGTCCATCTACAGGATAAAGAAAACGGTTTTCCCATAAACCAAAATTAATGAAATAACAAATGTTAATTCAAATATTTAAACGAAATGATAAAATGGAATTTTATCATTTCGTTTCGTTCACACATTCTAAATTATTAATGTGTATATTTTTTCTTAGAAATTTCTTTTGCCCTATTTTTTAGATTAAATAATATGTTTTACTTGATTAACTTAACTTTTGCCATTATTTTTACTAAAAATAGTGTTTTATAATGTATTTAGTTAATATCAAATCTGAATTTTATTCAAATTCTATAATCCGGAAAAATCGAAAATCCGGAATCGGCAAAGTCCGGACGAGTCCAGATTTTCGAGGTTGTACTGTACTTAGTACATAACTCATTAACCAGTTGTTTCAAACATTCAGCCCACATATGTTCTTTAACAATTTACTACACACTTAATATTTCACATATGTCACTCAAAATTTAATTTTGTATTTACAATCAGTTACAAAACGTTACTTTTCAAGATCTTTTAAAATAAGTACTTCTCCAAACTGAGTGAAGACAATTTTATCTCTTCCTTGCTCAAGAGTACAAACTCTCCCAGTTGCAGTATCAGGCTCTACTTTTTCAAAATGGTCTCACCTGGCATATTCAAATATTCAATATGTCACTTGGTTGAGGATAAAAGAAAGAGGGAGAAGGTCCTTTAGGATGTAGGAAGCGTACTTTATAGTCGCTCGTCTTTTCAAGAATATATGCAAACTACCAAGATCCTTTCTAGAGTATAGTGACAAATCCAGATTCAATTTTTCCTTAATTAGTTGGTGTAATATAGTCTAATGCTGTCACACGTTCAGTAAACTGGTGTTCACTACAGTAATTATGCTTAACAAGAAGTATATTTTCAGAAATTGGGCAAAAAGAATAAAGTATTTGAGTACCCATGTATTTTAAAAAAAGTCATTCAACTGTGGCGACAGTATTTCTTTAACTTCTTCATACTCATCAACTGTGCTGTATTCAAAAACTTCATTCTTTTTAACCAATTTCTGAAAATCGGCTTCTTGTTAAGCATTATTACTGTAGTGAACACCGGTTTACTGAATGTGTGACAGCATTAGACTATATTACACCAACTAATTTAGCAAAAATTGAATCTGGATTTTGCACTATATAGTCTATAAAGGATCTTGGTGGCTTGCATGTATTCTTGAGAAGAAGAATGTTACGAGCGACTATAAAGTAAGCTTCCTACATCCTAAGGGACCTTCTCTTACTTTCATCCTCAACCGAGTGACGTATTGAATGTACCAGGTGAGACCATTTTACAAAAAGTAGAGCCTGTTACTGCAACTGGGAGAGTTTGTACTCTGAGCAAGGAAGAAATGAAATTATCTTCACTCAGTTTGGAGAAGAACTTATTTTAAAAGTTCTTGAACGTTTTGTAATTATAATTGTAAATATAAAATTAAATTTTGAGTGACATGTGAAATATCAGGGTGGCCACTCTTCAGACACATTGAAATTCCCTGACTTTTCCAGGTGAATTGAAAAAAAATTCCAGACCAGTAATTTTAACATAAAATGCGTGCACATCCCTATTTAGTTACAAATTTGATTAAAGAATCTTAACAATTTAACTCCACTATTCAAAAAAAGTTATATTAAATCAGGAAAAAAAAATACACATTTTTTGTTTTTATGAATAAATTTTGACATTTTTAATAAAAAATACATGTAAATGCAGCAAAATTGGACTACTGAAATATTTAAAAGAATTTAATGGTTTTCACGGAAGACAATAAAAAGAAATAGTCTAAACTGATGTCCTTAAATATGGGCATTGCAAATTGCTCACAATGACAGACATCATTAAAGATATGCAATAACTACACTGTAACAAGCCACAGCCATTGAATAATTGTCAATTCAGCAATGTCAAAAGAATGTCATTAAAATAGAAAAAATATTGTAAAATGTATATAATATTCTTGGCGACATTTGTCCAAAATGGAGCACAAACTCCGCATTTTTGTTTTTTTACGGAATCAAATAGACACATGGCAGCCTTTATTTATAAGTTACGAGTACAGCATAATACTTGGCGAAATTTTTCGAAAATGGCATACAAACCGGGAAGTTCTGTTTTTATAAGGACAACTAGTAAAAAAAAAAAAAAACTAGAATTTTCACAAAATTCCCTGACTTTTCCCGGTTGAGTGGCCACCCTGAATATTAAGTGTGTAGCAAATTGTAAAAATTGAGAAGGAAGAACATATGTGGGCTGAATGTATGAAACAACTGGCTAATGAGTTATGTACTAAATGTATGTCATTCTGTGTCAAATCACTTTGAACCTTGATATCTAAAAAATTGGTCATTTTTGGTGCAGTGATAGTACTAGTAAAGTTTATAAAAACTGTAAAATTTCAGATTTTTTGGGCTCTTAGATTTTCAGTTATTCACTTTTTCAAAAAAGCCAAATCTGGCAAAGTTTTGAAATCTTTAACCAGTTGTAAATCAAAAACTATTTGGCCAAGAGAGCTCAAATTGTCTTTTGTTTTCGATGGGTCTTAATTTGATATACAACATGATAATGGTATTTAACTCTTTTTTAAAATTGGAGTTTCTAAAATAATTACAAACTAAAAGAGAAATTGTTTTTAGAAAATACCATAGTCATATATCAAATTAAGACCCATTAAAAGCAAAAAAAAAATGACACCAATTTGAGATCTCTAGGTCAAATAGTTTTTTTTTTTTGCCAAATTTGGCAGATTTCACTTTTAAGAAAGTCTATAACTGAAAACTAAGAGCCCAAAAAATCTAATATTTTACAGTTTTTGTCAGCTTCACTGGTACTACTATTGTACCAAAAATTATCATTTTCCATTATGTCAAGGTTCAGATCATTGGTTGATTTGACACGGAATGACCCTTGGATGAATATTCAATTTTGCAGTATTTTAATTTCTTAAGTTTTACACCATATGAAATATTGAGTTGAACCGGAAAATAGGCCCCCACTCATTTTTCAAAGTACGATCCCGCGCCAAGTTGGCGCGATTCATCGGGTTGCAATTTCATTTCGTATACTTCGCCAATCTGGTAGCCCACGACTTCTGTTATCCAATCAACGCTGGCTAGCTGGTGCAGACAAGTACTTTCTTGCTATCATTGCAAGTATGGCACAAAATAGAAACATTTTCTATTTTAAATTGGCATAAAATAGAAATATTACCTTTAAAAAAATCAACAGTGGTATCATACGACTGTAATAATTTTTAAGAGTGAACACAGTGAGTAAGGGCACAAAGCACAAATAGAACATGTTTCTAGATGCACAGAACACAATCTGCTATAAAATGAATTAGCATTTTTCGACTAATATTTCTTTTAAGTATATTTTTAATTCTAATTTCTAACAATTGCAAAAATTATAATTACAACATTATGAAATATAATTTTGCGGTGCTTTTAAAATAATTCTAAGAATTATGTGTGTTTTTATTTCTTTTAAGTATCATGTTTTCTTTTAAGGCTTTTATTGCTTCTTCAAAAAATTTCTTCCAAGTATCAATTTTTTTTTTTTCTTAAAGTATCAAATTTGTTTTAATTTAGTATTGTGTTTTTTAACATTTCACTCCTGTATCAACTTTTTCTAAGTAGCGTAATATTTTAAAATTTCTTTCTAGTATATTTTTTTTATTTCTGCAAATAACATTAAATTAATTATAATATTTAACACTGTCTAAGCAGAGAATAAATGAAAACGTGGTCATATTGCATTTGTTATGCTTGCATGTTTATTTCAAATCCTGTAAAATCAAATTATTCTTTAACATGTTTTTTATAGATTTTAGTTTTAGACATACATGTATAATTACACTAAATGAAAGTTGCTTCATTTATTATTATATAGATTAAATTTATTTTATTATAAACACTAACCAACACTAAATAAGTATTTTTACTTGCAGGTAGGTTATAAATGAAGCAACTTTCATTTAGTATAAGTATATTGTCTTAAGTTTAAAATACACAAAAACATGTAAATGAATAATTTATGATTTTACAATATTTGAAATAAACATGCATGCATGACAACAAATGCAATCTCGGACCACGTTTTCATTTAATCTCTGCTTAGACAGTATTAAATGCGAGCATGGATGCACATACCACGATGCTGAAAACATGCACTTTTCCCATTTGCTTTTAAAGCAATATCTAATGCTAAAAGCAATATGTGCATTGCATACAATAAAGCTAGGAAGATATATAAAATAAAATAAAAGTGAAAGCTAAATATAATTAAATAAGTTAAAATATATAAATTAAGCAACATGTTACCCTAACACTCACCTAACACAGGGAAATCAAGTTCAAGATACAAACTTACAAACACGGCGGGAAACGTACTAAATAATTACTGCACTCAGTGTTGCCAGATACACAGAGCTTATGGCTTCGTCCCCTGAGGTAGAAATGAGTCCGTTCTGGAAGCTTCCAGAACTGCGTGACATCATGTCCGACCACCGAAATCAAGTAGCATCGGCAGCGGTTAGTACTTGGGACGGTGAAGATAAACAAGAAGGGAGATCCCTGACCACCTGTGTTGGAGGACAAAGCTGATAGGGGATTAGCAAGAAGCCCCAAGGGGATGGAGGAGGAATGGTTATTTTTATGTATGAAAAATGGTAATTTTAATGTAATATAAACGGTATTTATAACGTATGATAAACGGTATTTATAACGTATGATAAACGGTAATCCATGAAAATGCCTTCGGGAAAAGGGTTCGAGAACAAAGCTGAAAGAGGATTTGAGCAGGGAGGGGGAGCGATAATGGTTATTTTTACGTATGATAAATTGGTATTTTTAATCTAATAAAAACAGTTATTTTAATGTAAAATAAACAGTAATACATACGTATTTCAAGCGGTATTTCTACATACGGTATGTTCATACACGGTAATTCATATGTATGATATACGGTATTTTTATATACCGTTTACTCATAACGGTATTATAACCGATGTATTACCGTTCATCGTATAACACATACGAAAATATAACGTATAAACGGTTTAACAACGGTTATAATACCATATGTGTGTTACCTGGGAAGCAGCCCCCTCCTGCAGATTGAGTAGTCTCATCACATAAATGCAAGTTGTAATCAAATTTAAATTTCAGTTGAACATATACTATATTATAGAGTTTCAAAATATCTTGTATAAATTTCAGTGTATAATTATATTTTCAAGACAAAGTTTAAAAAGTATAAAATACATCATGATACAATTCACATGAAAAATACAAATTTAAATATCTCTATGTCAAAAACAGGAGATACAAATTCAAGTTCTGAAACTCTTAAATACTTCGTCACGCAGTATAAACTCAACAGTATCTAAACTACATGTTGAGGGAATGCCAAATGTTTGTATATTATATCGACAAATCTTAAACTTTTACCCCTTCATCACACAGTTTAAACTCACTAGTATCTAAGCTACTATATGAGAGATTGATAAAATGTATAAGTTATTTTTAGTATGTATCAAAAACTTTAAAAATCTTCGCCACACAGTAATAAACACATTGGTAACTAAACTACACAATTGTGGTTTTGAAAAAGTGTTGAAGTTAATTTTTGAGAAATACAACTATACAATTTAGAATGAATTTAACTTGTTTACATTAGATTTCACATTAGAATTTAAACATCTTAAGAAGTTTTAAAGATTTCACAGAATTTAGAGATTGCTTCTTTGGTGATAGGTTTCGTAAAACCGTCGGCTTTGTTATTTTTGCTATTTACAAATTTAATCTCAAAGAGCTTCTTTTCCACTAGATTTCTTAAGAAATAATATTTAACATCAATGTGTTTGGTTCTATGATTCTCAATGGGCAAATTGGAAAAGTTTATGGCTGCTTGGTTATCACAGAATATTACACTATTTTCTAACTTAACGCTAAGTTTAGTACATTCAAGTAATATGTTCTGTACCCATACCATTTCCTTTGTCGATTCGGTTAATGAGATATATTCAGTCTCCATTGTAGATAAACTCACGCATTTGTGTTTAAATGTCCTCCATGAAATAGATACCCTATGTACAAAAAATATCATGCCTCTCATTGATACCCTATCATCCCGATTAGCTGCAAAGTCAGAATCAGTAAAACAATTTACATTTACAGATTGAATGTTTGATAAGTTTAGTTTAAAATCCCTTGATTTTTCTACATACCCTAGAAGTTTAAGTAAAACATCCCAGTGTTTAATGCCTGGGTTTTCCTGAAATTGGGATAAGATGTTTACGGCATAGCTAATATCAGGTCTAGTTCTGCTGGCAAGAAATGATAAACAACCTAATAAGTTTCTGTAAGGTATATTCTTCATTTGTTCAATTTCTGCATGATTTGCTGGACAATCTGTTTTGCTTAAAACTACACCTTTAGCTATGGGTAAACTAGAAATAGGATATTTAAACTTTGAGAATTTTTCACAAATTTTTGCGATGTATTGATTTTGATGGATGAAATGTTTATCATGTTTTTCCTCAAATTCAATGCCTAATAGCATTTTTGTTTTTCCTAACATTTTAATGTCAAATTTAGTTTTTAGTAATGAAGTTACATAATTTAGATCCGTTTGATTTTTGGCAAATAATATGATATCATCAACGTAAACAATCAATAAAGTCTTATTATTAAAATTATATGCACAATTGTACCACTTAAACTTTATGAAATTGAGTTTTCTGAGAACCTGGTCTAATTCAATATACCATTCTCTTCCGCTTTGGTGCAAGCCATAAATCGCTTTATTTAGCTGACATACATATCCACTTTTGTTTTTGTCAAAAAATCCTGGGGTCTGTTTCATGAATATTTCTTCACTGAGATTGGCATATAAATATGCACATTTGATGTCAAGCTCAGTATGGAACCACCCTAATAAACACACAAAAATAGTAAACAACATCCTAACGATTGTAAAGTTAATCACCAGGCTAAACACTTCTTCGTAAGTTTGCCCCTTTTCCTGGTTAAATCCCTGAGCTACAAGTCTAGCTTTATACTTGCTAACTTCACCCCTTTCATCTCTTTTGACTGTATTCACCCAACTGCAACCGATTACTTTGTCGGAAACAGGTGCAGGCACTAAGTCCCAGACACCTCTTTCCTTCATGACTCCTAATTCGTCTGCTATGGCTGTATTTCATTCTTTGGATTGGGGTGAGTTAGCCGCTTCCTTGTAGTTCCTAGGAATTTGGACCTCTACAATGTTGGCTTCTGGCCGATCCCATGATCTATCTCCCTTGATCCCCCTTAAAATTGAAAAACTTTTTATCAAATTTTATTTTATTTTTCTCACAAAAATGTTCTATATCTTTTAGTGATCTCAACCTAGGTCCCTTTCCTTTGTAATGGTAATAAACATCCTTTCTTGTTCCAGTCATTCTCGGAATGACTTTTCTGATCCAAGTAGTATCTGGATCAGGAACTTGACGATCATCACCAGAGCACCCAGTTTCCTCATTACTTTCAGTAATGTCTTGATCTTCCTCTGATGAATCGACTTTATCCCTCTCCACATACTCCTCGCCAGACGAGTCTGGATAGGTGGGTTCATGAGATGAAAAAGTAAAATTTTCTTAGGTTTCTGATTTACATTGGGTCCTAGACCGCCTTCCTCTGTGTTGCACTCTTCATTAAATCTAACATTTTTAGTTTCTACTATTTTCCCCTCGTTCAAGAGCCATATCCTATATCCACGAGTTTTTAGTGCGTATCTCACCATACTGCCCTCTTGTGCCCTCATATCAAGTTTCCCCCTAAATTGTTTAGGCTTGCCTACAAAAACTTGGCATCCAAACGCTTTGAGGTGAGCAACTGATGGTTTTTTGCCGCTGTACAACTCGATCAGTGTCATATTCTTAAATTTGTGGCATATCCGATTTTTAACATATTCAAAACAAAGTAAAGCTTCTGCCCAAAAATTATCCTTTAGATTGCTATCGTTTAATATTGCCCTAACACAATCCATAGCAGTTAAGTTAAACCTCTCGGAAACCCCATTTTGTTTGGGTGTGTACGTGTTTGTTCTTTCCGCTTTGATTCCCTGTATTTCTAAAAACTTTTCAAACTCAGTGTTACAAAATTCCATACCGTTGTCAGTCCTGACACTTAAAATTTTGGTATTTAGAAATTTCTCTGCTCGATGTTATTGTTTGAACTTATCAAAAACTTCAGATTTTCGTTTCATAGGATACACAGTTACTTTGCATGAAAAATCATCGGTTATGCTAAGAAAATATTTAGCACCTCCACGCGATGGTTTTGGCATTGGCCCGCATACGTCCATATGGATTAGTTCCAATGGTTTTTCCGGTCTTATTCTGTCTATGGGTTTGAACGAAATTCTTTTTGTTTTTGCCAATTTACAACATTTACAGTTAATTTTCCGAACACTGATTTTAGGCAATCCTTTAACAGCTGACACTTTACATGTGTAATGTAAATATTCAAAATTGATATGAAGAAACCTTTTATGCCCGACTTCAATGGGTGATTTTACATTGCTTGAACTTTTAAAAACATGAAACTTACAAGGTTTGCTAGGTTTAAAAATACTAGTATTAGAGTTTACAATTTTACTTTTAGAAACTTTACTGGCATTTCTATTTACATTATTACTTTGATCATTATCCCAATTTTCAACTTTACAAGTTTTAAACTTACTTTTGTTACTTTAATTTTTGAAAGCATGATCATTATTTTCAGTTTTACAAACAGATGACTCATTTTTATTTTTACTTCTAAAATCACTAGACTTTTTAGAATTTTCATTTTTAGGCTTAGGTTTAGCATTTACATTTCCTTTAGACTTCTCAACATTAAAATTTTTTGATTTTTTCTCGTATTGAGGTCGAAGGAAATACAAGCCATTATGTCTTTTGGCATAAAACCATTTACTGCTGTCGGGCTTATAAAAAGTAAGGAAACCATTTTTCCCGGTGAAATTACATTGTTGCTCTTCTAGAATTGAAGCAGCAATTAAGTTTCTCCTCAATCTAGGTGAATACATTACATCTGTCAAATGAATGAAATTTTTTACATTATTTATTTTAACATACATACTGATCGATCCGACACCTTCGATTGGGTTTTCTTGATCACCGGCAGCTAAGGACATTGTAGTTCCTTTAAGCTCTTTAAATTTGTTGAACAATTCCAAATTATTGCAAAAATGCTTAGTTGCTGCTGTATCAACAACCCAACTGAATTTGTCAGTCGATTCAGTATTACAATTTAAAATACTAGACTGTATTTCACTTAATTTTGCATGGTTTAGTTTACAGTTTGCCTTAAGATGACCATAAGTCTTTCATACATGGCAAGATCCTATCCGTTTATTTACATTTACACTTTTAGTAAATACACTTTTAGATTTAGATACATTTTTAGATTTAAGTACATTGAAAGCAAAAGTCTTACTTCCATTTTGTTGTTCGTCACGCTTTTGCTGAGCTATCCTGTCCTCCTCAGCAAGCAGCTCCCCTTCGATGTACTTCAGGGTAAACTGGTCATCTAGTAGTCTATACAACGTCTGCACTATCCCTCTAAAATCGTCATCAAGATGTCGGATTGTCTGAAATGCAACCAGGACCTCAGCCATTGGATGACCGGAATCCTTCAACTTTACCACTAACCTCTTGATCCGTGATATAAAAAGTCCCACTGGTTCACCTGGTGCTGGCTTTTCACTAAAAAAGTTGTCAAACAGCCTCATGAGACCTGCTCTTGACTTTGGCTCAAACTGTTCTGTCAATACATTCCATGCTGTCACTGATACGTCGATTGCAGAAATCAAATCCCGGTATTCAGTTTCCAGGCTATAATAGATTATTGACAAGGTTTTCTCTTTACACCTTTGATAATCTAATCTTTCTTTTCTTGTTGCATCCTCTCTCGGTTTCTCTTCAGTTCCAGTTATGAAGCCATATAATCCATCGCTCATAAGTGCAAACTTTAAGTCGATACTCCATGTTGAGAAATTTTCCCGGCCAAGTTTCTCCATATCTGGTGCTGTCGCCATACTTTGTTGAATGCTGTTGTGGCCCCCGTCTCGGGGCTCGTTCGTTATTTGTTGATGTTTGCAAACTACTTCACCGTTGACTAGGATGCTGTACTAGGGCTGCTAGGGCCCATAACCCTGTTTGTTGGAATTTTACTTCTTATAGCATTGGTGAAAAATTCAAAAAACCAGATGAATAGCAGAGCGTCACAGTGGTGAAAATGAAAGTAGTCTGCGTAAACAAAAACTCACTTTATTTCTGGGAACTTAAAACATCATAACGAACAAAAACATATCCATTTCCGTAACTTTGGAAAATGGTAACATCGTAAAGTTTAGTCAAACAAAGTCTCGTCAATTTAATCATAAGACTTCAGTTAGGCCTAACAGCATCGGCTAAAAACATCACCATAACCTGCGTACATGAAGATAACAATCATACGTGATCATGATACCATATCACGAAGACAAAGTTAGATCAAGATAAATCAAGAAGTATCAAGATAATCAAGATAATCAACTGATACAAGCATTAGCTTAAATAGCCCAGTATAATTGAAGTTGTAGTTTTTCTTCCGGAGTATCCTAATCTCTAATTGGTTGAGGTAGAAATTAGCAGAAACCGGAAGTTGACGTCTCAATTTGCAGGACCGCAGACCATGGGGGTAAAACTTCTAAACAAGTGATCCGAAAGCGATTAGCCAATTAGAACGAAGTATCTTTTGGATTTAGACTGTACATCGATGGATTCACGTACGTGCTTGTTTACAACCGAAGTTTTTCTAACAGTTTCATATAATTTTTCTGACTTAGTGTATAGATAGGCTGATTTGATATCATGTTGGAAATGCATCCAGCCAAGCATACAAACAAAAATAGAGAAAAATGCTCTGATTATACTGAAGTTGACCACAGGACTGAATACTTCATTGTATGAATCTCCTTCCTCTTGACTATACCCTTTAGCTACCAAACGTGCTTTAAATCTTAATTTTTCCTTTCTCGTCTCTTTTAACCACAAAAGGGTTAACCCTTTCGTGATGGCGGCATTCCGGACCCGCCGCTGCCCAAAAGATGGAGCGCTTTGCTTCCGAACTGTTCCCAAAGGACGGCAAATGTTTTGTGCTAAGCCTAACTCTCGAAAAAAATTCACTAAAAATCACCTATTCAACACAGAAATCTACTTTTTTCAGGAATAAAAGAAATATTTATTTTCTATTTGATGTATATTTTTCATACAAATCTGAATACAAAATACTCGTTAGTTGCTCCCATTCTTTTATCTGAAATAAACGAATAATTTCACTGCCTCTAAACCCCCCCCCCCCCCCCCCAAAAAAAAAAAATGCTCTCTTATATTCCTATGATTCACCAACGAAATCATAACGCTGAAATAAAAACAAAACCCGAAATTACATTATAAAATTGTTGATGCTGCAAGAATTGCTCTGTCTGTTTATATTACAAAATCATGTTTCACCGCTTCAAATGGAGAAATAATTCATTGGATCCTCCTTATGCCAAGGTCATGTATCTGCAAAATACATTGAAGTTAGTTCCACGGACATTTAATGCCATCTAGTAGACAAATTAAAACGTTCCATGTGAAAGCACGCATGCGTGCCACTCGCTGTTTACGGTAAAGTTTCCTCCGTCACGAGTGTGTGCCGTCCGTCCTTGAATGCAAGTTCGCAGCCGACATGCAGGCGTGCCAATCGTCCCGAAAGGGTTAACTGTATAGACCCATCTACTGCTTATATGCTTGTATGAAGTGGATGCAGGAACTAGTTCCCAGACACCCCTCTCTTGCATTATGGCTATTTCTTCATCCATGGCCTTACACCATTTTTTAGACTAGGGAGATTTAATAGCAGCACTATAACTTTTTAGTATTTGTATCCCAACATTGCTTGCTTCTGGTCTACTTCTGGCCCCTGTCAACTTTTTCCTTTCCCTAAAATTAAATAGTTGCTGATCGTATTGTATGTTTATTTTCGCACAATACTTCTTTATGTCATTGAGTGACCTCAGGCTTTTCTTGTCTCCGTTAGTGTAGTACTATAAATCTGTTCTACTTCCACCGGGTCTTGGTACGATTTTTTGTTCACAAGTAATATCCGAGCAAAGAGTCATATTGGAATCAACAGGAGAGTCCTTTCCTCACTTGATTCAGACGCATCCTCACCAGTGTCTTCTCTCTCTCCTGCTTTACCCTCTGACTTCTCCCTCAAATATTCCCCCTTAGAACTAATAGAACAGCTATCTTTTGATACTTTCAAGGATATAGTTTTGGGATAAGTAGGGTCCAGGATGTTCTCCACTATATCACCCTTGTCAAATCTTACATTGCAGGTTTCAACGACTTGTTTTTCCTTTGGAATAAGAATTCTATAACCTTTGGTGCTTGTGGCATAACCTACCATGATTCCTTCTTGCGCCCTCATGTCTAATTTTTTTTCTAAGTTGACTAGGTTTGCAACCAAGAGTCCTAAGGTGATTTACTGATAGTTTTCTACCATTGTAGAGTTCTTGTGGAGTTTTGTTTTTGAATTTATGACATATTTAGTTTTTAGTGTATGTAAAACATAAGATGGCTTCTGCCCACATTTTGTCATCAACTTTACTTTCATTCAACATAGCCTTAACACAATCAAGGATAGTTAGATTGAAGCATTCTAACACTCCATTCTGTTGTGGTGTATATATGTTCGTTCGTTCTGTTTTAATGCCAAGATTCTTTAAGTAGGCTTTGAACTGGTTGTGACAAAACTCCATCCCACAATCCGTTCGGATGCTTAGGATCTTTGTACCTAATGCTTTTCTTCCCTGGCTTGAAACTCTTTAAAAATTTTGAAAACTTCTGATGTTTGTTTCATGAAGCAAATAAATACTTTTCAGGTAAAATCATCAGTTATGGATAAAAAGTATTTATTCCCACCTAATGAAACTGTAGGTAAGGGACTACAAACATCCATATGTAGCAGTTGCAATGGTCTAGTGGACCTTATCCTACCAATAGGCTGATATGATATCCTCCTAGATTTATCTAACTTACAGTGTTTACAATTAATTTTCCTGTATTTAAGCCTAGGATGTCCATTTACCACAGAAACCTTGCTGGTCTGATATAGATAATCAGCATTTATGTGTCAATACCTTTTATGCCATAAACAATTTTCATCACTCAGTTCAGTAGCTGAACTGCTAGGCCTAACTTTCTTATTGATCATATCCTTTTTCTGCCTAGTTTTTAATTTTACCTAATCAGAGTTAAATTTAATTTCATTTGATTTGGGTACCCTTTTTATATCCTTTACATTTTTAGAAAAACTGGTATTTTTATCTTTGAACTTTCTATCCCTTTTGGATTTCTTATCCCCCTTTCGATCCTCATTTTTATGCTCATGGTTTTCAATGTTATTTTGTTCACTAGTACTATAATGTGGTTTTAAGAAATATAAGCCTTCTTTCCTTTTGGCATAAAAAGAATTTGTCTCCTTTAGGTGTAAAAAACCACAATACCCCATTAGCTCCCGTAAAACTATAATTTTGTTCCTCAAGAACTGAGGCTGCTTAACAGGTTTCGCCTAAGTTTAGGTGAATATATAATGTTTCCTAACACAATAACATTTTTCATGTCCTTGAACTGGACATACATTTCCACTATACCAATAGCCTCAACTGGATTTTCGATATCTCCTACTACTAGCAACATTGAAGTGTCTTTGCACTCATCAAATTTTGAAAATAATTTGTTATTACAGAAATGTCGTGTAGCAGCAGTATCTACTACCCAGTTGAGCCTATCGCTAGGATCGATCAAAGTATTAGCTTCTATACTAATGGATGTATGTACTTCTACAATATTAGACCAACTAGACTTTAATTTGGGATAATTTGACTTGATATGACCTTGTGGCGGCGCTCGCAACACAGTGTTCTGCTCATGCGCTGATCCGGATATAAAAGGCTGATCTGCCAGCTGAATTACAGACTATTCCACATTTCAGTCCAGATTCAGCTAAAGAGATTCCTGAATCAACAGGTCTGCAGAATGTCAGTTTCGCATAATGATCTGACTTATCATGTTTGTATGCCAAGTTGGTATATACTTCTTATGATTTCTTCTGTTTTTAATGTTTACCGTTGTTAAAATAAAATATAGGTTCTGAATTGTGTGGTGTGTTTCATTAGCCTTAATCCTTCTGAATAAATTACTTACCGGGGGTACTTTAGACCCCGGCTGTGGAGTTTGTGGAGAATAAGTTAGTATCACATCTACAAGTGGATCAAACCTCCACAAGTGGTGACCCGTTTGAACACGTGAAGACTCATGTAGAGGCTCAGCGAAGTATGAAGGAACCTACCATTTGGTGAGATACTCTTTTCTTGCTATCTCATGCTCGCAGTGATCTTCTGAGAATTTGGTTAGTGATTCGGAAAATAGTATGTGTATTTTTAGCTATTTGTATTTTGAGCTATTTGAATTTTGAGATATGTGTATTTTTAGCTATTTGTATTTTGAGTTATTTGAATTTTGAGATATGTGTATTTTTAGCTATTTGTATTTTTAGCTATTTGAATTTTGAGCTATGTGTATTTTGAGCTATTTGTATTTCGAGCTATTTGAATTTGAAGATATTTGAATATTAAGTGTTTTGAATTTTACTATAGAGTTTTACTATAGTTTATGAATTTTACTATAGTTTTGTGGAATAGTATAGTTTGGGGGCTAGTGTAAATATAGCAGAGAATGAGAATATGCTAGAGTGTAATAGGGTGTTTGTTAAAGTGCCCGTGTTTCGGCCAAATAATGTGAAATTGTATTTTGTGCGATTGGAAGCAAATTTTCGAGTTTCAGGTATTAAGATTGAACAAACAAAATTTGACACATTAGTGGCATCCTTGGACCCTCAAATTTTGTCGCATGCTTCAGATTTGGTGTACCAGCCTCCAGCAGATGCGCTGTATGAAGCATTGAAAACTGTTGGAATTTTATTCCTTTAGCATTGGTGAAAAATTAAAAAAAAAACAGTTGAATAGCAGAGCATCACAGTGGAGAAAATGAAAGTAGTCAGCGTAAACGAAAAATCACTTTATTTCTACGAACTTAAAACATCATAACGAACAAAAACATATCCATTTCCGTAACTTCGGAAAATGGTAACATCATAAAGTTTAGTCAAACAAAGTCTCGTTCGTCAATTTAATCATAAGACTTCAGTTAGGCCTAACAGCATCGGCCAAAAACATCGCCATAACCGGCGTACATGGAGATAACGATCATACGTGATCATGAATACATATCACGAAGACAAAGTTAGATCAAGATACATCAAGAAGCATCAAGATAATCAAGATAATCAACTGATACAAGCACTAGCTTAAATAGCCCAGTATCATTGAAGTTGTAGTTAATGTTTTCCTTCTGGAGTATGCTAATCTCTAATCGGTTGAAGTAGAAATTAGCATAAACCGGAAGTTGATGTCTCAATTTGCAGGACCACAGACCATGGGGGTAAAGCTTCCAAACAAGTGATCCGAAAGCGATTAGCCAATTAGAACGAAGTATCTTTTGGATTTATACTGTACATCGTCCGATTCACGTACCTGCTTGTTTACAACTGAAGTTTTTCTAACATTGATCAGATTGGTGTTCATTGCTTCAGATTTGGTGTACCAGCCTCCAGCAGATGTGCTGTGTGAAGCACTGAAAACTAGGTTAATTAAACAATTTGAAGTGTCGCAAGTGAAAAAAGTAAAAACTTTCTTGCAGGATTTAGAGCTAGGTAGTAAAAAACCTTCATCATTTCTAAGGAAAATGCGAGAATTAAATGATAACCAGGTAGATGATGCATTTTTGAAAGAGGTGGGATGAGTAGATTACCCAGCAGGGGCGGCATTTCAGCATTCCATTTGGGGGTGCGAGATTTGCATGTATGAAAATCCACAATATGGAATAAATAAAAGTTTGTTAACAGGGGGGGGGGGGATCACAAAATTGAATTGATGTTGAGAAAAATAATGTTGTTAACATAATTTTTGTGCATAATTATGTTAACATAATTGTTGTTAACATAATTTTTCTAAATACAAATATCTATATTTATTTACTTTTTATCGAAGTTTTAAACGCCGGTTCTTAGAATCTGGAAGAAGAGAAAAATTTGTTACAATTAAATCATAATCCAGTCGTATATCTTGTTCTATAGCTAAAGCAGCTAAATATGAAAGTCTTTCTTGTCCCATTGTACTGCGAAAATAATTTTTCAGCCTCATAAGACACTAAAAAGACCTTTCACAACTGCCTGAGCTGATTGGCACAGTCAAAAACAATTTAACTAATAATGTTATGACAGGAAACACATTTTTTTAAATTCCGCTCTTTAAAATAATCCAGGCGACTTTTAAAATTGGTATGGTCTATGTTTTCATTCTTCACCATTGAATAAAACAGTCAAAATTCACACAGCAACCCCTCTTTCTGGAAGTCATATATTTTGCATATGGTTGAAACATTTTGTTTTTCTTTTTGGACATCTGACATGGATAATACTGAACTAAGGGCAAACAAAACAGGTATATTGTTCTCATTAAATCTTGTCTCAATTTCATTAGGTACTGAATCTACAATTTCATATTGAATATTGAATCTGTGATATGCTTTAACATCATCATGCGGATTTTTTTCACCGCCTCCGAATTCGCATGGAATTTTTTTACGTCTTTTCAGTTTTGGTCCAGAATAAGAATTTTTTTCGTAAAGTTATGTCACAAAACTCCACACTAGATTGAAATATGTATCAGTACGAAAAGAACTGACCGTTTCAATAGTAGCTTTAGCCAAAGCTTGCTCAGCCTGAAAATTAAAATCAGATGACTGAAAATGCTTTGAGAGGGTATTGCATTGATCAAAAACACTGTTCAATACAAACGAAATGAACAAAAATTTGAACGATGTCATGTATGTTAAAAGGGCTTTGGTTTTTCCACCATTGAGAAAATCGTTTTCAGATAATTCTTCCAGTGTTAAAATCACAACTTCAAAATTATTAAGTAGTGCTTTTATGGCTTTAACTCTGGAAGACCACCTCGTATCACTTAGTGATTGTAGAGTTGAAGAGCCTCCAGAAAAAGTATTTGTTGATGAGCGAATCTTTTCGAAAAAAGCATGTCTTGTATATGATGTTTCTATGAAAGAATATAATGCATTGAGCTGCTGAAATGCATTTCTAGTGAAAGGAAGGGATGAGCATGCGCTAACTACACATAAATTTAATCGGACACTTGAAATTAAGTGAAAAGGATAACATCACCCCATTTTTTCAAGTTGAAAAGGGCTCGTTCCAGCTGGAAGTGGGAACTTCACTGTGAAGGTTGGATCTTTTGAAGCTCCATAGTGTGGGAAAACTGACCAGTGGACAGTCGATAAAAAAAGAGAGAAGCCGATAGGGATGAGGAAAAATTTGGGGGCGCGACCGCGCCCCCTCGCGCCCCCTATTTGCCGCCCCTGTTACCCAGTAATATGCAGGCCATTTTGTCGATAAGCATAGAAAGATTGCCCAAATTAGCTGAAATGACGTATAAAATTTCAGATTACAGTCAGGAAATGTATTTACCTTCCGTGCAGGATATTAATCAGTATACCATGGTACCCACATTACAAAAGCAAATTTCAGACTTGGCTAAACAGTTGCTGGAGTTATCTAGAATATGCACCGGTCAGAAAAATACAGAATGCTCAGCACGAACTCAGAGTTGGGATAGAAATAGGAAGCAACGAAAAGGGTTTAATACACAAAGTGAAGATTGGGTTTGTTATTATTATTTTCAATATAAGGATAAAGCCCACAAATGTGTCGCAGCTTTTCCATAAGCACATGGCGCAACACTGTTGCGCCATGTGCTTATGGGAAAAAAAACTGGTAAAAGAAGCAGAAACAGCTACGGTTTTGGAAAAACAGGTAGTAAGTCGTAGCTTATACATTACGGACAATAATTCAAAACAATGTTTTCTTTTGGATAGTGGTAGTGACGACGTTTCTTACATTCCTAGGTCATTTGTTTCACACAGGTTGAAATTGGGTATAGTTTTCTTATATGCTGCAAATGGATCGGGTATAACTATGTATGGTTCAAAGTTATTCAGTCTCGATTTCAGGGCGCTTCGAAAATTTTGCTGGATATTCACAATTACTGATGTAAGTAAACCAATTCTGTGTGCAGATTTTTTACAGAATTTTGGGTTAGTTATAGATATCAAGCGTCAAGTAGTGACTGACCCGATAACTAAAGTTTGCATTAAGGCTCGATATGAACAAAATTGGTACGATTCATTGCCGACGGTACCACTCGGGTTACGCTCAGTATACAGAGAAGAATTGGATGCTTCAGTGACTGAGCTAACATACTGCACAAAGTTACGGCTTCCTGGACAATTTTTTGTAAATAGTCCCACTTCAAACATACGACTCCCAGACTATGTGGCCAATTTGCAACATTTAATGTGGTCATTAAAGCCTACTTCTACTATGCATCATGGAAAACATCTATCTATGTGTCAAAAGATTTAAGCACATGCACACACATTTTCCTTCGCCAAGGTGCCATTGCTAAATCCCTACAACCACAATATCAAGGACCATACAGGGTTATTAAACGGTTACAAAAAGACTTCATAATTGAAGTGAATGGTAAAAGTGAAACAGTTCATATAGATAGAGTAAAAGTTGCATACATTTTACAGGACTTTAATGAAAGAAACTATACAACACATTCAGGAAGAAAAGTTAGATTTCATATAGATAGAGTAAAAGCTGCATACATTTTACAGGACTTTAATGAAAGAAACTATACAACACGTTCAGGAAGAAAAGTTAGATTTCGCCTCCCTCCGTGAGGCTAGAAGGGAAGTGTGTGGCAGCGCTCACAACACAGAGTTCTGTGCATGCGCCGATCCGGATATAAAAAGGCTGATCTGCCAGCTGGATTACAGACCCTTCCACATTTCAGCCCAGATTCAACTAAAGATTCCTGAATCAACAGGTCTGCAGAATGTCAGTTTCACATAACGAGCTGACTTATCATGTTTGTATGCCAAGTTGGCATGTACTTCTTATGATTTCTTCTGTTTTTAATGTTTACCATTATTAAAATAAAATATAGGTCCTGAATTGTGTAGTGGGTTTCATGAGCCTAAATCCTTCTGAGTAAATTACTTACCGGGGGTACTTTAGATCCTGTCTGTGTAGTTTGTGGAGAATAAGTTAGTATCACATCTACAAGTGGATCAAACCCCAGTATCACATCTACAAGTGAATCAAACCCCCACAACCTAACTGTTTACAGTAAAAACATGGTCCCTTTACATTACTCTTGGAATTTACATTACTTTTGGGTAGTTTCACATTAGACATTTTAGACATTTTTGCATTATTCATTTTTACATTATTTCTAGAAATTTTTGAATTAGATGTAAAAATGCAGAAGTATTAACACTTACATTAGTCATGTCGATGTTTTGTTGCCACAGCCTGCCTTCCTCGGCTAATAGTTCAGACTGTATTTTACTTAACAAAGTCTGCATCACTCCTATATATAATTTACACTATTCCCCGGTACTCCTCAGGTAAGTACCATATAGCCTGGAATGCCACATACAAGTCCTCTATTGGGTGATTAACATCCTTTAACTTGGTAACTGCCTTCCGTATTTGTGAACAAAATATGTCAATGGGCTCATCATGTTTCAGGTGTATTGAAAAAAACTCATCTAGTAACCACACCAGATTTGCATGGGTAGGAGCTTCAAAATATGCTGTTTGAGTGTCTCCCAGGCATCGGCTGGTTCATCTGAGATATTTATAAGTTCTTTATATTCTGGTGAAAGACTCTGATAAATTATAGCCAGCGCCTTGTCTTTTCTCAATAAAAGTCATCATAGTCCCAGCGAGATGTGTTTTTGTCTACTGGTTTTACAGTCCTGTCTACATATCCGAAGCACCCTTCTGCCTTGAGACCAAATGAAATCTCAGTGCTCCAAGTGACGTAATTGTTTCGCATTAGCAGTTCTACCCTTCCTGCCTCCATGGCTAGTGAAGTAATGAAGAAGCAAAAGAAAAGTCCTTAGTATTGTTGTTTACATTTAAACAAAATGATGCCTTTGCGGCCCCCATCCCTTGGTTCACAAAAAAACACAGTTTTCTATTGCATCGTTTTCATTTATTACAAGACATTCACTTGTGGTTTTAGGGCGTTTAACTGGCCCATAACCTAATCTGTTGCATAGGTGTAGAGTTGTATGAGCCCATGGGGCTTGAGCCCCCCCCCCCGAATAATTTTCAAAGGTGGACCCCCCCCCCCCCCCCCCCCTAATATTCTAAAGGCCATTTTTTTTTTTACACCAATCTGTATCTGTGGCAGTTACTGAAAGTTTCTCATTGTGCAGTTCACAATTTTTTTCTGGAAGGATCTTCAAAGAAAACAGCTTAAACTCATACTCCTCAAAGCTTAAACTGCAGGAACACACATTGCCTGAGGGTGTGAATAATCTGCTTCTTTACTTTTTATGACCAGGAGGATGTTTCATTATATGCCTTTTCCGGTAAGGCAAATGTTAACCACATGGTTGGAAAGTAATTGATTACACCCAAAGACATTCTTTGATTTATCTTTTGTTGGATCTCTACTCCATGGGAGCTAAATTCAAATATTCCAGGTGGGGGAGGTTCTGAAAGAGACTAAAAGAAATGCTCACTTGTTAGGAACCGTTATTTGAAATGATGTATAGATATTGACTTTTGATTATTTTTGAAATTTTAATCAAGTGTTTGAAATAAAATATAAAAATGAATTGATGACGATCATTATGTTACCTATGGCTATAAAAATTTTAATTAAGTTCGGGAAAAATTCTCATTTTCATTGTATATCTTAACTCTTTGGTGTTCGAATGTGGTGTTTACCCCTTTCAATTTTCCATATCATATCATTCAAGATTTTTGTCTACTTAATAATATCGAAAACTTTGATAATTAGTAAAAGATGAAAATTAGTTATACAACTCTGTACTGAACAATTGTGGTATATGCAGGGGGATGGGAGCTCCGCCAAGGAGCAGGACTGCACATACAAATTGCGGGACCCTCTAAAACTTTTATCATTGGCCCCTTTATAGGCCCCATTTACAAACTTTCATCATGGGGCCCCCTTAACAAACTTTCATCATGGGCCCCTTTACAAACTTTTTATCATGGACTTCCTCTACAAACATTTATCATGAGTCTCCTTTACAAACTTTTATCATGGACTCCCTCTACAAATTTTTATCATGGCCCTCTTTACAAATTTTTATCATGGGCTTCCTCT
Organism: Amaurobius ferox; assembly: GCA_951213105.1. Taxonomy (NCBI): domain Eukaryota; kingdom Metazoa; phylum Arthropoda; class Arachnida; order Araneae; family Amaurobiidae; genus Amaurobius; species Amaurobius ferox. The sequence continues at coordinate 203,337,586 of OX578133.1, read as the reverse complement.
AAAACTTTTATGATGGGGCCCCCTCTGCAAACTTTTATCATTGGCCCCTTTATAAACTTTTAACATGGGCTCCCTCTACAAACTTTTATCATGGGCCCCCTTTACAAACTTTCATCATGGGTCCACTTTACAAATTTTTTTATCATGGACCCCCCTTTATAAATTTTTATCATGAACCCCCTTTACAAATTTTTATCATGGACTCCCTCTACAAACTTTCATCATGGGCCCCCTTTACAAACTTTTTATCATGGGCCCCCTTTATAAACTTTTTATCATGGACTTCCTCTACAAACATTTATCATGAGTCTCCTTTACAAATTTTTATCATGGGCTCCCTCTACAAATTTTTATCATGGCCCCCTCTACAAATTTTTATAATGAGCTCACTCTACAAATTTTTGGGATCCCTCAAACCCCCTTTTGGGATCAAACTTTTATCATAGATCTCCTTTACAAACTTTCATCATGGGCTTACTCTGCAAACTTTTTATCATGGGCCCCCTTTACAAACTTTTATCATGGACTTCCTCTACTTTATACATATAGTAAGTATATAGGAGTAAATAGTATATAGGAGTAAGTATATAAGAGTCTAGAGTAAGTATATGAGTCTTTAAGTATATAGGAGTCTAGAGAGACATTTCTAGAACGAATGGAGTGAAGCGAATGAAATTTATAATTTGAAAGGAAAATAAACATTTGGAAGGTCACAAATTTTCAAACTTCTTGTATATTATAAAAAAAAAAACGGCATCTAAAAATGTTAAATAAACAAACATGTTTTCATTAGAAATGAAATGGAACTTAATTTAGAATGATAGCATGAACCGTCCTCATGCTATTACACTTTTTTCGAATAAATGGATCAAAAACTATGCATAAAGTTAATAAAAGAGTATTTATACGATAAATTTATTAACGACATTCTCGTATATATAGCGTGTTCTATTCATGAGAAAAGACATGTTAATTTTGTTTTGTTCAATAATGCTATAAATTTCTGTTTATGTTAGTTATAATACACTGCTAGTATTATTGTGAAATAAATTCTAGAATGTGGATACATGGTTTTTATTTTATGTGAATAGCATCTATGTTTGGGGTTTCTGTGGAGGGAAAATGGAGCGTTACGAAAAATGTAAACCCTTTGGGCGCTTATAAAAATAATTTCAATATTTAGAACTTTTTTTCTTGAAAACATAATAAGTATTTGTCCGAGCGAGTGTTTTTTATTCTTATTTTCATTTTAAACTATAAAATATAGATATAAATAGTAAACGATAAAAATATGTACTAGGAAATTTTATATCAAAATCAATATTTATTATTAAAAAAAGCTTTTCGAGTTATCATCTTGCCAAATTGAAGAAGATTGAAAATTTTCCATTTTTTCAAGTTTGTGATGATTTCATCTCAAAAACCAAAAGATCTAGCTTTGAACAATAAGCATGAATTTGTAGCTCTTTGAAAGCCCTACAAGTGTATATAATTAGATTCTGGATAGAACCCTATTAAAAAAAGGTTTTTTTTTTCCATGTTTCATACTTTCACTTGAAATATCCCTGAAAGTATAAAAGATAGATATAATTAGTAAGCAACAGAAATATGTATGGGAAAATTTAGTTTCTAAATCTATTTTAAAAATTTCAAGTAATCATCTTCTAAATCTATTCAAGTTTTCAAGTAATCGTCTTGTCAAGTGGAAGAAGTTTTTCAAACTTGAAATGCTTATATCTTAAAAGCTAAAAGTGATAGCTATAAACAATAAGCAAGAATTTATTTTTCTTTAAAAATCCTACAAGTGTATATAATTGGATTTTGGGTCACTTTCTTGGTTTTTGAAGTATAGTAGTTATAATTTCGATATTTTAGCATTTTTACCTGGGTTTTCCAGTGGGTGGGAAAGCTGTAATATTTGAAATGCCACGATTGTTGCAGCTCAGTCTAGTTACTTACTCTTTTGTGAAATATTGGTGCACAAGCACGAGAAATTTTGTTTTGTTTAAAAAAAAAATAGGAATTTAAATGAACTTGGAAATTCTAAAGATATTTAATGATTGGTAAGGTTTGAACAGAATAGGTGGAAATATACATATTCAAGTACATATTTATGTGCTCTCAGGCAAGTTTATAGATTAACTGGAATGTAAAATCTCGTCAGTGAGTTTAATTTTTATACCGCAAATCATGTTGGTAAAATAATTGAATTATATTAAAGTGGAGTCTATGGTCAGAGTTTCCAGATGAAATCGGGGTGAAAACTAAAAGCGCAAGCTAACTATAAATAGTTCCCGAGTAATTTGCATGCTTTGAAAGCCTGTAAACAAAATAAATGAGTCTGAAAAAATGGAATAAACTCATTGAACTTTATTGGATTTTTATCTTACAAAATATCATTCACGCAAAACAATTTCGGCTCCATCGGACTAGGGTCACCGCCGATTATATTTTTCTGAATTTATCAGGAATCAGAAGTAACTTACTGCATTATGTAGTGTCATGAAAGTTGCCCTCATCATTTTTTTTTAATAAAATTTGAATTTGTAATTGGATAAATTTTATGAAATATTTGTACATCTTAGCAGTAAATCATTATAAACAAATCAAACAAATGATCTCATGAATAAATTAGAAAAGGAGCGAGATTTAGAAAAAGCATTTCAATCCCTAAAAAGCTAAGATATAATATAACGAGACAAGCCAGAATTTTGCAGGTTATTATCAGCAATTTATTTAAATAGCTAATCTTTAAATATTAAATTAAAAACTCAAAAATATTTAAATTTGTGTTTTTGATTTCACAGATAAAAACCTGGAATCCTATTTCGAAGCTGTTTGTGACTGTCTATTGTAGCCCCTCTAAAATCTGATTCAAATACTGCAGGGACATAGATTCAAAATAATGGAATACTAGCCAAATTACAAGAAAATTTTACACCTTGACAAATTTAAAATTTGTTTTATTGTATCACTGGAAGGAATTACCTGATGTTGACCGGGACATAAATAAACCCCTGCTATGTAAATAATACATTTACAGACAACACTACTCAGTTTTCTTCAAGTACTAAACCGGCGCCAAATTACCACGTATGCTATCCGCAAAGCAACAAGAAAATACATCTTCTCCGTAATGCAAAAAATAAATGAATGAAAGATTAATAACCTCTAAGAGATGAACGTGGCATTAGATCATTATGGTAGCTATTAAATCGTATGAGTAGCTGTTACATCATATCGATGGCCGCAGGTTCTGTAACTGTTAAATTGCAAATAAAGCTACTAAGTCATATCGGTAACTGGAGATTATCTGATTTTGGAATTTAAAAATTCGTTAAAAAATCTCGTTAAAGTTTTGAAAAAAGGCCATTGAGATGCATTAGTTCAGGTATAGATGCGACTGTATGAAAAAATTCAATGCGGTGGACCTCACGAGGCATTGTGGATAAACAAACAGACATATTCTTCTTTTTTTTATTATAGATTCACTGTGGCTGAAGACGATAGAAATGTAATGTTTGAAATGTCCCTGAGTTTGTGATAAGTGAATGAAAATATATAAAAAATGTTGGAAGATACAAAACCTAATCCAAATGCAGGGAAAATATGGGACAACAATTAAGAAGAAAATGGGGTAGGAGGGTTAAAAATTAAAATATTCTTATTTTGTGTCAAAAGATAAAGCACATCACAAAATTAAGAGAGTGAAAAAATCATATTTCCAATCATTGAAGGGCAATGCGGTAAAAAATGCAATATTTTTTTAATTTTGGAAAAATAATAAATGAAATCATCTGAAAAGAATTGAGATACGTGGGCCCAACAGAAACACAAGCAATGCTTCCAAATTCATTAAAAAAAGGGGGAGGGTGTTAGAAATTAAAAATATGACTTTCGAGTGGGGTAATAAAAATAGGGTGTATTAAAAATAAAAAAAATTCCATTTGTTGGAAAAAAAGAGCGTCAATCTTTTAGATAGCTTCTTATAGACAGCGAAGGCTGGATGATTTGAGCTTCTGAAACATTAAAATATGCATTTTAATGGGAAAAATACTTTGAAACGTGTCAAAAATTTTCTAAATAGCACATATATATTCGAAAGTTATGTAAAAAATTATAATAAATAGAAGTATGTTTAAATAAATCTACTAGATTTTAAGCAGGGGAAACTCAGCTTTTTAGCTTCAATGGACGCTACGCCACTGGGTGGAAGTCAGAGGAATTGATTTTCCCAATAGAGCACCTATATGAAAATTGTAATTGATTAATCAATGGGGGAAGGGGCGTACTGAATGTACTAAAGGTACTTATGAATAACTATGAATACTTGCCTCAGATACCTATGAATAACTCGGTACCTATGAATAACTTGCCTCAGATTATTCAAATAAATTGCTATCATAAACGATTTTTCACAAAATGGTCGTGTACACAAGTTCATAGACTTACACTTTCTATATTACATATTCTATATACATCTCTCCCCCATTGACTAAAATATTATATTACTTTTCTATAGAAGATATATTGGAAAATGAAAACCCGCTCTATTAGCTCCATCCATTCGATCATCAAGTTCTTAGCTATGCTTAAAGGTGTACAGAGGGATAAGGATAATAAATTGTGTGGGTAGAAAAAACATCACAGTATCAAATGTGCATTTTACAAATTCTAAGACTAATACTAATCTCTACTTAATACTTTACCTATAAGTGTATTGCATTATAATTATAACTAAAATTGCAATTATACAAAAATAAAATAATATATACAGATTATTAAATGTATATCTAGGCAGAAATTTATATGCGTAAGCAAAAGAATTTGTCAAATTCGTAGCTATTGTGCCTGTAGAATAAATTTATTTTACAAAATAGCTCTAACAATTTTAGAACAACTTTTGCACTTTTAAGCAAATATTCATAAGGAAATATTTTACTTCCCAAAAACCTTTTGTATCTTTTTTTTATGTAAATAAAACTGGGAAAAATTATTAAATGAAGATCATTTTAGTCCGTACAATAAATTGTCTCTGAAATCATTATAGAAGAACCATGTTTCCTGTAATTCTTTAATGTTTTAATAAAATCCAAAAAGTTACATTAATTTCATTTATATTAAAATGGCACAGAATTGGTTTAATTTCAAAAAAAAATTTTGGATACGCCCGCAAAAGTATTATATAGGTATTATTTTAGTATATAAAATGAAAGCATGAAAACATTTCTTTGTTTATCAATATTATTCTGTGATCTAAATTCTTCTGTGGCATAATCTAAACTCACCAAAATATTTAATTAATAATAAATCTATATTCAGCAAAAGACAATCAACTAAGAAATTTGAGGAAAATATTTTAAGTAATTGAAAAAAAAATTACCTAAATAGTTAGAAGACTCTCAACAAAAGAAAAAGACCCATAAGACAGACATATAAACAGCACGGCAGTGATATAATGCAATACTCTGAACACTTCTAGCCACTGTGCTATCTGAATGGAAAATGCACAGAATATTCTGTGGAAAAATGCTTCAGCTGTCCTCCAGTCAAGCTAAATGAGCTTTGGTAAATGACCAAAAGAACAACTATTCTTATGGGATGCTCCAGGGCTCCCGTCAGCTGTCGGCATATTTTATGACATACAAATACCCTTTCTTTCTGCCCGTTTCAAATTTACAACTTTTTAGAAGTGCGATAGAGACTGCATCCATGTGTTTACAATTTGAATTTGAAACTAGAAGCAAATCGTGAAAATAGCCCTCAGGCTTTTTCGTAGCCGGTATTTGGGGAAACAAATTCTCCATCAGGGATTACAGGCTTCACCCAGCTGCAAGCTGTATAAAATCTTATCTCCTAAGTGTTTGAGCACATATATTTTCCAGGCAACCTACACATTGTTGCAAAAAAGACCTAATTACAGTAGTGAAAACGATTCTATAAAAAGTTACATCAATTTTATTTACATTAAAATGGCAGAGTTGGTTTAATTTCAAAAAAATTTTTGGATGCGCCTGCATAAGTCATTCTTACTACACCTAATTTCACTTCCAAATGGTCGCCCCTAATTCGGCCGCTGTAGGCAATTGTCCACGCCTTAAACCGGGTCTGATTGCTTCCCTATTTTTCATTTTATTTTCGAATAATTTTTCGAAAAGATGAGCATGCTTGCAGATTTAGATAATGAATTCTAAAAATGCCCACTAAAAGGTTAAAGTAACGAAGCTATATTCAATATATGTGAAAACTTCCAAAAGTTTGATTTGCAAATTACACATGTAAACCTATGTTAATTTCTTCCAAAAAGTAAATTTCAGAGCTTTGATTTTCTTTAATACTTATAGAAATATGTACATAAAATAGTATATATATGTATACTATATATCCATGGACATAATATGAATTATGCAAAGTACGTAGGTATATGCACCTATATGTACCCTAAAAAACCCCAACTTAGGCTTGAAATAAATGAACATAAACAAATAAAGTACGTATGTAGAAAAAAATTCGGTTATTTTTGTCTGATGAAGGGAATGTTTACACACTCGATCAATGACGTTGTCCTGTGTCACAATAGCCGAAAACACATCATCACTCACTTCTGATTTGAAAATGCAGCAAGCGATTGATGTAACCTTTCGCCTCCTTTATAGAAATTATGGAGAAGTCCTCATCCTCATTGCAATTGCCATCTTTATCCGTTGGGGCCAAAATGTCCTCGTCCATCAGATTTTCCGTAACAGCCACGTCATCGTCAAAATGAATAAAATCTTCAAATGTGATGCGATTTTCTTCACTTTGAGGCATGCGATTCCAGTCTATTGCAGCATTTGACTGTCTGCATTGTAGAAACAATGCCACTAAAGATTTTTCAAGTTCAGGAAACTCATCTGTTTTTTATCGTTTAACCTTACTGCTTGAAGGGGTTGCCATGATGAAGTCCTTTTTTTGTAAAATCGATGTCAGTGTAGGAGGAATTTGAAAGCATTTAGCTATGTTGATTTTTTTTCTCACCATTGGCAATGGTTTTATTTTATTTTATTTTTATTTATTTATTTATTTATTTATTTATTTATTTGAAAATAGAAAGACACTTATGCGATCGTTTTGAACTCATTTTGAACGCAACTGAAGACGAAAATAAAAATATGCAAATAACTCATACGACGTGTGGACCACGTGACTTTCGACTATGCAATTCTATGGTCAGCAACCTTCTTCCCTTCCCACATTAGCAGACGGGGCAGTTTTTTCTCCCTGTTTAAGAATGGAACAGCCGAAGGTCAAACACCTTCCCTTTAGAGCCACACTATAGGGAAGGGGGAAAGTTTCATTTCGAATAAACGGGATTGTTGACATGGTATATTACAATTTATAAGACTTTTTGTTCCTCTTGAGTGAGAAAATACTTACGAATAAACAAGGAGACTAAAATGCATTGTTATTTTACGATTACTGCGAGTTTTCCTAGGGACCTGGAGTTTATTATGAATAAGCGGGATTTACGAAATACCAGGATGCCAATTACCGAGATTGTACTGTATAAATATATTTATTTTTTCATACATCCATTAGAGTATTAATTTATATATCTATATGATCAATAAAATAAAATCAAACTCATATCTCTTATTGAAACATTGGAGGATCCCTTGGTCTTGGGGTATGAAACAGGAAAGTCCGATTGAGAATTGCCATGAATCTGTACAGTCACTAATATAAATGATCTTACTGGGGACTGGATCTCAAAGTTTATAAGACTACGGGCACTAAATGTTTTGCTTGTTGTAGTAATTACCATTGTCAACATTCCAAGTTTGATCCATGCATTGCCTTCATTGATACTATTATTCTGGAACATTAGCATGATGTAACTGGAACACACTTTCTCATTCTGTAGAGTCAGAGATTTTGAAAATGTTTTTTATTTCCGACAAAGTAAAAATCTTGAAAATTGAAAGGTAGGACCAGCTTTCTTTGCTAGTGGCCTCAATGATTTAATTCAATTAAAAAAGGTGAGTCTTAAAGGTAAGGACTGCAGAATGAATGCCATCTTTGTTTGGTTAGCAAAAGTTATGAAAAGGTACTTCCACAATATATCTATGAACAGTTCCAAAAGCGGCGAATTTCTTGTGTCCATCATCAGAGTGTTATATAGCCATTTCAGCAAGAATGCCTTACTCTTGGCCTGAAAGCATTTTTGGAAGCTAAAAATTTTTGCTTCCACCTTTTTTACTTCCAAAAACTGATCTCTCAAATATATCTAATGCTAAATGGCTCACCTGTCCAAAAAAAAAAAAGGACCGGCTCACCAACAATTATCAAATTCAATTGTCAAATGGCAAAAAAAGGTCCCAGCTTTGTATGTGCAAAACAAACAGTATCACTCCCTGGCAATAGACTCATCTAATTCTAATTTGCTGATGGTGATGTGATACCTAAATAAACCTTATCACTACGTCCTGGGCCATGGACTGAACTGGCGACAAGTAATTACTACATGCAGTCGATGGCAAGTTTGACCTCTAAAAGTTTTCAAGGTTGCTTCAAAGTATTAATGCTGGTCAACTAACATTCTTTCGCACGGAACTCAGTGGGGTAGGGCATGTCAATTGCTCATCAATCCTACTAGCTGGCTATAAGCACTAAAATTTTAGGCAGTTTCTTTGTTTCAATATCCAGTAAGCACCTAAATTACCAAGGGCCCCTCCTGAAAAATGGATACTGATTGCAAAGACTACTTGGGAGTTCTAAAAAGGAAATTATTAGAGAATGTTTGCCCAGGGCTGTTTGTTAAAGAATTACCTCTGTGCGTAAAATGTAAAATGGTTGTAAAAAAGCTAATTGTAAAGCTATTAGTTGGACTGGATTATTTAAAGTCATTATTTGATCTTAATTCTGAAAATTTAATTTAAATTTAAGAGTAAATTAATTTAAAAAAATCAAGTTGAAGTTTAATTTTGACTAAAGAAAAAGTAATTCGAAATAGTAAACAATGTCAGAAGGCATTGTTTTCTGACGCAGATTAAGAACCAACACCCGCGATAACCTATGGGTTTATGCCGACTATGAAGGGTGAGGCTAGGCTAACTATGGACCAACGGTCAACAGCACAGCCAAGGGAACGAAGTTGACGAAATCATTCACCGGACAAGGTCCGAAGATGATCCTGAAGGACCGACCCCGGTTGCTGACAGGTCTGGAGACAGGCCTCAAAACCTGCTCCTCTCCGCCACCTGGAAGAGCCTGCTTCACGAGTACTGAGTAACTTACGGCTCAATCTACAGGTTAATGTACCACTTAGGTGAGGTAGGAGGAGGATATAGAGGAATCCACTCCCTCTTGCATATAGCACCTCCTTCGGTAGGGTACCCAGACCTAAAAGTATAGCTCTGGTTCTGCAGAAACTTGACACAAGCCATTTTGAGATTCTATAGCTTTTTTGAAAGTGTGCTTGTAAAAAACAACTTTTGTACTTGGGAGTTTTTACTGTCATGTGATGTTTTTGTGAGATTTCAATACTTTTTGTAGAAATATTTTTATGATTACACAACAATGATATAGCAGGCATTACAGATTTTACTTTATCACCAAGTACCATTTATTCATGTTTTTCAATTTTTGAAATTTTAAATCAAATTTATCTTAGTTTAAAAATATATCTAAGTTTATCTTAGATATCTAAGAAATCTTAGAAGTTGTAAAAGAAAAGTATCTACCTTCCACCAGAATACACAAAATGAGCCATCATTGGTTCTGTAGTTTAAGCTGTAGGTCTATCAACACTGAAGAAAATGATCAAAAAACGATATTTTTAACACTTTACAACATAGTTGAAAAGTGTTTATGACTTTGTTCATTCTGTCTGTCTGTCTGTCCGTTAGCACGATAACTGCCGTAAAAATGACTTTATCAAAATTAAATTTTAGTATGTTTTTTAGACGGTCTGTGGGACCTATGGGAATATAAATAAATAATATCACCCAATTAGTTTTTTATTGAACCCGGGTTGAAAAAATGAAATACATTGAACCCTATGGGACCTAATTTTTCAAACATTTTTTTAAGCAAATTTAAAATTCACAAATTGCTTCGAAATTTTTAGGAAATATTCACATTATCCCATAATATATATTAAAAAAAATTCAGTAAAATATGTTAAGTAGTTTTTAATTAAAAATTATTTAATATAGGGAAAAAAACAAATTCAATTAAATTCTGACTTTTGGGATATCCTCCAGAAAGAAAAAAGAGATATATTATATAATAAATATCTTTCCAAGAGTTTAATCATTTTGTATATGAGAGAGGCTTCACATTTTAAAATACATTTGGTAGATAACAATTTTTCAATTTTTTTTTAATTTTATATAACTCTTAATGATATACTTATTTGATGGCATTTTTATGCACTTTCCTACGTCCTAGAGAGTTAAAATTTGGTACACAGCTTAAATTTGTTGAACATTTTATTCTACAAAAATTTGGTGGATCTTTAAATATAGATCATACATTTTTTTTCGAAATGGCCTGCAAATAATCCCCGTTCACTTCTATAAATCATTGTTGTAATATTGTTAAAAATTCTGATGTGGGCAGCACATGTCTTTCCCTGCAGACTCATATTCACGTTCTCTTTATTTCTTCAATAATAATTTGAGTTTATCTGCACAAAATAACAGCCATAAGTATTTTAAATGACATTGAATTTGCACGTTAAACTTGAATTTGGTTCTCATTTGATAGCTGGACTTATTGTCAAAGGTGACGTAGCTAAAACACGAAAAAACTAGAATATCTCAAGAATGGCTAGTCCTAGAGTAATGGTGTTAGTCTCATTCTTTTTGTTGTCAAAAATAATGTATAAAATAGGAATTTAATTGATATAATTGAGCACACATAGTCTTTTATTTTTATATTTAAGGATTTTTGCGGGCCATTTCGCAAAAATACCCCGTTCCTTTTTCCCGAATCGTACTAGAATAACCTACAAAGGATTTATATACCAAATTTTGTTAAATTTGGTATATAAATCACTTGTAGGTTATTGAAATATTATACACCAAATTTTGTTAAATTTGTTCCATTAGTTTTTAGCTAGAGTGGATAAAGGCAATTTCTGCTGGCTATTTCGCAAAGAAGGCATATTCTTACGAATGCATACGAAGGCATGCATATGAATCGTACTATAATCTAATGAGCATCAGGGTTTCCTACAAAAAACATACCTACCAAATTTTATGAAATTCGGTCCATCAGTTTTTCAGTTAGAGTGGATGCAATATCCTCACAGACACACAGAAACACACACAGATACACCCTTACACACACAGACGTCTTCCTAAAAATAGTTTTTTCGTATCCTAGAAATCCCAAAACGTATAGATCCTTAGAAAATTCGAGTTCCGATATTCGGCACAATTCCAATACATCTGTCTATATGTGTATTATCTGTGTATCTAAATTCCTTGCCTACGCAATTACAATAGTTGTGATTTTAAATGATCCCTAAACTTTTATTATTTCTTCAACAAAGCCTAATTTTAACTTATGCAGAATGCAAATATCTCAAGCGATTATAAGGTGAGTTACATAAGAATTGCTGAATCTTTTTCACACAAAATTATTTAGCTCTGGAGTCTGGAATACAAGTTATATTAATGAAATATTCATTAATTTTGCATAGAGAATCAGATAATTTGTATTTCGATACAGGTTTAAATATTTAAGTATAATAAATTACTGTAGTACTGTGATAATGTAAAAGATATCACCACTGAATGTATCACAATTTTGAAATTTTTAAATGAAATTGCATTTCAGTTGGAAAGTGTTTCATAGTCAATGCTTATGCATGATTGATCTTTCTTGTTATTTTTTATTTTTGAAATTCTAAATCAAATTTATCTTCTAGTTTATAAAAAAAAGTATGTACTTTCCACCAGAACACATGAAAAGAGCCATCATTGATTAAAATTGGGTCAGTTGTATAGGCTGTAATTCTAACAACATTGAAGAAAAAAAAAGACATGGGCAAAAATCATAAAAAGTGCATTTTCAAAGTGCTACCACACTAATTATAATATTTTTGTTTTGTAACTATTACATAATATATCTGCTTCGCGGTACTATTGCATAAAAAATATAAAATCTATAGCTATCTTGAGGGCTGAGATGTAGAACCTAGGAAATAGGGCATTATCACATCACATGTAATATACCATACCAACTGCAGATTCGGAAATGATGATTTGATGGTGAGAAAATGCTGCCACATTCTTAAAGAAAAGGCACTTTTTATTTTTCATATCTGGGTTCAATTTAGTAAGAAAACATTGCGTAGCAACAATTGCTACATGAAATCTATCTTGTGTAGCAATTCAATGTTTTTGATTAACAGTTGGAATTTGTAACTAATTTTTTATACAATAAGCAAACAAAAATTCCCTAAAAAGGGAATAAAAAAAGGTGTTTAATACATTTTTTAATATTTTTTTATGTATTGTCATTTATTTATTCCAAGTTACCCAGGTTGACCAAGTTACCCAGGTAGCACAAATATGTAATTCTTACATATCAAGCATACGTAATTTTTATGTGTCAGGCCATACGTAACTATTACGCAAAAATGGTATGTTAGAATACGGTATACCAACCATTATAAAAAAGGTTATTATTACATATCCTTATACGTTATTATTATGCATCCTTATACATTATTATTACGTATCCTTATACATTATTATTACGTATATCCACATATGTTATTATTACGTATATCCACATATGTTATTACGTATCCACATACTTTATTATTACGTATCCACATACGTATATATTACGTATATCCACATACATGTATATTACATATATCGACATACGTATTTATAACATGTTCCCATACGTATTTATATTCCCATACGTATTTATAGTGTATTCTCATACTTATTTATATTGTGTTTCTACATGTATTTATTGCATGTTTATATATATATCTATAACACATTGGACAACTCTACAATATAGTGCATGTTACAGACATGACATTTACAAAGTTTTATGCATCTTTGTGAACAAAAAAAAATTGAGCTAGGAGAATATATTTTTACAATATATGTCAATTTTTCAGATTGTGTTGATTTCAATAATGTGCTTGAATTTATAAAAAATATTTTTTAAAAAATTTAAGTACATATTAATATTGAAATCAACACAATATGAAACATTATCTTTAAAATTTAAAAATACATTCATCTAAATCAATTTTTTACAAAGATTCGATACATGATACATCAAATGCGTCATGTATGCAAAATTTACAATACTATAGAATGACTTTGTTCATATATAATATATAGTATAATTTTTATTTTTATTTATATTGTTAATACAATAATTATAAAAGATCATATAATTTCAGGAGTATTATTTTAAAATTCATAAATTATTCTTAATGCAAAAATAATGTATTTTTCCTTTATTTTCAGTTTATATTTAAATATATTTTTAATTCTAATTATTTCTAAAAATTCCAAAAATTATAATCTACTATGTTATGAAATATAATTTTGAATCTAAAAGATAAGTATTTTAAATTGAAAATAACTTAAAAATACAGAATAAAATTTTGGGACATAGAAAAATATTAAAACACACAATACTTGAACTATACAATTTTTAGAAGTAAACTTCAAAAATTTTAACCTAAAAGTTATAAATTGAAAATAAAATTCAAATAGAGAATTTAACATGATACTTGAAACATTTTGTAATTTTTAAAAAGTTAATTTAATTTATATTTTTTTAATCTAAAATATAAGTTTTAAATTGAAAAAAAAAAATACAGAACATTTTCAGGACAGAATAAAATACTTGGATACATAAAATATATCGAAAAACATAATACTAAAAATATATCAAAAAACAATATTAAAAAAAGTTGATAGGCTATTTTAAATTGTAAATATCTTTTAAGAATAAAATACTTAGAAAACATGTGGTACTTAAAACCTTTTTGGCTATGCCAAACGACAATAAATGGGGTGCCATTTGGTATAGCTCTGGAAAACCTCTTGCTTTTAAAGTTATTCCAATTGTATATCCAGCTTTATTTCTGTGTGCTAAATATACACATCTCTGATCAATGGTGGTATCATACGACTGTGATGATTTTTAAGAGTGAACACAGTGAGTAAGGACACAAAGCACAAGTAGAACATGTTTCTAGATGTACTAAACACAAACTGCTATAAAATGAATTGACCTTTTTTCGACTAATTACATTTCTTTTAAGTATAGTGTTTTTAAAAAATTCTAAGAATTATGTGTATTTTTATTTCTTCTTAAGTATCAATTTTTTTAATTCCTTTTAAGTATCAACTTTTTTTTTATTTTCTTAAAGTATTAAATTTGTTTTAATTTAATATTGTGTTTTTTAACATTTCACCCCTGTATCAACTTTTTTTAAAATTTTTCTAAATAGAGTGTTATTTTAAAATTTCTTCCTAGTATATTTTTTTTTATATCTTCAAAGTATCATGTATTTAAAAAAAATATATCGAAATATAATTTTTAAAATGCTTATAAATAAGACTTTTCCGTACGATTTATTTTAAATGAAAATTTGACTATTATTCAAGTTTTCACATTTTTTTCAAAGTGTCAATTTTAAAGTGTGCTTTTGTTCATAATGAAGTCTTTTCACTTTTGATTTTATGCACATTTGATTATTTTCTTTTACAAGTTAAATATCATTAAATTTGCAAAAAAAATTGGCAGGAAATGCCTTTTTGTAAGTTAAAGATGCATTTTATAAACACCAGAAGCCATAATAGAAGTTGTGTAAAAAACCATCACCAAATTTGAGACCATACAAATCATGGAGAAAAAAAAATGCCCATTTTCGTGAGAATTTTTAAAAACTACAATACTTTAAATTTTCACCTGTTTTTAAAATTTGTACAAAACTTTCATCGCAAAAAGTAATTTATAAAAAAAATAAAATTAAAAGCTTTAAATTTTTGTTTTAAAATAAAAAAAATCTTAAATAACAAGAAATATGTAGTATAAACTAAAAAAAGTTAATATATGTTAATATAATGAAGTGCATGTTGTTCAGCATCATACAAACAGAAACTATATTCTGCAAATAACATTAAATTAATTATAAAAAATTTATACTTTAAATGAATAAAATAATTTTAATATTTAACACTGTCTAAGTGGAGAACAAATGAAAACGTGGTCAGATTGCATTTGTTATGCTTATTTCAAATCCTGTAAAATCATAAATTATTCTTTTACACGTTTTTATATATTTATTTTTTAGACAGATATAATTACTCTATATGAAAGTTGCTTCATTTAATATTACATGGATTAAAATTATTTTAGTCCTGAACTTCCAAGTTTTGCATGCACAGAATACGTTCTAAGGAAGCACGATGCTGAACAACTTGCACTTCATCCACTTTTAAAGTAATATCTAATCCTAAAAATAATATATATACATACAATAACACTAGGAAGATGTATAAAATAAAATAAAAGTTAAAGCTAAATATAATTAAATCTAAGATAAAATATATGAATTAAACAGCGTTTTGATACAAATTTGTTTTAATTTAGAATTGTGCTTTTTAAATTTCACCCATGTATCAACTTTTTTTTTAATTTCTTCTAAGTAGAGTGTTTTATTAAAATTTCCTCAAAATATATATTTTCTTATTTCTTCAAAGTATCGTGTTTTTAAAAAAAAATATAATTACATCAAAATATCATTTTTAAAATGCTTATACATAACACTTCTCTGTATAATTTTTTTTATGAAAATTTGACTATTATTCATACGTTTTCACATTTTTTTTTCAAAGTGTCAATTTTAAAATGTGCTTTTGTTCATAATGAAGTCTTTTCCTTTTGATTTTATGCACATTTAACTATTTTCTTATAACTTTTTACAAGTTAAATTTCATTAAATTTGCAAAAAAAAAAAAAAAAAAAAAAAAAAATTGGCAGAAAATGTCTCTTTATAAGTTAAAGATGCATTTTATAAACATCGGATGCCATAACGGAATTGGTGTAAAAAACAATCACCAAATTTGAGACCAAGATAATTATGAAAAAAAATGCTCATTTTCATGAATTTAAAAGGCAATAAACTTTGAACATTTTCAGGGGAAAAAAAATTATTTTAGGCTTTATATGAATTTAATTGTACAAATTTGCATCACAAAAAGTAATTTATAACAGAAAAATAAAAGCTTTAAACTGCTGTTTTAAAATAAAAAAAATCTTGAATAACAAGAAATATTATAAACTAAAAATAATTATGTTAAAGTAATGAAGTAAGTGCATGTTATTCAGCATCATGTTTTTATAGCATTCTGCACATGCATTAGCAGAAAAATTACTAGGAAAAAATTGTAGAACCATTAAGTGTACAGAATAGTACAAGCAGAAACAGTATTCTGCAAATAACATAAAATTAATTATAAAAAGTTTATAATTTAAATAAATAAAATAATTTTAATATTTAACACTAAGTGAAGAATAAATGAAAACGTGGACTGAGATTGCATTTGTTGTTATGCATGCATGTTTATTTCAAATCCTGTAAAATCAAATTCTTCTTTTACATGTTTTTTATATATTTTAATTTTAGGCAGGTATAATTACACTAAATGAAAGTTACTTCATTTAATATATTATATAAATTAAAATTATTTTTATAAACACTAACTGACACTAATAAATAAGTATTTTTACTTGCAGGTAAGGTTATAAATGAAGTAACTTTCATTTAGTGTAATTATACTTGTCTAAGTCTAAAATATATAAAAACATGTAAAAGAATAATTTATGATTTTACAGGATTTGAAATAAACATGCATGCATGACAACAAATGCCGAAATCCGATGACATTTGCATTTAATCTCCACTTAGACAGTGTTAAATATTAAAATCGTTTTAATCATTTAAAGAATAAATTTTTTACAATTAATTTGATGTTATTTGCAGAATACCATTTCTGCTTGTACGATTTTGTTCACTTATTGGTTCTACAATCTTTTCATAGTGATTTTTCTGAGCATGCATGCACATACCACGTGCTGAAAACATGCACTTTTCCCATACACTTTTAATGTAATATCTAATCCTAAAAGTAATATATGCATACAATAACACTAGGAAGATATATAAAATAAAAGTAAAAGTTAAATATAATTAAATAAGTTAAAATATATTAATTAAGCAATGTGTTGACTACTACATAAACGAAAGAACAAACTGGGCGGGAAAGAACAACTTGCTGCACTCAGTGTTGCCAAATACACAGAATATACGCATGCACTTTGTCCGCTGAGATGAGTTGAGGAAATTGATCTTTGCCGGAAGAGCTGCGTGACATCACGTCCTATCACCGAAATCAATTAGCATCGGACATGGTTACTACTCGGGGGGGGGGGGGGGGGGGGGGTGACCCTGACCATCTGTGTTCAAGGACAAAGCTGATAGAGGATTAGGAAAAAGCCCCAAGAGGAGGGAGGAGGAATGGTTATTTTTACATATAAAAAATGGTAATTTTAACATAACATAAACTGTATTTATAACGTATGATAAACGGTATTTATAACATATGATAAACGGTATTTCTACATATGGTATGTTCATACATGGTAATTCATACATATGATATATGGTATATTTATATGCCGTTTACTCATAACGGTATTATAACCGATGCATTACCTACCATTTTTCGTATAACACATATGAAAATATGACATAAAAACGGTTTAACAATGGTGTACCATATGTGTGTTACTTAGGTAATATATACTTTTCAAATTGTATATAGAAAATGAAGTGTATTCATTTCAGAATTTTTTCATATTCAAAGATGTCACAGATGCATCAATACATAATTTAAAAAAATATTTTATATTGATTTGACAATTTAAACTGTATACATTCCTCCATATGTTGAAATGTAAATTCTGAGGAATGGAAATAAAATATATGCAATAGTAAAATTGCATGCAAAAGTTTTATGCATGGCACTACAGTAACATCTCAGTTCTCTAAATCCCAGTTATCTGTAAATCTGCTTAAAAGAAAGAGTTTTTATTTTTATTTTATTTTATATATTAATTTTATTTGTGCTTAATTATTTTACCTACATTTGTTTTTTTAATATTTTCAATATTAAAAATATTGTTGGATGTGCATTGATGATAATATACCTGATTAATATACATGTGAGACATATTAGTATGTGATACAGTAGCAATTTTAATAAATTATGTGAGATAATAGCACTTTGTAAAGAAATAGACAATGGCTACTTACTTTGACCATTTTGCATACACAATCACTTTATTTCTTTACAAATTACATAATGATTTTGTTCTGCTCAATTTGGTATTGATTCAAAGCTGCCTTGTCATGCTACCTTTAAATGACAGCATATCGGAAACTTTTGCATCATTTTTGCTTCAGTATACCAAAGTGCTCAGTCTAAGATCTTTGTATCCTCAGTGTACATAATGCTGGCATTTTTTTGTCTCATTGGACTCTTCTTCAACAGCAATTTCTCCTTTATTCACTGCAGCAACTATTTCCACATCCGTTAAGTTCTACTCATCAGTGTTTTGAGCAAGTTAGACATCAACATTGGATATTTCCCTGGGAAATCACTTGAACATGTCTCTGTCCTTTTTTAAAACTATTTGTACATCAATAGATTGTTTATTAAATGACTTTTTGGAATCAAATGTTTCATCTTTACTTTAATTAAATCATTTAAAATCTTGATGTGTTACCACTCTATGTATATGTCCAAGAACACTTTGGTATTAAAAACTTCATTGCTGTCTACAGTTCCAACCAAATCAGCTTTTGCACATTTGAACTCTGTTTGTAAAGCTAGAAAATCGACCTCAGGCCATCATTTATACCCTCCCAGTTATCTGAAACCTTGATCAACCAAAAAAGCTTTGGTTCCATGCTTTTCGGATAATCGGGATTCTACTGTATTCTACATAATTTCTGACTTATTATCTGTAGATTATGATCTACATCTGTTATTATCAATTATCTGTTAAAAACCTTCAATTTTTCATAGTTCAGATTATGAGACAATTTTTATTGGGAATAATTTTGCTTAAGTTAACTGGGAAGTACCATGTGTCCAGGTATAAAAAGAGAATGACAGGAGGAAGTGGAGATAATTTTGATAGTCTGCCAAAAGACTTCTTGCACTTTATGTTTCATATTTTAAATTCTTATATAACCTAAGTCAGGTATTTTGATTTATGTTAACTCATGCATGCAATATAAATTATTTATTAAGTTTATTTTTATCATTCTAAATTGATGTTCTATGCATACAAAAATCAATCGAAAGAAATCAAATAACTTTGTTATTGATTTGAAATTTTATTGCTTTTCCATAACAGTTTTAAAAAATTGTGAATATTAGTTTTTCTAAATAACAGGGCAAATTTTAGCACTTTTCTATGAAATCATTAATTTTTGTGCAGTTTCTCAGAAATCGAGAAATTTTAGAGCTCTTTTTCAGAAATTGCAAATTTTAGTACTTTTTTTTAATACAAAATGGCCAATTTTAGCTCTTTTACGTAAATGCATCAAGCACATTTAAATAAAATCACTTTTTAGTACTTTTTCTCAGATCAGAAATGTTTATTATAACTCTTTTTAACCCTTTCGAGATGGTTGGCATGCCCACGTGTCGGCTGCGAACTTGCATTCAATGACGGACGGCACGCATTCGTGACGGAGAAAACTTTACCCCCCCCCCCCCTAAACTGCGAGTGGCACGTATGCGTATTTTCACATGGAACATATTAATTTGTCTACTAGATGGCGTTAAATGTCCATGGAAACAACTTCAGTGTATTTTGCAGATAATTGACCTTGGCATAAGAAGGATCCAATTTATTATTTCTCCATTTGGAGCGGTGAAACATGGTTTTGTAATATAAACAAATAGAGCACTTCTCGCAGCATCAACAATTTTATAATTGAGTTTCGGGTCTTGTTTTGATTTCAGCTTTATGATTTCATTGGTGCATCATAGGAATATAAGAGAGTATTTTTTTTTGGGGGGGGTTTTAGAGGCAGTGAAATTATTCGTTTATTTTGGATAAAAGAATGGGAGCAACTAACGAGTATTTTGTATTTAGATTTGTATGAAAAATATACATCAAATAGAAAATAAATATTTCTTTTATTCCTGAAAAAAGTAGATTTCTGTGTTGAATAGGTGATTTTTAGTGAATTTTTTTCGAAAGTTAGGCTTAGCGCAAAAATATTGCCATTCCCTGGGAACAGTTCGGAAGCGAAGCGCTCCGTCCTTTGGGCAGCGGCAGTTCCGGAATGCTGCCGTCGCGAAAGGGTTAAAGCTATTCTTGGAATGTTTTCTCTCAAAATTGCAAGTCGGTGAAATTTTAACATTTCATAGATATCGTATTGCAGATTGTATGAAGGTAACTTTTTTTTTTTTTTTTTCCCCCAGCAAAAATATGTTTGTAGATTATGCGACGATAAATTTATTTTCAATTAAAATATTATGCCTGTGGATATAAGTCAGAAATTACAGTACTTAAATTGTATCACTAAAGGGACCCCACTTGTTGCAGATTATACATCCATTTCAACTCAAAAGTGAATTTTACATTGTCTATGATGCCATGAAAACAGGTTTGCCAAAAGTGTTGCTGGAAGCTCATGTAATACTAATATGGCACATTAACACTTACTTTGAGACTAAAAATGAACTTGGAAATGGATCAATTGGATATCAGCCAACTTCAGATTAACTGTGCCACTATATAATGGTGACAAATTCACCATGTTATGGTGCACAGAAAGTCACAACCACCAGATTTTTCTTATTCACACTGATTTTCCATATTTAATTCAGAGCTTGACAAATTTATCCTCAATCTAGGAGCTAGGCCAAAAAGTTAGGAGCCAACTTTTAGTTTTAAGGTATTTTGCATTTTGGTGACGTTTGTTATAAAGAGGTTATGATAAATAATTACATTAGTATAACTACACATAGAGGTTAACACTAACTCTTAAAATATTTTAATTTAATTTTAATTATTTCAAATTTACATTTATGAGGAAAGCAAAAATATAATATATTTATTTCCATAATACAAAAATATTCAATTTTTAAGCATTATTTTTAGACACATTTTTACTGTGCACATATGAAATCATATTACACTTTATCTGCATTGACTATGTACATGTCTTTTGGTTCTTGAGGCAAAGTACTATTTGTCCACAGTTTTCGAAGAATTAAAATTTTTCACGGGTAGACCATTCATATTGATCATCATTAAGTCATTTAGACTTTCAATTTCCATTGATGACTTTTAATTTTTATTGGAATTTTGTTTTTATTAGGTTCATAAAGCAGCCTCTTTCACAACATATTGTAGAAACATGCAACACTGATGCAATCTATAATAGTAATAAAAAGAAGATGTCTGTGTGTCTGTGTCATCTTAACAGAAAATCTAAAGTCATATGGACATGAAATATTTGGTACACTGGTACCTCAGGACCTGGGACAATGTGCCTTGGTGTTATTTTTTTTTAAATTCAAATTAGTTTTTTTAGTTATTTTGCATTTTAATACGATTTTCACACAAGTGTGTTCCTTAGCGATCGAAAATATTATTTTTTCATCATAACACTACCAAAAGGATCCGAAAATTATCTTTCAAACCAACTTTGAAAAGAATCTAACTGAAAGGCTATTAACAGTCAAATTTTCGTGAAATTAAAAAAAATATATACTTTTTGCTTCTTGAGCATATTCTTAGAGTTTCTATCTTAACACCATTAGCACGACATTTTTTTTGCTTTGTTATTATTATAAGTGGGCATATATGTCAAAATGTTTTTTGGTTTTCTTTGATTGCAATTACACCGGAACTGAACTCACTCTTAAATTTTGGGCAATGTAGATTGCATTTTTAGAACGTTCCTGCATTTCAAGATGCAAATCGCAGATAAAAACTACACTACAACTCACAGCAAAATCCTCAAAACCAAAGAACTTACGCTTGCTTATAACAATACGCTTGCTTATAAAAAAAATAAAATAAAACAACTGTTGTGTTGGTGCACACATGACTACACCATGACTACTTATCTTAAATCTCTGGCAACGCCGGGTACATTTTCTAGTTGATAATAATAATCCTATAATAGGAAATCTTTTTTTCATTGTTCACAGTTAAAAGTTTGTATAATTAACATTTTCTTCATACGTTGAGCAAAGAAACTCATTAAATGTGACTGCTTTGTTGCTTTATCAGTTTTATCTGGTAAATTACTTTTCATTTTTAATAAATTTTTAATACATTTTATAAATAAACAATTTTATAAGATATTATTCACAAATTTATAAGATACTACAGTTGGTAAATAAGTGCGCTTCAAAGCACATGCGAAATACTCTTGAACTGATGATGCTTGCAGCCCTGTTGCGATTGCGTAAGCCTCTCTCCCAGATACCTTTCTTATGATATTTGGTGCATATTAAGTGACTCACCCATGGTGTGGGTGAGGTGATGGTTTGAGTGACCAGTCTTGGAGAGATAACTGTTCATTATTTCCCACATGAAATAAAGCACTATGAAGCTGATTCCCACTACAGATGCAGAAGACTATGAAAGCGTTCTACTAGGAAAATTTATATTATTTCACCGATCTGCCAAATTTACAGTCACCAGCACTAATTTTTTAGGCACCACGGCATAGGCTGCAACTGCAGGGATGCTCGGGTGCTCCAGCACCCCCTGGGGAAATTTGGGGGGTGCTCAGAACTCTCCCAAATTTTATCTAACCAATTTTGTTATGTGCAATAACAGACATTCTAGCTCGCTTTGGTCTGGATATCAAAAATTGACGTGGCCAATGCTACGATGGAGCTGCTAATGTCAGCGGCCATCTTTCAGGACTGCAATCAAGGATTTTGTCGATTGAGCCAAGCGCTATTTATATTCATTGTTTTGCACATATTTTAAATTTGGTAGTGCAAGACAATATGTGCAAATTACAAATTATTCATGATTACTTAACTTTGGTGCACGAGTTAATATAGTTTATAAGAGGATCCAAAGAGATTAAAAATTTTCCAAATGTTTCAATTGGGTTCAGACGATACAGTTTCCTTGCTACCATTCTGTCCAACTAGATGGTGCTTGAGAGTTAGCTCCATTTCATCATTGGAAATTATTACAAAACGGTCATTACGTTCCTCAAAGGTATGTGCAAGGAAGTTAGTGAAGCAGGAGCAAAAGCTAACTGCTTTCTTTAAAAAAATCAAGAATTCAAATTTTTCTTTATGACAAAAATTGTTATTTTTGTGGCAAAAGGTTCTCGCTTCACCGGGATAGACAGACTTTGGGACATAGTTAAGATGAATTCTGCAGAAATTAACAGTATATCCGATGTAGTTGAATTTTTTAATATAGAAAAGAAAACATTTCTCTCCACATTCTCATACCAGAGTTCTGTAAATTAATAAATCGAATATTAACAGTTCTGGTTACACCCTATACAGCTGAAAGATCTTTTTCTACTGTCTGATGACTCAAGACTTACTTGAGATCTACAATGAAGCAGCAGAGACTAAATAGCGTGGCTATTCTGCATGTTCAGAAAGAGATAGCTGCCAAATTGAACATGGATTTAATCGCAGATGAGTTCATCAAGAGAGCACAAGTCTGATTAAATACATTTTGTAGAAGTAATAACAGAAATTACTAGCAAATGAGAGTGCAAATACTTTTCTCATTTATGTTATTATGTTGTTTTAGGCCATTTGCCCCCCATCCTGGATTTCGGTCTGGAGATGCCCCTGATGGGGATATAAGTTCTGCATGGGTTTATGTTTCATCTTGATAAATTTTGCAAACCCTGTAGAACTTCATTAAATTCATGATAAGCTACCATTTTTCCGAGTGATTAAAAAATTTTAATGACATTTTAATTTTTGAGCACCCTCCGAAATTTTTGCACAATCAGCACCTGTGCTCCACAGTAACCTGGCATCCAGGATTTGTAAAGCCCTGATTTAATCAGTCATGGCCTTTCATGCTATATGTCTTTCTTACATGCAAAAATTTTTCATGTGGTCAGTTCTATAAAATCGCCACCATATTGAAATCTCAATTTAAGCCATTCATTGTGAAGTATTTTGTAGGATTTTCAGCATCACCACACATCCAATGAGTTCATAGTGTCATGCATTCATTTAAAAGTATGCACATGTCAGTGCAAGAATTCTCGAAACAAACTTGCAGTGGAAGATGATCACCGCTGCAGAAGATATATTGTAATTACTGTGAATTAGTGCTATTTTTGTATCAATCCTTTAGGCAGATTTGTGATGCAATACTTCAAAAATAAGAAGCAACTATTTCAAGCTAAGCTTCTTAACTATTCAATGCCAAGAGATTAGCATTTTCATTGACTCTAGACCTCTTGCTCGCTCACTCTGTAAGAGATGCTCCTCAACTCTCTGCTTGTTTAGGCTGTAGACACTTTATATGCCATGTAGTTGACTAATTAGTCTATAATTGACACTCTGCCTATGTAGCACATCATTCCTACAAGCTATCTGATAACTGCCTCACTCTTGTGTCTTTTATCTATCTAGTTTGATTGGCATCGGGAGGCTTACTTACATTAAAGTTCTGCACAGTTCATTACAATATATCTAAATCACAATTATAGAATGAAAATTATATATACATTTAAACATTTTGATTCATGTTTGCTTCTACGTTTAGAAATCATTTATAATTTACTTTTAGGTTTTATCCCTGTGAGACCAGAAATTGATCTCACACTTTAGTGAGACAGCTTTATGCCGTTTATTTATTATGTTCAAAATGGCAAACAATACTGCTAGTCTGGATGGCGCCGAGTTTTACGACACGTGAACTCAAAGGTCATAAAATCATAAATTTAGGGGCGCCATGACAGAGGGGGCCGAGCTGGCCCTTACGAGGATGTGGAATGGTTCCATTGGTTAAATAAGTAACCAATGGAAAAAGGGGCTTTTTACATCACACTGAATGCTGCAAATGAAATCAAAGGGGGGTGACACCCCCAAGGGAAAAAGCCTGTGACCGAATAAGGACACTTAAGCAGAGATATACAGATAACTTTGACATTATGACTTGGTAGACTTGTGCTAATACTTGGACGACATTATAACTTGTGCAGATACTACAGAGATGACTTGATATACTAAGAGAATGAAATAAGTGCGAGTGTTGGAGTCAGCAGTACAATATGATCGACGAAGTTACTAGTGGATGCATTACACTACGATTTAATGCTAGTAACAAAGACGACATGCTAACAAAGACGACATGCAACATACGTGCTGCTAACAAAGTCCAAGACAGACTTGAAGGTATGTGTTTCTCAAAAAGATATCTAAGTCTAAACAAATATATTGGGCCAGTTAGGTGGCCTCACATGTTCCCCGCCAAAACTAATAATTAATTGTGTAATGAATTAATAAGTGTTTATGTTGTTAATAAATGTTTTATTGTTGAAGTTTAAATGGTGTGATCCATTTAGTATTATATTAATTAATAATTCCTTTACAGAACTCGCACAAAGGTAAAATAATTGGAGGGTTATTGCGAACACAACGTAGTAGTAGTAGTGTATGGGGTGGACTCTGTAACAAAATGACATAGTCATTTTGTTACAGAGTCCACCCCATACACTACTACTTTCCTCCAAATTATTAAAAACCAGGACAACCTCTTAAGATCAAAAATGCATAAAATCATTCAAAAATGCATAAAATCATTCAAAAATGCGTATTTTAAAAAAAATCAAAAATCAAGAGAGTTTTAGAACTCTAAAATTTCATTCATTTTGACTTAAAAATGAGATATTATAGAGACCAAATCTATCAAAATCTTTGAATATATGAAAGAAAATAAATGTGTGAAAAAAGAGGACCTGAGCCCTCTAATATATTAAAAAATATAGATTTAAATTAAAAATACCCTGTTTTTAAAGGGTGGGGTTGAAACCCCCCCCTTTTAAATCATCTAAACATTTTTTTTATAAAATTAAAAAGAATTATAAAAATATGAAAATGTATGAAAAAAGAGGACCTGAGCCTCTAATATATTAAATTTTATATATAATAATAAATTTTTAGGTGCGGAAATGTTTCTCCCACCTGAATATGATATAATTAAAGAAAGATCTTAAGAAAATTTTATAAAAACTCATAATTTTAAAAAAGAGGATGATTACGCTTTCTCTAATTCATATTCGTATTTATCATCAATCATACCCGAATACTTAAATATATATCTTCCTTTATTGATTTTATTTAATGATTCATCAGAAAGTTTCGCATGTTTTTTCGCAAGGTAATACTCTTTTTCTTAATTTTCCACATCTAACTTTACGATTAATGAATCTCCATATTTAGTAATAATTTTACTCAATGATATCAGATCATATTTCCCAGGATTTAAATCTTTTAATTTAAACATTTTGGGATAACCTACCTCTAAGTCTATTGAACTCTTCCATTTATTAGTAAACATTTTTTATAAATATAAATTTATCCATTCTTCATAATCTGTAAAATCTCTTTTATGAGGAATCTAATCATTTATTTAAGATGACCAATAGAATAAGTTCTTTGAAATAACATATAAAACTCCTAATCCATTCAATTTAATATCTTCATTTTCTTCCTTTTCAATTAATACAGTCATCCTTTGAAAACTTTCTGATAATAGTTTTTCAGTATGATCAAATTCATATTTTATATACAAATCATACAATTCTTTACAAAGATAAGTCAAATAGTAAATTTCTACAGAATTTGTAAAATTTAAAGCTCGAATATCACCTAAACACTCATCCATTTATTAGTAAACATTTTTTATAAATATTAATAACCAAATGATACAGTATCAAAATTATCTAACATTCTTCTTTTATCATATCCAAACATGTATCTTTTATTCGTTTTATTCACTTTAATATTTCTATCTTTTTGTATTTGAAACTGATTTATTTCTACATCTATATGTTCAGTTTCACCTGTTATTGTTTTCATTTTTTCATCAAAACTGAGCTTAGTTTCACTCTCATAATTCATTTTAAAACTTTTTACTTTTCCTTTTACAGATCCATCATTAAGAATATAGCCATAATCTTTACTAGCTCCAGATATCCACGATGTCATATATTTATCTTCTCCTAATTCATCTGTCCATTCTCCCAACATACAACCTGTTTTTACTTTATTAGTATCATCATCAATATAAACGATACTCAGGGCCGATCCTAGCAGGTGTGCAGCACGTGCACCGCACGCGGGCGGCCAAAACAAGGGGCGACCTCAGGCCGCATATAGTTCAATCAATCAAGCAAAATTTTTTAAAACTTATAATAAGTCGAATAAATATGCTGAATTTTAAATAGTTATTGAAAAATCAAAATAAGTCCCATAGTTTAAGAAAAATAGAATGTTAGTGCACAGTGTGTTGGTCCATTGTTGGTCCTTCATTTGATAGCAAAATTCGTGGCAGAGCCGGCAATACGGCATAGAAAAGGATACCAAATTTTAAATTTCTATCTAAACAAATAACCAAGGGGCATATTTTTGAGACGCCTAAGGATGTTTCGTTACACTGTGCGGCAGCTTATTTATGTATACCATGGTCGGCACGCGGCTCGCAGATCAATGGTCAAAAGAAACTTTATTTTAGCGGTCTCCTTTGTAGATCAGAACTGAATTATTTCGGCAAAGTTAACCCTTTCGCGATGGCGGCATTCCGGAACTGCGGCGGCCCAAAGGACGGAGCGCTTCTTTTTCGAACTGTTCCCAGGAGACGGCAATTTTATTGCGCTAAGCCTAACTGTCGAAAAAAATTCACTAAAAATCACCCGTTCAACACATCATTCTACTATTTTCAGGAATAAAGGAAATTCTTATTTTCTATTTGATGTATATTTTTCTTTGAAATTTTCTTTTATCAAAATATTAAAAATTTTAGCGTATTAAAAGTGATAACTTACCTTGAATAAAATAGTTATCAGTTAATCAGGAGTGTATATATATTTAAATCAGTTATCAGGAGTGTATACAGATTTGAATTTTGAAACTAATGCATCTAAAACGGGTTTCAATTTATCTAGTTTTTGGGCATTACTATCAAGAGTAAAAGGAAGGTAACGTAATATTCTTGGCCTAACATTTTAACGAAAAAAATATTGATTTATTGGTAGAACATGGTCCCAAACAAGTAGCAAA
Source organism: Amaurobius ferox (assembly GCA_951213105.1). Classification (NCBI taxonomy): domain Eukaryota; kingdom Metazoa; phylum Arthropoda; class Arachnida; order Araneae; family Amaurobiidae; genus Amaurobius; species Amaurobius ferox. Next base: position 203,309,222 of record OX578133.1, on the reverse strand, counting down.
TTTTAAATTTCCGGTCGATGAGAGTGGCAGAAAATTTAGCTGTTCATATTATAACAAAACTTTAGTGAACGGGGAGAAAATAAATCGCGCGTGGCTCTGATATTCCATAAAACTAAATCGTATTTTTTGTTTTGCATGTAAATTGTTTGGTAAAGATAGTTCAACACAACTTGTAAGTACTGACTTTTCTGATTGTTGTCATTGTTTGGATTACCTTAATAAGCATGAAAATACTCTAAAACAAACTTTATAAGATCGTGGTGCGAAATAAAGACAAGGCTGGAAAAAAATTGTACTATTGATGCGGAACAACAAAATGTTTACAATCGAGAGAAAAAGCGATGACCCACCATCATTGAAAGAATGATTGCTGTTGTACAATTTTTAGCCAGTCAAAATTTGGCATTCAGAGGAACTAGTACGAAGTTGTATCATAGAGATAATGGTAATTTTTTAAAGGCAGTGGAGATGTTGGCCAAATTTGATCCAGTTATTTCAGAACACCTTAATAATGTCAGTAAATAGAAAGATAACAAAACACATATTCCACACTACTTATGGCAGTATTTTCAAAATGCAATAATTAATATTTTAGCCGAATCTATTCGTAATAAGATAACACGCATTGTCAAAAAAGCCAAATATTGGTAGAAAAAAAATTTTGTAGCAGATGATATGCAGTAGTGATGTGTTTTCTCAAGAAAGCAAGCTCGTTAAACACAAACACAATTTATTTGTTGTGAGATCCATTGCATCAGATGAAGTTACAAAATAAAACACTGTAACATTCGTTGCAAAGCAAAATTATATACAATGAGCTAGCAAGCTCATGAAAAAGATTGTAAACAGTTTTTATGACTAGGCACACACTCTCAGTTACTATAACATCGGTAAGTAGAAAAAACAGCTACTGTACCACACATGCCGTGCACGTTAATGAAGCCACCATCATCAGGTCACACGTCATGGCTTTAGAAGTTAGACTACTCTCTACCGATCAAGGTCTGCCTTCCATACAAGGTCTTTCACCGTCGATCACCGTCTGATCGATCTGACTATACGTCGAGTCTTAAGTCTGCATAACTACAAGATCTTAAACTCTGAAAAGTCTCCCACGTCTACTACATGGTCAGTCAAGGTCTGTAAAGTCTCTGAATAACTGAGAATGTGTCCTATCATATATACACTGTGATGGGTACGCTCCGGAACACAACCGTTGACGGCAGCGCCCTCACTATATGCAAAACAGATGCGCGCGCGGCGAGAAGGCGATTTGCATGAATGGCATGTTCTGTTCCCGTCACGAGTCGTTCACGAGAACGGTAGAATCATTCTAAAAATGTAAACACGTTCTCGCGATAACGAGAATCGCGACGAAAACAGAACCAAGTTTCCAACAATCGGCCCCCTCATGCAAAACCCCAAATCTCGGCGCACGTGCTATCAATCAATGAAATTATTCTAAAAAACATAACAGCAAAAATGTCAAGTTCTTTAGTATCCAGCAAAAACATAAAGTATATATATATTACTTTTCATGTTAAGCAAAAAAAAAATTTATCATTGAAAGAAAATTTTAGATATCATTGAAACACTAAGTTCCAAAAATTTAATTTAAGTCAAAATTTAAGTTTTCAAGAAATTTAAGTATAATAATTTAAATTTAACATTTAAGATTAAAAATTTTACTATAAATATCAAATTTAATTTGTGTAGAAAATTTTATGTATAATTATTAAATTTAACATTTAAGATTAAAAAATTTCACTATAAATATTAAATTCAAGTATGTAGAAAATTTTATGTATAATTATTAAATTTAACATTTAAGATTAAAAATTTCACTATAAATATCAAATTCAATTTGTGTAGAAAATTTCATGTATAATTATTAAATTTAACATTTAAGATTAAAAATTTTACTATAAATATCAAATTCAATTTGTGTAGAAAATTTCATGTATAATTATTAAATTTAACATTTAAGATTAAAAATTTTACTATAAATATCAAATTCAATTATGGCTGTTCACTATCTCTGTCCAAGACCAGTATACATAATTAATACTAATAGCAGTGACACAGATAATGAAAAGATTTTTCTTTCTGTATTGTATTCATATATAAATTTGAATAAGTGGTTTGTCAATGAATCATAGCCAAGTGTATGATAACAAGGAGTAAACACACAAAGATAATACACATAAGCATAACTCCGGCCACACAAATAGTTACCATAAACCCTTGGGTTGGTCGTGTGGTCTGGGCTTTCAACATAAGCATAACTGTCTTATGCGGGAATTGAAAACATGGATATATATATACATTCAGTGTAATGTGAAAAATTTTAGAAAGTTCATTGTAAACAATACACATATATATACTCTAGATACAATTATCTGCATCACAGAGGGAGGAGTAATTTATACGATATCCTAACCATATTTTGTAAAAGAAAGAAAAAAAATTTAGAAGTTACAAATTTAATCATTTTTGTTTTTGGAAATTTGATTACAAAAATTTAATGCTAAAAATTCCTCAAACATTTGGCAAATCTTATTAATGTACTGCCTATGATGTATAAAAATTTTGTTATTGATTTCAGCAAATTCCACACCTAACAGTTTTTGGACCTTCCCTAGAGATTTGATGTCAAATTCTCCCTTTAGCAAAGAAACTGCATGATCAATATCACCTATTATTTCTATGTTGCTTGCCTCTGGCCTGGATTTGATATCCCTCTTTTCTCTGAAGTTAAACAAATTTTGGTCATAATGTATGTTAGCCTTAGCACAGAATTTTTTAACATCATTATGACTTCTCAGCCTATGTTTATCACCCCTCACTGAGTAGTAAACATCAGTTCGAGTTCCATCAGGCCTGGGTACAGCTTTCCTTTCCCAATCTATGTTTGAACAGGGGGTCAGATCGGAATCAGCAGGAGAGTCCTCTTCCTCACTAGTATGACTAGTGTCATGGCTCTCACCTGCTTCTTCCTCTGACTCACTATCCAAACATCCCGATCCTGAATCTGATGTTCGAGTAAAACCCGATTTCTTTTGGGTGAAGTTTCTAGGTCGAATGGGGTCCAGGACGCCTTCCGCTGCTTCCATCTCCTCAAAACGGACATTGCTTATTTCTAATATTTTTCCTTCTTTCACAAGAAGAATTCTATAGCCCCTGGTATTTTCTGCATATCCTACCATAACTCCCAGTTGAGCTCTTAGGTCTAGCTTCTTCCTAAGCTGTTTTGCAATACCAGCATAAGCCTTACATCCAAAAACTCTGAGATGGGATACAGCAGGCTTCTTCCCATAGTACAATTCGTGTGGAGTTTTAACTTTAAATTTATGGCAAATCCTGTTCTTTGTATAAGTAAAACATAGGATTGCCTCTGCCCACATTTTGTCACCAACTTTGCTTTGATTAAGCATTGCCTTGACACAATCTAACGCTGTCAGGTTGAATCTTTCAGATACCCCGTTTTGTTCGGGTGTATAAGTGTTAGATCGTTCATGCTTAATCCCTAACTTTTTCAAAAAAGCTTTAAATTGACCGTGACAAAATTCCATGCCGTTATCAGTACGGATGCACAAAATCTTTTTGCCTAATTGTCTCTCCTGACAAGCTTGAAAATCCTGAAAAACTTTGAACACATCTGATTTTTGTTTTAAAATAAAAACAAACACCTTGCGGCTAAAATCGTCTGTAATAGTCAAGAAGTATTTGTTTCCCCCCAATGAAGCTACAGGCATTGGACCACAAACGTCCATGTGCAGTAATTGCAAAGGTTCTGTAGATCTAATCCTGCCTATTGGTTTGTACGAAACTCTTTTAGATTTTGCAAGTTTGCAATGAATGCAATTTACTTTTGCATATTTTAATTTTGGGAGTCCGTTTGCCGCGGAAACTTTACTTGTTTGGTGCAAGTAGTCTGAGTTAATATGGCCATATCTTCTATGCCATAATTCAGTTTTGTTCAGAATTTCAACTGTTGAACCACTAATTTTATTTGACTTTGATTTTAAATCAGATTTGTTTTTCCTTTTATTCAAGTTAGGCCTAATTTTGTTTTGACTTTGACTATTTGTTGCAGGGGTTTTTCTAACCTGTTTAGAATTTTTGTCCCTATCCTGATCTCCTTTACGGCCCTCAACACTACTATTTAAACTTTTAGTTGAGTACTGTGGTTTTAAGAAATACAATCCTTCTTTACGTTTAGCGTAAAAGAAATTTTCTCCCTCAGGAGTCTTAAACCATAGAATACCTTTGGCTGCACTAAAAGAATAGCCCTGCTCTTCTAATACAGATGCGGCCAACAAGTTACGCCGTAATTTTGGTGAATACATAACATTTTGTAACACAATATTATTTGTATGATCTTTAAATTTAACATACATGTTCACCGTTCCAATAGCCTCAACTGGGCTTTCCATATCACCCACTGCTAGCGACATAGATGTATCCTTACATTTATCAAATTTTGAAAACATTTTAACATCATTACAAAAGTGTCGCGTAGCAGCGGTGTCAATCACCCAGCTGAGCCTATTGTCAGGATTATCAACAATATTAGCTTCTACATTTATATTTGAAAATACTTCAATAATACTAGAGCTAGTCATCTTTTTCAATTTTGGGCATTGTGCCTTTACATGACCAGTTTTATTACACATAAAGCATGGTCCTATGACCTTAATAGACTTTTTAACTTTGGTGACATTTTTACATTTAGCGTTAACATTTGAAAAATATACAGATGAATTGGAACTTACATTATTATTGTCATGATCCTTCCTCAACTGTCTAATCCTGCCCTCCTCCAAGGAGAGTTCTTTCTGAATTTTATCCAATTTAAAATCAGTATCGCTCCAGCGATAAATGATTTGGATGATACTCTGGTACTGGGCTGGGAGATACCGGATGGCTTGGAATGCCACGTACACATCCTCCACGGGGTGATTCACGTTCTTGAGCTTGGTGACAGCTTTCCTTATCCTCGTACAGAATATGTCGATGGGCTCCTCGATTTCCGGGCGTAGACTGAAAAACTCGTCCAACAGATGAACTAAATTAGCGCGCGTTGGGGCCTCAAAATGCGCCTCCAACTTCTCCCACGCATCCGCCGGGCTGTCGTCGATGTCGAGCAGTTCTCTGTACTCCGCCGAGATATTTCGAAACAGGATGGAAAGTGCGCGGTCGCTGCTGCGCATGTACTCCTCTCGCTCGCGGCGTGACGTAGATTCGTCGACTGGTAATGCAGTACGGTTGATGTGGCCGTAACATCCTTCTCCTTTCAGGATAAACGAAATTTCATTACGCCAGGTGACGTAATTGTCCCTGTTTAACGCTTCTATGCCGTTGCTCACCTCCATAGTCTTTAACTGTGACTAGAGTGCGTTGTTTACCTTTCTGCTTGATGCAAATGGCGCCGGTCGCGGCCCCCGTCGATGGAATTCACAACTCTTCACTGCTGCTTTATCACGGATAAAAGTTATGGCCTTGACATACTACGGCCCATAACCAAATGTCGGCTGCTATTGCTGTGTTAGCTGAGCGACTAGACTAGAAAATTTGAAAGTCATTTGCAGATTTAGCAGTGTTTTGTCATAGCCCTATCCGAAGTGCTGGTAGAAAAAAAATTTTGTAGCAGATGATATGCAGTAGTGATGTGTTTTCTCAAGAAAGCAAGCTCGTTAAACACAAACACAATTTATTTGTTGTGAGATCCATTGCATCAGATGAAGTTACAAAATAAAACACTGTAACATTCGTTGCAAAGCAAAATTATATACAATGAGCTAGCAAGCTCATGAAAAAGATTGTAAACAGTTTTTATGACTAGGCACACACTCTCAGTTACTATAACATCGGTAAGTAGAAAAAACAGCTACTGTACCACACATGCCGTGCACGTTAATGAAGCCACCATCATCAGGTCACACGTCATGGCTTTAGAAGTTAGACTACTCTCTACCGATCAAGGTCTGCCTTCCATACAAGGTCTTTCACCGTCGATCACCGTCTGATCGATCTGACTATACGTCGAGTCTTAAGTCTGCATAACTACAAGATCTTAAACTCTGAAAAGTCTCCCACGTCTACTACATGGTCAGTCAAGGTCTGTAAAGTCTCTGAATAACTGAGAATGTGTCCTATCATATATACACTGTGATGGGTACGCTCCGGAACACAACCGTTGACGGCAGCGCCCTCACTATATGCAAAACAGATGCGCGCGCGGCGAGAAGGCGATTTGCATGAATGGCATGTTCTGTTCCCGTCACGAGTCGTTCACGAGAACGGTAGAATCATTCTAAAAATGTAAACACGTTCTCGCGATAACGAGAATCGCGACGAAAACAGAACCAAGTTTCCAACAAATATTACACTATAAGTCTCGACTCTATGCCAGATATTAACCACACAGAACAAATAATGTTTGTAATTAGATGTGTGAACACTACTGATGGTTAGATAGATATTTTAGAATTTTTTCTAGGATTTTTTCCAGTAACTAATACCACTGAAGAAGGTCTGTGCAATTTTCTATTAGAGAAGCTATAACCTAGTCTGCAGCTCGAAGTTAAAGATATACGGGGTTGGGGCTACGACAATGGATCGAACATGAAGGGGAAAAATATAGGGCTTCAGAAACGGATTCTCGATATCAATCCTAGAGCATTATACGTGTCGTGTGCGGCTCATACATTAAATCTCGTCGTTAATGACGCTGCCAGCTCCAGTGGTGAAATTTCTGGTTTTTTTGATATGGTACAAGAGGTATATAATTACTTTTCTGCATCCCCATATCGATGGGATTTACTAAAAAAACACGTGAAAAGTCTAACTTTAAAACCATTAAGTGAAACAAGGTGGGAAAGTCGTATCAATGCTATTAGACCTCTAAAACAAGACCTAAAAAACATTATTGCCGCATTAAATGCCTTAATTGAAGATACCACCAGAGACACGAAAACAAAAATGGGTGCTGAATCAATAATTAAAAGTCTTGAAATATTTAAATTTTTGTGTTCAATTTTAATTTGGCATGATTTATTATCAAGAATTGATGTATTGAGTAAAATGCTTCAAAATCTTAAATTAAACATCGCGGAATGCATTGAAGGCTTAGATAATCTTAAAAAATATTTAGTTTCCCAAAGATCTGACGATAATTTAAAAATATTTGTCGATTCAGCAACAACACTTGCTAGAGATTTAGGTATTGATCTCGAATTTCCCATGTCGAAGCTCAGGAAAAAGGTCCGTTTATTTGATTACAAGGGCTGTGATGAACCAGTTTCAAATCCCTTCCAGCAATTCAAGACTGCTTTCTATTTTGCAATTCTTGATCACACGATCTCTTCGGTAAATGAAAGATTTACCTTATTATCTGAGTGCCATTCAATATTCTGCTTTCTGTATGAGTGTCACAACATTTCTAATGATGATCTCATGAAAGCCTGCATGGACTTAGATATTAAGTTACAGGTACAGGAGGAAGGAAGTATTGTGAAAGATATAGACGGTATACAATTCTTTAATGAAATAAATTCATTCAAAGATATTTTTCGAGGTAAAAAACAGCTAATTGGGATATTAGAAATTATAGTAAAAAATGATCTCATTCCCTGTTTTCCAAATTTTGCTCTAGCAATAAGAATTTTTTTAAGCTTACCTGTTTCTGTGGCTTCAGGTGAAAGAAGTTTCAGTAAATTAAAAATTATTAAAAATTACTTGAGAAATAATATGACACAAGAAAGGCTTTCAGATTTGGGCATCATCTCTATTGAATCCGAAATCTCTGAAAAAATTGATTTCACCGAAATTATTGACAAATTTGCTTCTCAGAAAGCCAGAAAAGTTATTTTATAGTTAATTATTAGGTAGTCTTTGTAGAAGGACTGATTTATATACTTTTCGTTTCACGAGATTTATGCTTTAGTACTTTTTTTTATTAGATTATATTTTCTGAGTAAATACTGTTGTTTTGCATTTCTAATTACAAAATGTCTATTTTTATTTCAAAGGTAATATTTTTGTTTGTTTATTACTTTGTTAAAGTATTTTGTCGCTATTATAACCTATTAGCTGGCCAAAAAATAAAGTTTTGCACTTCAAATTTTATTTGCATTTTTATTAATGTTTTACTTTTAACCTTATACAGGTAGATGAATTTATAACGTCAACGTTAAGTATTAGTCAAAATATGAAAAATTCTCCGGAGGGGCGGCACATTAGGTCTTTGCACACGGGCGGCTGACACCCTAGGATCGGCCCTGATGATACTATCTGTATCATAATACATTACTTTATCTCCTAGTTTATCAAGCATTTTATATAATCTTATTCTAGCGGAACTAGTTGTAAAAGCTGCTATATAAATATTCGTATTAAAGTTATTCTTGGTATTTTCATCTTATAATCCATTTGTACACAATCATAATTAAAAAATATCATATTCAAATCTTTAATTTTATCATTCAATATAATACTATAAAAATCTTCCAACTCTATTACATATTCAGTTTGTTTCATATTTTTTCTTTGTCCAAACTTACCCCATAATGAATTTAAACATATTTTGGCTATAAATCTCATACCAGGATTTTCTTTTATTTCACCTAAATCAATATCTAATTTTTCTTTGACAATCTTTTTATAATTATTAATGTATGTTTCATAATCTTTTTCATTTTTAAAATCTTTTGGTTTTTTTAATTTATCATCTGTTTCTAATTTAATTTTTAAAAACATTTTGACATACTCTTTGAATAGTTTATTTTCTTTTCAAAATGCCAAACTTCATATATATATAAAATTTTATATCCTTTTTCTATAGCTTAATTGACTTCATCCGTTGTCCAAGTACCTATAAAGCTTCTTTCATCATCTGTATGATTACATAATTTATTTCTTATTTCATAACACTTTTTACATTTTTTCTTTTCAGTGTCTGTTTTATAATGGTAGCATTTAATTGTTTTTGAACATGATTTACGTAAACTAAATATTAATTTTGCTTCTTTATAAGGTAATACAGAATGATATAATTTTCTAGGAGGAAGTACTTTATACTGTATCATCCCAAACCAATTCTCATCATATTTTTTAGGATTATAGATCTTTTTAGGATGCCCAATTGGATAATAATCAAAATAATTTACAGTTGGATAGAGTGAACATACATCAATATATCGACCTTTCTCTTTATTTTTCATATCATATTTTAATTTGGTTGGTTCACATCTACCGCCATAAAAAGCATCTCTAGGATTTAAAGGTTCTATAAAATCTCTTTTCCATTCTTTTTTCATATATTTTTTAATTTCTTTATCATTATCAAAATCACATTGCCATATCTCAATTAACTCATATCCTGCATCTTTTATCTTATTATTTATCTTTTTTGTTTTTTCATATAAATCTGTCATACATATTTGATTTTGTTTATTTGAAGTAGATTTTCTGTAACAACAATTACATCCATGCTAATGACAACTCTGAAATTGATATTGTAAAAACCATCTACTTTATAAGTTTTACTGTCTAATTTTATTTTTTTCTCTCCTCCATTTAAAGCATGCTGTATATTTATTTTATGTTTTTGAGATAAATAATCTAACCAAGCAATTGATTTTTTACTGTATTGATCTTGTTTGATGATCTCTTCATCTATAGCTATTGTACCCTTAGGTATGAATTTATCTCTATATATAGCCATACAAACACCTGCTAAAGTGATATTTAAAGGGATCTATATTAGCTATTTCTAAAACTAATCTTCTCAATTCTAAACATCCTTTTCTTAAAATATCTACATCAGACCTACAGTATTTTATAATTTCTTTTTGAAAATCAAAGATTTCATTTTTTACAGATTTGTACCATTTATTAAACAATTCTCTATCTTCTAAAGTCATAGTGTCATATCCATAATAGTATTTTTCAGGATATTTTCCTATATAAGTTTGATTTTTAATAGTGTTAAACAAATGAGGAAAATATCCTTTTGCTAATTCTGTTAGTCCAAATGTTTTAGGAAATTTTCTTAATGGAATCAATGTAAAATTAATAGAATCTATAAACCTTATATCATATTTGTTTGCATGCATATAAATGAGTTTATTTCCTTGATAGATTGTAAAAACTTTAATTTTATTTTTAAAACAGTATTTAGCTATAAATTGAAAGTCAAAACCTTTTTCATAATGAGCTAATACGGTATAACCTACATGTTTCTTATCAAATAACCATTTACAATAGTCATTTCATTCTTAAATATGTGTTCTTTTCCATCAAAATCTTGATTTATAACTAGATTTATTTCATGGTTTCCTGTCTCTTGATTCGTTTCAACGTCAGAAAACATATTTTTGTGTAAATCATGAATATTTACATGTATCACACCAACTATATCTGTCATTACTTTTGTAATTACATTTGTTTTCACACATTCTACCATACATATAATTTTCAGGAAATCTATATTTTTGACATATATTACACCATTCTTGAGTTCTTGTAGAACAAATATTTTTACAGGTTCTACCCTTAGCTTTTTTTGTTTTCATATAACACCTATGATCTTTTGAGACCCATTGTCTACAATTTTTACATTCTCTTTCTCCACATTTATGATCTTCAGGTTTTCTTTTATCTCTGTTGATATTTCTCTTACATTTTAAACATTTCCATAGTACGAGGCATGTTTTTTAAGTAAGTACCGTTTTGGAATTAAAAAAAGACGTGCAAAGATATCGCAATAATTTTATTTCTACATGAAAGCCTGTACCTTAATCTACTTTTCTACATAATTTCCGTGAATATTGAGGCACTTGTCATAACGTGGCACCAGTTTTTGAATACCCTCCTCATAAAATTCTGCCGCCTGACTTGTTAACCACTGTATCACAACTGTTTTGACTTCGTTATCGTCTTGAAGACGCTGACCACCCAGGTGTTTCTTCAAGTACAGGAACAAATGGTAGTCGCTGGGCGCCAGATCAGGGCTGTATGGAGGATGATCTAGAGTTTCCCATTTAAAAGATTTGATGAGATCTTTGGTCCGATTAGCCACATGTGGACGGGCATTGTCATGCAGCAAAACGATACCCTTACTCAACTTGCCACGTCTTTTGTTCTGGATTGCACGACGCAGATTGTTCAATGTCTCACAATAAGACGCTGCATTGATTGTCTCATTACGAGGCAGAAACTCCACTAGCAATACTCCTTTTTTGTCCCAAAAAACTGTGCACATGATTTTCCGGGCAGAAATTGTTTGCTTAAACTTCACTCTTTTGGGTGATGATGAATGTCGCCATTCCATGGATTGTTGTTTTGATTCTGGTGTGACGTAGGCCACCCATGTTTCGTCACCAGTAACAATTTGGTCTAAAAAATCTTCTCCTTCATTGTGGTACCGCTCAAGGAAAGTCAATGCACTGCCTAAACATTGGGTTTTGTGCAAATCCGTCAACATTTTTGGAACCCAACGTGAACACAATTTCCGGTAATTCAAGTTCTCGGTCACAATGCGATACAAAACACTACGAGAATATTGAGGAAACCAGTCGCACATTGATGAAATTGTAAAGCGTCTGTTTTCTCTCACCTTTTCTTCCACTTTCTGCACCAAATCGTCATTAAAGACCGAAGGACGCCCACTCCGTTCTTCATCATGCACATTTGTGCGGCCATCTTTAAATGCTCTCACCCATTTCCTTACCATTCCATCACTCATAATGTTTTGTCCGTAAACTTCACAGATCTCACGATGAATATCGATCGGTTTTACGCCTTTAGCACTAAGAAATCGTATAACAGCCCGTACTTCACAATCGGCGGGACTCACGATTGTCGGAGGCATCTTAAACACTCAGTAAACAACGTATACAATGAAGAATCAGACTGTAATGGCGTCAGTGCGTAGACAAGAGATGTAGGTAACCAGCGCGCATGCGCGGAACGCCGACCATAGCGCTGCGGCGGCGGAATCGCAAAACGGTACTTACATAAAAAACATGCCTCGTATTTCAAAAACAGACAATTTTTTAATTTATTTTTATGATTTTCAAAACAGTTTTCACCTTTAAAACTTCGAAAACATTCATTACACTGGATATCATCACCTTCACAATTACTTTCTTTTATAAAACATCTATCACATTTTAATAAACATTTATGCTGATCGCTTCTTTTATAACTCACCTTACAGTAATCACAATAATTGTTTTTTCCTAAAAATCCTGTAACAGATGTAATGGTATCAAAATGATTTCTATTTTTTAAAATGTATATACAAGTAGTTTTATAAGTACCACTGTATATTCTTTCATTAAAATTTTCTCTACAAAATATAGTAATTTGAATATTTAAGAATTCTTCAAATTTTTTAACATGTTCTAAATTACAAATATCTAAAGGAATTTCACACATTTCAATTAATTTTTCAGCTAACGTTTTTTGTAATATTCTTTCTTTTTTAATATATAGAATGTCATTTTTAGTTAGTTTTTTATAGTTTAATTTTTCACATAAAAGTTCAGGATTTTGAATAGATAGAGCAACTACAATATATCTAGATAAACATATATTATCGTTATTTTTAATTTGACAAATACTCTTTTTGTTTACAATATCATCATCTTTGAGAATTTTTAGATGTTTTCCTCCGTGTGGTAATTCTATGACATGAAAATCGAATGTACATTCTTTAATATCTAATTCTTTGTATTCAATTTTATGTGTTAAAACATCTAAATAGGTATCATAAGCCTCTCTAGTTGACATCATTTTAGGATGAAAAGGTTGACTTAATGCAGGATTGTGTACTATAATATCTACTTTTCCTTCTACTTTTCTAATAGCTTTTCTAAATAAATCCTTTAAAATATTATGATATTGTACAGGTCTAAGTTCATTGATTTCTACAATTTTATAAATATACCTATACGCGTGTTATATTTTTTAATATATTTTTGACTAATTTGAACAATTTCATAATCAGGTTTAAATAAATCTTCAAGATTAACTTCCATTTCTACTTTCTTTTCTTTCTTTTTTACCAATTCTCCATCTTTATATTTCAAACCAAAATAATCAAATATATTCTTAAGTTTACGCCTATTTTTAGGTTCATTAATAAATTGTTTCAATTGTTCTGTAAGATCAGGAGTAAATAATTTTTTAAGATTCTCTTCTGTTTTAATCTTTTTTTCTTCTTTTGGCTTAAATACTTTATTATCAAATTTCAAATTAAAAGAATCAAAAACCTTTTTAATTTTATTACGTTTTTCAGGTTTTCTAATAAATATTTTCTTTTTTTTTTCCAAGTACAGTACAACCTCGAAAATCCGGACTTGTCCGGACTTTGCAGATTCCGGATTTTCGATTTTTCTGGATTATAGAGTTTGAATAAAATTCACACCTAATATTAACTAAATACACTATAAAGCACTATTTTTAGTAAAAGTAATAACAAAAGTTAAGTACACAATAATAATCTAAAATGTATGAATGAAACAAAATGATAAAATTACTAAAAAGAAATTAGTGCATTTTAATTCACGGTAATAACACTTACTTAATAACAATAATGTATAGAGTAATAAATTATTCACAATAAACATAAAAGTATTTTGTAATTGTAGAAAATTATTCATATTTTAGATAAATTATAGAAATAAAGTAACTTGTATTAAATTTAGTGAGAAGAATTACATTCCTTTTATTTGGGAAATGTGACAGATCCTATCTTTTTCTGTACCTTTTGCAGAATTTAACTAGTTAAATATTTTAATACTAATGTTCTAAACAAAGCATGTTAAGTTCATTTTGTGCAAGTTTTGCTATATCTGTCGGTTAGCATATGCAAAATGCTAATACCTGCAGAAATAACATACATATCTGTCTGACTTTCTCAACCATTGTCTGGACTTCTCTTTCTTTATGGCTGTATTTGAAGGTACAGCTTTATCAATTAATCTATTATCAATTAGTTCAGGGGAAGAAATTTCAGCTCAAAGTTTACTTGCCAAAAACGTTTTCACTCGCAAGTGCAATATAAATAACAGCATTACATAATATATTTGTCATTTTTATCATAAATTACTTTAAAATTTATGTTCAACTAGCAGTATACTCGTTCTTTGTACAGAGTATATAATATAAAGAAACCTAAAATTCACAATCATGTGCAAATTCCTATAGTATACTAAATGATATTGTTAATCAAAATATTGTATTAAAATATTTAATTTAATGCTCCTAAAAAATTTTATAAATCTCTGTTCTCACTATACAAAATTTTTTTCACGGCAGATCTGAAGAATAAAACATCCTGGCCCTGCTTGTAAACAAATTTACAATAAACATGAAATTGAATCAATAGGTGCAAAATAAAAGTGCTAAAATTGTATGGGACCCGTACTACTTATATTCGTGTATATTAAAAGATATACCTATGTATTAGTAGAAGATTACACATACTACAGCATATGAGTTTCTAAAATCTTCACCAAAATAAAACAGATGATGTAATAAATTAAAGATATTAATAATCCCTTAATCTTTAAACCTAAAGGCCATAATTGATTCCAATATATGCCTCAAAGAAAACACTAAAATTGTATAGGAAGATGTACCCATACTACTTATATTGTCGTAGATTAGATGTGCCCGTGTGTTAAAGATTACCCATATTGCAATATAAGTTTCAAAAATCTTTGTCAAAATTAAACACATTACGTAATAAATTGACAATATCTATAATCCCTTTAATCTTTAAACCAGAAGGCCGTAATTGATTATAAAATATACTGCCATATAATCAATACATTTTGACATTGATTATAAAATATGCCAATATATGTCAAAATATGTCAGTATACCTGTACTACTTATATTCTCGTAGATTAGAAGATATACCCATACATTTATAGAAGATTATCCATACTATGTACTACAAGTTTCAACAATTTTTGCCAAAATAAAACAATGACATAATAAATTAAAAATATCAATAATAATAATGACCGTAATTGCTATAATCCAGTCAAAAATGCAATATCAGTGAAATTTATTTCATATGTATACATATCTTTATTATTTAAATTGGAAAAGATTTAATAAAAATCATCTGCTGCATAAACACATTGGATTTAAATCCATTGCTAAGTGACATGACAATTTTCTTCACATAAATGGACAATTCCGATTTTTATTAAAAGATCTTAAAACCAATTGATATTTATAGAGAATTTTTTTCTGATTTCAAATATTCAAGCGAAAATCTCTTTTAAAATAATTATTTATTTAAATATCAAGAAATGAAAAAGTGAAAAACCTACTCAAACACAAAACGGCCCTTGATTGGATGTGACGTCACAATGCCTGTTCGACCTGTGATGCAACATTCTACTATGTGCTGTTTCTACTGAGATATTTGCAAGTAGTTGGCGTTTAATTTTGTTTACAATTTGTTTATAATTATTTTACCCATTTGTTCTTGGTCTGCTTGAGTTTGTTCCTTATTTTATTTTATTGTAAACGTGGATTCAGGTTTTGTTAAAGGGCAATCAGACAATTTGCCTAAGATCGATTTTACTGTGATGGCGCTCTCTTTCAGAAATAATAAATATTTTGTGACAGCTGAAACTCGAGATGTAAACTTGATACCCTTTTCTTGAATGCTTATACAGTACAACCTCGAAAGTCCGGACTTTGCCGATTCCGGTTTTTCGATTTTTCCGGATTATAGAATTTGAATAAAATTCAGATTTAATATTAACTACATACACTATTAAGCACTCTTTTTAGTCAAAATAATGGCAAAAGTTAAGTTAATCAATTAAAACATATTATTTAATCTAAAAAATAGGGCAAAAGAAATTTCTAAGAAAAAATATACACATTAATAATTTAGAATGTGTGAACGAAACGAAATGATAAAATTACATTTTATCATTTCGTTTAAATATTTGAATTAACATTTGTTATTTCCTTAATTTTGGTTTATGGGAAAGCAGTTTTCTTTATCCTGTAGATGGTCATTATTTCTGCTCGGTTATAAAGCTTCTTTGTTCAAGACCTTTAATTGCATGATCGATTGTTTGCATAAAGTTATCAATGGGTATTTTTTCTTCTCCACATTTATCGTCGCTACTTTGATTTTTTTAATTTAATATCATATCGCGAATTTCGCCATCACTCAATTTATTTACGATTGGCTCATCATCATCACAGTGCAGAATTTCCGTTATATCAGCTTCGTCGAGATTTAATGAAGCGCCGGAAGATTTAATTAAGTGCCGAGATTGAATAAAGATCGAGGATTAACACTTTTGACGATATATTTAAAGGTGTAAATGTGTTTAAACTATTTTCGCTATTAACAAACGAAAAACAAAAAATAAGAACTTAAAAGTTTTATTTATTTTCTAGCATCTATATAATGTTATGTTTAAAAGACTGATGACTCGGAAAAAAGTAAAAACTTTATTAGTAATAGTCAAATATGTAAAAAATATCGCAGTAGATAAAATAAATATCTTTTCCAAAAAAAGAAAAATATCTCTCCTCTCAATGATTTTTCTAAATTACGATGAGTCATTACTAGGCTGCAGCAGCACCGGGACGTGGAGGGGCAGGGAAAGTGAAGAAAGGAATTTGTTTAGTTCCTAATCGTAAACACAGCCGACCCCTTTGAAAGGTCTGTGTGTTAATGACTTTGTTGCTCGGTTCTGTGCGATACGATATTATTTAGTTATTTATTTGCTATTTATAGTATGTAAATATGGCTTTCTAAACAATAAAGCCAAAATATACAGTCGATTTCAAGCTGACACGTTCGACGAGAACGAAAAATTCGTCAGATATCGGGAGCGTGAGGAAATTCTGAAGACAAAACAGAATACATCGAAGAATGGAATTCGTACTACGAAGTGAACAAAATAAATTTCCTTGAGCATTAATATGAATTCTCGGGATTTTTAGATTTAATTGAACAATCTATGATAAAATGTTACAATAACGTTTTAAAGTGTGTAATATTAAAAATTACATTGTTTCGGAAAAATGTCTTTTTCAATAATGAGAAAAGGAAATTTTGATAATAAAAATTCCTTATTTAAATAACGATGTATATTTTACGCGAAATAATTCATCGGGAGTTGTGACTTGAATAAGGGGGAGGAGGGATTAACGCTAACAACGTAATTCACGCTCCAACCACGAGCCGATCTACGGCAGTCCATCTAAACTTTCGTTTCATTTCCGGGTTTAGAAAGTCGACCGGAAAATACGGTATTTGTTTATAAAACATAATTCCATATAAATAATCTTACCCTGTTGTTTTAAATCCGCGACTTTGTCAGTCCGGAGGGAATTTTAAAAAAAAAACGAAAATTTGGAAAACGTCCGGATTTTCGAGATTGTACTGTATTTTGATATATCTAAATTTAATAAATCTACTAAAACATATTTATATTCTCCAGTTTCTTTTATATATTTATTTAATAATCTAATTAATTCATCTTTTTTACAACCTTTTGGTTGTTTTACATTTAAACATTTTAAAACACTTCTGAGTTCACCAATAGTCTTTGACTTTAAGGTGAGCTCCATTTATTAGGAAACATTTTTTGCAATACTTTTTCCTGGAAGATACTTACTGTGATGTATACTTTTTAAATGTCTTTTTTTGTGTGTATATGTATATTGCATACCACATTCACATTTAATTTTTTTATATTTGATTATGGAATCACAACATTTACAATGACTTTGGAAATGAATTTTTCCATTTCTATGATATATATAAAACTCAGTTACTGATTTCATAGTCAAACAGTGTATACACTTTTTTGTAAGCTCCATTTATTAGGAAACATTTTTTGAAATACTTTTCAATTTAACATAAGTATATCATATATAGTAATATTTTCACTTTTTTGTAAGAAATCATTCCATATTTTTTCATATTTCTTTTTGATTTTATAACAAAGTCTTTGGACCTTTATATTATTTTCAATTTTAAAAATATCACAAATCTTTTTCATAAAATAATAATAATTAACCGATTTTTCATAATACATAAAATCTAAAAATTTTAAAAACATTTCCTCAACTTCTTGAGTAATATTATACCTCCTTTTTATTCGATTAAAATAACTAATTCTACTCTTATTTCTTTGTTTTAAACTCTCATAATCTATAATATAAAAATATTCATCATCTGAATACATTAATTTCATCTTTAAATTATGCGCTACTTCATTATCTGAGACTTCATTATCTGAAATATCAATCGATTCAACCATTTCAACACCATCAAAAAAGTTAACATTCATTTATAACTGATGATTAGTAATGGCTCAGACCATCACAATTAGAGGATAAAATATATAATTTCTGGTACTTATATAAGAAAAGAACTCATTTTGACATTATGGATTTCTAATGATTTTTATGATAAAGTTTATAAAATTGTTGAAACATATTTTATTGACAAATTTAATAAAGAATATAAAAATAGATTAAAAAAAAAGAAAGTATATAAAGATGATGCTCCAAGAAAATTATCATTAATTAAAAAGAATGATATCCTTACTATGTTATAAGAGGTATATATCAGGGGGTGATACATCCCCCCCCCCCCCCGTTAAATCTTCTATATCAATGATGAATTTTAAGGTTTCAGGCCCCTTCAAATCCTTAAAATAAAATCTTTATATTTTAATGTCTTATTTATATTATCTTTTATTACATGTCTTATATCTTTATAACCTAATATTTTAGTTATTCCTTTAAACCAAGGATTATCATCAAATTTTAATGTATTTTGTATGTCTCAAGCAGTCGGAAAAAAAAATTAATAGAAGAGTTAAATAATAAAATTTAGAAAAATAGATGATAAATATGCCACCCCCAGATCTGGGGGGACCACTTTTGATATAATAATAGAAATAAAAGGTTCATTATCTTGTAAAAACTATGATTTAATTCCTCATATATATTCTTGGATGGTTTTTATGATAAAGTTTATAAAATTGTCGAAACATATTTTATTGATATCATCATAATTAAACATCGTAGATGTCCAACTATTAAATTCATCAGGATATCCTAACCATTTCACAAAATATTTATTACCTTTCTTTTTTATGATTTTCTCAATTTTATATACATCATCTTTTTTATTATATTTTACCATTTCATTTTCATAAAAAGTTCCTTCAATTTCTTTACTGTTTAAATCTTTTAATGGATAAGTAATTGGATCTGTTTTTAATACTTCAGATACTATAAAAATTTCTTCAGTAAATGTAGAATCATTTACTTTCCTGAATGTTTTTTTAATTGTTGATATTCTAACTCTAATCCCTATCTTAAATTTAGGTTTTTTTATGATATTTTTCGTATATAAATTTTTATAAACTTGAGATTTATTTTCATCTCGACTAGCCTCAACGGGTGTCATTTTTATTGATCTATGATATGAATTGTTATAATTTTTAAGTAATTTGGGTAATACATCAATATATATTTTAGTATTGTTAGCATGCATATATTTTATAATTTTTTCTCTTATACTTCTATTAAATCTCTCAGCTATTGCAGATTTTATTTCTTTATTATAAGTCGTAAACCATTTTATGTTATAATCTTTAAATAGCTTTTGTGTAACTTTTCCTGTAAATTCAGTACCTTCATCCGTCAATATAAATTTCGGTATTCTTTCTTTAAAAACTTGTTTGAAACCTTGTATGACTTCTTCAGATGTTTTTCTTTTTATAGGGAAAGCCCAAGCATATTTATTAAAAGCATCTATAACTGTTAACAAATAATTAGTTCCATCATTATATTTGCTATATTTTTTTATAAATAGCAAATCGGCGTCAAATTGATTATTACCATTTGGAAAATAAACTCTCCTTCTTTTAAATTTACGAATGACAGGTTTATATCTAGTATATACATCTTGTTCATGTAAAAATTCTTCAACATTAGGTAATCCTGTTTTTCTTTTCAATTCATTAATTCCACAATATCCTGTTTCTGGATTATAATATGTTTCTTTTAACATTTTCTCTTTAATCCTAAAAAAGTATTCTTTTTACTTCCACAAATTGTACAAATACCTTTACCCATTGGTTTATTATTTTTAGTTTCATGATAATTTTTAGTTTCGGTTTTCTTTTTACACTTGACACAATATATAGAAGGAGAAATTCCTAGCCCAAAAGTTGTTTTAGCTTTAATAATAGGTTAATAATTCCTCTATCGAATCTTTCTTGAAATGTGGGATCTTGTATTGCATTTAAATCATATATTAATTCTTGATCAGCAACATGTCTCTTTTTTGTATCTTTTGTTTTATTGTATTCAATATCATGTTTTTTACAAGCTTTATCAACTCTATTTATTCCAGGATCACCTCTTTTTAATCTTTTTTCTAATTTTGTAAATGGACCACAATATTGATATCCTGGTAAATGCATTTCTGGAGGATTTATGTTATCTTGTAACCATCCAACAATATCACCGCCTTTACAAACCATTTATTTAGGATGAATAAATTTATATCCATTCAATTGCATATGTTTTACATATTTTTCAACTGGATTAAATTTTAAACTTTTTATGAAATCCTTTTCTCCCATATAAATTTCTTCTTCTGTCATTTCCTTAGCTTTAAACGTATTAATGAGTTCTTTATAAAAATTATAACTATGTCTATATTCTTCTTTTCTTTCAACTATTTTTAATGCAAGATTAATAGCTTCTACTATTCCAACCGATAAACTTAAAAAAGCAAGCGGAAGAAAGGCTATTGCTGATAAACCCGTTCCACTTAGAATGACCTTACTTACTGATAATAAAATACTTATCTTTTGATACAAATTTCCACTCTTTCTATAAACATACAATCTTTTTTCTAAATATTCTTCCATTTCATTTATATAGGATCAATTTTTTTTTCTATATCTCATTTTTGGATTCACTAAATCTAACATTAAAAAATCATATTGTTTTTGAACACTTTTATTATATATTTGTTTAAATTCTTCAGTACTTAATTTACCATCTATCTCTCTTATAATCTGTTGAATTTCTTTTGGTTGTAGATTGAAAAATATAAAGTAATTACAGTTCTTTCTTATATTGATAGGAGTTGAATAATAAGACTGTGATAAATAAATAATGGATGCGTTTTTCTTTCTACCTCTGATAAATAATTCCTGAATGGTTTTTTAATCTTTCTCGGTCACACAATCATCGAAAATAACTAAATTCTTTAATGAAGGATTTAAATCATCTACAGTAATGAAATCATCTGAAGAAAAGAATACTTCTTTTTTGTATTTATCATATAATTCTAATAATGTTTTCTTATTCTTTATATTCTTACATTTCAAAATATCTTCTCTTTCTATATCTTCAACTATTGTATATTTTTCTTGTAATTTAGGATATTTAGGTTCGTATAAATCTTTTGCGCATATATATAGTGCATCAAAATTTAATAAATCATAAATCATATTTAACAATAAATTTGTTTTACCTGAACCTGAAGGCCCTGTTATAAGCAATCTAAATGGATGTTTAGGTAACAAAGGATGTTGTTTAGGATCAGGTAACTCATCTGGTTCCGTGTAATCTTTAATTTTTATCATTTATGTAACAGTAAAAAATAAAATTAGCTGCAGTAAAAAAATTAATATTATATAAATGAACAAATTAGAAAAAGAACAAAAACACAAGCTTATGAAGCAAATAAAAGATTCAATTAAATTAGAAAAAGAAATAAGAAAGAATAATGAAGATCAACTAAAATAAAAATTAGGTATTCAAAAAACCTTAGAGGAATTTCATAAACCAGTCACTCAAGAAATTGAAAAATATGAAAAATCAAATAAAGAGGTTGTAAAAAGTATTCAAAATGCTGTAGAAAATATTTCTTTTCCATCTATAGAAGAGTCTGAACCTATTGAAGCTGTGAAAGAATTAGTAGAACGATCTATTACTTATGATATCAATCAAAATTTAAATTTAAAATATTTAAAAGAGGGGAAATTATACAGACCTTCAGTATTTTTAAACGATCAAGAGAAATTAGAGGATATGTATGCAAAAGCTAAACAGATAAAAGAAGGATTATCGAAGAAAAGAGGCAGCTTAAAAATTACAATTTCTAGGGCTAAAAAATTTTCAGAGGAGGAATTAAATCAGAAAAAGAACGAAATAGAAGAAATTAAGAATAAAGAAAATATGTTGCAAAATTATATGAATAGATTAAATCTGATTTGAAGTAGTAAAGATATAAAGGTGGGTAAAAGGATTGGATGTATTATCAAATTTAACGGAAAAAATATGTAATGGAAGTAAATCTAAGAAATTGGGTGATCAAGTAGTTTTATTGTTAGATATGTTATTAAAAAATCGAGAAATGACTTATAATGATGTTCAACGATATCATAAATAATTTCTCTGTTAATAAATGATAAAAAATAAAGTTTATTTGAGTGAAGGTCAGAAAAATAAACTTAAATCAGCTTTTAGAAATAAAGAAGAACTAACATTACAAATAGATAAATCTAAAACTCCTAATCAAGAGATGTATTTAACTAAAACTCTAATTAATCATATTAATGATGGAAAAAGAATTACTATCAGTAAAACGCAATTAGATAAACATGGAGGATTTTTACCATTTCTAGCAGCACTTATACCCTCTTTAATAACAGCTGCTAAATTTGGAGTTCCAGCATTAGCAACAGGTGCTTTATCTGGATTAGCTAGTTCAGCTGTACAGAAAAAGGGATCTGGAACTTCTAAAAAAAAAAAAAATCCCGTGGAAAGGGTATATATCATCAACCTTGGGAATTAGTAACAAAATGATAGAAGAAAATATGAAAAATGAAAAAGGATTTAGAGGTGTATTTACCTCTGATTTATTACCTAAAACAATAGGAAAATTTGAAAATGGAATCATTAATTTAGATGTATCATCAGGTCCCGGAACTCATTGGGTTTGTTATTATAATGATCCTAAATATAAATATGTGGAATATTTTGATCTGTTTGGTAACTATATTCCTGAAAATATTAAAACATTTCTTGATACATCCAATAAAAAACCAAAAATAGGTCATAATGATAGTTTTTTACAGAAACCTATATCTGTGAAATGTGGTTTATTTTGTATGAAATATATAAGAGAAAGGAATAAAGGTATATCACCTAAAAATGTTCTCAAATCATTTCCTACACAAAAACCCAGTGACTGTAATGAAAATTTTGATCTGTATAAATGATAATATTAAAATCTGAAGGTCATGAGAAATCAGAGGAATTCACTGTAAATTTTATTACACCTCTTAAATTCAAAAATTAGCTGTACAGTCGTTTTCTATGGAAGTTTCATGGTTTAATATAAGTGAGAATTATGGAAATAGCATATTTAGAATATATACATTAGACACAGATATAACAATTGTTATCTCAAATGGTAATTATACTATAAGAGGTTTAAATGAGTATATGATGAAAATATTCGGTAAGGATCCACCTGTGAAATTTGGTATTATTGAAGCAAGACAAAGAATAGCTATTAAACTGAAAAAAGGTTGGGTAATTGATTTTAAAAAAAGTAACTTTCATAAAATTATAGGTTTTTTAAAACCGACATATGGAAGTTATGATGAAGAAACAGAGGTTGAAGGTGAACATATAGCTGATATATCCAATGGAAATGATAATATTTATATTCACTGTGATGTTGTAAAAGGGTCTTTAATAAATCAATCTAATTCAGAAGTCATTTATTCTTTCATTAATAAAAATCCTCCAGGTAGTATAATTTCAAATGAATTTAATAATTGGATATATTTTCCTGTTAAAACGGATCCTGTTGAAAGAATAAAAATGAGGATTACTAATCAAAAAGGTGAATTTATAGATTTAAATAAAGGAGCTGTAGAATTTAATTTTATTCCTATTTTTGAGGATAACTACGTTAAAAAAATATATCAATTGTTAGGTCAGGTTTTTCTTCATAAATAAATGAATAAACATAGATTATATAGAAAAAAAAATACAAGGAATTTTAAAGGTTTTGTTGAAAACTGAACCTGTTATTGAAGCACGGAATAAATTAAATGAAATATTTTCAATGAAAAAGAAAGGAGGTGGTTTAAAAATTCTTCCTAAATAAATGCAAAAGATTTATGATTTGCGAGATACTCATTATTATCATAATGATCAAATTAAAAATTATGAATTAAGAGAAATTCATCCAAAAGAACATAGTTTAGATGAGAATGCCACCTATGTTTTTCATATTAATGATACTAAAGCAAAAATTTTATATTCTAGAGGATATCTTGAACAAAAATTAAAAATTACAAAAAATAATAAATCATCCATTGGAAACGAAAATGTGAGTCTGATAAATGGTGGAAATGGCTTTAAAAGTACATATAGGAGATACTGAAATTGAATCAAATCACTGTCAAATGTTTCAATCATGAATCATGCTTTAAGATTAACTCATTATACTCCATTATGTAACATGACAAGCTCAAGATGAATTTTTTTATCTAGATACAGCTGATTCAACTGACCGAAAAGAGTTAAAATATGACGGTACTTTACAAGATACTACTAAAATAAAAATTTTTAATAATTTGAAAATGAATAAAGATTATAACGAAGGATTCGCCAAGAGATGGGAACTAACGAAAGATAGCAATGTCATTAAAATATGGACACCTTTAAAAGATATAATCGATTTCTTTAGAGAAGATGAAAAGGTAATTTCTGGTTTTGAAGTGAAAATAGAAATTCAAAGAAATGATAAGAAGATGATACAATAAGAATATGATATATACTGATATCGAAAATGTTAATTATAAAGTAGTAGTTGAAGGTTTAACCTTGCATTTACCTTATATAGAATTTAAAAATTCTGCAGAAAGCGTGTTTATGGAATCATTTTTAACTGATAAAGATATAGAGGTAAATTGGGATCGATATAGATTTAAGATGGTAGGTCCTTATAAAAGTAATAGTGGATCCGTCACAGCTACAACAGCCTCTGATGAAGTTTTAGGTGTCTATGTTATTCCTCAGTACATTGAAAGAGATGGTGATTATGAAAAAAATAATATGATATTTGATAATATAGATATGACTGAATGCTGGTTGATGATTAATAATAAACAAATTCCTCTTATGCGTTACAAAACGAATTTTACTAATAAAGATTATAATAAAGTGTATGAAGCTTTTTTACATGCAGGATTAAATGATATTAATACAGAAACAGGATGTTTGATAAATAAGAAGGATTTTGGAGAAATGTATACCATTTTTTATTTTGACTTATCAAATCATGAAAACTATACCGATTTAAATAATTTAGATATTGAATTTAATGTGGAAAGATTAATGAATACTCAAAAGGAATATAAGTTTTATTTTATTTTTAAAGAAAGAAAGAGATGTTTTATAAATTTGAAAAATAAAACTATAACAATGGTTAAGAGTTTAAAATCATAAAATTAATGCTATAATAAATGAGTGCTTATTATTCACCTTATGATGATCAAATGAAAGAAGGGCCTATTGGACCTCCTGGTATAGGTTTTAAATTAATGGATGATAGAAATTATGATATGGAAAATAGAATTTAAAAAAATTGTGAAAATCTTATAGATGATTTAGATTTAACCACTAAAAGTTTCGTTTTGAATAAAATAGAGAATAATCATTTTGAATTGAGAGATCTTATAGAAACTAAATATGATGAGAGTTTTTTATCCTTTACTGAAGAAACAGGCAAGAGAATAAAAGAATTAAATGAAACAACTTTACATTCTTTAGAAAGAAAAGCTTACGATGCAAAAGGAAAAAGAATAGGAAATGTAGCAGATCCTAAAGCTGATAAAAATGTAGTGAATAAAAGATATTTTGAAAAAAGTTCATTAATATTACAGAATGATAAATTTGATGCAAAAAATAAAATAATTACGAATGTTTCAGAACTTGAAAATGATAATGATGCTGTCAATAAAATATGTTTAGACAATAGAGATATCTGGATTACCATAGAAGATGATTTTGATACTTTTTACCATTTGGGATATAATAAACCAAATTTCAACATGATGAGTTCTAAATTACTGGATTAAGAGATGTGATTAACTACAGATATGTATATGAAAATTTCCATATATATAGCTAAGTATGATACAGTAGAAAGTAAATATATATATTATGAAGATCTAGATCCATTGATATCACTAGAAATCAATGGTAAGGAAATTTTAGAAGCTCATACAGATACAGTAACCTGTTTTGTTTATAGTAAACGTGATGATATCATCACATTATGGATAAAATCAGACGTTAGATTAAACACTTTAAAACCTTATATGCATATTGAAAAAATCCCTTTCTAAAATACGTTCATCATTAAATGGATATCGATTGGAATGAATTTTCTAGAAATAATTTATCTGAAGATGTAATTAGAAATCTGAATGATCATGTAAATTGGGATTTAATTTTTCAATATTCATCACTGTCTGAATCTTTTATTGAGGAATTTGCTCAACCTGATGATTGGCCTAAAATTTCTAGATATCAAAAATTATCAGAAGATTTTATAAAAAAATGTAAAGATAAAGTAGATTGGGTAAACATTTCTCAATATCAAACTTTAGGTAACGAATTTATCACAAAATGTTCTGATCATTTAGATTTATATAAAGTATCAATGTTTCAAAATCTTTTAGAAGATACCATGAGAGAATTAAAAGATGATTTAAATTGGATGTATATAGCTAGATATCAGACATTTAGTGAAACATTTATAGAAGAATTTATAGATAAATTAGATTTTTGTTATTTGATTAAATACAAATTTGATCTATTACCTGATCACTTTTTTAATGTTCATTGGAAAAAAATACAAGCGATATAGATGAGTGAATTAAATAAAAAGTTTGGTCATTATGAAGAAGAACCTTATAGAGAAAAAATTATTGAAGAGATTTGTGAAGTTAAAAAAGTCTTGAAAGAATTTGTTTATCTTTTGAGAAAAGATGAAAAATAAATATTTTATAAAAATGTTTCTAAATAAATGTATGCTATATATAATAATGGTATAAGAAAAACATTTATATCGTTCTTAAATATAGAGAATCCTACTGAAGTGATATCTATTTCTTTATTAAATTATAATTCACTTGATGGAATAGAAAATTTAGAAGAATTAACTTCACTTGCAGGAATAGAAAATTTAACTAATTTAAAAGAATTATATTGTGAGGGAAATAAATTAACTTCACTTGAAGGAATAGAAAATTTAATAAATTTAGAAAAATTATCTTGTGTAGGAAATAAATTAACTTCACTTGAAGGAATAGAAAATTTAACTAATTTAAAAGAATTAAATTGTGGCGGAAATAAATTAACGTCACTTGAAGGTATAAAAAATTTAATAAATTTAGAAAAATTATATTGTGGAGTAAATATATTAACGTCACTTGAAGGAATAGAAAATTTAATAAATTTAGAAAAAATATATTGTAGAGTAAATAAATTAACGTCACTTGAAGGAATGAAAATTTTAATAAATTTAGAAAAATTAGATTGTGGAAAAAATAAATTAACGTCACTTGAAGGAATGAAAAATTTAATAAATTTAGAAAAATTATATTGTGGAGAAAATAAATTAACTTCACTTGAAGGAATAGAAAATTTAACTAATTTAGAAGTATTATATTGTGGTGTAAATAAATTAACGTCACTTGAAGGAATAGAAAATTTAACTAATTTAGAAAAATTATATTGTGGAGTAAATAAATTAACGTCACTTGAAGGAATAGAAAATTTAACTAATATAAAAGAATTATATTGTAGAGAAAATGATATTACATCCCTAAATGAATTAATATTTTTATCTAGAATAAATGAAGTATGGTATGATGTAGATAAAATAAACTTATCTCCGATTTTAAGAAGATGATTATTTCATAATAATGTATATAATGACTCTCAAAATGTGCATAATACATATATTCAAAAATCTTTGAGAGAGACTATCATAAAATTATTAAATACAGAAATTAAATATGATTTAGATGAATGTATTAAAGAATTAGATATAGAAATTAAAAGACACTTACTAGAGGAAGAATTCCATAATATTAAATTTAGAGAGATATTAGTTGTTGTGTTTAATAGAATTTTAAAAAATGAGAATAAAAACAAAATAATAAAAGTGTTAAAAGATGAACTAAAAGAGGGTGATGATAAATGTTTTGTTGGGAGAGTAACTAGAATAATTAATGTACTAAATGGATTTGATCCTGATGTTTCTATTACAATTTCTAATAATGAACAAAAAAATATTATAGCTGAAAAAATATTTAGAGAGTCAAAGTCTGATGAAGAATACAGAGAAAAGCTTATAAAAGAGATGGAAGAAAGAGGTTTTACAGATTATGAAGAATGGATAAATTTATATTTATAAAAAATGTTTACTAATAAATGGAAGAGTTCAATAGACTTAGAGGTTATCCCAAAATGTTTAAATTAAAAGATTTATATCCTGGGAAATATGATCTGATATCATTGAGTAAAATTATTACTAAATATGGAGATTCATTAATCGTAAATTTAGATATGGAAAATGAAGAAAAAGAGTATTACCTTGCGAAAAAAACATGCGAAACTTTCTGATGAATCATTACATAAAATCAATAAAGGAAGATATATATTTAAGTATTCGGGTATGATTGATGATAAATACGAATATGAATTAGAGAAAGCTTAATCATCCTCTTTTTTAAAATTATGAGTTTTTATAAAAATTTTCTTAAGATCTTTCTTTAATTATATCATATTCAGGTGGGAGAAACATTTCCCCACCTGAAAATTTATTATTATATATAAAATTTAATATATTAGAGGCTCAGGTCCTCTTTTTTCATACATTTTCATATTTTTATAATTCTTTTTAATTTTATAAAAAAAATGTTTAGATGATTTAAAAGGGGGGTCTCAACCCCACCCTTTAAAAACAGGGTATTTTTAATTTAAATCTATATTTTTTAATATATTAGAGGGCTCAGGTCCTCTTTTTTCACACATTTATTTTCTTTCATATATTCAAAGATGTTGATAGATTTGGTCTCTATAATATCTCATTTTTAAGTCAAAATGAATGAAATTTTAGAGTTCTAAAACTCTCTTGATTTTTTATTTTTTTAAAAATACGCATTTTTGAATGATTTTATGCATTTTTGATCTTAAGAGGTTGTCCTGGTTTTTAATAATTTGGAGGAAAGTAGTAGTGTATGGGATAGACTCTATAACAAAATGACTATGTCATTTTGTCCCAGAGTCCACCTCCATACACTACTGTAGTAAAATAATAATAAATGTTAATTATAACTTTAAATTCCTATCTTTTTTTTTAAGTTGCCACAATCCCATTTCTAACTTAAATGAAACATTAGGTGGGGGGGATTAGTATATCTATTCATACGGCACACTTTTTCCTATGAATTTTAAATAAATTTTCCTATGAATTTCAATAAATTTTATCAAAAATAAGCTGCGTGCCTTAGCATTAGAGAAGTTATTTTAGTATCTGAAAGAATAACAACGGTATTTATATACAGTTGTTGACCAATTATCCGGAATCCTCTGGACCGATAGCTTTCTGAATTTCTGATCCGCTGCCAAAACGGCCGTTAAATAGGGTATCACTTTTATTTGGCACTGTCTAATCGCTGTATACACTATAAGCCTTTATATATTTTATAACTTATAAATTATATATATATATATATTTATATAATAATTCAGTACCTGTATTACATATATGATTTATAACACAAAATAAAAAATTTAATCTAAGGGTGTAGTTAAGGGATATATTAACTAATCTTTACCACATGTCATTCTTTTTCAATTCCTTAACTTATATATAGAACAGGGAAAAAGGGATATTTTATACCAATTTAGTACCTGTTTTATTTATAATGTTCTCTTTATCATCTTCACAAACTTGTCATATAGTCACTATTGATTTCAAATAATCACTTCAGACATCTTTTTTCATTTTTAGCTATACAGAACTTTTCAATAAATGATCAATCTCAGGTATATATAATATAAGTAAATTAAAATTCTTCAATTATATATATACAGTACAACCTCAAAAATCCGGACTTTTTCCGAATATTCAAGGTTATTAGACTGACGAAGTCGTGGATTTAATTTAAGAGAGTAAGGTTATTTATATAGAATTATATTTTATAAACAAATACCCTATTTTCCGGTCGACTTTCTGAACCCCAAAATGAGACAAAACTTTAGACCTTATATAAATATGAACGGCCGTAGATATGGGCTCATGGTTGGAGCGTAAATTTCGTTGTTAGCCTTACCCCCCCCCCCCCCCCAAGCCATGATTCCTGACGAATTATTTTGCGTAAAATATACACCTTTATTTAAATACTGATTTTTTATTATCAAAAGTTCCTTTTCTCATTATTAAAATAGACATTTTTCTGAAACAATGTAATTTTTAATATTAAACACTTTAAAATATTATCGTAACATTTTATCACAGATTGTTCAATAAAATCTAAAAATCCTGAGAATTCGTATTAACGCTCATGGAAACTTATTTTGTTCACTTCGTAGTATGAATCCCATTCTTCAATGTATTCTGTTTTGTCTCCAGAATCCCTCCCCCCACTCAATATCTGACGAGTTTTTTGCTCTCATCAAACCTCCTGTCAGCTTGAAATTGACTATATATTTTGCCTTTTGTTTGGAAATATATAGCAAATAAATAACTAAATAATATCGTATTGCACAGAACCAAGTTACAAGGTCGTTAACACACAGACCTTTCAAAGGGGCCAACTGCATTTATGATTACGAACCAAGTAAATTCCTTTCTTTGATTTCCCTGCCCCACCACATCCGCTGCTGTGGTAGCTTAGTAATTACTCATTGTATTTTAGAAAAATCATTGAGAGGAGAGATGTTTTCTTTTTTAGAAAATATATTTATTTTATCTACTGCGATATTTTTTACATATTTGACTATTACTAATAAAGTTTTTCCTTTTTTCAGAGTCATCAGCCTTTTTAAACATAACATTATATCGATGCTAGAAAATGAATAAAATTTTTGAGTTCTTATTTTTTGTTTTTCGTTTCGTTAATAGCGAAGACGGTTTAAACACATTTACATCTTTAAATATATCGGCAAAAGTGCTAATCCTCACTCTTTATTAAATCTCAGCGCTACATTAAATTCTTCTGGCTCTTCATTAAATCTCGACAAAGCCGATATAACGGAAGTTCTGCACTGTGATGATGATGCGTCAATCATATATAAATTGAGTGATGGCGAAATTCGCAATGTGATATTAAATAAAAAAAAGAGCAAAGTAGCGATGATAAATGCGGAGAAGAAAAAATACCCATTGATAATCTTGTACAAACAATCGATCATGCAATTAAAGTTCTTGAACAAAGAAGCTTTATAATCGAGCAGAAATAATGTCCATCTACAGGATAAAAAAACTGTTTTCCCATAACCCAAAATTAATAAAACAACAAATGTTAATTCAAATATTTAAACACAATGATAAAATGTCATTTTATCATTTCGTTTCATTCATACATTCTAGATTATAAATGTGTATATTTTTTCTTTGAAATTTCTTTTACCCCATTTTTTGTATTAAATAATATGTTTTAATTGATTAACTTAACTTTTGTCATTATTTTTACTAAAAATAGTGCTTTATAGTGTATTTAGTTAATAAGGTTAATTAGTTAATAGATTTGAACTTTATTCAAACTCTATAATCCGAAAAAATCCAAAATCGGCAAAGTTCGGACGAGTCCCGATTTTCTGTATATATATATATATTTTATAACTTAAAACTTTTAAATATTTTATTTATTTTCTAGCATCTATATATAAAAAAGTTATATGTAAAAAAGCTAATGCTTCTGAAAAAGTAAACACTTTATTATTAATCAAATATGTGAAAAATGCCACAGTAGATACAATAAATAACTTATCTTATAAAGAAAAATACCACTCCTCTCAATGATTTTTCTAAAATACGATGAGTCATTATTGAGCAACAGCACTGGGAAGGGGTGGGGCATTGAATGTGAAGAAATAAGGAATGTGCTCATCTCACGAATGCAGCTAACCCCTTTGAGAGGTCAGTGTGTTAATGACCTTGTTGTGCTTTGCAATAGGATCTTATTTATTTATGATAAACATGGCTTTCCAAACAAATAGAGCAAAATATACGGTTGATATAAAGCTGAAAATTGACATTTTGACTAATGCAAATAATTGTACTGTTGCGAGGAAGTTAAATTTGAGCAAAAAACTCATCAGATATTTGAGTGGGAGGATGCTGCAGACGAAACAGAATCCATTGAAGAATAGCATCCATATTATAATGAAGGGAACAAAATTAATTTTCTTAAGCGTTTTGCATTTGGGGAAGGGTTAATGTCAGCAACAGGTTTCGTGCTCTACCGATGAGGCAAACTACGGGTGTCCATTTCATTTTTATATCCGGTGTAAAAATTGACTCCTACATTTTCATATTTTTGGGGTTCAGACATTCGACTTATATAACAAAAGCGATATTTGTTTATAAAATATAATTCAATATAAGTAATCTTAGCCTTGTTTTAAATCCGCGACTTTGGCAGTCTAATAGTTAAAATAACTAAAAAATTTGAAAAACGTCCAGATTTTGGAGATTTTGGATGTCCGGATTTTCAAAGTTATTTTATATTTGTTTTATATCACAAAACAACTATATGTATTTAAAGGAAAAGAAATATTTTGTTTTTAATTTTGTTTATATTAAAGGAAATTAGTAACTGCCATTGAAAAAACACATACGCGAAAGAAATCATTTAAAATGTTTTTCCAGTTTTCTGGTTTATCCGGATTTCTGGATTCCGGATAATTGGTCCATTACTGTATAAGATTATTACTTTTTATTTTTAAGTAAGCCAATTCATAAATCATTGCACATCCTATTAAAAGTGTAAAATGTTAATCTTATTGCAATAACATGTACACACAAAGTTTTGTGAGCATTTTGATGTCAAGTTGGTTGTTTAATCCTTATGTTGCTCTGTGCATTCATTTTATTTTAACAGGCTTTATGCTTTATTTTTATTTGTGCGTTCTTGGACTTGAAAATTATTCACATTGATTCAAAATAAATTTCTGTATAACATGCTGTTAATTAGTGTTTCCTTTTAGAATTTGGCCTAGTGACTAAAAGCTCAATGTATGACTCAGCAAATTTACCTTCCTGTTTTAATACTGATATTGCTACATCTAAGGAATGTACATCATCTGATAACTCATCTCATAATTCATTTAGAATAAATTCAGCAGAAATACAGTGGTTAAATGGTGAGGTATGGAATACTATTTCCTAATATTTCTCTAAAAATATTTTTATTAAATTCATGTCACACAGTCCATACAAGATGTTCCAGAAAGATTGCATGACTATAAATATCTCTTGAACAATTGGTCAGAAACCCATGGTTCCAATTTAAGAAATGCTTCAAATATGGTAGACGTTCAGACTACAACAGTTTTGATCAAATGTAGTAAAAATAGTCCATTTTAGTAAAAAAAAAAAGTACAAAATGTAATGTTTTATGTGATCTCTACAGAGAAAATTCCAATTAACCAACTCTACAAAGGATTCTATAAAGAAAATTTCAATTAGTAAATTGTTAGTAAATTCATTTAAAGATCCTTTGAAGAAAAATCTGCTTTAGCAAAAGTTTTATACACTCCCCAATTAGTGTGCTTTAATAATAATACCTCGGATAATTTTGATTGTATGATAATAGAACTTTTGTTGTTTACATTAATTATGATATGGAAAATATTTTGAAAAACATTTCTAGAAGGCCCGTATAAAAAGTTACATTCTGTATTTATTAACTAAAAGGTGTCATATAATCAAAATTTGTATGCAATGATAGTATATCTTAATTGAAGCATTTCTTAAATTAGAACCATAGGTCTATGGCCAATTGTTTAATGCCCTGTATATTTATTAAGACACCTGTTCAATATCCAATGTGGACAGCAGATGACTTTTTGTTTAGACGTAAATTCATTTTTTCTACCTTTATATACATTCATTTGATTTTTAACATGCAAAATAACACATATAGGATGGATACTTATTTCAAATTACATGGAATTTGCAGTTTTAAAGTAATTTTCTATTCATTTAGTGTCAAACGATCTTAACAAACTATCTTCTATTTTCTATTGTAACTCTATTACTTAGAAAACAGAAACTCTGAATTTTTATTTTACACCCTATTTATGCCAAGAGTATGTTGAATGACATGAAGGTGGGTGGCTCCAGAAGAGCACAGCACATCCACCAGAGGTCTATTGTACTACCCCAACAGGCGAAGGTCCTTAAGAAAAGAGACCAGTAGCCGAAGCAAAAATTAGCAGGCACTTGACTGGAATGTCATGCAACTCCCAGGACTCGATCACATGTCGACCCAAGTGTTCGAACCTATGGGCGGAGAACACCTCACATTCACAGAGAATGTGTACGGCAGTTTCTTCACTGTATTTGCAACCTCTGTAAAGCGAATCTTTCGTGACACCCATAATATTAAGGTGTCTTTTAAGGGTGCAGTGTCCAGTAAGGAGCCCGACATGCCAGTTCTACTGAGCCTGAATAATTCCTTCTGACGTATGCTAGGGCAATTGCAGTTGAGAATTTTTGCCTGCCTTTGGCCCTTAGTATTACGCCAGTTTTTGCACTGAAGCTTTCTGAAGATATCATAGACAGTTCTTCTAGTTAGTTTATTGGGAACACCCAAAGCTGGCTCAGGACCAACAAAAGGAATACTTGAGCCTTTCCTAGCCAATGCATCAGCGAGCTCATTTCTTGGAATGCCCGAATGTCCAGGCACCCAGTAGAGTATGACTTTATTATTGCTAGCAATATTACACAGTGCATTATAGCACTCCCAGACAAGATGCCAAGAGTATATACTTCAAATAAGTACAAATAGTAAATAAAATTAAACAAATTTATTACTCACTAAATTAGGAGAACATGTAAATAAAATACAGGAGAATATCACAGACTTTGACATCTTCAAAAGTGGGAATGGTAAAGACAGAGCACATTTACACTCAAATCAGTATAGAACATTTTGGCAATTTGCATCAGCAAATATCATTTATAATATAGTAAGTGCCGTGTAATATCAACTACATAAATAATCACATTAACGAGCATAAAAGCTCCATAACAGCTTTCAATTCAGGAACATACCACTTACGGAAGTTGAGCAAATAGCTTGCTTAAGCAAAAGCCTTTGTTGTAAGTGCCTTTATTGTGAGCAAAGGCTAAAGTGCCTTTATTGGAACTGGGTATGTATACTTATTTTTAACTGTAAAGATTCCAGAGTATGCTAATTTCTGAGGGTACAGAAAATTAGTATATGCTAGTGAATCAAGACCTTATCTGCACGAAGCCTATTGAAATTTCTTTTCGGACACTTAACAAACGATCCTGTTTCAAAACATTTACCTGAGAAATGTCTACAGAATAAGTTTTAACTGTAACACAATCATGATGCATGGTTTGTTTACAATTATTATTATTGTTATTATTGTTATTGTTGTTATATGTCCAACAATTCAGCCCCCCTCATTCAGATTGTGTATTATTACCAAGACACGGTTATACATTAGAGAAGTCTTTAACTTCAAAACTCTATAAGCTTGAAAGCTTTAAATTTATTTTAGGGCATCATTAAAAATTTAATGTATAAGCATAAATCACAAGGGGGGAAATGTTATCTTTATGAATGATTTATCTTTATAAATGATTTAATGAAAAATTTCACTTTAAAAATTATATATAAATATATATATATATATATATATATACAAAAATCCTTATATAGTTAATAGAGGATTTTCTTAAATACTACATTTTATTACATCACCAATCAACAGCAAATAACCTGCAAGTTGAGGAATTTGAAAAAAATATTTTGTCATATATGTTGACTTTTTAGAAAATTTAAAAAAATACTACTAGCCACTCAGTTTAAACTCATTTGTAACTAAAGTACACAACGATGAATTTAAAAAGGTTGAATTATATATTTACTTTTGCACAATTTTGAATACAATTTTTAAAATGTAAGTACAATTAATGTACAATTTTTAAAAGTTAAATTTTATATTTTGAAATTTACTTCAAAGTTTTTATATTTAAAATTTTACATTTTAAAAAATTCTACACAGAATTTAAAAATCATTTCTTTAGTTATAGGTTTAATCAGCTGTATTATTTTTACTATTTACAAATTTCATATCAAATAATTATTTTTCAACTAAATTACTAAATTTCTATTTGACATAAATGTGTTTAGTCCTATGATTTTCAATAAGTGAATTAAAGAAATTTATTGCAGCTTGAATGTCACATAATAAAATACATTTATCTGATTTAATCTATAGCTTTTTCTCTCAAGATATTTTGCACCCATACCATTTCCTTTGCAGATTTGGTTAAAGAAATATATTCTGCCTCCATGGTAGATAAACTGACACATTTATGTTTGAAAGTTCTCCATGATATTGAAACATTATCCATTAGAAATATCATGTGTCCAGTGTCTTCATCTTCTTCAATTGCATCTCCTGCCTCCTTATCTGTGCCGTGTCAAAAGAGTCTCCGTGTCAAAAGTATAGAGTAGTAGAGTATAGAGTAGTAGAGTATATAAAGTAGTAGAGTATCTCCGTGTCAAAAGAGTCAAGAATTTGTAGTGTTTGAGGGTTAAAAACCATATTCTTAATTTGAATTTTATTTTTTTATTTTTTGGGGTCCCAGACCACCATTCTCTACCTTGCTACTCTCATTAACATTACTAGTTTCTTTATTTTACCCTCCTCAAGCAGCCAAATCCGATATCCTTTAGTTTGAAGGGTGTAACCTACCATTACCCCTTTCTAAGCTCTCATGTCTAGCTTGCTCCTAAGCTGTTTGGATTTTCCTATAAAAATTAGGCTGCCAAACACTTTTAGGTGAGCAACAGAGAGTTTTCTGCCATTATAGAATTCAAAAGGTGTTTTATTTTTTTATTTATGACATATCCTATTCTTTATGTATAAAAAAAAAAAAAGAGAAGTGCTTTTGCCCAAAAATCATCTACAAGACTACTATCGTTTAACATTGCTTCAATGCAATTTAGAGCTATTAAGTTAAAGTGCTCAGATATGCCATTTTGCTCTGGGGTATAGCTATTTGGCCTTTCTGCTTTTATACTGCTTGCTTTTCTAGAAACTTGTTGAATTCATTGTAGCAAAATTCTTACCATTGTCTGAAAGGAAACTAACAATCTTATGATTCAAAAGCATTTCAGCTCTATTTTGAAATTGTTTGAATTTTTCAGGAAATTCTGATTTTTGTTTCATAGGGAAAATGGTTACTTTTCTAGAAAAATCCTCAGTGATACTTAAGAAATGCCAAAGCCCACCATTTGATGGCTTTGGCATAAGACTATATATATCCATATGAATTAATTCTAATGGTCTCCTCGACCTCATCCTATCATTAAGTTTGATTGAAACTGTTTTAAACATTTGCAGTCTATTCTCCTACCATGTATACCTGTTAAACCATTTATAACAGATATCTTACTAGTGTGACGCAAATACTCAGAATTTATATGTTAAAATCTTTTATGCCAGAATCTAGTATTGTCCCCTACAGCAGTGGTTTATTTAACATACTTTTTGCTTTAAAAATATAATATTTGTTTGGTTTAACATCTTTAATTTTAAAAAAATTAGCACTACTAGAACTCATGTTTTTATTCCTAAAAATCTTACTGGCATATACATTTTTAAATTTGCTATTAGGGTTTACAGCAGTATTTGCATTTAGTTGTGATTTGCTGGTCTAGGATCACTAAATTTACAACTGGACTAATAAGATAGCAATTTCACTGGTCCTCCAGATTTTTTGGATGAAAAATTTTGTGTATTTTTCTTTTCTCAGAAAAAGTGCAATATATTAGCCACGTGTTCCTGCTATTTTAGGCTTAAGAAATTATTCTGTAATTGGTTTGATATTCATAACAGAATTTACATCGGGATAAATTAAAAATAATTAATCCATATGCAAGAAAAAGGTTCGCGGTATAGCTGGAGTTCACTTCTGGGCATGTGTCATAATGAGCAGGATGATGGCGAACTAGGAGACCATGTTTATCTGAGATAAAATGTCACAATGTTATGTATTGTTTCTCCACTTTGATCAACTTATGTACATTCATAAATGCTCATATGGAAAGTTACCTTTATTGTTGGACACTTGAAATATAAGCAACAGCATATCACTATAGCGTTATAGTTAAAACCTATTCTCTGGATATTTCTTGGATAAGTGGTTTGAAAAGAATTGTTTGTTGAGTATCTGAATTGAATTTCAATAGGACTCATGCAGATTGATCCAATATGCATCTGATTATTGAAAATCTGACTTACCGGAATATGCTCATTTTCCTTATCCCTTGAAGTTAGCATACTCTGGAATCTTCACAGTTAAAACAGGTATAAATACCCGGTGCCAAGAAGGGCACTTTAGCCCTGTACTCAGTTTTTTGCTTATTGACTTTCTGTTAAAAAGTTTTTGCTCATAGCTCTTTCTCTTATAGCAAACTTGTTGCTCATGTCATGATCTTAACATGAAGTGTTTAGCATTCTTTTTTTAAAAATAATATGTTAAAATGTTATAAGTTATTAAAGAATTTTAAGTAACTGTTTACATAGCTGATGTTATATGGTTCTTGCTATGTTTATACAAATGTTATGTTGCCAAAATTTTTTTGTGCAAGTAGCCTATCAGAATGTTAACATGCTTCATGTATTTACCTTTGCTACTTCTGGAAATGTCAAAGTCAAAGACATTCTCCTATATTTGTTTTCACATGTTCTTCTAAGTTGTAAGTAATAAAGTTGCTTTTATTTTACTAAAATACTGAATTTACTGTTTTTATTTTGAAATAACACAAAATTTTGAATGCATAATTTGGACCACAATGGACTTTGTCTTATTTTGGAGT
Organism: Amaurobius ferox; assembly: GCA_951213105.1. Lineage (NCBI taxonomy): Eukaryota > Metazoa > Arthropoda > Arachnida > Araneae > Amaurobiidae > Amaurobius > Amaurobius ferox. The sequence continues at coordinate 203,269,992 of OX578133.1, read as the reverse complement.
TCCACCATTAAATTGAATTTCAAAAGAGTTCTGCAACCAAAATAGTTTTAAAAATACTGATCTAGATGCATGAAAAGTTTGAAGATAGAAAAATAATGGGTTTTTGAGAAATTTTCTTTTAACAAGAACTGTACTTCTAGAATTATATGCTATGCTGTGTAATACTGCAATATGTTTTTTTCTCTTTGGGTGTTTGTGGGTAGTGGGGGAGATAAAGTCATACTTATATAAAGTTATATTCACTAAACATATAATGTATATCAGACATACCCATGTTGAAATAGTTAACTAAATAAAAAATAATTAGCATTAATTTTTAAATGATATGCTAAAAATAAAAGTATAATGAAAAATTAAAAGATTAAAATAAACTGTTACATGTAATTAAAACTAGCAGTATACCTGTTCTTTGTATGGAATATGTAATATAAAGAAACTTTAAATTCACAATTATTCAAATTCCTGTAGTATTCTAAATGACATTGTTATTAAAAACATTCTATTACAATATTTAATTTAATTCTCCTAAAAAGAAGTACAGTGACTGCCGGTTATAAGATTCAGTGGTTATAAGAAACAGCCGTTTATAAGACCCAAAACGACAGAAACAAATACAAACTTCATTTTAACATTAAAATTGTGTCCCTTATAAGAAACACGATTCCGCTTATAAGAAACAGTTTTCTACAGAAAATTTGTTGATTTTCTTGCGACGCGGGTGTAAAAAAGAAAAAAATCCATTTGTTTAAGGTTAACTGAAGGACGGGTTGTTATCTCTTGTCTCTGGACGTACGGGGAGGGGGTGGGAGTTTGCTATGTAACAAAGGATGACAGAGAATTTCTCCGTAGAAAGGCTTAGGGGGAACAACCCCAAACCAGTAAGAAACGAGTTTTAATCTTTTGGCAGTTAAGGAAACATACTGATAAGGAAAGGCATCTCTGCTTATGCACTCAAATAAGATTCGTACAGCTTTAGTTAGTCATTTTATGTTTTGCTAGTGGAAGCATGTCGCAAAAGAGAAAAACCCTTACTTTGCTTGAAAAGCAAAGTTTACTTAAAAAGTATGATTCTCTACCTCTGTGTAGTCAAAGAGAAGCTGCTTCTGCATTAGAAATTCCGCACTCAACATTATGTAAAATCCTGAAAGGCAGAAATGAAATTTTGACGCCAAATTGTAATCTTCAAAGAAAACAGAAACGAGAAGGAAAGGCAGCTGCTATAGAGGAAGCACTCTTACAATGGTTTTCTAACGCCAGATTAAAGAACGCTCCTATCAGTAGGGCAATTTTACTGAAAAAAGCAGAAAATTTTGCGGAAAAATTAGGAGAAAAAGAGTTCCGTGCGACTGATGGTTGGTTAAGCCGCTGGAAAGAACGAAATAACATTGTGTACAAAAAAAATTATGGAGAGAAGCAGGACGCGGACTCCGAGTCGGCATCTTCATGGATTACGCAAAGCTTACCACCTCTATTAGAAAAATACGCTCCTCATCAAATTTTTAACACTGACGAGACTGGGCTCTATTTTAGAGCGATGCCCGAGTATACAATGATGTTCAAAAATGATCTATCCTCCGTTGGAAAAAAACAAAAAGATCGAGTTACAGTTCTGTTAACAACAAATATGACGGGAACTGTAAAAAAGAGCCCTTTAGTTATTGGCAAAAGCAAACGTCCGCGCTGTTTAAGTGGAATAAAAAAATTGCCAGTGATCTACGAAAATTCAAAGAATGCCTGGATGACAAGTAGAATTTTTGAAGACTTTTTGTTAAAGTGGGACAGGGAACTGATGGGAAGAGAAAAAATTCTTTTAATCCTTGACAACTGTTCGGCTCATCCTGTAGTACAGCTGACAAACATTGAACTTTGTTTTTTGCCACCCAATACAACTTCCATCATACAGCCTCTTGACCAAGGAATTATTAAAGCATTTAAAACCTTGTATCGGTCAAATTTGCGACAGAAAATAGTAGATGCAATTGATGAAGAGAAAGGATCGGCTTGCGAAATAAGCAAGAAAATAACCTTGCTTGATGCTATCCATATGATCGCAGGCGCATGGAAAAATGTTTCTGACATATGCATTTTTAATTGCTTCCATAAAGCAGGATTTTTGAAAAATAATGTTGACATACCAGCAGAAGATGTAGAAGAATTAGAAGCACATTTCGAAGAATGGATTCACATCGATGAAAATTTACAAACATCTGAAGAAAAAAGTGATGATGACATAGTGGCGGAAATTCAGAATGTTTGCAATGAAGAAGAAAATGAAGACGACGTTCCACAAGAAGAAAATTTTCCTACAGCCAAACAGTCGCGAGAAGCCCTAACTATAATTAGAAAAACTCTTGAACATAGAGGGGCATCAGAAAAAGTTTATGGACTATTTTATGATTTAGAAATGGATGTACGTAAACTAATCACAGACTCATTAGCACAAACAACACTGGATAAATTTTTTGCTGTTCCTCAGTAATAGATTACGGTATGTATGAAAATGTACTATGCTCTTATACATAAATGAACGACCTATGAGTTTTACTTTTTATTCTTATTTAATTACATACTAGTATATATGCATACATATAGATAATATTTTAAGTTGTAAGGCTTAATTCGTAAAATAAGAAATATTTTTGAATGCAAAACTCAATTTACAAATGTATTATGTATGTACTAATATTTTACTTATATACATTTATCTTTTAAATTCTGTAAAATTGTGTTCAATAGTTAGTATTTACAATGGAAGAACGATATTTAAAAAATTTCCGGATTTAAGAAACAACTGCTTATAAGAAACAAAACGAGCGAAACGAACGTGTTTCTTATAAGCGGCGGTCACTGTATAAGAATTGGTGTTTCAACTATACAAACTTATCTTCACAAGCAGATCTGAAGAATAAAATGTCTTGGTCCCATTTGTAAACAAATTTACAAAAAATATGAAATTCGATCAATGTATGTCAAAATGAAAGCATTAAAATGGTATTAAAAATATACCCATACTACTTTTATTGTGTTTCAACAATTGGCTAAATACAATATATGAGTTAATTAGCTAAGCACAATATATAAGTTTGAAAAATATTTGCCAGAATAAAACAGATGACTTAAGAAATTGAAAATATCAACAATTTCCATAATTTTTAAACCCAAAGGTCATAATTGATGCAATCCAGTCAAAAGTGCAATATCATTCATTTATTTTCTTTAAATAAATTTGTGGAATAAATATTGTCTGCATAATGATATGTCTATGGAAGGTTTAATTGTGAATTTTTATTTATATCTCGACCACCCTAAACCTCAGACTGATGTTCTGTATGTTTATTCTAATAGTTTCTTGAAAAAGATAGATTCTTGCACAGCAACAGGAAGAACATATACACTCGCACAGGAAGAAATGTTAACACCATCAACTATTTTGAATAAAAAGTTCAAAGGAAAATAAGTTCATCATCATAATGAATTATTTAGCAGATTGAATCTGAAAGTTTAAAACTGTAAACAGTAAAATATTAAGTCTTGTTATTTACTAATTTTTACTGTTAATATTTTACTCTAGTGATCATAAGTTTTACATGATCATAAGTTTTATGACTGTATAACTAGTACTGTACAACAGAAGTATAATGACTGGAATACCTAGTGTAGCGTTCAAGGAAAAAAATCGGGAGAATTGTTCAGGAAATGCAACAGATGACACTGCAGTCAAAACTGACCCACTCATAGCAGACAACTCTATACTTTTCTATGCAAAAAATACGTTATTTGAAATTAAAAATTTAAATAAACTGTTTAAAATGTGTTTTGACATCAAAATAGTGTTTCAGGAGAATTATTTTTCTATAGAAACAATTCCTATTATAGTTAACACGGAGATACTGATGCAAAATATATATTTTTTAAATTCGTTTCTTGCACTAAATCAGACTATTTCATCGGTCTGTGATGATTTTTCTTTTTATTTTCAGTATTATTTTGTAAGACATTTCATTATTATTTGGTAAGCAAACGTTATTTTTATAATTATATAAAATATATATAGAATAATACAATTTCATCTTACAATGTAGGGAGGGATGCAAAACGAATGTAAATGTACACTAAATTTGTTTTAAATAATGCTTTAGTAAACAGAAATTCATATAAACTTTCTTTTATACAAAAAAATTAAATAAAATAGCTCAGATAAAACTTAAATAATTTTTTTGTAAATACATCATTTTGTGAGTTGTGTTAGGGGAAAGATATAGTCAAATTTATCTTAGTAAATATCTAAAAAATAATAAAACTTACCTGGCAGCATATTACTGTAAATCCTTGAAGACATATACCTAATATATATATATATATATATATATATATATATATATAATAAATAACTGTAAATTTCCAAATTATCAAATTAAAAACAGCAATCACACTTAAATGGCACGTAGCAGCTCACGCAAGAGGATTTAAATATCTGTCCAAAAAGGAAAAATAGGATTTGAAAGCAAAGTACCAAAACTTGGCCAGGGGGGGGGGGGGGTTGTGACTCCCTCACCCTAGTTAAAGCAAGCTTTATGTCACGACAACACTCCCGGAGGACGGTACATTGCTATAAAAGGAATACATGTGTCAATTTATAAGTGAAAACCAGACACTAAAGTTATCTACTCAGACAGAAATATATACAGATTAAACAATTTGATTTAAAACATTCAATCTATTCAAGATTTAAAACCATCCATCGGCTCTATCATTACACATCACAACAATTTAAGTCTACGTTTAAAAGCCAAATCATTTCACCGCCTCATTAAATCCATGACACCAAAGTAAAATAACTTTTTTACATCAATTCTAAATTACTTAAACTATGTCAAACATTTCTAATCTATATTGAGCAGATTTTACTCACCAAACTAAATATCTAGTGTTGAGAACCACCTGCGTCTAAGACCAGTAATAATGGCATTGACACCCGTCAATTGTATCTACAATTCAACTGAACTATTATTTAAGTACAGACGGTAGCTATCAGTTACAGTTATGTTGTAAAAACTGCTAATGATGTTACACAGAAACCTTTTAGGAAAACCTTGTATGATTGTGCTATTCAGGAAATGTAAGTCGCTAGCAAAATGATCACCAGCATTGCTGTTTAATCGCCTGCTGTGAATCAGTTAGCCCAGTATAATGTTTCTGAACACATTTTTTTTGTAAACAAGAATTCCAAAGTATAATGTAATTGATTTCAAATTGAAAGTCATTTCATTTATCATATAAACAATATCCTGTTGTGCCATCTGGAAGTTTATATAACGACAAATCAAGAAAATTAAGACTGATATCGAGGTTACAAGGAGTTTCCGTTAATTTGAAGCATTTAGGATAAAAACTAAAATACATTGTATAATTCCTATTAGAACATGCTAATAGTATGTCATCCACATAACGAATGTGGAAGACCCAGGCCACTCAACTCACCCTAGGGTATGAGCAGCTGGATGAGTGGCCGGTCACGTAATGAATGTAAAGTAATTCATTTAACAGATGTGTTCCTTCTTCATATTTATTTAAATATATATCGGCTAGAATGGAGGAGCATCCTCCACCCATAGGTAGTCTGTGTAGTTGTTTATAATAAGAATTTCCATCAAATAGAACTGTTTGAAACAACACCATTTCAACCAAAGTTTTAAATTTATATTTATTTATATGTTTGCATATTATATTTGTCGTAAATCTCCATCACAATTTCAAGCAAGTCTTTTATGTTTATATTACTAAACAAATCATTAAAGTCAAAACTTTTGTAGTGTAAACTTTCTGAAGTATCTTTAATTTTGTTAATTACTTCCCAACTGCTACTAATGAAATATGCACCATTAAGTTTAATTTTATTCATTACTTCTTTTAAAGTAATTAAAAGATTTTTATTTGCAATAATTAGATATGTTTTAAATCCATTTGTTATAGGTCTAAATTTTATGGGATTTTTATGTAGCTTGGGAATTAAAGTAATGTATAGAAAGCGAATATTTTTCACACTTTAACCCAATTTCGTGTATTTTGCTCCGATACAATTTTCTATTTCAAATTTTGATTGATTCATCTGAAGATATACGTTTTGATCTTTGTAACAATCATTCAATAACTTGATAGTATTGGCAGGTAAACGCACATTTTGCTGTTACCTTATCCACATATGTAATCACAAAGTATTTCTGTAAAGTTGACAATGCATTACTGTTATAATGATGTACAATAACTGGACTTTCTGTAACACTCTATTTTTTCATGAATTCATTCAATACTGCATATCGCCATTCATTGAATACTTCGGTAGGGATGCTGTATTTTACTGCTATCTTGTAAATAAACCCATCAATATCAGCTTTGATTGATTCACCAATAGATCGATAAACGTGCATACGGTATTTGGTACCTAGTTCAAAAATTGGTTTCAAATCCGAACCACTTAATAGTTCAAGATTTCCGGTTACTACGTGTTTATAATTCCCATCCACAAAAGTTGAATGTTCATGACATATGCATGGCTGATCAGTGTCTACAATTCTTCTACAAACCATATTGTAATTGAACTGACTCCTGCAAAGAGGTTTTGCATATTTATATGCGATTTTTACATTAAAATTGTTAATAGGTAACTTAAATTGAAAATTTCTTAAAATGTTTGAAATGTTTACTTCGTCATATTTTTTATTTCTGTAATTAACAATTGGATATTCTTTATTAACATTAACAGGTTTATTATCAATGATATTTCTAATATTTTTGCACGTAATTTAATGTAATCCTGAAATATTGCTATAGCAAAAGAATTATGAACAGAAGCATTTTTAAAAACATCACCCATACAAAATTCCCATTTTTTTTTTAGAAACTTATTTCTTGTACCAAAGATGAAGTTTTTAATCCAAGTATGGGATATAATATTACGCTGAGCCATATCTCTTTCAATATCCATAAGATTTTTAATTGAATTTTCAAGATTTAGTTTTTTTCTTCTATCACCTCCTGTTTTGCGTGTAGTTTTTCCATTTTTTACATAATTACAATAATTATTAACCACAACAGATGAGTCTGGTTTTTGAAAATGTTCATTGTTATAATGAACATTATACATTATAGAATTTAAACCAAAAGGATAAATGGACATGTTTAGTTATGTTGATATATGTAGTAGTTTTCCCACCACAAACGTTCTTTTAAGTCGACAACAATATCCAGGATAGTGAGTTGCATTGCCTAAAGTCCGTGTTCTTTAAAATGACAAATCTCGATAGATGATTCACAAGCTGCTAAACTTTGATTGTCATAATCCTTTTTGGGTTTTTAGGAATAAAAATACCTATAAAAAATTTTATGAAATGTCAAATCAGGATAATTTAACAACTGGCAACTTCGTAGCTAATGCTACGATGGCCTGGTTGACTGGTTTTAGGGGCACCAGCCAATCGTCAAACAGTAACCCTAAGGTGAATACAATTGATCAATATTTTAAACCGGTCATTGGTCCCGGTTGTTGGGAAGTGAGAATTACAAAAAAATTGTATATGATGTTAATCGTGAAGTTTCGGATAATTACAGTGAAACAAGTTTACGTAAAACACATTACAATAATGTTAGTAATTTCAAGTATAGAAAATGTAATTCTGGATGATGCAAGCTGTGTCCAATGGCTAACCCATTAAACTAAGTAATAATTGTGCTTTTCACACATTTTGCAAGACATATAACTGCGTATACTGCATTGAATGTGGGAAGTGCAGATTGAAATATATTGGACAGACAAAAAACAACATCAATGTCAGAATAAACTTGCATTGTAGCCATATATATGAATTACAAAAGAACCCAACTTGTGAATCATCTATCGAGATTTGTCATTTTAAAGAACACAATTGAGGCAATGTAACTCACTATCCTGGATATTGTTATCGACCTAAAAGAACATTTGTGGTAGGAAAACTACTACATATATCAACATAATACCATTTTCCCTTATGGTTTAAATTCTATGATGTATAATGTTCATTATAACAATTAACATTTTCAAAAACCAGACTTTCATCTGCTGTGGTTAATAATTATTGTAATTATGTAAAAAATGGAAAAAAAACTACACGCAAAACACGAGGTGATAGAAGAAAAAAACTAAATCTTGAAAATTTAATTAAAAATCTTATGGATTTTGCAAGAGATATGGCTCAGCTTAATATTATACACCATACTTGGATTAAAAACTTCCTCTTTGGTACAAGAAATAAGTTTCTGAAAAAATATGAGAATTTTGTATGGGTGATGTTTTTAAAAATGCTTTTGTTCATAATTTTCTGCTATAGCAATATTTCAGGATTACATTAAATTACGTGCAAAAATATTAGACATATCATTGAATGATAATAAACCTCTTAATGTTAATAAAGAATATCTAATTGTTAATTACAGAACTAAAAAAATATGACGAAATAAATTTTTCAAACATTTTAAGAAATTTTCAATTTAAGTTACCTATTAACAATTTTAACGAGAAAATCGCATATAAATATGCAAAAATTCTTTGCAGGAGCCTGTTCAACTACAATATGGTTTGTAGAAGGATTGTGGACACTGATCAGCCATGCATATGTCATGAACATTCAACTTTTGCGGACAGGAATTATAAACATGTCATAACTGGAAATCTTGAACTATTAAGTGGATCAGATTTAAGACCAATTTTCGAACTAGGTACCAAATACCGTATGCACATTTATCAATCTATTGGTGAATCAATCGAAGCTGATATTGATGGGCTTATTTACAAGATAGCAGTAAAATACAACATCACTACCAAAATATTCAATGAATGGCGATATGCAGTATTGAATGAATTCATGAAAAAATACAGTGTTGCAGAAAGTCCAGTTATTGTACATCATTATAACAGGAATGCATTGTTAACTCTACAGAAATACTTCTCGATTACATAAGTGGATAAGGTAACAGTAAATTATGTGTTTACCTGCCAATACTTATATAATAAGTTATTGAATGATCACAACGTATATCTTTGGTTGAATCAATCAAAATTTGAAATAGAGAATCGTATCAGAGCAAAATACACGAAATTGGGTTACAGTGTGAAAAATATTCGCTTTCCATTCATTACTTTAATTCCCAGGCTACATAAAAATCCCATAAAATTTAGACGTATAACAAATGGATTTAAAACACATCTAACTATTGCAAATAAAAAACTTTTAATTATTTTAAAAGAAGTAATGAATAAAATTAAACTTAATTGAGTATATTTCATTAGAAAACATTTGGGAAGTAATTAACAAAATTAAATATATTTCAGAAAGTTTATACTACAAAAGTTTTGACTTTAACGATTTGTTTAGTAATATAAACATAAAAGACTTGTTTGAGATTGTGATGGAGATTTATGACAAATATAATATGCAAACATATATTAATAAATATAAATTTAAAACTTTGGTTGAAATGGTGTTGTTTCAAACAATTCTGTTTGGTGGAAATTCTTATTATAAACAACTACACGGAATACCTATGGGTGGAGGATGCTCCTCCATTCTAGCCGATATATATGTAAATAAATATGAAGAAGGAACACATCTGTTAAATGAATTACTTTACATTCATTATGTGGATGACATACTATTAGCATGTTCTAATAGGAATTATATAATGGATTTTAGTTTTTATCCTAAATGCTTAAAATTAACGGAAACTCCTTACAACCTCGATCTGAGTCTTAATTTTCTTGATTTGTCATTATATAAACTTCCAGATGGCACTACAGGATATCATTTACATGATAAACGAAATGACTTTCAATTTAAAATCAATTACATTATACTTTGGAATTCTTGTTTACAAAAAAATGTGTTCCGAAACATTATACTGGGCCAACTGATTTGCAGCAGGCGATTAAACAGCAATGCTGATGGTCGTTTTGCTAACAACTTACGTTTCCTGAATAGCACAATCAAACAAGGTTTTCCTAAAAGGTTTCTGTGTAACATCATTTGCAGTTGTTTCAACATAACTGTAACTGATAGCTACCATCTATACTTAAATAATAGTTTAGTTGAATTGTAGATACAGTTGATGGGTGTGAATGCCATTATTACAGGTCTCAGACGCAGGTGGTTCTCAACACTAGATGTTTAGTTTGGTGAGTGAAATCTGTTCAATATAGAGTAGAAATGTTTGACATAGTTTAAGTAATGTAAAAAAGTTATTTTACTTTGGTGTTATGGATTTAATGAGGCGGTGAAATGATTTGGCTTTTAAACTTTGACTTAAATTGTTGTGATGTATAATGATAGAGTTGATGGATGGTTTTTAATCTTGAATAGATTGAATGTTTTAAATAAAATTGTTTAATCTGTATATATTTCTGTCTGAGTAAATAACTTTAGTGTCTGGTTTTCCACTTATAAATTGATACATATGTATTCATTTTATTGCAATGTACTGGCCTCCGGGAGTGTTGCCATGACATAAAGCTTGCTTTAACCGGGGTGAGTGGGTCACCTCCTCACCCCCCTGGCTAACTTTCGGTACTTTGCTTTCAAATCCTATTTTTCCTTTTCGGACAGATATATATATATATATATATATAATAATAGTTTGAAAATCCAATGATAGAATAGAGAGAAGTTGCAAAGTACGCACCTGAGATTTCTAAAAACCGAATCAGGTGGGTAGCTCTCGTTCATTGTAATTTCAGCGAAGCCCATGTTTTCAAGTCGGCATGGAAAGCTGGCTGATAACAAATAAAAGTTTGCAAATCCAATGAAAGAGTAGAGGGAAGTTTCAACTCAAAAAATCCCAACATTAAAAAATGCCTAACAAATAAAAAAGTATCAAACAGAGAATCATCAATCAAGTGGAAAATAAAATGCAAACCTCTAGTCATCAAGCTGAAGACAAAAAACAAACATCAATGGTAAGGAATCGATAATAGAAAATCAAATAATATCCAAGCATTAAAGCTTTACTCGTGGACGGACAAGCCCTAGGTCTAAACAAATGAATTGTTCACTTCGATAAAACTCTTCTTCATGTCCAAGTATTTCATCAAAATTAACGCAAAATGCATGTTTCTGATATCAGTGATAGATTATATCTATAAACACTTGGACTACATGCATAAAAATTGAAAAATTATAGGAATTACATATATATATGATCATCTTTTCATTACAATATTTTTTATTTATTTATTTAAATGTATCTTATATGCATCAGTCCAATTGGTCAATATCAAGATTTATTTCTAGTTTTTAAATACAAAGAAAATACATCATCGTTATAAGTTCCTTTATAGTAATTTGTACGCTGTATCAGCATATTCAGCCCAATATTCAGCCTAATCATAACTATATGTATTTATTAAATCAATTTTGCATCAATCAATTTGGCATCATATTGAGAATTTTTAAATAAATTTATTCTTCATGTTAGAATTCAAACTTTATTGAATTAATTTTATGTTTCAACAATAAATTTGCACCACTGGAAAAAAAAATGATATGTATAAATTGAACAAAATATTTACAGATAATGTATTATTACTTACTTTATATTACATAATAAGTTTAATATTATACAATGTCTAATAAAAAGAACAAAAATATAATATAGATATATACATCCTTACAGAAAAATAAGTGCTTAAAGAATATTATGTGCTTTAAAGGAGACAAAAACTAAATTTAAAAATAGAAAATATTTTAATAACAAAAAAGTAACATTATTATTTTAATATTTTATATGCATTTCATTTATTCAAATGCATTATTTACATTTACTCATCTTTGAAAATTTTACTTTGTTTCTTTTTGTACATTTGTCTCTATTGATACCTTTAATATTAAATTGAAGTCTAGTTACCAAGTAAAATCTCAACAATGTTTCTGTCAGTTCGACTTTGTGTCTTTCACATCCTATAAAGCTTAATGTGGAGTTTGACAAAGTGTCACATAAGTCACTTATACTATCTCTGTGAAATAAATTTATAGAGAAACATTTTGTAAATTTGTACTCTAAGTTTTTAATAAAATTAAATAGATTTATTGATTAAATAATTGATCAAATTACGATCTAGCAAAATTTAACTAAAAGCACAGTCTAATCAAAAACTTCCATTGCTGATAATAGATGGTGCTACACTCTCTTGATCCCCATTTTTACCAGATGTGTCCTGAATTATTGGAACAGGTTTTTCAAGACTTCTCTCTTACGAATGCAACACTAGGTATTCTAGGCACTGTAACAGAAGTGAAAAACTTTGAACTACTACTACTCTTTAAAAACTTCATCTGGAATATTTAACATAATCAGGTGTTAAATTTTTATTTTAAATTATAGCAGTTAGTTACTGTATCTGCTGAGTCAAAGAACCTAGAGGATTTTTCATATACTTCATAGGTACTAACTATAAATTAAAAATCATTCAAATCTGACGAGAAACAAGGTTCGAAACTATTTTTAAATTGGTTGATTTGGCTTGGAATGACCCTAGGTCTTTATCCAGTTATGGCTCTAACATAAAAGCAAAATTAGTATATTTGTTAGAAGCCTTTCCACTTTGCAGTTTTATTATTACCTTTGCAGTTTTATTATACCCTTTAAATTTTTTGGATTGACCCTCCTGTAACAGTATCTATTTTTTTCTATTTAGAGTACAGAGCTTTCATTAAACACTTTTTTAAATTCAATGGAATCTCCATCAAAAATGAATTCATCTGCCTCATCGAATTTAACTGAAAACTCAAACTTGGATCCTATTGTGAGATTGGCTCCTGTTGTAAGTGATGTATAAATATATTCATTTCTGTATTTTCTTTATTTTATGTGTAATGCATTATGTTTAAGTGTTTATGTGCAATTATATTAATATGGAATTTAAAAATTCATTTGATTTACACTGACCATCATTATTACCTTACACCTTTCTGGTAGGTCGGACGGTCTGGGTCTCAACAACTGACCATCATTAACCATTACACAACTAACTAGCAGTTACAGGCTACAAGATTTCATCTTGTAAAATTCTTGTTCATAAATTTTGAAGATGATGACCCTGTGTGAAAAGAGATAAAAGATTACTAGTTGAAAATTAATAAAATAATTGATGCTCTAACAGGGAATATTCTGTTATGAAAAGAAATCATTATAAACTTAAATAATTCTGAACAGATTCATATACTCTTCGCACATAAAAAACATTTCGGTCAGCAAACATATTCATCAAGCACTTCTGCTCAACAAACAATCTCTATTCTACCAAAACCACTGTGTGTTAGCAATTGATGAGTCATGCAAAATTTCTTGTAACATTTCAGCTACAGCATGAAAAATCTAATGTTGGCAGTACATGACTTTCCCTACAGAATCAAATTCATCTTCCATTAAATTGAAATCAATTGCTCAAATTGACATGGATACTTACCTGATATTATATCCTTTGCAGTTTTAATATGTCTTCTTTTTCTTTAGACAACTTAATGCATTTTAAAACATCGCCATCTTCTCAAAATTCCAAAAAAATTAAATATCTTGAAAACGGTTTGTCTTACAGTAATGGAGTTGATATTATTCATTTCATTGATAAAAATTATATATAAAACAAGCATTTAATATGTTTAAATCATACTTAGTCATTTATTTCAGAATTTAAATGTTTTGCAGGCCATTTCACGAGAAAAGACTCGCATATAAGTCGACCCCCCTGCTTTCAGAGAAAAAAGTTGGAAAAAATCCAAAACTCACATATAAATTGATCCCAAAAAAAGAAGAAAAAATTTCAATAAATTATTCAAAAACACTTAGAAACGAAAAAAATTATATATATATACAGGGTGAGTCGGAATTGTTTTTATAAAAGCAGAGGGGTGATAGTACCCCACCAGACGATCAATAATTACCATGGAACATAGGGTCGCATTGCACTCTGAGAGGGAGAAAAGAGGCACGTCGAACCGCGTCGAGCATGACACAGTCAGCACCTCGGACGTCATTGTGTATCTGCCTACGTAGTATCTCCTACGCCAGACACGAACGCAGTTACTGTATGCAAATGTCCAGGGAGCAGAATCAGCATAACTGGCTCCTAGTAGGTTCCGGCGATAGCCAATCAGAGCACACGTTGCCCTTTAAAAACCGGCACAACTTCAACGCTGCAAGTTATTCACGTGATAACATCGTCCGACATGTTGCGTGAATACTATGGCGGAGTACACCTACGAGGAATTGGCCAACATGCACCTCACATATGGTGAAGCCAAAGGGAATGGACACACAGCACGAAGATTGTACGAGCAGTGGTTTCCAACGCGTCGTATTCCCAGTCATCCTACCTTTAATCCACATTAACACAACACCCGGAATCTTCGAGAGGATGCGTCAGTCATTCCTTCACCTGTGTGAATGGTGCAACGACACACGTGGTCGCCACTTTGAGCACTTGCTGTGAGTTTGTCGCTGCACAATAAATCTGTTTGTGCAACATTTGGTATTGTTCATTTGCTTTCCCAACACTGGTGTACGTGCAGGTTCGTATTCTAATTTTACTCTTTTCTGCCTCTCTGAGTGCAATGTGACCCTATGTTCCATGGTAATTATTGCTCATCTGGTGGGGTACTATTATCCCTCGGCTTTTGTAAAAACAATTCCGATTCACTCTGTATATATATATATATATATATATGTATGTATATAATAATAATAAAATTTAATTTCCATAACAAAAACTTCATCAGAACCCTTTAAAGTCTGATTCCAAACAAGTCTAATACATATAATCCAAGTCAAACTCACCAAATGGTTTAAAAAACCATTGGCGCATTATTTAAATATCAGCAATCCCATCTATGGCCATGTCATAAAAATCACTGTCATCGTCATTTATAAAAATCCCATCATCAAACTTTATGATTTATGCCTTCAAATTCATTACTAAAGCAACATTTCTTGAATGATTTCACAACCATTTCCTGCAGGTATCATATCCTTGTCCTAGGCGTACTTGACCCACCACGCAATCAAAGTAATATCTGGCTTCCACCTGTTATTTGAGCTGATTTTTTTTGTTAACCCCGAATTGACTTGAAGCAGCACAGTTGTTATTGGGTACTCTCTGCAGGAGAGCCATTTTTTGTCGAAAATGATCAGCCATAATTGGAGAGGCAAGACGAAGGCATCGAACGAAAACAAGCGAGTTATATGTAACAGTTGTATGTATATTTTTTTATGATGCGGCGATATGCTGGTAGTTGGAGAATCCAGAGGGCTCACAGAAGAGTTTTGAAGTGCATAGAAATTCTGAGCATGCAATTGCGTAATTACTACTGCATCATTTTTGGATGGATTGCCTCATGGAAAAAAGAACTTATGATTTTTATTTAGACTTCACATATAAGTCGAACCCCCACCCCTCCACACACACACACACACACACTTTGAAGCTTTTTTTTTTGTTACAAATTTCTTGACTTATATGCGAGTATATACGGTATTTCTATTTTTAAAATTGTACCAAAATCTAATCAGCACAAGTGAACCTACCAATTTTTAAGAAATTTTATTGAATAATTTTTTCTAAAATTTTAAAAACGCATATTTTAATAAAAGAAATTATTTATTAAATTAATTATTATTAATTATTTATTAATTTAATAAAATAAATAAAAGAATATTTTAATGGTCTATCCTAGAGTAATGAGGTTGATCTTATTCATTTTGTCATTAAAAATTGCATATAAAATAAGCATTCAATTAATGCATTTCAGTATATAGTCTTATATTTCAGATTTTGATGATTTTTATGGGCCATTCTTAAAAAAAAAAGACGTCTTTTTCTCCAAATCATGCCCAAATCTAATCAGCACAAGGGTTACCTACAGGTGACTTATCTACAAAATATTGTAAAATTTCATTAAATAGTTTTTGAACTAAATTGAATATGTTTATTGCTTAGACACACAGACAGACACTCACACGTCAGGCTAAAAGTAGTTTTTCCATGTTCTAAGTGCCTGAAACATGTAGATCGTCAAAAGTTCCAATTTTTGATACAAATTAATATACATTACCATGTATTGTACCTAGACTGAGTTTGGTTATACAAGTACCTGTACATAATAGTTACAAAATGTTGCATTTTATATTGTATTCTTAATGAAAATATTTAGTTCTTTTACTCAACATCCTCAGGGCTAAATCTAGTGTTTAATACATACACCTCAAACTGTTGCTAATCAGTAATGTAGTGTCGAAAGCCCAGACCATCCGACTCGTCCGTGGACTTAGAGTAGCAGTAAGATTTTTGACTGGGGAGGCTGAGCGCTTGGTGTTTTAAATTAGAAAGGGTTTTTCTGTTATTACAAGTGAGATTTATATTTGAATTCGCTCTTTCAATAAGTATTTTTTTATAAGTAAAATAATATAATGTAACATAAAAATGCACAAGATTTCAAAATGTTACCCATGTAAGATGAATATATACAAGATATCATTTTAAACATTTTCATATTTCTAAATTAGATCAACCTTTGCGACCATCATATTAAATATGAAGTAGAAATAAATTAGAATATTATTAGCAAGTGACAGAAAAAAATATCAGTTTTGTAAATATAAACAGCTAGAACTAACAAAATTAAACAATTCAAGAATGCACTGTAAATGGGTGAAAAATAAATTTGGAATGTAATAAGCTTAGTTGAAAATCGCTGTAATCAACAATGTCCTTAAACAATTTTGTATATTAATTATTGACAAATACTATACTATAAAAACTTAATATCTTATAGTTAAAATACAGTACAACCTCGAAAATCCGGACGTTTTTCAAATTTTCGTTTTTTTTTTTTTTTTTTTTTTTCCCCCGGACTGATGAAGTCATGGATTTAAAACAACAGGGTAAGATTATTTATATGGAATTATATTTTGTAAACAAATACCGTATTTTCTGGTCGACTTTCTGAACCCGGAAATGAAACGAAAGTTTAGATGGACGGCCGTATAGATCGGCTCGTGGTTGGAGCGTGAATTATGTTGTTAGCGTTAATCCCTTCTCCCCCTTATTCAAGTCACAACTCCCGATGAATTATTTCATGTAAAATATACATCGTTATTTAAATACTGAATTTTTATTATCAAAATTTCCTTTTCTCATTATTGAAAAAGACATTTTTCTGAAACAATGAAATTTTTAATATTAAACACTTTAAAACATTATCGTAACATTTTATAACAGATTGTTCAATTAAATCTAAAAATCCCGAGAATTCATATTAACGCTCACGGAAATTAATTTTGTTCACTTTGTACAGTACAGGATCTATTATCCGGAATGCTTGGGACTTCAGGCATTCTGGATAAGGGGTTTTTCCGTAATTCGGAACACTTTTTCTAAAACTTACTGGAATGGTCTCAAATGTCGTTATAGAAAATTATAATTCATTTTAAAAACATAAATGTATTAAAAAAAGCTTTTTTACAATATATGGGTTAACTAAAATGCAAATTACATGTAATTATAGTGTCAAATTTAGTGATTAAGTAAAATTTAAGAAAAATATGTCTGAAAAAAGTTGATTATTCAGGGTAGTTATTAGAAGTATTTTTTTGGAATGTTTCAACTAAAGTGGACCCTCACCATATTCATCTAATATTTTGACAGAAGCACCTTTGTTTATATGTTTCAAAATATTTTAAAGTACTTTTAATAAAATTAAGATGAGAAGGATGTTCATTTTTAATTTAAATGAGATATTCAACTATGGGTGCAAATATATCAAATTCTAATTTATGCTCTTCAAATGTATTTCTAATAAGCCTTATAATTCTAAATGCCTGAATAAATAAAAAAAATTTAATTTCGTTATCCTAAACATATATCTCATTTTCACCAACAATATGTTTAAAAGATAATATTCCAGCATAAAAAGCAAAAACAATATAAAAATATTAGTGGATGGAAACAAATTGAAAAAATGGAAAATATTTAAAAATAAAACGAAATATACCGGCGATCGTGTTTAAATGAAAAAATTTCGCGATATTGCTAAACTGTCTTCTATAAATTACTAGTTAATAAATGTAACATGGAACTTTTTGCTAGGGTCAATTTTCGGTCCAAAATAGCCATTTTCATCCAAATAATAGGATTTAATTGAAAATGATTTTGATCTTGGAATTCCATCAACGTTGTTTAAAATCTTTAAGATGTGTATATTTCTACGGAGATGAAAAAAAAAAAGGATTTTCTCGAGAAAATGACAAGTTTATTGCTTAGGTTAAGTATTTAAAGAGATCAATCAGAAGGCCCTGAATGACATTTTATAGCTGCTATACTTTTCTCTGCATTTCGGCAAAAGTTAACTCTCATTAATTTTGGGAATTCCTTACTTAAATGTACCTTCTATCCTCTCGTAAATGCTCTGATGACTCTCTGTTTTTTCATCTTTTCCAATAAATGTTTATTAAACTGTGCAAAATAGTGTGAATTCTGCACGGCACATCGCGTTTGAAGAGCGTAGGATTTCTTTAGCGATATCGAGATATTTCTAGCGAAAAAGTTGGAATACTTTTACCGAAAATCAAAGTCCCGGAACAAAGAGCAGAAAAGAAAATGTAACGAATTCGTAAAAATCGAAACCTTTGTGCCTAGTGTGCTCTGCCCTATACACCCAGAAAAAAATGAAACGCCATTAAAAAAGCACCTTGCCGCGACTTGTCCGTAACTAACTCCTGTATTATACTATACAGGAGTTAGTTACGGACAAGTCGCGGCTCCTATATACTATACAGGAGACTTATCCGAAACTAGTGAAGAATAGAATGACGCGTCTCGCTGCCAATGTGATGGTCTCGCCTGTGCCAGATCGTCATCTCCGAGAGCTACTATCGGGGGTGACGGCCGGATGCAGACGCTTAGGAAATTTTTGGGGAAAACGGTGCTACTTCGGATGTTTTCCGGAAAAAAGGAATTGTGGAACTTCTCGGAAAAAACATGATCATTCGCTATCGTGAGAATTCCTCGCGTTCGTTTTCGAAATTTAAGAAGGATCAGTGGCGGTAAGTGCGCACGGGAATTTTGAATTTTGTGCGCGGTTTACGCGTCCTATTTCAAACCCTCTAAAATAGTAGGTTTCTATGCATTTTTTTTTATTAATATTGCTAATTAAAGCAAAAAAGCGTTTGGCGGGATTTTAAGCAAAAAATCGCTATTTGACGCAATATTTAGCAAATAATCGCTTGTTGGCGCAGAATTTGGCATTATTTTGCCATATTCCGGTTTTGGGGGAGTCCAGATATTGGAACGCCGGATAAGAGGTCACGTACTGTAGTACAAATTCTATTCTTCAATGTATTCTGTTTTGTCTTCAGAATCTCCTCCCCCTCCCGATATCTGACAATTTTTTCATTCTTGTCGAACGTGTCAGCTTCAAATCGGCTGTATATTTTGCTTTTTTTGTTTAGGAAGCCATATTTACATACTATAAATGGCAAATAAATAACTAAATAATATCGTATCGCACAGAACCGAGCAACAAGGTCATTAACACACAGACCTCTCACCACGAGCCGGGTGGTCTGGGCTTTCGACACAGACCTCTCAAAGGGGTCAGCTGCATTTACGATTAGGAACTAAACAAATTCCTTTCTTCGCTTTCCCTGCCCTACCACGTCCCGGTGATGCTGCAACATAGTAATGATTCATCGCAATTTAGAAAAATCATTGAGAGGAGAGAGATTTTTCTTTTTTGGAAAAGATATTTATTTTATCTACTGTGATATTTTTTGCATATTTGACTATTACTAATAAAGTTTTTACTTTTCAGAGTCATCAGCCTTTTTAAACATAACATTATATAGATGCTAAAAAATAAATGAAACTTTTAAGTTCTTATTTTTGGTTTTTCGTTAGTTAACAGTGAAAACGGTTTAAACACATTTACACCTTTAAATATATCGTCAAAAGTGCTAATCCTTGATCTTTATTAAATCTCGGCACTTCATTAAATCTTCTGGCACTTCATTAAATCTCACAAAGCCGATATAACGGAAGTTCTGTACTGTGATGATAATGGGCCAATCGTAAATAAATTGAGTGATGGCGAAATTTGCGATATGATATTAAATAAAAAATGATCAAAGTAGCAACGATAAATGTGGAGAAGAAAAAAATATCCATTGATAATCTTATGCAAGCAATCGATCATGCTCTTAAACGTCTTGAACAAAGAAGCTTTATAACCGAGCAGAAATAATGTCCATCTACAGAATAAAGAAAACTGCTTTCACACAAACCAAAATTAATGAAATAACAAATGTTAATTCAAATATTTAAATGAAATGATAAAATGTAATTTTATCATTTCGTTTCGTTCACACATTCTAAATTATTAATGTATATATTTTTTCTTAGAAATTTTTTTTGTCCTATTTTTTAGATTAAATAATATGTTTTAATTGATTAACTTAACTTTTGCCATTATTTTTACAAAAAATAGTGCTTTATAGTGTATTTAGTTAATATTAAATCTCAATTTTATTCAAATTCTATAATCTGGAAAAATCGATAATCCGGAATGGGCAAAGTCTGGATTTTCGAGGTTGTACTGTATTCTAAAAATCAATTAGAAATATTATCAATCACTTTTGTAAATAGATTCTCATGTAACAGGTGATTACCAAAGTGAAATCCGATTTATTCCTTACTCCCAAATATGCTTCACCATATTGATGCCAAGATAAAGTCTACTTTACTAACTACTAAGTTTAAATAGTAGTCATTATTAGTGTATTTGTGCATCCTGATCTTGTTTAAAGTTAGGTGTCCAATTCTTCTCCAGGAGGGAATTGAGGTGCTAGCTCCCAATCTCTGCAGCATCTACAGAGCATGTATTGCCTTGGGTCATGTACCATCTGCCTGGAGGCATACTAAGGTAATCTTTATTCCAAAGATTGGAAAGGATAATTATTACGAGGCCAAATCCTTCAGACCTATTAGCCTTACGTCTTTTCTTTTAAAGACTATTGAGAAACTTATAGACAGGTATTTAAGGGAAGTGATTCTGGCTGCTAAGCCCCTGTCAAGCTCTCAGCATGCCTATCAACCGGGTAAATCCACGGACACTGCCCTTTATAGTCTCTCCTTTATTTTAGAGAGAAACTTTAATGCCAAGGAAGTTGCTCTTGCCACCTTTCTCGACATTGAAGGTGCCTTTGATAAGGTACCCATCTATCGATGGGTACCTTACCCATCCTTGATGCTCTTGATAGGAAAGGTGTTGATATTACGATCTCTTACTGGATCAAGAACCTTTTATCTAATAGGTATATTTGTGCATCTTTACTTGGTGATAGTATGACGGTACATGCACTTGCGGGCTGTCTGCAAGGAGGTATGCTTTTGCCAATTCTTTGGTGTATAGTTGTGGACTCTCTTTTGGAGAGCATCGATGTTTCTGGTGTTTCCTGTGTTAGACACAGACGATGTTGTTATCGTTGCCAGGGGCAAATTTGGCAACACTGTCTCTGACATGATGTCCACCGCACTTAGGAGGTAAAACATGGTGTACAAATGCAAGTCGTCCTGTTAACCTGCAGAAGACTGCTATGGTTGCGTTTACTAGAAAACGCATTCTTAATCTTGGAGACATTCGCTTCTTTGGACAGGAGCTTACCTGCTCCAAGGAGGTTAAATTCTTGGGAATTTATTTTGACAAAGGACTCGACTGGAAGAGACACTTGGATTACTGCACAACTAAAGCCAGAAGAATCTTCTGGTTCTGTAGGAATGCCATTGGGAAAACCTGGGGTTTAAATCCCAAGGCTATCCATTGAATTTACTCGATGGTAATCTGTCCTATCATTTCCTTTGGCTCCATTGTTTGGTGGTCTGGAATAAGATGTGAAACTGCTAAATTAGAATTAATTAAGCTTGAAAGGATGGTGTGTATCGCAATCTCTGGATGCATGAAAACTACTCCCACTGCAACTCTTGAACTTTTACTTGGATTGCACCCGCTCTATATGCGTATAGAAGCAGAGGCACTCATTTGCATGAACAGACTTAAATATCTGAAACACTGGAAAGATTACTCAAGGTATTTATATTTGAGTGATCTTAACAGTAATGTTGCTAGTCATCCTTATTTCTGTATGCCACCTGATGGCATTCATGTCAAATATATGTTTGACAAGCCCTACGAAATTCAGGACCCCTCGTGGGATGACTGGAAAAGGACTCCCACCTACAATAAACAGAACTGTATTGTATGGTATACGGATAGCTCGAAGATTGGTACAAGTACTGGTGCTGGTGTGTGCTGTCTAGATGATGGCACAGAGCTGTCTTATCCGCTTGGCAGTTATGCTGTCTTTCAGGCTGAGGTCTTTGCCATTCTTATGTGTTGTAGAATTTGCTATGACAGAAAGTATAAGAGCAACCAAATACTTATCTGTTCCGACAGTCTGGCTACTCTCATGGCTCTTGGAAAGTCTACCATGACATCTTCCCTTGTCTGGGAGTGCTATAATGCACTCTGTGAAATTGCTAGCAATAATGAAGTCATTCTTTACTGAGTGCCTGGACATTCGGGTATTCCAGGTAATGAGTTGGCTGATGAATTGGCTAGAAAAGGCTCAAGTACTCCTTTTGTGGGCCCTGAGCCGGCCTTGGGTATTCCCAATGATCTTACCAGAAGAATTGTTATCTTCAGGAAGCTTCAATGTAAGAACTGGCGTAATATTAAGTGTCAAAGGCAAACGAAAATTCTCAACTGCAATTGCCCTAGTACATGTCAAAAGGAACTTTTCAAGCTCAGCTAAACTGGCATCAGGAGGGCTGTTGAGCTCCTTACTGGGCACTGCACCCTCAAGAGACACCTTAACATTATGGGCGTCACTAAAGATTTGCTTTGCAGGGGCTGCAAATATAGTGAAGAAACTGCTGCTCACATTCTCTGTGAATGTGAGGTTTACTCTGCTCACAGATTCGAGCACATTGGTCGTCATATGATTAAACCCTGGGAGCTGAATGACATCCCTTTCAAGTGCCTGCTCATCTTTGCGTCGGCTACTGGTCTCTTTTCATAGAGATTTGTTCTGTCTGGGGTAGTACAATAGACCTCTGGTCGATGTGCTGGGTTCTTTTTGAGCCACCCGTCTCTCATGTCATTTTCATTTTCAAAGTTAGGTGAGTGTCAAATTATTCTTAAGAAATGGCTCAAATTATTTAGAATTGTGAAAAGTTATTATTTTCTGTGAAAATAGTACCTTGTTTGACCCAAAATGATGAAACCAATAGCCTTTCTGGAGAAATTTTCCTTCACGCTTCTCACCTGCATCCCCATTATGTCTTGCATCAAATCGTTGTTTGCAAAAGAGGAAGCAATAGCCACGCCCTTTTGAAGGCCAGCTTCCAGGCACATGTTACACATGTTTATCAACCATGGAAGAGTCGGGAGGTTTCATTACCATGCTATTTGTAATTCACTTTGTAGGCTTCCAAATTTTAATGGGGAAAATACTTTGAAATGTGCCACTTTAAGTGTAACAATTAGTGTAACAATATACTTACAGTGTAACAATTTTCTAAAATATATATATATATACATTTGCAAAGTTATTTAAAATATTAAGGAGACACAAGATGAAAAATAAGCCAGCAGTTACAATGAATGAATAAGCAGTTACAATGAATGTGTTTTATTACTTGTTTATGTAAATTGTATATTATTGTTTAGCAAATACCAAGATGATTTAAAATAATATCTTTGTTAAAGAGTAAATTTGATGTCAAAGGTCTAGGGCAAGTTAGAAAGTTATTCTGTATTGAATTTGAGGGGGGAAATGGTAAATTTTTTATTCGTAAAGCTCAATACATTGTCAAAATTTGTAAAATATTTTCAAAATATAAGTATGCTAATTCCTCACTACCCATTGCTAAAGGAGTAGTTTTAATTAAACTGGATTGTCCATTTAATAGTAATGAGTAAAAAATTAATAAAATTTCATATCGCAATTTGTTAGGGTATTTGGCATTTATTGATGGCAGGACAAGTCCTGACTTGTGCTATGCATTAAATGTTTTATCACAATTTCAAGAAAACTGTGGTATTAAATATTGGAGCATTATTTTTAAACTTATAGGATACTTATCTTAAACTAGAAATTTTAAATTAAATTCATCCGACATATAAGAAATTAAACTAATTTGTTATTCAGATTCTGATTTTCCTGCAAATAGAGATGATAGAGTTTCTTTGGATGGTATGATATGTTTAATGGATAAAGTGCCTATTACATAAAGAACCTAAACATACGTGTGTTAGTTTATCAACACTGAAGGCAGAGTATGTATCTCTTACTGAAGCTGCAAGAAAAGTAGTATGGATTCAGAATATTCTTGATGAATGTAGTAAATTAGGTATAAATTTAAACAATAAAAACATTCTGTATTGTGACAACCAAGCTGAAAATTATTAAACCAAACCTATTGACATAAAGCATCATTTCTTGAGAAATTTGGTTGAGAAAGAACATTTTAAATTGAAATTTGTTAATAGTAAAAGTAATCATTCTGGTGGATTCACTAGACCTTTAATTAAAGAATCAACAAATTTTATATTAAAATTTTTTAAATATAAAAGGCTAAGGAAATTTAAGGTTGTATGCAACAAATTAATATTATACAATTCTTCATTCCCACAAAAAGCAAGTTAAATGCTTTTAAGTTTCAATTGTAAGAAATGATACAGAAGGTCGTTTGCACTTTATGGAAACAATTTTGATAATTAATTTTTATGCATAAAGGGCATATTTCTTGCAGCGATTTGCTTCTATCTGATAGCCTTGATTCTTGACTATAGCTCTAGCTCAAATTTTCCATGAAAGTAAACTTTTTCTTAGTACCGTCATGCCAATTGTATCCCACTCCTCTTGGATCAATTTCCAAAGTCTGTTCAGTGTTTTTGGATGCCGTTTCTCTAAGACTCGTTTTAACAAACCGAAAGTGCAAAAGTCCATAGGAGAAGCGTCAGGTGATTTTACAGGTATTTCATTAAATGGGATACATTTTATTCCTGTTTCTGATTCTTTCTTTGCTAAATATGTAGCAGTTGACTTAGACGTGTGACTAGAGGCTTTGTCCATATGAAGCTCAACTTTAT
This sequence comes from Amaurobius ferox, assembly GCA_951213105.1. Classification (NCBI taxonomy): domain Eukaryota; kingdom Metazoa; phylum Arthropoda; class Arachnida; order Araneae; family Amaurobiidae; genus Amaurobius; species Amaurobius ferox. Next base: position 203,244,769 of record OX578133.1, on the reverse strand, counting down.
TGATGTCCTTTCCATATAAGGCTGAAATTTCTTCTTCAAAAATTGTTTCTAAAATATTCTGCTGATAGTAGAGTGAATTAATTTTAGCTTTACTTGAGACTTTTTTGAGTTTTAATTTACCATTGTAACAAAATCCTGCAACTATCATGAATCCCTTTGGGAACTTTTCTGTACATTGACGAAGCTATTCCGTATGGTCATTTTCGTCACTTGAGCAATAGAAAATTGCTCTTTTTTTTTATTACAGTCACTTAAATACACCCATGCCTCATCGAGTGTTACCACAATTTTCCATTTATCAGCAGCTAGGTGTTTTTCATATAATTTTCTACAATTTGTTTTTCTTTCCGCAATATGTTTTGGCAAAAGCAGATGAACTTTAGATTTAAACATCTTTTTTAACTTCAAATCTTTATGAATGATTTTACTTCCAATGCCCGATGACATTCCCAATTTCGATGCAATGGATCTTTGAGTCAGTGTATTTTCTTTTAGGATCAGAGACTTCACTTTCTTGATATTTACCCACATTCAAACAGTCTTAGGATACGATTTTGCAGCCATTTTTTCATTTTTACTTTCAGCTAGACACTTTTTCTCTTTCAAATTTAATATATTAAAAATACCTTTCTTTGAAACGCAATAACCTCGATTTTTACACCGCTTTACAATTTGTTGATATGAATATTTTTCCTTGGAAAGTGCATTTACGTAACCTTCAAGCCATCTTTCAATTTCAGGAGCCATTTACAAAATAAATCTTTTATTCTACATTCCAATCAAAACAAAACAGTAGCAGACCATTATATTGAAAATGCCAAATCTTTATCTCAAAATGCTAATGAAAAACATAAATATTAAATTGTTTCCATAAAGTGCAAACAACTTTCTGTAAAGTTGTTTGTGTGATTTTTCCATCTACTTAATGTTTATTCCTACAATTTATACACAAAATGGATTTAATTCTTGTGTATATACATATATTTGAGAAGCTAGGCTCTTTCTTTTCTTAAAAATATTTTTGTGATATTTAAGTATGCTTGTGTATCTTGTTGTTTATACAAGATATTTAAATGTAGTTAATTGTTTATACTCAGATTAAGAATGTTATATAACAATTGTCTTTTTGTAATATTATGTGCTTAGTTAATAGTTCATAGATTAAGTAAGAAATATTTTTTGTTACTAGAGTTTTAAATATAATTATTTGTAAATCTTTAGATTTTGCATAAAGGAGGCATTTGTTGGAAATTGTAAGTTCAAAATTCGGTTGTTATTAGTATCACCGTCATTTCAATTTTTTCTACCATGTATCAGTTTGTGCATAGGAAATTTGCATATGGCATTCCAATGTACTTGTGGTTATGCAAATTATAAAGTTGGTTGGTAGAGGGCATCTGAAATTTGAGTGTCCAGTCACAGCTCTCCTCTGCCAGTATTAAAGCTGTGGTTCTGTTAAGCTTATTCGCTCACTGTCTTCACTATTGCAGTCAATATGTTTGTCTAATCATGCATTTTTTTAAAATGCTTTACTACTGACTAGTTAGTTTGATACTGTTGTTTCTGGCTAAGAAGAGCCATTTTGTATGCAATGATACTTCACTGATTTGAAAAATATGGAATGGCACAATCCTTGTGTTATATTTAACTTTAAGTTTGTTTAAAGTTTTATATCTCCAGTAATAATAAAATTTTTGATTTGAAAACTTCTAGTGACTATATTACAGTACAATTTTTAATAGAGTTAACTCCATTATACAATAGCGACTGCTTTGGTATATGGTTTCACCGAAAGATTTATTGCCTCTTCTACTATCTTCAAAATATTTGTTTACACCTGTACTACAATTTAAATATAGTAGCATGTTGATAACATAATTCTTTTTGCCAAGTAGCCATGTAGTTTCTTAACTATGTAGTTTCACTACTGAAATCTAAATTTGACATTAAGGATTTAGGAAAATACAGTAAAATCTGTAAAGTTGGACACCTCTATATGTTGGACACCTGTCTATCTTGGACACAATTTGGTGGAACGGAACGAATTCCTATGTTTTAACATGTGTATAATACTGTCTAACTTGGACACCTGTCTATCTTGGAAGTTGGATGCTGTTTACATTGCTAAGTTGGACAAGTTCCTTAAAATTGGCATTTGCATAAAGGAAGTAACCTACCACTTTTGACCTTCCTTATCCCCAGGGATTATCTTTTGCTGTTTATCCCCAAAAGTATCCCTTTGTCGTTATCACTTCCAGGAAGCTCTTATCTGCCCACATTTCTTTCTTATTGTTGCTAAGGTGCCCTCCCTCCCCACCATTCCACAGCCCTCAATTATGTATCACAACCATTTTGTTATCAGTTTGTTTACACACACACACAACACACTTGAAGAATAGATATTTGTAGCTTCCCTATCCCATCTTTGCATTGACCAATTAGATTTCTGCATCTTCTGAATAAAAAGGTTTCTCTACCCTCAAAAGTCACATTTGTTTCTTAGTGCACTTTGGAAAGATGACTGTAATTTTAGTGACGTGCACATTACTTTTAATAGTGACCAAACGTAAATTAGTTGAGCTAACTATTGAAAAGAAAAAAATAATTCTTGATTGCCTAGACAAAGGTGACAGTTGCAGAAAGTTGACAGAGGAGTTCAGCATATTAAAATCTACTATTTCCAATATAAACAATAAGAGATCTGATATCATAGGAACTGAACTGCTCTGGAACTGAACTGCAGAAAATTGTGAGAATGTGGCAAAATTTGTCAAAGAAGTGACAGTCTTGGACGCAGTCCGATGGATTTATGAAGCATGGAAAAATGTATCAGAAAACACGATTGTTAAGTGTTTCAAGCATGCAGGATTTTTATGGGATTTCAGCTCTTCTGCGGATCAAGTGACAGGCTGTTTCGAATTGGAGTCACTGGATGAAAAACTAAAGTGCCTTCCTGAAACGTGCAGAAAAGAGTTATCCGATGCTTGTCAAAATGTTGCATTTGACGATATTCTTGAAACCCATGATATTGAATTTCCATGTGTTGCTACATCGAGCAAAAGTGATTACGACAGCTTTTCTTAAAACAGATGTAGAAGAACTTCCTAAACACGAAAATGCAATGCAGTATGCCAAGAAATTAGAACTGTATGCTTTTATGCAAAATACTCCAGAACTCCTTGAGGCTGTGTTTAATCTGCAAGTAAAATAAAGACAATGTGCATCTGGAATCAGAAAAAAACAAACTCTTCTGACAGAGTACTTTTCTGAACAATACAAATGGATTACTGCATCAATCTGACAGTATGTGAGTAGCCGTTACATATTACGTATAAAATTAGGTGTATGTATTTAGATTTCTTGCTTCACATTTTAAGTATGTACAAACATACATAAGTATTCTGTAATAGTAATTACAATATTTAATTAAACCCATTGGCTTATTAGTATTTTCTATATGTTAAAAATGAAGTCTTTTGATATGCTTTATTGAAGGGGAAAAAGGAAATTTCATCACACTGTCTATATTGGACACCTGTCTAAGTTGGACGCTTTTAGGGGGAACCGTGAGTCTCCAACTTAGACAGGTTTAACTGTATTAGTCTTTAAGTTTAAACCAAAATTGGCTAAACTTTGAGATAAGATTCAAATTTTCAGGCTCCCATATTACAGAAATGTCAAATATATTTGCTAACTTTACATAAAAAATTAAGTTGTCACACTGCTTGTAATTTGAATATAAAATTAAATTGTAATAAATATTAACTGATTTTATAATTTTAGGTTGATTCCCAAGTTCGTTGTTTACTTGATGAGTGTAGTATTGACTTCATAACAAAATTTGAAGATCTTGCTGATGTGATAAACAACTCATCCAGTAGTGATAGCAAGCAGACATGACTTCATTTGTACTTGTATATATGTGTAAATATGTATTGCTGCAATATCATTATTAAGGTGGCCAGATATAAATTTTTAAAGTTTACACATATATAATCTTTTAAAACATTTAAAGGGTTCATTTTTCATAACAAAACATTGATACTTCAGTCTTTTTAATATTTGATATGTGATCTTTTATAAAGAAGTTAACAATTTTTAAGTATTTACCATAATTTCCAAAAGAGAAAGATCATGTCATTAAGTGTATAAAAGTATTTTTATTTTTCATGATGTCAATGCAGCATTAATGCAAGAATCCTATTTTTTATAATGTTACTTTGTTCAAACCAATTCTACCTGGATTAAAAGTCTGTACTTTTAAACATCAATCTTAATGTCTTGATGTTTTGATTCAAAATTTTTACTTTGTTGATCAAATTATGCATTCTAGATTAGACAGAAAAGACTAGTTTTAATTTTTTGTGAAACACAATATACAATAGACACCCTCTTACCAGATAAACAAACTGCAAGTTAATAAAAGATCGTATCAAAACATAATTAAAACTAATAAAATCCAATACTGATTTACATTGTTTATACAATGTTGTATATAACAAATTTGAAAGGAGAAAAACATTTAAATTTCACAATGAGTATAACTGCTGCTTGTAAAAATGCAAATTCTTTGAACTTCCATGATGGATTGTTGGCATATGAAAATTAAGTGACTACTTTTCATATGTCTTTCAAATTGTCTCAAGGGCATTGTGATCCCTCTTGATCATGTCGTAAGCAGTATGTATACTATCAACCAAAGGAGCAAATACACTGCAGTTTTGGGCAATTGATACATGTTGCTTCTATAACTTGATAAACAGATTTCATAATATTCTTTGAGCAATTGTAGTTACCTAATTTTCATATGGCTGCTTTCTATCAAGGAAATTCAAAGAGTTTGCACTCTTCACTTTAATACACCAAAAAATCTAATATAAGCAAGTAGTGAGTGACTCATCACATTTCTTGGAATTTTCCTTTTAGCACATGTATGTAGCTAGTTAAAGCAAAAACTAAATTTAAGGGAGTCTAAACTGTATAAATATTGGAGAGGAAACTCGATTGTCCACGGATTGCAAAAACATATCTTAAGTAAACAAATGACATAAACCAAAATGTTTTTTACTGCCTATCAAAATCAAAATATGTATCAAAACCTAAATAAATTATTACACCTAAATAGAGCCTTCCATATCCAGAAAAAGTTTAGTAATTTAGTTTGACTTGCTCAGTACTCTATTTTTGTCCTCAGACTGGTAGAGTGCCTTGTAGATTTTTTCTTTATGTTTGTTCCAATCCTTTATATTTGGGGCTCCTATATGTCATTTTGGCTTATTTTTCATCTTGTGTCTCCTTTATTCTTGTTCAGACTTGACTCATCTTGTTGGTATAATTCTGTTTTGTTTTGGTGCACACCAATCCTGCGTTTTACTTTTTGTTTCAGATTGGCTGGACTGTTCTTCATTCTGCTTTCTGATTGACTCTCTCAGGTGGTCGCTTAATCCAGGACTTGGATATATAAACCCCTCTGTTTCTTATATTTGTGCCCATTTTGCCTTTTAGACTTCAGGTTTGTTGGTTTTCTTGCACGAAGGAGACTCAGTGTATCCTCAAAACAGCTGTATGCTGTATAATTATTTTATTTCAGCTTAAATATGTTGGTCAAGTTTTTTTTATTCAAGTTATTGTGTGCACAAAGTGTTTTTTACCTATTAGTTAAATAGATTTGTTCAGTAAACAAAATAAATTGTGATTACAGATGTATTGTGGTTTAATGTGGTTATGAAAATGTAAGCATAGCTTCAGATTTGAACGACATCTGCCCTCACTATACTATAAACATTGCTTTTCTTCATGATTTATAATTGCTAGTTAATTATCTTATCCATCACATCTATAGATATTTGTAGTTAATCAAACCACAGCACATCAACAAATATACATCTCAATTACATAACTACTGCAGAACTTGTGCAAACATTGCAAAAAGCCATTGGGAATGGAGCAGTACCATCTATACACAATTCCATACAAAAAAGTGGTAACTAATACGAAACATATTCACAACATCCTCTCGCTTCTAAAAATAGAAAGAGTCAAATGTCAGAGCCAGTCTCTGAGGATGTTTAGAGAGTTTTAGAAACCAATGTTCTGGTTCGGAAAAGAACTAGAAGATGGATATTCTGTGGATGAAATATAGCTATATTAACATGCCAACGAACCATATCCAAATGTCATGTGACAAGTCCAGATGTGTAATTAACTTTCAGCACACTGTTGCCTTGTACAGTAACAACACTACTTGACATCCATTTAGAGCCTCATTCAAAGTATCCACACCTTATCCTTGGGGCAATAAGAAGATTTTGGATTAGAACACAGTTAGCATTAGATTGTAAATTGTAAGAGGTCAAGGCAAATCAAATCTGTTCTGTTAATTTTCAGAGGTGCATTATTCTCTAAATTATTAAAGTTAAATATTTCCCATTTTCCTTTAAAATTCCAAATTAATTTATCATTATCTGTTTATTTAACTCATATTAATTTTAATTTACCATCCCCTCATAGCATTCAAATATTCTAAATTACACATACTTACCGGCAAACACTAATTATTCACTTTAATTATTCATCAGATATACTGGCAGCCTCTGTAATTTTTGCTTTTTGGTAAAGCACCTCAATGTATTGTATTCAATGTAATGTATTTCAAATCTTAAAAAGATGCATCTTTTTAAGAAGACTCCAGACATGCTTTGATTATTCTAACACATATCTGGGATTGCTGAAGCAGGTGTAGAGTTATTCGCACTGGGTAGATGTTTGGCACCAATGACATGTTTTTGCCTCATTTGAGAAGCAATAGAATTTTTCTCCTTGGAGTTTGTAAGCATGCATAACTACTTACAAGTTTGTCTCAGGAGCTTGGCAGCTCCTGGGAAGTGAGAATCTCATTAGCAGGCATTCTATTCTGTGCACTGAAAAGTGAAACATGTACATTTTTGTAGGCAGCTTGTCATAGCACCACAGGCTGACCAACTTTGTCATTCTCCTGGTATAGTTCTTTTCCCTACATCATCATCAATACCAAAATTAAATAGTACAGCCAGCTTTCCTTGCATCATTCACCTTTTATCATGATTTCCATGCACAGTGTTACTGCCTGGTGCCAGCTGTCCCTGCTTCATCAAAGTCAGGGGCATTTTAAGGGGGATTATGAGGTTTTAACCCCTCCCCCTATAAATTAAAGAAATTTCAAAATGCTTCCTAAACGCACATGATACAATAATCTACTCAATCCCCATTCAGTTTGTCTTTTTGGAGTCCTTGAACTAGAAAAACAACCTGTTTTTACCCTAACCCTTTGCAGATAGGGGCATTCCAGAAATACTGTGGCCCAAAGGATGGAGCATTTTGCTTCCGAACTGTTCTCAAGGGATGCCACATTTTTTGCTCTAAACCTAATACCTGAAAAAAATTCACTGAAAATCACCCATTCAGCACAGCATTCTACTTTTTTCAGGAATAAAGGAAATACTTATTTTCCATTAGATGTATATGTTCCACACAAATTATCTTTTATTTAAATATTAAAAAGTTAACTGATTAAAAATGATTAATTAACTTGATTAAAATGGTTATTTGTTATGCAGGAAAAATATCCAAATGATTGTACTCAATACTTTATATAGCTAATAGAGATTATGTTTAATTAAGAAGAAAATAGCATTGTTACTAATTAATATACTGTTTATGTATAATGTATTTCAAAATATGGATTCATGCACATACCAACATTGCAATCTTTGTATTCATAAAAACTGTCCATGCACTCATCAAGAACACCAAAGTTTCACGAATCTTCACTATCTGCATTACTTTCACAACTATCCAGTTCAATTACCATGTGAGTATATTCTTCCATACATAAAAAAAGGTCCTGACCCAGCTATTCTCTTATTTTAAATAACCTAATAAATTCACTACTGCACATTCCTCTAAAACCCAAACTTAAAAGAAAATATTATCTTACATTCCAATAATTCACCGATGCAATCATTTAAACTAAAATCAAAACGAAAATCCATACTCAATTATAATATAGCAGAGTCTGCGAGAAATGATCTGTTTGTTTATATTACAAAACCACTTTTTACCACTCTAGATGAAGTGATGAGGGACTCCCTTATACCAAGGTCAAGTATTAGTAAAATAAATTATAAATGTTAGAATGAATGGATATTTAGCGCCATCTAGTATTCAAATAATTTCAAATAAAAACGTTCCATATGAAAACCCGCATTGGTGTCCATTGTCCTTTAGGGTAAATTTCTCCTGGATATGAATGTGTGAGTGGAAAACTCAGGCCGTCCGACTCATCCAGAGGACTTGAGCAACTATTTGGACGACCGGATGAATGTGTGAGTATCATCTTTGAACATAGTTTCACTGTCGACACTTGGATGCATCTGCCATCCGCAAAGGGTTAAAAAAAGGGAATAAGTAAGGTGTTTTTAGAAACTAAAATTAAGTTCTCCGGTTACTGCATCACTGCAATAGGAAGAAATTTCTCCTATTGCAATAAAACCTGAAGTCTCTAAATTGGGAAAAATCCTGGTTTTTGAAGCTGGCAGAAGAGAGGGAAAAAGTGAAAATCGAGAGCTAACTAGAGGTCTGCACAGGTTTAATTTAAAATATTTTACCCAGCCTCAAAATATTAATGATTTGATCCAGCCAAAGTCTGAGAATTTTTCAAAATAATTCACTCAAGCCTGGCCTGTCCCAAAAGCACTCAAAGCCAGTCCAACTCGAATTTTGTTTACAATATATTGAAGCCTGTTGCCTCCAAATTGCCCTTTAAGAAATTACATATCCAAATTTGCTATTTAAGAAATTACACATCAATTGATTTGAAAAATCTGTACAAATCAAGAATGAGCATTATTATAAAGTGAGTTTTTATTTATCATTTTAGTTGAATAATCAGAAATGAAATGAGAAAATGGTTCTTAGCTAAGATTGTTTTAAAAATGCTTTCTTCACTCATTTAAGTTATCAGTGAACCATGGATGTAGATTTTGTAGGAAAAGTTGGAGGTGACTCAGTCAGTGCAGTATTTAGCGTAGATATGCCAGTAAATTAATACAGAGGCCTGCAAAACGAGCCAAAGTTGTTTCTTAGGTGGGTTGGTCCCTAAACAGTTGGTTTTTCTCTCAGATGGCGCCCCTACTTCCACGAAGTAATTAAAAAAGGGTATAAGAACTTAGATATATGCATGGGTAGTTGGCGTCAAATCCCATTAGCATATAGGAAAATAAGATATGGACATAAAGTGACATGTAGAATGCAAAAGAAAAGTGGTCAGTCAGAAAAGATTTTTGCTACCAACCGTCAAAACCAACTCAGAGTGAGATATTACCCCCGGATTTTGAGCATTGTGAAAGATAGGAAAACTATTTATTCTTTAGGATATCTATGGTATTTAGGTAGGAGTGTTGAAGACCCAGACCACACGGCTGACCCAAAGGTAGGAGTGTTGTTGTTGAGACCCAGACAGTCCGACCTACCAGAAAGGTGTAAGGTAACTGTTTGGACAGCCGGGAAGTGCCACCCAATTTAGACCGGAACCCAGTGGGGGAGGCATTCACAGGGACCGTACCCTCCTTCCCCTACCACCAACCTCTCGGAAGGACTTACGGACCCACATGTTTAACGTGATCGTACTCCGCATGAACACGGCGGCAGTTGTGGCAGCGTGCAAATCCAGTGCGCAAACCACCTGGCTACTGCGCCCGAAATGTGCCAACAGCACGCTGTGTTCCCAGGTGGTCACCCACCCAAGTACTAACCGCACCCGATGCTGCCTGACTTTGGTGATCTAACGAGAACCTGTGTTTTCAGCACGGTACGGCCATTGGCATAAGAAAGATAGGAGTGTTGAAACCCAGACCGTCCGACTCGTCAAAAAAAGGATAGGAGTGTCAAAAGCCCAGACCAACCGACTCGTCCTAAGACTTAGAGTAACAGATTGGGTGGCCGGGAAAAACAAGGATAGGAGTGTCGAAAGCCCAGACCAACCGACTCGACCGAAGACTTAGAGTAACAAATTGGGTGGCCGGGAAAAAGGATAGGAGTGTGGAGTGTGTAAAAATGATTAATTAACTTGATTAAAACAGTTATTTGTTATGCAGGAAAAATATCCAAATGATTGTACTCAATACTTTATATAGCTAATAGAGATAATGTTTAATTTTAAGAAGAAAATAGCATTGTTACTAATTAATACACTTTTTACGTATAATGTATTTCAAAATATGGATTCATGCACATACCAACATTGCAATCTTTGTATTCATAAAACTGTTCATGCGCTCATCAAAAATACCAAAGTTTCACAAATCTTCACTATCTGCATTACTTTCACAACTATCCAGTTCGATTGTCATGTGAGTATATTCTTCCATACATAAAAAAAAAAGTCTTGACACAGCTATTCTCTTATTTGAAATTACCTAATAAATTCACTACTGCACATTCCTCTAAAACCCAAACTTGAAAGAAAATATTCTCTTACATTCCAGTAATTCACCAACGCAATCATTAAACTAAAACCAAAATGAAAACCCATACTCAATTATAACATAGCAGAGTCTGCGAGAAATGATCTGTTTGTTTATATTACAGAACCACTTTTTACCGCTCTAGATGAAGTGATGAGGGACTCCCTTATACCAAGGTCAAGTATTAGCAAAATAAATTGTAAATGTTAGAATGAATGGATATTTAGCGCCATCTAGTATTCAAATAAATTCAAATAAAAACTTTCCATATGAAAATCCGCATTGGTGTCCATCGTCCTTTAGGGTAAATTTCTCCTGGACGTGAATGTGTGAGTATCATCTTTGAACGCAGTTTCACAGTCGACACGCCAGGGTAGGGGGGTATTTAGGTAGGACGTTTGAGATCTTCCCCTCCCTGAATTTTTTTTGCATTCTTTATATGACAAGCAAGCTATTGTAATGGGAGGGGGGGCAGTTACAGCAGCTCCTTTTGAACCTAAAACCTGGATAATTCCAACTTTGCATAAAATGATATGTATGAATATGTGCCTTTGATAACCTTTGCATAAAATGATATGTATGAATATGTGCCATAAATCTCCTTTGATAAACTTTGCATAAAATGATATGTATGAATATGTGCCATGATAAATATGTGCAACCTAAGCCAAGCATTAATTTACATTGTAAAAAAATGCAGCCAAAGGCCCCTAGAACTGATATCTAGTTATAGATAAATATCACAGTTTTATTGTTTAAGAAAACAATATATGAGATTAAGAATATTCTATTGCACTCTCCTTTGGGACTAGGAAAGATAATCTTACTATTAACTCGTGGAAACCCATTTATGTATGTATGTCTCTTATTCCGAAGATAATAATTACCTTAGTACCGATATGTTTAAAATGTAGCATTCGATCCAGGAAGTTCCAGAATACTTTCAAAAATTCAAAAGATTCAATAGATTTTTAAATATTTATGTAAAACCTCTAACAAGGGAGGTCGAAATCGACCTGTTCCTAAAAACCTATGTTCTTCCTTAATTTTTAATCCACAATCTCGATTTGCATTAAAGGTGATGCATAGAGAGTCGATGAGTTAGAATTTACAAAAAAGTTGATAGTTTTTTCCTACACATTTTTAAAATCAGACAATTTTTAAAAATCCCCGGAAAAGGACAACAAGAAGACCCATTTTTAAAATATAACTCATACTTCAAATTTAGACCTGCAATCTCCATTTTTTTTTTTAAACTGAAGCTAAAAGTTGGAGTTTTGTTGTAGATACTCTAATAGATAAGATAAGAGATACCCATCTAATACAATTTTCATGATAGGATCTTCACACTTTGTCGAACTACAGCTATATATATTTCAAAGGCCCCCATGTGCAAAAATTTTGAAAATTTTATACGAAGGAAGGAATTTTAAACTATTTGTTTTTATCTATCATAATGACACTTGCCCCGATTTTGATGCAATTTTCATGTTATATTTTCTAGTCTACAATGAATCCACTAGACCTGCCCATGCTTAACTTTGCTTTTACTGAAATGAATGAAGTCTAAAAACGGGTGTAAGGACAGAAAACATGCCTTTTTATTTACTGTTTTTATCAAGGAGGATTTTTTTTTTAATCAGCATCAGTATCTACTCTTTTTTTTTTTTTTTTTTAGTTATAAAAATTTTGCCCATTCCTTGGTTCTCAATACCATGCACTAGTCATACATGGATGGATATCCTATCCTTAAGAAGATGTAGTCAAATGTAGATGCTTTCTCTTCTTAACGATGATAAATTTATGCACTTCAATTAGAATTCGCTGAACTGTCAGACTAAATTTCTAACCAAGTTAGAAACTAAAGGTGAGCCCAGATTTGAATAAGACAGAATTGTGAATAAGATAATTAATTCACAGGTGGTCAGTTATTAGAAAGCTGTGTTCGTCAAGGAAAAAGTGACAAAAACTAAAGTATAGTAACTATCCCTTTTATGTCCAGTAAAATATCCCCATTCTACGGTACCCAGATTGGTTTCTCAACAGTGTCAACTCCAGATACACATCGACGAGGGTAACTAGAAATAAGCAATAGGCTAAAGAAAATGCTAAAGATAGCCGATGTGTTTTGAGACATCAATGGTAAACACGACTTTGGGGTAGGATTATAGATATGAGCCAATTTAATTATTTCCTATGGCAAATGGGCTGGAATTGGTCAGAATAAATTTTTTTTTCTTCCTATGCCTTCAAGTTAACCTCAGATGATCTGAGTCACCGCATCCGTAAGGTCATCCAGCAAGAGTTACTTGGCATATTAAAAAATTTAGCATTTTTTAGTTTTGTAAGAAAAACACAAATTTTAAACTCCATAAAGTTGGGGGGGGGGGGGGGCATCCCCAGAACCCAAAAAGTTGGGAGGGACATGCCTCCCCCCTGTTTCTATGCCCATACAGTGAACAATGCAATGCCCCTCTTATTAGAGCTCATCAGCACCAAATATTCTTGACTACAGTAGTAACAAAACAAACATGTCATATTCCACAATTGTTAGTGTTTTTAGAAACATTTCAATGCAATTAAACTTTCTATATTATTATATATTATTATTATTATAGATATTATTTTCTTTGATTATGACATTGATATGAATATTTTTAAATTTTAATAATTTTAAAGTAAAAGTGTAAGATTATAATTATAATACAAATATAAATAAATTCAAAAACAATAATTCGTTTTATCCATATATTAATTTTAAACTAGCAAAAGCCGGGCTTCAAATGAACTAGCATGTATGAAGTATGTGAGCTGTGAAAGGTTTCAAATTAAAACTTAATTTAACAAACAAATTATGAAATTAGAAGTATAAAAAATAATTTCAATATTTGTTTGACTATTTTGGAGGGATGTCTGTTCGTCTACCTGTGGTCAACGTTTTGTGTACACAATAGCTGTCTACGATATTCATGGATTTTCACGAAACTTTATATCCGGCTTTGTTATCATAAAATTTAGAAATAGATAGATTTTTTTTTTAATTAGAGTGAAAACTTCGAAATTTTGAATTTTTTTAACTTGGCAGCATAGGACAAAATTTGTCATAATCATGCATAAAAGGGGTTATTTATGGCTCAATGATCTCGAGACTTCATAGTCAATAATCACTGTAGTGGAAAATAGCTGTGCCATAATTATTCTGTTTGAGACGTCATTGACAGGTCAGGTATGTGTCATCTACCGAAACTGACATCTGCATAGGGCCCATCTGCATTTGTCCCAGTGCCGGGACAAAGGTATATTATGTATCCGAGTAGCAGTCTAAGGTGTGATTAGGTGCTTATTTAGGGTGAGTATGTGCTTGCATATGTTTGGTAATTTCAGCATGACTAAGCCTTTCAAAAAATTTAATAAATTTAATTAATACTTGCCTGAAACAGAGTTTGTGTGCATTCTGGAAACAGGAAATTTAAAAGTGCACTAAAATGGCAGGGAAAATGAAAGAAAAATTTATTTTTTGTTCAAAATTCTAGAAAAATCAGGGAATATTCAACTTGCCAACCTGCTTGACAGAAATACCAATTACTATGGATTGTTCATAGTTTCTACAGCAAACATCCTCATAACACAAATTACAGAATTTGCATAGTTTTCTATGGAAAATTGTCTTCTGTGAAGGACAATGTAAATTTATGGCTGTATGCACGTTAATGGCAATCAAATTAACGTGACAAAAGGGATTTACCACTGCATGCACTTTAACCCTTTCACGACGGTTGGCACGCCCGCATGCCGACTGCGAACTTGCATTCAAGGATGGACGGCACACACTCGTGATGGAGATAACTTTGCCCTAAATGGCGAGTGGCACGTATCGGTGGTTCTGTGTGAAACGTTTTTATTTGAATTTATTTGTCTACTAGATGGCGTTAAATGCCTGTGGAAGCAACTTCAATGTATTTTGCAGATGCTTGACCTTGGCATAAGGAGGATCCAATGAATTATTTCCCCATTTGGAGCGGTGAAACATGGTTCTGTAAAATAAACAGACAGAGCACTTCTCGTAGCATCAACAATTTTATAATTGAGTTCCGGGTCTCGTTTTAATTTTAGCTTTAAATGATTTCGTTGGTGAATTACAGGAATATAAGAGAGTATTTTTTTTGGGGGGGGGGAGAGGGGGGTAAAGGAATGTGCATCAGTGAAATGATTAGGTTATTTCGGATAAAAGTATGGCTGGTCTGAGACGTTTTCTTTCTGTGGAAGAATATACGTGTATGGTAAATGAACCAGACAGTAATGAAAGCAATGCAGATAGTGAAGATTCGTGGAAGTGTTATTTCTGATGATGAATCTGAAAATGCAATTGATTCTTCAGATTCTGAGCGTACTATTATTACAATGCCGCCAGCTTCAGTTGCCTAAATCACATGCATAAATCACAATATCATGCCGCCTAATTTAGATAAAGAACTTGATTTTTTTAGCATATTTTTTGATGATGAACTAGTAGAATTTATTGTAAAAGCAACTAATGAGTTTGCAAAGGAAAAATGGGAGAAACATTTCCTCTCTCCTTCCACATCGAAGACTCCACCTGTTTCAAATGTATTTACACCTGTGACAGGAAACGAATTTCGTGTGTTTCTCACACTAGTAGTTTTGACGAGCATTGTCAAAAAACCAAATCTTAAAATGTATTTTTCTAAGAATACAATTATCAGTACTCCTTTTTTCAATTCAGTTATGAGTCGCGATCGATTTATAGGAATATTACATTACCTTCATTTTACTCGTGATAGTAATGCTCAAAAACTAGATAAATTGAAACCCGTGTTAGATGCATTAGTTTCAAAATTTAAATCTATATACACTCCTAGAAGAAATGTAATCATTGATGAATCTTTGTTCTCATGGAAAGGAAGGCTGGGATTTCGTCAATATATCCCCTCGAAAAGGTCCAGATATGGAATAAAAATATATAAATTGCCAGAATCGGAATAAGGCTATATATGGAATTTCCTTGTATATACTGGAAAGGACACGGAATTATCAAGCTCTGATGGTGGGTATGGAGAACATGTTGTGAAAACACTTCTAAGTGAACTTTTAGGAAAAGGATATACTTTGTATTTGGATAAATTTTTTACCTCTCCTGTACTCGCAAAGTATTTGTTGTCTAACAATACGCATGTATGTGGTACAGTTTTAAAAAATCGGAAGGACATGCCAAAGAATTTTCCAACTGTACCTCTACGCAAAGGAGAAATTGCAACAGTGCAAAAGGATGGTGTGAATGTAATTTTATTCAAAGATAAAAAGAAGAATGTCTTAATTTTAACAACTCTTCATACTGACAAAATGCAAAATTCTGGAAAGAAAGACCGGAAAGCACCCGAAGACATTTTAAAACCAAATTGTATTTTGGAATATAACAAATATATGGGGTGTGTGGATATTGGAGATGCGTCTCTAACGCATTATCCAGCTTATAAAAAAACTATCAAATGGTACAGAAAATTATTTTTTGGCTTTCTAGATATTGCAATATTGAATGCTCATAGTCTTTTTAACAATAAGAAAGGGAAAAAATCCCCAATCTTGTAGTTTTGTCTTCATCTCATAGAGCAACTTATTGAAATGTTCTTTACCCCTGAACAGTCCAGTAGAAGTAGTTATCTCATCCCCTTTCCTCTCCGTCTAACTGGAAGACATTTTCCAAAATTGTGCTCTCATACAGGTAAAAAAGACCTCCGAAGAAGATGTATAGTTTGCTCGCAAACTACAAAAGGTAAAAGAAAGCGCATAACGACTTATTATGAATGCAAAGATTGTAACGTTGGTCTGTGCGTGGGTACTTGCTTTGAAATATACCATACGCAAAAGGTGTATTAATTAATGAAAATAGCTACGCTATTTTCTTGTATATATATGTACATAATTTCTATTAGCTGTATAAATATTTCATTACCGTCATTTCAATATTTTTTCTGATTAACTGATAACAATTTGAATCAAGGTAAGTAATCATTTTTAATACACTAAAATTTTTAATATTTTGATAAAAGAAAATTGGTATGAAAAATATACATGAAGTAGAAAATAAGAATTTCCTTTATTCCTGAAAATAGTAGAATGCTGTGTTGAACGGGTGATTTTTAGTGAATTTTTTTCGAGAGTTAGGCTTAGCGCAAAAAAATAGCCGTCTTTTGGGAACAGTTCGGAAACAAAGCGCTCTATCCTTTGGGCCACGGTAGTTTCGGAATGCCGCCGTCGTGAAAGGGTTAATGCTAATCAAATTAACATAATGGGGATTTACTGCTACATGCATGATAATGCCAATCAAATCACTGTGATAATGGGGATTTACCAGGCTGGAATGTAAAAGATCACTTTTTCATGGAAGTAATAAATGTACTTCGTAAAAAGTTGTTACATTTGGCATAAATTGCTGAACGATTAATTTTATAATTATTTTTGCATGAAGAGTGCAATTGAGCAATTCAGTTTATGTTCTCGTGAATCGCCGAGATTCGATTCATATATTTTTCCATCTCTCTCTATCTTCTAAATATTGTATATTAGATTGACTAAACTAGCTTATTTTTATATTCTGATTAATTATTAAGGTTAACTTTTTAAATATTTTCGCAAAAACAGTGCTATTACGCAATTCACTTTATATTCCTGTAAATCACCGAGAGTCCATTAGTATCTTTTCCATCCATCTGCATCTTCTAAATGTTGCATATTAGATTGACTAAAGTAATGTTTTTTCATATTTTGGTTATTATTAAGGGTTGATTTTTAAATTATTTTTACATATGTTCTCGTGAATCACTGAGAGTCCATTAGTACCTTTTTCCACTCATCTTCTAAATGTGACATATTAGATTGACTAGACTATCTTATTTTTATATTCTGGTTACTTATAAAGGTTAATTTTTTAATTATTTTTGCATAATATATATTTTCCTATTTTGAAAAATGTGTATGAACCCTTTGAAGGGATGTTTTCCAAAAAGTGGTATGAAAACAATGATTTAGGCAAACCATTTTACAACCATTTTGGCAAGGATATATTAAAATTGATATATTCACATCTGTAAATACATTTCTATATATTTTTTTTATTAAAGATGAATATTTGTTATTATCATAAGTGAAAACTTTGTTTTACCAAATGGAAATGTTTGTTTTCAATATAAAGTATTTTTAACTGGATATAAACGTATAATATATATATATATATATATATATATATATATATATATATTATTGCATAATTATATATATGCTTAATAATTTTATGTATATGCATTTTTGTAATATATGAGCATATATATATCATGTGTTAACCTGATTACTGAAAAGATTTTAAAACTACTGATATTTTCTTTCTTCACTACTGAAATCTTTATCAGCTGAGTGGCATCACTATAATGATTGAAGCTGTTAAGTTTTAGGATCATTGAATCATAAATAATCCCTTTTATACGTGATTATGCAAACATTTGCCTTATGCTGCCATAGAAATTATGAAATTTTACTTGAAAAAGTTTTTACTCGAATTTCAAAAAATTTTATCTAGTTCTAGATTTTTCAATAACAAAGCTGGATAGAAAATTTTGTGAAAATCCATTAATATTTTTGGCGGCTATAGTGTACACTGGCAGTCCACCACAGATCGACATTATTCTAAAATAGTCAAAAGGTGTTTAGCAGGTCCTAAAACATATATTGGCATCAAAGTCTCAAAATAGAAAATATTCGTAAATACAATACTTTCTGTAGTATGAGAAAGTAAAAATATGGAGACATTTCGTCCGCGAATTGAGGTGCCTGTGTGTGAGGGGTGTGGGGTCGACAGGTTGAGTTATACTTAAGAAAAAATACCTATTAATAATAATGTACAAACAGTCAATCGTGCGATTCAAGGTCTTAGAAATTAAAACTGCAGAAATTTAGAAACCAAACAGCAAATAATGCTAGTTACGCATGCAATTCGCTCAGATTGTGGCATCAACTCCTTGTACATCGCAAAATACCCTAATGTATGGTACAGAACGTGAGATACTGTTAAGCCTTGATCTAACAAATCAAAATTCTCTTACCTTAATTTTAATGTTCCCATTTCACAAGGCTTGATGATAAAACCCTTAAACCCAAACTATTTCTCGCCACAGACTCCATGGAAGTCAAAATTTCCAATGTTTTACATGAGGTTCAACTTGATTTCTGTCAAAATATATCGCTAAATACCCTGATTTTGAATCCTATAAATAATTCTGTTACACAGCCTCATACCGAGAGAATTTTCATGTTTACATGATTTGGTTGCATTCCTGAGTTCTTTCAAACTCTGCAATTAAATTTAAACCTTTCCACAATCTCTGAAGGTGCAGTTTTAAAATGACTACTTATGACTTTTACAAAATCATATGAATTTGGCTCTGATTGCTGCACTAGTGAAAGAATATTTTTCAATAATTCAAACATCAAAAGTCCGAAAACCCTTAAAAGTATTATACATTTTCAATTATCGTCTGTACCAAACAGATACCTTAACATGATAAAAGAAAAACTGCTTTCACACAAACCAAAATTAATGAAACAATAAACGTTAGTTCAAATGTTTAAAGGAAATGATAAAATCTAAACTTTCTTTTTATTTCTTGTATATGTATATTTTTTCTTAAAATTTCTTTTGTTCCATTTTGTTTTAGTATTAAATAATATTTTTTAATGGATTAAATTTTTGTCATTATTTTTACTAAAAATAATGTTTATAGCGTATTTAGTTGATATTAAATTTGAATTTTATCCAAACTCTATAATCTGAAAACTTCTAAAATTCGAAATTGACAAAGTCCAGATTTTCGAGGTTGTACTATATATGCAGATAACATTGTATACAAATATAGAAAATTTTGAGTTATCTTAAATGTTTTTTTTCTCAGTGTCATGTATTCACTGTAAATATCAGTTAAATCTAAAATTATTTTTAAATTTGTGTTAAAATTGTAGTATGCAGTACCTGGAATTTTGATGAAGACAACAGGGAAAACCTGGAAAACTCAGGGAATTTCATTTTGAAAAATGGGCATGAACCCTGTTTAAATCCTTTATAATGCCGGGTACAGTTTCTAGTTTCCTTTAAAATTTAGATGAGCCAAAGGTTTGTAAACTTATGAATATAATATTTTTGTACTTAAATAACTAGAAAAAAAATCATAGACCTTGTAAATGATAATAATCTGTATTGTTCAAAAACATTAAAATAATAATTATAAAAGTAAAAAAGAAACCTAATGATCTAAAAATAACTTAAATAATAAAAAATTTCAAATAAATTCATAACAGATGCAATTGACTATTGCCAAATTATTTACTTTCTTTGATTTAAGAAATTTTTGATTAGACTTAAAGTTTACTTTTTCTTTTAATTGGTAAATTCTAGCTATATTTTCAAGTTAACTACAAGAACTGCAACTAGCTTCAATAAAATGACAATTTTCAAACCACAGACACCACAACAGAAACATTTTAACCCTTTCGCGACGGCGGCATTCCGGAGCTGTCGCAGCCCAAAAGATGGAGCGCTTCGCTTCTGAACTGGTCCCAAAGGACGGCACATTTTTTGCGCTAAGCCTGACTCTCGAAAAAACTTCACTAAAAATCACCTATTCAACACAGAAATCTACTTTTTTCAGGAATAAAAGAAATATTTATTTTCAATTTGATGTATATTTTTCATACAAATCTGAATACAAAATACTCATTAGTTGCTCCCATTCTTTTATCCAAAATAAACGAATAATTTCACTGCCTCTAAAACCCAAACAAAAAAAATACTCTCTTATATTCCTATGATTCACCAATGAAATTATAACGCTGAAATAAAAATAAAAACCGAAACTCAATTATAAAATTGTTGATGCTACGAGAATTGCTCTGTCTGTTTATATTACAAAATGATGTATCACCGCTCCAAATGGAGAAATAATTCATTCGATCCTCTTCTGCCAAGGTCATGCCTCTGCAAAATACATTGAAGTTAGTTCCACGGACATTTAACGCCATCTAGTAGACAAATTAAAAACGTTTCACGTGGAGGCACGCATCCGTGCTACACTCCGCTTATGGTAAAGTTTCCTCCGTTACGAGTGTGTGCCGATCGTCGCGAAAGGGTTAAAATAATATTTTTAATGTTACTGGTTATTACATTCTTTTATCTAACCTAGGTTTAACTGTATCCCACACCTTGCACTTACGTATCAGGCTATAACATTTGCTCAGAAAATAAAGGATTTCATTGTACAAAAAATTCAGGAATGAATTGAAAATCTCCTCCAAGTGGCACTAGTCACATACACAATTTTCTGTGTATTTGACAATGTGATTCTATTAGAATTTACCTAATTCTATTAGATTCTATTAGAATTTACCTGTGCACTAGTCACATACACAATTTTCTGTGTATTTCAATGTGATTCTATTAGAATTTACCTATGCTGCTACATGCTTTTTTTGTGCTAAATTCTAAATAGTTTGAAAAGGTTTCATTTTATCTTTTAAAATTATTATTTAGGAGTAAATTTGCAAGATCTGTGGTGTACCATTTTGTTAGTCGGATTCAAGGAAAGAAAATATTTCTTACCATGAATTCCCATCTGATATTACTCAAAGGAACATGTGGCTAAAAGTCATATAAGAAATAAATTTTTGCCAAATGATAAGTTGAATTCTTCAAAAGTATATGGTAACCATTTCAAGGAGGAAGATTTTGTTTGTTTTGCTAAAATGCATACAGTGTACTTTAATTTCATAAGTACTACATAGTTACATTAGTTAATTTTATGTGAAATTTGGATATTTTATTTAATAACCTGAATATTTAGGCAACCGATTTAAAATCAATATGTTTTTAAAATAAATTTCTACTGATTCATTCCTATTAAGGAGTTTATATATATATATATTTTGTAATAGTTAAGTTATTTATTCTATAATACTGTTAAATTATATTATGAAAATAGATTTACAGACTAGAGCACAAATATCTTTGACATTAAAATGAAATATATAGACATTTTAATGAATCATTTGTTTCGCTTTGAAATCAGAAATATCTTTAATACAAATATGCACTCTACAATAATACACTTAATTTTTGGAAAAATGCCTAATATTATTTCAAATTAATCATAATCAAATCGGTTATACTAAGTAAATTCTAAGATTGTTTATGTTGACAACTGTCATTACATACATTTGACAGCTGTATTTTCACTCTTTACCTATAGGTGGTGCTAGTTACATATGCAATTCGACAGGTTGAGGCATCAATTTCTTGTATATTGCAAAATACCCTAATGTTATAGCCTGATGCAGAATGCAAGATACAGTTAAGCCTCGATGTAGCACATCAAAATTCTCTAATGTTTCGATTCCATATGGCTTAATGATAAAACCCTTAAAGCCAAACTATTTCTCATCACAGACTCCATAGAAGTAAAAATTTTCAATGTTTTACATAAGGTTCAACTTGATTTCTATCAAAAGATATTGCTAAATACCCTGACCTTGAATCCCATAAATAATTCTGTCACACAGCCCCATACCGAGATAATTTTCATATTTACATTATTTGTTGCATTCCTGAGCTCATTGATAAAGTTGGAGGACACTGATTCTTCTGGCTTTCAAACTCTGCAATTAAACCTTTACACAATCTCTGAAGATGCAGTTTTAAAATGACTATCTAAGACTTTTACAAACTCATATGAATTTGGCTCTGATGGCTGCACTAGTGAAAGAATATTTTTTAATAATTCAAACATCAAAAGTCCAAAAACTCTTAAAAATATTATACACTTTCTATTATCATATGTACCAAACAGATACCTTACGCTTTCGGGTAGGTCGGACGGTCTGGGTCAAAGAAGAAGAATTGTCATCTGTAAATGTCATCATTGTCATCTGTTCGAGAACAGATACTGTTTGAATTGCTCCATATACTTATTCCTTAATTTGATTTTAGCATTGAATGATGCCATGGAACAAGAAGTCATCAATGCATGAAAGAAGAGCTAACAAGAAAACTTTTCCAGAAATATCTCCTACTTGTCACTAATGATATAGCTAGTGTTCATTTGTGGGCCAAGAATTGAGTATTAGACAGGATTTGAACACAACATATTTTATTACTAAGCATAGCACTTCAACACACATATATTTCAATCATTTAATTACAGAACTTATGAAAACAGTAGTATCATCTGCAAAATGCCATAAGAAAAGTAGCAGTGCCATCTGTATGCAATACTATGTAATAAAGTGGTAGTTAATTTTAAACACATTTGCAACACCAGTGACTGTTATTTGTTTACTGCTCTGTAGAAGTTTCTAATTGTATGATCACAAAAGTTTGTAGAAAGAGTAGAATAAAAATTATTTCATTAGATTTACCATAAATTAATTTAAACTTACATTCATTACTTTATGGCTTCATGTGGAAATTGATGTTCGTATAGTTTATTTTTGCTGCAGTATTTACTGTAGGTGCAATAATTTTAGATTTTTTCTAATGTATTATCATCTGTGTGGTATTTACACTGCTGTAACTCTTTTGGAAATTATGGTAATAATTGTACTAGTCACCTAACATTTAGTACAACTGGGGAAAAGTTCATTATTTACAAATGAAATGATCTTTATTATTATTTTTCTCAGGCAGTTAGTTACGTTTAATTTTAAATATATGTATATAGAACTTGCATCGGTTTTTAAAATTTAATTTTATCCAACTTTCACATTCATTAAAAGCAGAAAAGTGAGGTTTTATTTGATATTGAGGGAAAGAGCATGTACAAATATTTTACTAAATGTAATTTTGCTTCCCTAAATACGAGATACATCTGACCGCCATTACTATGTAATTGTCACTAAATTAATTATGCATATGAACCTAGTAACATTTATATATAATGTCATATTTTTTAAACTGTAAAATACATTTTACCATGTAAATAATTGTTTATTGTTGTCTGTGTAGAGATATTCCTGTATCTTTAGTTATCCCAAGAAAATTGCTAAAATACTCTAAGGTAGTGGTTTCCAAACTTTGCTGGCTGTGGCTTCCTTAAACTGCAATAATATGCAAAGCACCCATCCATCCCTGTAAAATAAATCAGCAGTTTTGCCAAGTATAACTGCCTTTGAAATTTGAAATTCATATAAAGACCCCATCCCTAGTATGTATAAGTTCACAGTTTTCTTGTATAATTCCTGATACAACTAGTTTTAAATTATATGTTCTTACAGAGGCCATCTTCATCCATGATATAAATCAGTTAGCAATATGAATAAGTTTTAAATTTTCTATAAGTTGATTTATTGCATGTTCTTAAAACAAGATCAACTGGTAGTCTCATAGATCCGTTTAAAGCTTACTAGGGAAAACCCTTTTGAGCTTGTGGATCACATGTTAGGAAATCCGGCTTTAAGGTATATGAAACATTTAAGGTTTTTCATTAAAATATGTAAATGTAGGTGTTTAATAAGTGCCAATTTTTAAACTAAATATGTTTTTGTATATTCACCCGTAACTTTTACATATATTTTGTTTTTTTACAACTAAACCTCAGCTGTCATACTAAGAGCATGGAAGTGTGGTCAGTGTTACTAACATCTAAAAGGGGAATAAGTTGAGGTATCAGCTAATCTGAAGACAAAATTCTTTATCACCTATTATAACAGTCGCGACATTCCACTTTTTGTGCTTTTAATCATCAATTTTACTTGAAGTCTTAAAATAGAAAAATATTTTACCAACTGATAGTGGCATCATGGGCATATTTAATTGGGGGGGGGGGGAGTGCCAAAGCACCCCCCTGGAAAATTATTAAAAGCCAATATGAGAGTAAAAAAAAATAAGAAAAATGCTTTTTGGAATTAGATTATTCAACCACAACTGTGTGTTTTCTCCCACATGTATATTAATAAAAGCAATTTAAACTTATACCTAAATGGAAAAATTAGGGTTATTGCATTTGGTATGTACCCTTCACCCATAGGTGCTAAAGCGATCAGTAACCCAATACGCTTGTTTACATGCCGGTGACCCTTGAAAATCATGTCGCATGGGACGCCATGTTTAAAAAAAAAAAAAAATTTACGAAAAAAACTTTTAAAGGATTTGTAAAAACCCTCCTAAGAGGCGTAAAAATAGAAATTTCGCACATAAATATTACATCTATCATTGGTTTTCAACAAATAACATAATAGTAATATTCAAAACATTGTACAAACACAATACAAAGCTGTTCTCCGTACCCTGGATGTAATAAAAATTCTGTACATAATTCATGGTGTTTCCTCATTACAAAGATGTTGTATACTATAATAATCATGTCATTGATTGCTTACAAAGCTATTTACAAGTTTGGGAGGGGGAAATTTCGGCTGTGTTTAGGCTGCCTGCATGTGCGGCCGTGGATAGAGCTGTAGTAGGAAACCTGCCAGTGAGCTTCCGTCAAATTAGTCGGACGGTTGTCTTCCGGTGGAAGGTAGTGCATTATATTCCGTTTAAGTCGATATTATGCTGACTGCAATATACAAGTATAAGAAATTTTCATATATATATTTAAACTTTAAATTTAAACCTTTTTTATAGTTATGTTGTGTAATATATGTTTGACTGTCGCTATAAGAATAAATACTTTAAAAAGTCATTGGACATATTATTCAAGGTAACATGTAATATTGAAAATAATTTCAATAAAATAAGAGCCCACACTTCTAGCTATATGTATTATAGGGGAAAAAACTCCATTTTTCAAGCTCTATTTTACTGTTATATATGCATTGGTGAGAACTAAAGATTGTATATTTTTAAGTTTTTAAAGTAGTTTATTTTTAAATTTTTTCTTTCATGAAAAAGAAAAGTTATGAAATAATTATATTTTTATCTATAACAGGATTTTTTTAATGACAAATTTGAAACATTACACAAAAGGAATAGCAGTAAGAAAATAATTTAAAATTCTTAAAACGTAAATTATTAAATATAATAAATAAGAGTAAATTATTAAATTATAAGAACAAATTTAAAAATGCTTCTGAAAAATATATTATTAAATATTATATTAGAATTCGTTTTAAATACTTACAGATGAGAAACCTTTTTGCCACTTATAAAAAAAAAAAATTAATAACAAAAAGAAAAATAATTTACTCAGTTTATTATATGCATAAAAAATGCATTATTAAATAATTTAAAAAATGAAAAACCTGTTTAGAATTAAATTTTTTTAAGAATATATTATTATAATATTAAAAATTGTTAAAAAAAGAAATAGCTGCTTGTAATTGAATGGTTGAGTATCATGAAATGGAAGGGATAATTTGCTGAAAGATAAACATAAATTTAATCATTTTTCTTCACTAGAAGTACTTGTGCAAACATTTTATATTTTTTCATTCACACCTTTACCAGCATTTTTCTAAGGAGTAAAATCAATTGTAGTCAATTGTACCTTTTTTCTCATTCTTTTTCTTCAAAATAAAGCACATACATGCAGGCCCATGGAAATCGAGAGGGGACGGGGCTCGAAGAGGCCCTGTCCCCTTATTTTTGTATTCAATTTTTCTTGTCCAGGCTGGGTTCCCCCAACAGACGAGGGGGGAGGAGGGAATCCAGCTCTGGTCTATTAATTAGAAAATTTTGTTGAGTATCATGAAATGGAAGGGATAATTTGCTGAAAGATAAGCATAAATTTAATCATTTTTCTTCACTAGAAGTACTTGTGCAAACATTTTATATTTTTTCATTCACACCTTTACCAGCATTTTTCTGAGGAGTAAAATCAATTGTAGTCAATTGTACCTTTTTTCTCATTCTTTTTCTTCAAAATAAAGCACATACATGCAGGCCCATGGAAATCGAGAGGGGACGGGGCTCGAAGAGGCCCTGTCCCCTTATTTTTGTATTCAATTTTTCTTGTCCAGGCTGGGTTCCCCCAACAGACCAGGGGGGGAGGAGGGAATCCAGCTCTGGTCTATTAATTAGAAAATTTTATGATCAAATACTTCTTGTCAAATTCCTTGCTTTTAAAAAAAGTGTGGAAAGATTATTATATTTTATTTTCAGAAAAATAGAAGTGGAAAAAAGGAATCGCTCCATTCTTCAAGCTCTATTTTAATGTTAATATACATTTGTAGGAGCTAGAAATCATAAAATTCGACTCTTTTATCAGTAATTTATTTTTAAATATATTTAAAGAATTACAATTTAAATAATACTGTTGTCTAATGTTAGTAAACGAAATATAATGAGCCATTTTCCGCCATAAGACAACAACCATCCGGTTAATTTGACGGTAGGCCACTGGCAGATAGCTCAATGCGTGTTCTCACTTGATGGCAGCCAAATTACATCATTTACGCAACCGCACTTGCAGGTAGCCTAACCACTTCGGGAAATTTCTAGTCTGACCAATATTTACTCAGTAAAGGTGCATTTAAAGTTATTGTAAGATCCTGTTAGACAGGTAAACAATTATTTAAATTAAAGTTTTAGAGTTTATTTTCACCGTTTCAAGCTAGGATAATCATTATTAATCTGAGCAATTTACACATATAATAATTACAAATATTTACTTTTATGTATTTGATTAAATTGCAGATTGCACAGCTTTAATTACTTTAAAAGTAACCATAAGATTAATTCAAAGTTCTTATTAAATAAAAACCATTAATATTATTAATATAAAAATCATTAAGATAGCAATTTACTTTTTAATTATTTACCTTTTAATTAAGATCAATAAAAATTATAGTATAAAGAGTATATATATATATATATATATTAAGTTTGAATTATTATTAAGTTCCTAGTTTAAATGGGATTAGGTTAATTTATCTTTAACATAGAGCAGATTATATCTGCTTCCTCAAAAGTCAACATAACAACTGTCTATCATTTTATTACAAGTTCCAAAATAAATGAAGCACATTATGTACATGTAAAAAATCTATTAAAATTTATCACTGTAATTATAAATGGAATATATATATTTTTTAATTTTGAAACATTTGTTGGTTTTCATTTACCATTTCATTTTCTTTCATAATTTTTTGGGGCTGTAGCCCCATCCCCATTGCTTGCCAACTGAATATGTTTCCAGAATCTAGTGCAAAAGGTATTTTAATGAGAAGGACACATGTTAAGACATTGGGGAAAAACTCAATCACAGAATGCACTTATATAGATTTTTATATTAATTCAACAATAATAGTAAAATGGACAGAATGTTCTAAACCTTTAAAAAATGCAGAATTATTCAAGATTAAAATATAGGACTTCTAACCAGGGACATAAGTGGGCAATCTTGGCTGGGGGTGGGGGTGAAGGAAATTGTCCGGACAAGTATTGAAATTTTCCTACTGTACAAACAAGTGAGTTAACTTTTATTTTTGAGCGAGTACATTGCTGTTTTAGTACCATTGTGCAGTTCAAAGTCTACACGGCAACTATTTTTTTTTCTTTTAATATTTGAGTGTTTTGTGTATATGTCCAAATCATACCCCCCAATTAAAAAAAAAACCATGAGTTTGTTGCTTAAGAATTAGCGTTTTCTCGTACATGCAAATCATACAACAGTCTCAAAATATACAACAGAATATATCTCATACAACAGACTGTTTTGAAGGGGTTTTTTTAGTAAATATTTGTACAGTTTTTAATTATCGGATGTGTTATGCAAATGCCCAGATCTTTTGCTGCCATTTAAAACAAGGCAAGTTTCTAGGATAAGAATTGGCAGAATTTTAAATGTATTTAAAAAAATATTAAATTTTGCACGTTTTAGGAATTTTTTTTTCGAATGCATTTGACATATTCCCAGATGATTACCTAACTCTTAAACACCTGCGAGTTTCTATGCCAAGATTTGACTGTGTAAATTGCAGGACATGCATCTTTCTTTTGCTAAATTTGGGGCTTTTATTGGGTTTGCATTGATCACAAACTTCCCCACTTTCTTTCTAGCATGAATGAGAACACTCATGTACCATTTAGTACATGTATAAGGTTCATTTAATTACTACAATAAATTTCTCGTGTCAACATTAGAACTATTTGTAGTTATCAATATTTAAAGAACAGTCACGAAAAAATAATCCTTGTAGCATTTTAGGGATTTTAAATTTGCTAAAATAAATTCTAATGTCACTACTTAATCAAAATACATTTCTGTATGATAAAAGATATGATTGAAGCATAAACATCAAGCAAAGAGAAATCTTGGTTTTACTTTCAAAGAGAATAAATGACCATATGAACATTAAGGGGATGTTTCAGTCACATACTCCCTATACCATCAATGTAATTTTATAAAAATGAGTATTAATAAAAAAAATACTGCATATGAAAGTCTGAAATTTACTTTACTTGTAAAATGCGCTTTTCTGAGTCTTCTAATACAATTAGAACACTCATTATAGTCAGTAAATTTATCAAATTAATTAAAAAAAAGACGCCTTTTATATTTGAATGGGTGTTGTGTGGTGGTGCCATTTATATTTAAAATGAGTAACTATGTTTTAGAAATCGCCAACAATGTATAGCAACCTACTAGCCCGTAAATACAGTAATACACCTGCGAGTTCATTCCATCCTAAGGTAATCATTATGGTAGGAAGAGTCGGGTCATTTTCGCCTTCTGCACATGGGAGTTCTTCAGCTTCAGAGGACTTGTTTTTCTGCTTTGTGCGGTATCTGGAAGCTATGCTTTTGCGCTAGCCTGCGGAATTGGGTATATATTTAAACAATAATAACACGATAGATTTCTACCTATAGCAAACTTTCTTATACATGAAAGAACCTTCATATTTTTATCGATTAAAAAATCTAAGCACATGATTTTCCCTGCAAACTCAAATTCATTTTCTCTTTATTTCATTATTAATTCATTAAATTGAGTTTTTTAATTGCATTAAATAGCATGCATAAAAAATTGAAATTACACTGAATTTACACATTTAATTCAACTTTTGTTTTCATTTGGTAACTGCACTTATTCTCAAAACCGATGTAGCAAAAATGCGAAAAATCTAAAATAACTCGAGAATGGCTAGTCCTAGAGTAATGGCATTGGACTCATTCTTTTCATCGTCAAAAATTACATGTAAAACAAGCATTTAATTAATGCATTTGATGATACGTAGTCTTTTATTTCAGATTTTGACGATTTTTGCGGGCAATTTTACAAAAGAAAACAAAAAACAATTTTTGAGGGCCATTTCGCATAAAAAAAAACTCACGTTAAAAATAGTTTTATCGTGTTCTAGAGGTCTCAAAGCATGTAGATTCATCGAAAACTTGAGCTGCGATTTTCGACACGTTTCCAATAATTTTCCTATACATTACCATTTATTGCAGGGAAAGTAAAAATCTGATGTGGGCAGCACATGACTTTCCCTGCAAACTTATATCCATGTTCTCTTTATTTTAATTAAATTTAATTCACTTTTAATTCAATTTTCATTCTCATTTGATAACTGGACTTATTTTCAAAGGTGGTGTAGAGAAAATACGAAAAAACTAAAATATCTCGAGAACAGCTAGTCCTAGTGTAATGGGGTTGATCTTATTCTTTTCTTTGTTAAAATTTACTTATAAAACAAGCATTTAATGGATATATTTGAGCATACGTAGTTTTTTATTTTAGATTTTGACGAATTTTACCTACCATTTTGCAAAAAAAAGGTAAGTTATTTTTTTCTGAATCGTATCAAAATCTAATCAGCACCAAGGTAATCCACAAGCGACTTGTCTACCGAATTTTGTGAAATTCGGTCCATAGTTTTTCAGCTAGAGTGGATTCATACATTGCACACACAGATGGTGCACTAAAAATAGTTTTTTCGTATTTTAGAGGTCTCGAAACGTGTAGATCCGTCGAAAACTCGAGATGGGATTTTTGGTATGATTCCAATACTTCCCTATACATTACCATGTATTGCAGGTAATGTAAAAATCTGATGTGGGCAGCACATGACTTTCCCTGTACACTTATATTCATGTTCTCTTTATTTTAATTAAATTTAATTCACTTTTAATTCAATTTTCGCTCTCATTTGGTAACTGGACTTATTTTCAAAGGTGGTGTAGAGAAAATACAAAAAAATTAAAATATCTCGAGAACGGCTAATCCTAGTGTAATGGAGTTGGTCTTATTCTTTTCATCGCTAAATATTACATGTGAAACAAGCAGTTAATGGATATATTTGAGCATACATAGTTTTTTAGTTTAGATTTTAATGATTTTTGCGTGCCATTTCGCAAAAAAAGACATGTTATTTCTTTCCGAATCGTACCAAAATCTAATTAGCACCAGGGTAACCCACAAGCGACTTATCAACTGATTTTTGTGACATTTGGTCCATTAGTTCTTCAGCTAGAGTGGATACAAGCAAGTTTTGTGGGCCATTTTGCAAAAAAAGGTGGGTTTTTTATCCTGAATTGTACCCAAAACTAATTAGCACCAGAGTCACTCACAAGTGACTTACCTACCAAATTTTATGAAATTTGGTCCATTAGTTTTTTAGTTAGAGTGGATACAAAATCTGCACACACAGACAGACAAACACACACAGAGATGTCATGCTAAAAATAATTTTTTCGTATTCTAGAGGTCTCGAAATGTGTAAATCCCTCGAAAACTTGAGTTGCGATTTTCGGTATGATTCCAATACTTCCCTATACATTACCATGTATTGCAGGGAAAGTAAAAAATCTGATGTGGACAGCACATGACTTTCCCTGCAGACCCAAATTCATAATTTCTTTAATAATTCATTAGATTGAGTTTAATTGCACCAAATAACACAAAATTTGCATTTTTAATTAAATTTTTGTTTTTATTTGGTAATTGGACATTTTTCCGAAATCGGCATAACAAAAATGCAAGAAATCTCAAATATCTTGAGAATGGTTAGCCCTAAAGTATAATGGAGTGTGTTATATTCTTTTCCTCGTCAAAAATTATGTATAAAACAAGAATTTAATTGATACATTTGAGCATACACTACTTTGTCTTTTTTTAGATTTTGGCAATTTTAACGGGCCATTTCATAAAAAAAAAGACAGGTTGTTCTTTTCCGAATCGTACCAAATTCTAGTCAGCTTCAGACTATCCTACAAGTAACTTATCTACCAAATTTTGTAAAATTTGGTCAATTAGTATTTTAGCTAGGGTGGATAAATGAAATTTTTGCGGACCAATTCCTAAAAAAAGGCAGGTTCTTTTCTGAATCATACCAAAATCTAATCAGCACCAAAATATCCTACAAGTAACTTATCTACCAAATTTTGTGAAATTTGGTCAATTAGTATTTTAGCTAGAGGGGATACATTAAATTTTTACGGGCCATGTCGCAAAAAAAGGCAGGTTCTGTTTTTACGAATCCTACCAAAAACTAATCAGCACCAGGGTCTCACCCAAGTGACTTATCTACCAAATTTTATGAAATTCGATCCATTAGTTTTTTAGTTAGAGTGGATACATACATTGCACAGACAGACAGACACACACACACACAGACGTCATGCTAAAAATATTTTTTTTTGTATTCTAGAGGTCTCGAAACGTGTAGATCCGTCGAAAACTTGAGTTGTTATTTTCGGTATGATTCCAATACTTTCCCTATACACAGGGCCGATCCTAGCAGGTGTGCAGCGCGTGCACCGCACGCGGGCGGCCAAAACAAGGGGCGGCCGCAGGCCGCATATAGTTCTATCAATCAAGCAAAATTTTTTAAAACTTATAATAAGTCGAATAAATATGCTGAATTTTAAATAGTTATTGAAAAATCAAAATACGTCCCATAGTTTAAGAAAAATAGAATGTTAGTGCACAGTGTGTTGGTCCATTGTTGGTCCTTCATTTGATAGCAAAATTCGTGGCAGAGCCGGCAATACGGCATAGAAAAGGATACCAAATTTAAAATTTCTATCTAAACAAATAACCAAGTGGCATATTTTTGAGACGCCTAAGGATGTTTTGTTCCACTGTGCGGCAGCTTATTTATGTATACCACGGTCGACACACGGCTCGCAGATCAATGGTCAAAAGAAACTTTATTTTAGCAGTCTCCTTTGTAAATTAGAACTGAATTATTTCGGTTAACCCTTTCGCGATGGCGGCATTCCGGAACTGCGGCGGCCCAAAGGACGGAGCGCTTCTTTTTCGAACTGTTCCCAGGAGACGGCAACTTTATTGCGCTAAGCCTAACTCTCGAAAAAAATTCACTAAAAGTCACCTGTTTAACACATCATTCTACTATTTTCAGGAATAAAGGAAATTCTTATTTTCTATTTGATGTATATTTTTCTTTCAAATTTTCTTTTATCAAAATATTAAAAATTTTAGCGTATTAAAAATGATAACTTACCTTGAATAAAATAGTTATCAGTTAATCAGGAGTGTATATAGATTTAAATCAGTTATCAGGAGTGTATACAAATTTAAATTTTGAAACTAATGCATCTAAAACGGGTTTCAATTTATCTAGTTTTTGGGCATTACTATCAAGAGTAAATGAAGGTAACGTAATATTCTTGGCATAACATTTTAACGAAAAAAATATTGATTTATTGGTAGAACATGGTCCCAAACAAGTAGCAAATTTTAAATTTCCGGTCGATGAGAGTGGCAGAAAATTTAGCTGTTCATATTATAACAAAACTTTAGTGAACAGGGAGAAAATAAATCGCGCGTGGCTCTGATATTCCATAAAACTAAATCGTATTTTTTGTTTTGCATGTAAATTGTTTGGTAAAGATAGTTCAACACAACTTGTAAGTACTGACTTTTCTGATTGTCGTCATTGTTTGGATTACCTTAATAAGCATGAAAATACTCTAAAACAAACTCTATAAGATCGTGGTGCGAAATAAAGACAAGGCTGGAAAAAAATTGTACTATTGACGCGGAACAACAAAATGTTTACAATCGAGAGCGATGACCCGCCGTCATTGAAGGAATGATTGCTGTAGTACAATTTTTAGCCAGTCAAAATTTGGCATTCAGAGGAACTAGTACGAAGTTGTATCATAGAGATAATGGTAATTTTTTAAAGGCAGTGGAGATGTCGACCAAATTTGATCCAGTTATTTCAGAACACCTTAATAATGTCAGTAAATACAAAGATAACAAAACACGTATTCCACACTACTTACGGCAGTATTTTCAAAATGAAATAATTAATACTTTAACCGAATCTATTCGAATGAGATAACACGCATTGTCAAAAAAGCCAAATATTACACTATAATTCTCGACTCTATACCAGATATTAGCCACACAGAACAAATAATGTTTGTAATTAGATGTGTGAACACTACTGATGGTAGGATAAATATTTTAGAATTTTTTCCAGTAACTAATACCACTGAAGAAGGTCTGTGCAATTTTCTATTAGAGAAGCTATTACCTAGTCTGCAGCTTGAAGTTAAAGATATATGGGATCGGGGCTACGACAATGGATCGAACATGAAGGGGAAAAATATAGGGCTTCAGAAACGGATTCTCGATATCAATCCTAGAGCATTATACGTGCCGTGTGCGGCTCATACATTAAATCTCGTCGTTAATGACGCTGCCAGCTCTAGTGGTGAAATTTCTGGTTTTTAACACTTTACAACAAAGTTGAAAAGTGTTTATGACTTTGTTCATTCTGTCTGTCTGTCTGTCCGTTAGCACGATAACTGCTGTAAAAATGACTTAATCAAAATGACATTTTAGTATGTTGTTCAGACGGTCTGTAGGACCTATGGGAATATAAATGAATAATATCACCCAATTGGTTTTGGATTGAACCCGGGTTGAAAAAATGAAATACATTGAGCCCTATGGGACCTAATTTTTCAAACATTTTTTAAGCGGATTTAAAATTCACAAATTGCTTCGAAAATTTTAGGTAATAGTCAAATTGTTCCATAAAATATATAAAAAAAAATTCAGCGAAATATATTCAGTAGTTTTTTAAATAAAAATTAAAATAATAATTACACACCTTATATGAAATGATCATGTGACCATGATATGAAACGATCACATGACCCACTTCAAAATGATATATGGCATCCATCTTGTTTCAAAATCCTGATTTTTTAAAGTTCTTTTTAATTCATATTGAGTGTTCTATCCGTCCTAAAACTACTTTATTTTTGCTTAAATTCTGTGCATCTACATACTAAAACAACACAATGACAATATATTTGGGTTTAAATTCTCATTCAAATTTGATTATTTCTACAACTAAGCCTATTTTTCACCTATGTAAAATGTAAACAGCAAAATATGTAGAATGAGTTGTATTAGAATTACTGTATTTCTTTAACACAAAATAATTCAGTCCATGGAGTCTGCATGGCTGATATGAATGAAATATTAATTGATTTTATAAACAGAAGGACGATTTTTTTCGATGAAGTTTTAAGCATAAAGTTTATGAATTGTATCTCCATGGTCTTAATTTTTAAATAAAATAAATTATTATAGTATTGTGATGAATGAAATCCTGCTTTTATAGCGAGATCCAGGCGTGTTATTTTTTCTATGACGTCATTTGAATTTATTTCAGTTGTTTTCGATGAAGTTTTCAAATATAATAAATTATCGTAGTATTATGATAGTTTTAAAAATATTACCGTGGAATGTATTGCATTTTAGAGATATTTAAACCAGGCAATTTATATTTCAATGCCGTCATTTGAATGAAGTTCATTTTTTTCAATGAAGGTTTAAGTTTTCAAATATAATAAATCAATGTAGTATTGTGATAAGTTTTAAAATATTATCGAGGAATGTATTGCATTTTCGACTTTTTAAAATAAAATTGCATTGAAGTTGGAAAGTGTTTCATAATCAATGCTTTAAACATGATTGATCTTTCTTGTTTTATATGGTACAAGAGGTATATAATTACTTTTATGCGTCCCCATATCGATGGGATTTACAAAAAAAAAACATGTGAAAAGTCTAACTTTAAAACCATTAAGTGAAACAAGGTGGGAAAGTCGTATCAATGCTATTAGACCTCTAAAACATGACCTAAAAAACATTATTACC
The DNA here is from genome assembly GCA_951213105.1 of Amaurobius ferox. NCBI lineage: Eukaryota > Metazoa > Arthropoda > Arachnida > Araneae > Amaurobiidae > Amaurobius > Amaurobius ferox. The sequence goes on along the minus strand of OX578133.1, from coordinate 203,209,128 downwards.
GCATTAAATGCCTTAATTTAAGATACCACCAGAGACACGAAAACAAAAATGGGTGCTGAATTAATAATTAAAAGTCTTGAAACATTTAAATTTTTGTGTTCAATTTTAATTTGGCATGATTTATTATCAAGAATTGATGTATTGAGTAAAATGCTTCAAAATCTTAAATTAAACATCGCGGAATGCATTGAAGGCTTACATAATCTTAAAAAATATTTAGTTTCCCAAAGATCGGACAATAATTCAAAAATATTTGTCGATTCAGCAACAACACTTACTAGAGATTTAGGTATTGATCCCGAATTTCTCATGTCGAAGCTCAGGAAAAAGGTCCGTTTATTTGATTACGAGGGCAGTGATGCACCAGTTTCAAATCCCTTCCAGCAATTCAAGACTGCTTTCTATTTTGCAATTCTTGATCACGCGATCTTTTCGGTAAATGAAAGATTTACCTTATTATCTGAGTGCCATTCAATATTCTCTATGAGTTTCACAACATTTCTAATGATGATCTCATAAAAGCCTGCATGGACTTAGATATTAAGTTACAGGTACAGGAGGAAGGAAGTATTGTGAAATATATAGACGGTATACAACTCTTTAATGAAATAACTTCATTCAAAGATATTTTTCCAGGTAAAAAACAACCACTTGAGATATTAGAAATTATAGTCAAAAATGATCTCATTCCCTGTTTTCCAAATTCTGCTCTAGCAATAAGAATTTTTTTAACCTTACCTGTTTCTGTGGCTTCAGGTGAAAGAAGTTTCAGTAAATTAAAAATTATTAAAAATTACTTGAGAAATAATGACACAAGAAAGGCTTTCAGATTTGGGCATCATTTCTATTGAATCCGAAATCTCTGAAAAAATTTATTTCACCGAAATTATTGACAAATTTGCTTCTCAGAAAGCCAGAAAAGTTATTTTATAGTTAATTATTAGGTAGTCTTTGTAGAAGGACTGATTTATATACTTTTCTTTTCACGAGATTTATGCTTCAGTACTTTTTTTTATTAGATTATATTTTCTGAGTAAATACTGTTGTTTTGCATTTCTAATTATAAAATGTCTATTTTTATTTCAAAGGTAATATTTTTGTTTGTTTATTATTTTGTTAAAGTATTTTGTCGCCATTATAACTTATTAGCTGGCCAAAAAATAAAGTTTTGCACTTCAAATTTTATTTGCATTTTTATTAATGTTTTACTTTTTACTCTTATACAGGTAGATGAATTTATAACGTCAACGTTAAGTATTAGTCAAAATATGAAACATTCTCTAGAGGGGCGGCACATTAGGTCTTTGCACGCGGGCGGCCGACACCCTAGGATCGGCCCTGCCTATACATTACCATGTATTGCAGGGAAAGTTAAAATGTTTCTGCAGTCTGAAATTAAATATAATTTGTTAGTTACAGCATAAATAGTTGATTAAATATATTAATCGTTTCAGAAGCAAACAGCATAATCCTTCTTCAGGCAAGAAGTTCTTTGCTGGTGGGGTTGTTCTTTTTATTTTCACAAAGAAGGCCTCGGAAACTAGTTGGTATGTTCAACCAAATGTTTATACTGTAACAAATAACCAAGTATTTTACTTTCCCTGCAATACATGGTAATGTATAAGGAAAGTATTGGAATCGTGTCGAAAATTGCAACTTGAGTTTTCGATGGATCTACACGTTTTGGGACCTCTAGAACACGAAAAAACTATTTTTAGCATGATGTCTGTGTGTGTGTCTGGGTGTTTGTGCAATGTATGTATCCACTTTCAACTCAAAAACTGATGGACCAAATTTCATAAAATTTTATAGGTGAGTCCCTTGTGGGTGACTCTGGTGCAGATTAGATTTTGGTACGATTCGTGATAAAGGAATGCGCCTTTTTTTACGAAATGGCCTGCAAAAATAGCATGTATCTACTCTAGCTAAAAATTTAATGGACCATATTTCAGAAAATTTGGTAGATAAGTAGCTTGTGGGTGATCCTGGTGCTGATAACATTTTAATTTTATTCGAAAGAAAAGAACCTGCCTTTTTTTTTAGAAATGGCCTGCAAAAATTGTAAAAATCCAAAATAAATATCTGTGTGCTCAAATGTATCAATTAAATGCTTGTTTTATATGTAATTTTGACGATGAAAAGAATAAGATCAACATCATTATTCCAGGATTAGGTTTTCTCGAGATATTTAAGGGATTTTTTGCAGTTTTGCTATGCTGGTTTTGAAAACACATCCAGTTACCAAATGAAAATGAAAACTGAATTAAAAGTGTAAATTTAGTGTATTTTCAGTATATTACTTATATTCAGGAATATTAGAAGAAATACCCGTATATTAGAAGATTACATGTACTACAACATATGAGTTTCTAACATCTTTGCCAAAATAAAACAGATAATGTAATAAATTGAAAATATCAATAATCCTGTAATCTTTAAACCTGAAGGCCGTAATTGATTCCAATATATGCCAAAATGAAAGCGCTAAAATTGTATGGAAAGATATACACTTACTAATTATATTGTCGTAGATTAGAAGATATGCCCGTGTGTTAGAAGAATTAGACAGTATTACAGTATAAGTTAGACAGTATTACAGTATAGGTTTCAAAAATCTTTGCCAAAATTAAACAGATGATGTAATAAATTGAAAATATCAAAAAACCCTGTAAAGATAACCCGTACTACAACACATGAGTTTCTAAAATCTTTGTCAAAATACCAATAATCCAGAAAATATCAGTAATATTGAATGAAATGATAGCGGGTGGCTCAAAGTGAGCCCAGCACATCGACCAGAGGTCTATTGTACTACCCCAAAAACTGTGCAGATCACTACGAAAAGAGAGCAGTAGTCGATGCAAAGATAAGCAGGCACTTGACAAGAATGTCATTCAGCTCCCAGGGATCAATCACATGCCGGCCTATGTGTTCAAATCTGTGAGCAGAGTAAACCTCACATTCACAGAGAATGTGAGCAGCAGTTTCTTCGCTATAGTTGCAGCCCCTGCAGAGCAAATCTTTAGTGACACCCATAATATTTAGGTCTCTTTTAAGGGTGCAGTGCCCAGTAAGGAGCCCAACAGCCCTTCTAATGCCAGTTCTACTGAGCTTGAATAACTCCTTCTGACGTGTACTAGGGCAATTGCAGTTTAGTATTTTTGCCTGCCTTTGACCCTTAATATTGCGCCAGTTCTCGCACTGAAGCTTTCTGAAGATGTTGTAAACAATTCTTCTGATAAGTTCATTGAGAATACCCAAAGCCGGCTCGGGACCAATAAAAGGAGTACAGGAACCTTTCCTAGCCAATTCATCGGCCAACTCATTTCCTAGAATGCCCGAATGACCAGGCACCCAGTAAAGGATGACACTGTTATTGCTAACAATTTCACAAAGTGCATTATAGCACTCCCAGAGAAGGGAAGACGTCATAGTGGACTTCCCAAGAGCCATAAGAGCAGCCTGACTATCGGAACAGATAAGCATTTGGTTGCTCCTGTACTTTCTGTCATAGCAAATTCTACAACACATAAGAATGGTAAAAACCTCTGCCTGAAAGACAGTAGCATAACTGCCAAGAGGATAAGACAGTTTTGTGCCATCATACGGACAGCACACACCAGCACCAGTACTGGTGCCTAGCTTCGAGCCATCCGTATACCAAACAATACAATTCTGTTTATTGTAGGTAGGAGTCCTTTTCCAGTCGTCCCTTGAAGGGACCTGAATTTCATAAGGTCCCTTCAAGGGACGACTATCATGTCAAAGTTATATTTGACATGAATACCATCAGATGGCATATGGAAATAAGGATGATTAATAACATTACTGTTTAGACCACTCCAAGATAAATACCTTGATAAATATTTCCAGTGTTTCAGATATTTAAGTCTGTTCATGCATATAAGAGTCTCAGCTTCAATATGCATGTAGAGCGGATGCAATCCAAGCAAAAGTTCAACAGTTGCAGTAGGAGTGATTTTCATGCATCCAGGGATTGCAATACACACCATCCTGTGAAGCTTAATTAGTTCTAATTTAGCAGTTTCACATCTAACTCTAGACCACCAAATAATGGAGCCGTAGGAGATGATAGGACAGATAACCATTGAGTAAATCCAATGGATAGCCTTGGGATTCAAACCCCAGGTTTTCCCAATAGCATTTCTGCAAGACCAGAAAATTCTTCTAGCTTTAGTTGTGCAGTAATCCAAGTGTCTCTTCCAGTTGAGTCCCTTATCAAAGTAAATTCCTAGGAATTTAACCTCCATGGAGCAAGTAAGCTTCTGTCCAAAGAAGCGAATGTCTCCAAGATTAAGAATATGTTTTCTAGTAAACGCAACCATAACAGTCTTCTGTGGGTTAACAGAAAGACCTGTATTATTACACCATGTCTCAACCATGGGGGCGCGGTAGCCCATTGGTTAGCGCGCTGGAGTTGCACTCGGTAGACCCGGGTTCGATTCCAGCCACTGCCAAAACTGCCGCCGTGTTCATGCGGAGTACGATCACGTTAAACATGTGGGTCCGAAAGTCCTTCCGAGAGGTTGGTGGTAGGGGAAGGAGGGTACGGTCCCTGTGGATGCCTCCCCCACTGGGTTCCGGTCTAAATTGGGTGGCACTTCCCGACCGTCCAAACAGTTACCTTACACCTTTCTGGTAGGTCGGACGGTCTGGGTTTCAACAACCATGTCTCAACCCTCCTAAGAGCAGTGGACATCATGTCAGAGACAGTATTGCCAAATTTGCCCCTGGCAATGATAGCAACATCGTTTGCTTATCCAACACAGGATACACCAGAAACATTGATGTTCTCCAAAGGAGAGTCAACATCTAAACACAAAAGAATTGGTGAAAGCACACCTTCTTGCGGACAGCCCGCCAGAGCATGCATCGTCGTACTGTCACCAAGTAAAGATGCACAGATATACCTATTGGATAACAGGTTCTTGATCCAACAAGAGATCGTAATATCAACACCTTTCCTATCAAGAGCATGCAGGATGGTGTCGAGGGGCACCTTATCAAAAGCACCTTCAATGTCAAGAAAAGTGGCAAGAGCAATTTCCTTACCATTAAGGTTTCTCTCCAGGATAAAGGAGAGACTATAAAGGGCAGTATCTGTGGATTGACCCAGTTGATAGGCATGCTTACCCAGTTGATAGAACTTGACAGAGGCATAACAGCCAGAATTATTTCTCTTATATACATGTCGATAAGTTTTTTAATAAGGCTATAATATAAGGCGTAAGGCTAATAGGTCTGAAGGACCTCATAATAGTTATCTTTGCCAATCTTTGGAATAATGATTACCTTTGTATGCCTCCAGGCAGTCGGTACGTGACCAAAGGCAGTACAGGCTCTGTAAATAATGCAGAGAATGGGAGCAAGCACCTCAATTCCCTCCTGGAGAAGAATTGGAATGATGCCATCAGTCCCCGGAGTTTTGTAGGGTTTATGAGAAAAAATTGCCCATTTAACCCTATCCAAAGTAACCACCCTCCTGGCAATGCTCCACCTCCTGCTATCACAGGTAGCAGTGGAGTAAGCATCAGGTATGTCGCTATGGCCATACGAATCAGAAACTGGAAAGTGAACCCTGAACAGTTCAGCCAGGGTCTCTTCCCCAGTACCAGAAAAGTCACCATTTGGCTTCTTGACAGTTTTCAGATTACAATTCCTGTCCTTTGCCATTAGCTCAACCAGTTTCGCAGTAGCAGAAACATCATTAATGCCTTCGCAGTAAGTTCTCCAGGAGCTTCTCTTGGAGTCTCTAACTGCCTTGTTATAGGAGGTGAGAGCATATTTATAAACCTGCCATTCACCACTCTTTTTGGTTCTATTAAAGAGCTTTCTGCACTTGCCACACAAACAGCTGAGCTCATTCGACCACCAAGAAACTATTCTTAGGGAGTCAGCTTTTGTGATCTTACAGTTTTTATAATAAGATTGGATAATGGAGTGTTGCACAGAGTCAACAGCCAAATCCAAATTAGCTATTGAAGAATACTCACCAGTTTGGTTAGCAGTACTGGCTTGCAGATCTTCTTTGTAGGAATCCCAGTTAGTTCTTTTGGGGTTCCTACCCTCTTCTGTTAACAGTTTAGATGGACCTTTAACAGAAAGGGTAATTAATTGGTGATCAGACAAGGTAATATCATCTGAAACCTTCCAATCAAAAACATTATCGTAAGCAATACTATTACTTAAGCTAACGCCAATAACCTCGCGATGATTTGCCGTGACAAAAGTAGGAGAGTTACCCTTGTTAAGAATAAAAAGATTGAAATGTATGATCTGTTCTAAGAGATCATCACCTCAACGGTTGCAATCACTACTGCCCCAAACAGTGTTATGGGCAGAAATAACAGTTTGGTAAGAAATAGAAAAAGGTTCTACACCTGGACGAGTGCCAATTCATATTAATTATAGGGAGGTTGCAGGCCTAACAGGATATGCCAAACGAAACATCATAGCATTGCTTCAGATTTACCCGGAAAGTTTCCGATTTTCGGGCACCATTCCGATTGGAAACTGATTTTTTGTTCACATGCTAAAAGTCCCTACTTTTCCCAGATTCTGCTACAAAAATTCTCTAAAAATGTCTTCTCTTCCTCTGAAAATGATAAACAAATTCTCTTCTATTCCTTTCTGACGACTTGCGGATGTATTCCATTCACATGGAGAATAGCAGTCGTGAAGATGTACCAACTGGCACTGAGTACTTAAAACATTCAATGATTGGATGAATCATTCTGCAGAAAAGTAAGTCATGTGACCAAATGCTCCTTCTGCTGTGGAATGTCACCAATCTACTTATCTGCCTGCAACCGCAATCCGTACGGAAGCTTTGTTTTTCGTGATCATATTAGTTGTTCCAGCGTATGTAGTAGATCTTTTTTTATCTTTAGAAATGTCTAGTTCATCAAAAAAATGGCATTACCAAAGTTATAAAAAAAATTACTCAAGTATTTTTAATTTCATACAAAAGTCAAGACTTTGCACATGTTGTAGATGCGATATCGTCATCGCACATGGAGGAAAAAATGGCATTTTTTTACATGTGAAAATGGCAAAGCACAAAGATAATTTTAAAGCTGTGGCTAGCAATACCTCCATAAAATCTATGTTTTATATAAATAATTCCGATGTTTCAGTGATAAACACAGAATGTTATTTACATCGTTCTTTGTTGAACACAATTTATTTGTATCCTGCAGTGATCATGCTGGAGAATTATTTTGGAAAATGTTTCCTGACAGCACTATTGCCAAACATTATCACTGTGCTCGAACCAAAACATCTGCAATTCTTCAGGAAATGGTAGTTAAAGAACAAAAACAGTTAAAGAACAACTATATAATTCTAATGTGCTTCTGCATGCAGAAGTAGCACAAATTTTAAAAATTGAAAACTCTTCTTTCTCCAGCCTAAAATTCTTTGCTGAAAAGTTCCCAGTTTTCCTGTACCTTGATGACAATGAAAAAGTAGATGATGTATTGGACAATTTACATACACAATTCAGTGAATTTCAAATGTATAAAATTCCTGAAGATATAGTAAAAGAAGAACACATTGATGTGCAGTGGGTTAAAGTGGCCCAGATAAAAAATGAGCAGGGTCAGCTAAAATTTAAAAAACTTTCACAATTTATGTTATCTGTCCTCACTATTCCCCACAGTAATGCAGAATGTGAAAGGGGTTTTAGCCATATCAAGAAAATAAGGACTGATTTCAGGTCATCAATGTCCAATGAAATACTGGAAAAACTTCTTATAACAAAATTTAGACAAAGTGCTAAATGTTTTGAAACTGTACTTGATAAAAAATTTCTTGTAAGAGCAAAATCTTGTTCAACAGCATTTGTGAAATGTAGTACCGAATAATATTTATAAAACAGAATTTAAAATTACATTAAATAAAATGCCATTTTCCTTTTATTAGCCTTTTTTTCTCTTTTACCTATTTCAGGTTATTTTATCCCTTTTTTTAAGTACGATGTAAATTTATTTTACGATGATTTTGCCTAAAGTCATGAATTTTTTCTGTGAATAAAAATCTACAGATTTCCAGTCAAAAATCTACAGATTTTCAGCCATTCAGAGTTGGCAGCTATGAAACATTATGAAAGGGAAAGTAAGAACCGCATTTTCTTTACCCATTGACAACCGTGTAATGGAACACATAAGAACATGCACAGAAGCAGAGGCATTTCGAGTGTAAGGAGGTAATTGGAAACTGACTGCTGCAAAATTCTTTGTATTTATTGCTCTGTATTTATTGCAGGTGGTGCATATCAGATAAAAATTTTAACATTTCATATCTATATGGAACAAAAAATGGGGTCCCCAATTTTTTTCAAGAACTATGAGCAGAAATAATTTTACTGAAATGTGATTTATCTGGTTTGACAAAAGAAGTAAACTAAGCCAGAATTTACAAACTGATAAATTTGCTCTAATCTCTGAAGTATGGTACAAATTCATCGAGAATAGCCAACATTGTTACAAGCCTGGTGCACATGTGACTATTGATGAACAGCTTTTTACAATCAAAGCAAGGTGTAGATTTACTTAATATATGCCAAACAAACTGGACAAATGTGGAATAAAATTCTGGCTAGCATCTAATGTCAGCACCAAATACTTTATAAATGGATTTCCATATTTGGGAAAGGATGAAAACAGAGAATCTTCAATTCCGCTTGGAGAGTTTGTTGTTCTCAAACTAATGGAACCGTTTACAGGATGTGGAAGGTCCTTCACCACTGATAATTTTTTTACGAGCACATCACTAGCTGCAAAATTACTAGATAAACAAAATACTATCGTTGGAATCATCCATGGAAATAAAAGAAAATTACCAAAATTCACAAAGCTAGCGAAAGATGGTATGCCGCTCTTCTCAACAAAACTGTATAAATCGAATCATTGTACACTTACAGTTTATAAAAGTAAGCCAAATAAAAAAGTGCTTTTACAAAGCTCAAAGCATAAATCTATAAGAATTGAAAAAAATGATAAGCGTATATCTGAAAAGATCAGATTCTATAATAGAGCTAAATTTGGTATAGACATGACTGATTAGATGACAAGAAAATACTCTGTGAAATCGAAATGTCAAAGATAGCCTGTGCAGGTTTTCTTCAGTATTCTGGATCTAGCAAGAATAAACTTGTGGGTGTTATAAAAAGAAGTAAACCGGGGAAAAAATTTCTTGGCAGCAATTTTTATTCAAATTAGCCGAAGAACTTGCTGAAGATTTTCAAGATGTGCAACAGAAAGAACAAGAAGATATACAGGAAATGTCAACAAATTCAGGTTCAGTTTCATGTGTGAGAAAAAAGTGCAAAATAAGATATTGCAAAGAAAGCAAAACTACAAAAATCTGTTCCAAATGCAAAAAATATGTGTGTGGCAAATGTGCCTTCCAGGACCCAATAATTTGCAAAATATGTGCTGAACATGAATAAGGTTTGCATATTGTTTATTTCTAAATTAGGAATACATGGGGAGTTTGTTCTTTTATTTTTATTAATTTTTTTAATTGAATAAATAAACAAATTATAACCATTATTTGGACAAAATTGTTTTATTCACTCACCAAATTGTACTAAATGGTATATTTTTGCTACACATATATCGTAACATATATCGTTTTACATATATCGTAAAATATATGACTTTTTGAAGATGAGTCATTTGACCCTCTGTGGTAGAAATAGGTATACATTAAATATCGGTAGGATTAGTGTTAATCATTATGGCTATTTTTTAGTTATTTTCTCATAAATAGGGTTATTGCATAATTCAGGTGATATTGTGTACATTGCCGAGTTTTGACTAATATATTTTTCCATCCATCTCCATCCTGTAGTTATTGCACATTAAATTGACAAAACTTGCTTATCTTTATATTTTGGTTTATTATTCATGTTAATTTTTTAATTAATTTGGCATTCAGTAATATTGCACAATTCAGGGTAATCCTTTTCTATACATCTCCATCCTCTTATTAATCATTACATTGACTAAACTGGCTTATTTTTACATTTTGGTTAACTATTAAGGTTAATTGTTTAATTATTTTTACATAAATAGTGTTATTGCACAATTCAATTTGCCCAGAGGAATTTAACAGTTTATCTAGAAGAATTTAATCTTTAATAATTTAATATTACTTGGTGATAAAAGCAAATATCCTCATAATAATGCTGTGCTAGAATGTATATTCAGTATTGTTAGAAAATATGGGGCTGATTTTAGGCTAAATTTGAGGGCAGACACATTACATTTTTTTATTACTTAATAAAAAATAAAGAACATGTCAAATGTTCTTTATTTTTTATGTTTTAGGAAGAAATTATCAAAGTCTGAACTAGAGTAGGTTAAAAATGTTAATTAAAATTTATATAATGTTAATTAAAATGTAACATTTCATATAAAAAAATATATAAAAAATTTGAAATGTTTGATGAAATATTATTCTGATTATTATTGCGAACAATTTTTTATCACAAATCAAACCACTTGCGTCATTACTGAAAGATTCCTGAAAATTTCCTGTCTTGATTACTGAAACTATAACTGAGAGGTTGGCATTTCTGTATTTATCAAACTTAATGTTTTATTTTAAACATCTGTCTGATGTTGTTTAAACATTAGGAATCTTTCAATAGTGATCCTTTTTCAATCAGTTTAATTTTGCTCTATGCATGTCGGAACCAATAAAAAATAGATTCAAAAATATAAATATAATTTTGAATAAGTATTTGTTTTACATAAAATCGGATATAGCCAATTCAGGGCTTTTTTTACAAACTCAAATTTATTCGCGAAATAATTTTTCACCCAAAGAGTGTGATTGTACAATTCATATTGTATTGTCAGGCATTGTTGAGAATCCACAACATTTCCCATCCATCTCCATCCTCCAATTATTGCACAATAGGCAGGCTAAACATGCTTATTTTCATGTTTGGATTAATTTAAAAGAAATATTTTACAAAGTTAATCAAATGTTATGAAATTTAACGTTTTTGTAAGTGTTAACTTTCTATATTTTGCCGTATTCTTTATAACAAGTGTATATGATTTATCTAATTTGGTAAAGCAATTTAATATTTTTAGTTGCATATGTACGAGGGTCATTCTAAAAGTAAAGAATGTTTGTTTCTCTAGATATTTTTATTTAAGATAATGAAACAAAACTTATTTTACAACACATATGATACCTTAGCTATTTTTCTACGTAGTCGCCATACAAATTTAAACATTTGTCATAGCGTATCACTATGCCTTCTGCATACTCAGTTACCGCCAAGTTGTTGAACAAGTCCTCTTTCAGTTCCTTGTCACTTCCATAGTGGTACCCGGCCAAAAAATCCTTCAATTTGGGGAAATGATGGTAATCACTCAGAGCCAAGTCCGGGCTATAAGGAGGATGTTCAAAAACTTCCTACTTAAACTGCTGAAGCAAGTTGTTCGTCAACGCAACAGCATGTTGAATTTTTTCCTCAATCCTTGATTTGAGTTCATTAGTCACAACTGAAGGTCGGCCCGAGTGTTCTTCATCATGAATATTCGTTCGCCCGCCATTAAACATGATGCATCATTTTCGAACTAAAGCTTCATTCATCACATTACCATAGATCTCGGTTATCTGTCTGTAAATTTTGATAGGGTGGATTTTTTTTGCATTCAAAGAGCATATTACACTACGAAACTCACACTTGGCAGGATCTCTTATTTTGTCACACATTTCAAAGTCACACTATAAACAGTAAACGACCGTTGCGACTCGCTGTTAGCATCAGACTGGCACGAAGGAATGGAAAGGTCCATGATGCGGTAGTGAGGGGGAGAACTACACGGCTCATCAGATCAAAATGTTCTTTACCTTTAGAATGCCCCTCGTATGTCAACTATTAACATGGAGAATAGGTACACGTGAAGCCTAGGTTAATTCAATAATTTACTGTGCTGTTTTCTGATAAACCTGGAATTTGTCTGGAAAAGTCAGGGAATTTCATATCTTCTAGAGAGTGGCAATCCTAATTTGTAAATTAACATTTCAAATATGGTACTGGGAAAATACTAAATATAATAAAACAATTTTTTTAAATAAATTATATCTCAGTATTACCAGAACTGAATAGATGTCGTCATAATCAAAGTTCATAAAGTAATATGATTTTGTTTGAAGCAAAATTATTAGAATTCTGTTTTGCATAATTTGTTACTATCTTACACATAACACACCATGTTTAATAGAGATTTATTTTTTCTGTTAACCTTTTAACTACAGCGGTACAACAGTTGTACCACTGAAAATCTCTTCTCCTGGAGCGACCCTGGTTCAACTGCTGTACCAATTTTTTTCACCCCCATTTTTCTGGGAAAGGAAGAGAATATCTATTGTACCCAGTTGAGGGCTTTGAAGAATGCCTGCAGCCCTTTGTCGAAGTCTCTCCTGACAGAAAGGGAAACGAGTTACGAACAAAGAACAAGGTCCTTGAAGGTATTTATTTACAGGAGTGGAATTTTCAGTTATTTTGCCACTCTGGGGTCGAAAAAGTGAACTCTTGGAGCCATAACGGAAAGGTTAATGGCTAGAGTCATTTGCAAAAGTTTGGACAATCATTTTGTGCCATTTCATTAAATTGTATCATCATCTTTCATAATTAAATTATTTTTTTCCATGAATGTATCAGTTGTCTACAGCAATGACTTATTAAATACACACACCCATTAATGCCAAGTTCAGTATTTTAATAGTCATTTTCTGCAATGTTTTTACTTCTGCTATCCGTTACTTAACAAAAAACATATTATGATAGTCAATTGTTCTACCAATTTTTTGAAGTTATTTGATTGCTAATATTCAAACCAAGGAAATAATTTCCAATAATACTGAGGAAACATTTCCAAATAATTGTTTAAAAGCTGTTGCAATAAAACACAATAATTAAAACATTTTGTGTTTTCTTCTGGTCTTCTAGTTTTAAAGGCAAATAACAACCTTCTTCAGGACTGACAATAAGCAGAACCTCATTTACACAAGTAAAATCGCCAACTATTGTAAATACAGCATACATACAAAAAACTGGTCTACTAGTTTCAAAAGCAAATAACATCCTTCTTCAGGATTAACAAGAAGTATGATCTTACAGAAGTATGATCAGCAACTCATACTCTTAGTATATTTTCTATACTCTAATGTTGTTATTACATGGAGTACTTCCTTCCAGCAATCTTTTAGCAACACCATATGAAAGAAAATTTGCCACCGAATTGCCGCAATTTTTTCGTACACAGGAAAAATTTTATCAATTCTTGAGCGTGATCCAATCAAAGCATGACAAAATTGGATGTCGCACCGCTCTGCTCACAGCCAATGCTTTAAAGATGGCAGCTATGAATGCAGCTCTATAGTGAACAGCAGATATGGAATGACAATTCCATGAACTTTTATCTAATTACATAAATATACGGTGTATTAAAGATCATAATTATACTATAAAAACACTTATTGGTGAGATTTTAGCAGTTATATGGCCTGATGCTAAATGGGCTAAATACAAAAATGGGGCAAAGTACTGGTAGCCCTACAATCAGCTGTTTGAGAGATGGGTCCTAAAACAGGATTGACTTGTGGTATTTCCGAAGTTCCAGCAATAAAAATTACTCCGTGTAATAAGACCTTAAGTAAATATATTCTGCATATATTATTATATTTTTTAAATAATTATATGCTTTAATATACCTAAAGAAAATTTAAATATTAAATAGTCTTTGAAACTTTTGCAAATGATTATACTTTTTAATAGGTGCCAACTACTGCAGATTACAGATTAATCCCATTTTAATATGAAAAGTTTTGATGTTGCCAAATTTATTGGAATGAGTGAGGCTTCTTGTCAGTCTTAAAGAAGAAGGTTGTTATTTGCCTTTGAAACTAGTAGACCAGTTTTTCTATATGCTATATTTATGAAGTGTTTTATTTATTGTAATTTGCATTTCCTCTATTTCGCTATATGAGTAAAAATAGCAATACTGAGCACAGTCCATGAAGCACAACATATTCATAATGTAATTTGCAATAAGGAAGACCGTACTAAGGTGTAAATCTAAATAAATAAATCCTGTTTGTTAAAAGTATACTCTAAGTAAATTTCTACATATATTATATTTTTTAAATAATTATATGCTTTAGTATAGTACTTAAAAGAAATTTAAAATTTAAATAGTCTTGACACTTTTGCAAATGACTGTATACTTTTCAATAGACTCCAGCTACTGTAGATTACAGATTAATCTCATATAAATTGAAAAGTTTTAAAGCTTAAAATCCAAACTTTGCATTACGGTAAAAAAATATTCACAATCCTTTCAAAGATTTCTTTTTGTCTTCCTGTAAATTTGCTTTCTCTTATCCTTTTTAATTGCCAAATTAATGAAACAAAAATAGCATTTGTTTTTAATATTATTTTTGTCACAGTTTTCAAAAAATATTTGCATTATTTTAAAAGTATGGTATTTTCTTTGATCAAATTGATATTTCTTTAAGTTGCATTGTTTAATAGTCATGGTAATCATGGTGTGTGTTTTCATCTTTCGTATTGATATTGAATTTACTACATATATTACATATGGGGACAAAGATTTAACTTTGTGTGTGTGTGTGTGTGTATTATTTACTGCTACAAATGTGTGCCTCTTCATATTAATATATTAGCTTCATACAAAGCTAATACTTAAAACTTGTTAATATTTCAAAATTCTGTTAATCCAATACTTGCTTAACTGGATGCCTGGAAAGGGTTTAGTGGTTAATTGTTCGATTGCTGTGAAAAACCAATTCATAAACAAAAACTACATTTGAAATCCAGATTGTGTATTATGTAAGCTAAAGCAAACTGCTTGTTTCCTTCTTTGTAATCAGAAAAAGGCATCTTCTGTTATTTAGAAATTAAAATTTTTCAAATATGTGGAATAAATCCTGCTGCAAAGAAAATCACTTGTACAGAATTAACAAAATTTCATACAATATTTATTTTCATATCTTTTATCATGGTATGGCTGCTGACTATGGGTTCAAATTTAAATTAAAACAATATTGGTATGTTGTGCATTAATTTCCTAGCATGTAACATTAGGCCTTGCAAATGGTCCTTTCTTTAGCAATGCCTCTTAAAGTTCTGTTTTAGCTGTTGGTCCCTTTTTCAGTGAAAATACTTAATAAAAATTCATACCTTATTTGCAGGAAATATATTTTATTTGAAGTAAAACTTAAAATGTAATTATTTATTAGTAGAAAAGAATTTGTTAGCTTTCTTAGCTAATTTTCCATGCCTCTTTTGAAATACATGGTTTTGCAACTACTTTTCACCATCTCACCTAGTGCAAGGGAAAAGTATATATTGCAATCACAAAACATAGTCATTCACACTTATTTTGTATAAAAACTCTAGCCACAGCATAGTAACTTGAAAATTGATATAGTAGAAAAAAGGGTGATTTAGCAAGAGGGATTTAAATTGTTATGACAAAAGTTATCTCTAATTATTTTTTGAAGTTCAGAATTCATACATAAAAGGTAACAAAATCAAAACTTTTAGTCCAGAAATCTAGATACAGTACTATTACTAGTAATTTGGTTCTAGTGGTGCTACTACTAGTTCACTCTTGTTTACTACCTGTGACCTACTTAGTTCACTTTTGTTTTAACTTATCAGATCAATCTGTCACCTCAACAGTTCTAAACACTGCTTATGATTGCTATTGTAAGTCTTTCTCTTTATAACGATCAACTAGACAGGTTGCCATTCTAATCTCTAGTGTGCCAAAGCTCTTTTTAAGAACAAAAATGGTAATATACTAATATACAGGGTGTCTCAAAAGGATTGAAACATGCTTTAATTCTTTACCTGTTGGATATAAGTGGGCAATGTAAATTGCAAAAATGTTGAAAGTAAGGTAGGAAATAAGTCTATCTATGTTAATGAAATAGACCTCCCATTAATTTTCAAAAATGTTACACTTTTTTAATTTTTATACGACCCCCTTAGACAAATTTGGTCAATCAGAAAATTTTTATTTTTAATGCAACAAGATCATTAAAAAAACCCCCACATATCTGTATCTTTAAAATCAACTGAATTATGATAAAGGAAAAAATCTGACTTATGCCACTTTTCTGTACCATGTGAAAGGCTGTTTCATGAGTGAAAATAGGGATCATAAACAAATTGATGATGGAAATTGTTTAGATCAAAAATATGTTAATATGTGTCAAAATTTTTTATCACAAATACATCTAAATAAAGCATTACACAGACAGAGATCATATAAAGCAGTGGTATTCACTACGCTGTTGGGTATCCTATGTATTATCATTCAGTTTTATCATCCAGTTTATTTGTGATATGCCACAAATTTACATTTCTAATTTGATATATGGTCCCCATTTACAATGTTCAATTTCCAATTAAATATAACTTGCTCAGTTTTAAAGATACAGATATGCGGGTTTTTTTAATGATCTTGTTGCATTAAAAATAAAAATTTTTTGATTGACCAAATTTTTTTAAGGTGGTTGTATAAAATTTTAAAAAGTGTAACTTTTTGAAAATTAATGGGAGGACTATTTCATTAACATAGTCTTATTTCCTACCTTACTTTCAACATTTTTGCAATTTACATTACCCATTTATTTCCAACGGGTAAAGAATTAAAGCACGTTTCAATCTTTTTAGGACACCCTGTATAGGGTAAAATTCTTCAAAATCACCTGCTGTAAAATTTAAGATCTAAATTTTTAAAAATATCATTTTTTTTTTCATTCCACTTAAAGCCATTTTGATAGATTTTTCTTGGTCATTTTTGCTAAAAAAGACAAAAACAAATATAATAAAGGGTTACCATCCTATCTGTCCTTTCTATCTAAAACCTGGAAAAGTTAGAATTTAAAAATTTCATCTAGTATTTTAATTTGTACCACATGGTATACTGAAGTATTTATAAATCAAAAATTCAGATTGAATGTTAAATTTATATAACACAACAACCTCATTGTTTAAAATGTCCAAACTTGATTATAAAAACAAATGTATTTTTATTCCTGCGTAAAATATTTGGCATACTGATGAAAGGTTTTCCAAATTTTCAATGAAATTCAGTATTTTCTTCCCTTTTTTTATTAATTTTTTTATTGCCTATAATTATTTGGCTTTTTGATGCTTTCCATGAGCTTTTGTAGATATTTTTCAGTTAGCAATTTATCATATTTATTTTTATTCAGGTGCCTTTCTTCCTTTTACCTCTTGATTTTCAGTCATTTTTATTTTATTTTTAGTAAACGAAACAGTATATTGTTCAGGTTGCATTGTATTTAAAGATATAGTGAATGAGAAGAATGAGAGTTAAAAAAAAAAAAAAACAAGTATCAAAGAACCTGTAGGCTTGGAAGCATTAGAACCTGTGGTGCCTCAAATGAAACCATTAATTATAAAAAAAAATGTTCCTTTTTTTAATATAAAATGGTCCTTCCCCCCACCTAGGAAGTGATTAAAATCCATCACGAGAAAAGTAATACAAATGGTTTGGTAGGCTTTTCGGCCACAGCATTTTTGTAGGCTTTTCAATCAGAATATTCTTTGCAAAGGGAATTTTCAAGCAGTTTCTCAGCCAGAAAGGGATGAATCAATTAAAAGGGATTCCTATTCTTACTAGTAGGTGGGTGAATTGTAATACAAGATCATAGAGGAAGCCATTTTTGTTCACTTTACCTTTTCCACACCATTTTTGGTCTGCTTTATTATCATTTTATTAAGGTTAAGGGCTCTTTCTTAACTTCGAAAAAAGAGCTGTAATGTCAATAAAAAACTCAAACTTTTGTTAATTGTGCCTGGCAATCAGAATGGAATAACCATTAACTATAATGGCAGCAAGAAAACGCTATTTGTCACAATTTTGCGAACTTCAGTGATACAATTTACTGTTTTTTTTTTGTTAAACATAGAAAAAAATATGTATATGCTAATAATTCTTATAAAAGCTACTTATATTAAAGTTTTAGCAAAATACATGATCTATCTGAAATCAGAAGATAAAAAAATATAAATATACTCTAAATAAAACAAATTTAACAAATATTATAAGTATTCATGTTAATAAGGCAAGTTTCACAACAGAAATCCTTTTATCAGAATGTTTTCATGATAATTTTAAGTTTTTACTTTTCCTATATACATAGCATAATGTATAGGGAAAGTATTGTAACGGGGTTGAAAATTCAAGTTTTCAATTCACGTTTCAAACATCCTTGAACATGAATTCTACATTTTTGAGGTGATGTCTGTGTCCATGAGTTAGTGGAAGCGATATTTCACGAATGGAGTGCTATGAACAAAATTTGGTATAAATAATACAATAAGCTAAGAGCCTATCAATTTTAAACACAATCGAATGTTTGGAAGATCCCCAAATTTTTGAATAACATTTTGAAAAAATCATTGAAAAATCAAACTTTAATAATGTTACATAAATTATCATTTCTTATGTAACTTTTCATTAGAAAATAGAAAACGAATGACAAACTTTTAGAAGGCTAGCATAAACTATTTTGAAGATATTTCACTTTTTTCTAATAAATATATAAAAAATATTACATAAAATTAAAAAATCTGATGTGAGCAGCTCCTGACTTTCCCTACAGACTCAAATTCATTTTCTTATTTTTTTTTTCATGATGCATTTTATTGAATAATGAAACAAAAATAGCATGGATATTTTTATAATATTAAATAACATGGATATTTTAATAATATTATATGCAATTTGCATGTTTAATGCATCTTTGTTTCATTTAACAACTTAATGCATTTTAAAACATCTTCAGCTACTCAAAACTAAAATATCTCAAGAATGGTTCAACCTAGAGTCATGGGTTCAGTTTTATTTGTTTTGTTGTCAAAAATTACACTAAGAGAAAGTATATAATTAATATATTTCAGCAATTTTAATCATTTATTTCAGATTTTAATGATCTTTGCAGACCATTTCACAAAAAAGGGTTGGTTATATTTTGCTAATTTGTCGGTTTATATCCTGAAATCTACTCAGCAACAGAAAAAGCTTCAAGAGACTTCACTGCTAAATTTTTAAAATTTTCATTAAATAGTTTTTAACTAGTGAAAAATGTCTTCGGCTCACCAAAATTAAAAAACTTGAGAAATCTTGAGAATGGTCCATCTTAGAGTAAAGTAATAGAGTTGATCATATTCCATTCGCCGTCAAAAATTACGCATAAAACAGGCATTTAATTGATACATTTGAGCATGCCTAGTCTTTTATTTTACATTTTGATGATTTTTACTTTGATGATTTAAAGGCAGGTTCTTTTTTCCTGAATCATACCAAAATGTAACCAGCACCAGGGAAACCCACAAGTGACTTACACCTATCAATTATAAAATGTGGTCAATTAGTTTTTGAGTTAGAATAGATGCATACATTGCACACTCATGGACACACACACATACATCACCCCAAAAACATTTGGTTCGAGTTCAAGGGTGCTTGAAACATGCTTTTGTAATGAAAACTCGAATTCTCGACCCCATCATAATACTTTCCCTATAAATTATTATGTATGTATGTATGTAGGGCAAGTAATAAAAAATTTATCGCAAATTGAAAAAAATATATATAATAATTCATATTTTCTTATATTATAACTAAAGTATACAGAAAATATTGTTTCCCAGAAAATTTTCTATTTCTATATTTTAAGCATTAAGCATCTTTTAAAACTTCCTGAAGTAATTTTGAACACTTTTAGAAAGACATCCAGTGCAAGATATGGACACGATAACTACAGAATGAATGCACCTATCGGTATAAAATATGATGTGCAGATAGGTTATGTGAAAAACTAGAACTAAATAGAATTCATAGTAATTGTCATGATTATAACCTGAATTTGATGAGGTTGGGAGTATTATTTCTTATGGAGAAACAGAATTCCCGGAATAATGATTGTAGTCTATGAGAGAAATAATAATTTAATCTATGGTATGAATGTAACTGGTATTTAAATTGTAGTTACCAGCATGTCCAATGAAGAAGTTGTTCATTAGTATTTAAATATTATTTATTCATTTATTCACAATGATTTTATTCTGGATACATAAGAAATAACATAGTAGTATAAGTATATACTTTTCTCTTTGTTTTACTGGAAAAAGTTATAAAGTGGACAAAAGTGGCAACTGATTTGATTTTGTACTACAAAGAATGGAAGAAAAAGGATAATCCATTTTGTCTTTTTTTATCCCCCTTTAGAAACCGAAAAGCCTACAAGCTAAAAAAGCCTCTATCACCAATACATATACAGCACAGTTTCCTTTTCATTTTTCTTTTGTCGGGGCTCCACAAAAAAAAGTCACTCCTCCAATAGTAATATCTTGCCCTTACCCCAAATTATCTCTCTGCTTTCCCATTGTCTTAGAATCTGCCTCTTAGAACATGGATACATGCAAATATATGCTGGTGACTTTTATAAGCATGATGTAAACTTAGATGCCTTATAATTAGAACATAGAACTGAAAAAATTAGCTTTTTTATCTTTTTAATTTTTATACTGTAAAATTATATGGATGCCATCAGTGGGGATCTTCCCCCAATAATATTTGGACTTAAAAATTGTAGATAAATGTAATATCTAAGCAAACATTGTGTTAATTGCACAAATAGTTGTAACCTAATTTTTTAAGTAACATGATGATTAATGACAGCATCTAGAGATACTTCTTGCTAAAGTGCAAATGCTAGGTACACAGAGAAGAATTTCTAATGAAAACATAAATGTGTATATTTTAGGTTATTTTATGGAGATAATTATATATTTTAGATATAAACTAGTTTGTAGGTATAATATAATAATTACTATATATTAATAAAATAAATAAATGAATTTTTATTTCATTATTTTACTAAACTGTAAATAATATATTAACTATAGATATAAAACTTTTTGATATGTTTTTAAAGCAGACATATGAAAATTAAGTTACTACAATTGTTTCGAGGGAGTTTTGACCCAAACAATTATAGCCACCTAATTTTCATATACCTGCTTTAAAGAAGTATTAAAGTTCTCACAAGAATCAGTTTTATTTATTATAACTAAAAACTGCTATATGTTGATATGTTACAATAAATAAAATAAAACTATTCCATCAAATATTTAGCATTTTTTTGCTAGTGACAATCTCTCAATTGTAAGTAAAACTTAATAATAAGTTAGCTAATTAAAAACACATTCAAGAGGTTGCATAAAAAGTTAATACATTAGTTAATTACAAACACATTCAAGAGGTTACCTAAACAGCTGCATTTAGGTAGTTTGTTCCTTATGTCTGTATTTTTATAATTTAGTTTTTATTTTCAAATTTCATTACTGAAAATTTTTTGAAAACTATTTTTTATCTTTTTATATATTTTTAAATAAATATTTTATTTTATGATTTTACTAAAGTGTAAATATTATGTTAACTACATTCTGTATTATTAAGTTATTTCTATAATTTCACTATTGAAAAATTATGGAGGCTACTTATTTTTTTTTTTTGCTTTTCTGCTACTGAAAATTCCATGAACCACTTAGCATTTCTGCTAATGATGACTATCTATCAGTTGTAAGTAAAACTGAATAATAAGATAGTTAATTATAAGCACATTCAAGAGGTTGCATAAAGAGCTGGTATTATCACTGACTGGGTTTTCTCACTGACTGCAGTGCTTTTGCCTAACTCTGTTCATTCAGTTAATTCATTCAAAAATTGATAGTAGACTGCAAAAAGAATGAACATTTTTGTTCAAAACTATGCAGTCTGCCCACAATGGAATCCAATTTGTACATGAATCAATTGAATGGCTAGCAGCCATGTTGGACACAGTGAACTAAATTTTGTAATTGACTAAGTAATTAATTGAAATTGATTTGTAATCATGATTGATTTAATCAATTGATCAGATTTGCCATCAATAAGTGATTAACAGGTTAGTTATCAATCATTAGTCTGATATTCAATCATAAGAAACAAAAAACAAATCACTGTAAAATTTCAATCAATTAATTGCATTATCATGAATGTTGAATAACATAGAAAAATATAATCACGATTAGTTTAATCTATTAATCAAAGTAGTCAATCAATTTATCCCATTAATCAACAATTCATTAATCAAAATTTTAAGTAAAAATTTAGATCTTTTGATATGTGTTTGAAGATTCCTAGTTATCTTGAAAAACCATACCCTAAAATATTTGGGCCCTTTATTTGGTGGTCATGCTTGGATTATTTTGCATTTTGAGTAGTGGAATTGAGTACAGGTCGATAAAAATAACTGTGTGTATTTTATGTTACACTGAAATATGTTTAACATGGTGAGAAATTCTATGCCATATAGAAAATTTTAAATTTTGCGGAGTTGTCACAAAATTCAGTGAAAAAGCAGAACAGCCTTGAATCACATGACTCATTTTCAGTCCTGTTATAAAAATATTTGAAGTTTCAGAGAATTAAGGGAGATTTTTCTGTTCTACACTACATTACAAACATATCACTTCCAAAATATCATAAGATGTTAAGTAATCCAAAATGTTAAAGATGAAATTATATTCACTATACTAAAAAGTATTTACCACAATGGTATTTAGGTGCAGTTAGTGAAGAGCCATTTGAAACAAATTAAATTTATTTGTATAGTACATTTGATTGCATTTTTTAGTATTGCACACACTGTTGAATACGAGATTGCTACAGTTTGATTATAACAAGAATTTGCAGCATTTCAAACCCTTCTTATATAATTCTTTCAGCAAGTGTTTCAGATAAAGCTGGACAGAGGTATCATTAAATTTATAATTTTGGCATTGAAATGTAAATGGAGTATTTCTTTAAATGTTAACTCTATTTTTTACAAAATGCAACATAAAATCATGTTTATGAACACATTTTCACAAAAGTTTCTTTTATATTTATTTGCAAATTACAAAAAACTAGTGAGAAAAACTAGCCAACTTTTTCATAGGCGTGCACTGTTATGACAGCCATGACGTCACGTTTGCTACCAGCTAATATATTTCAAGAAGTAACAAATTTCTTTGCCACATGCTTCCTTAACTAGTTTTTCTGAGTGTGTGGAAAGCTATTTTATTAGTATTGGGTTTTCTAGCAATTGCATTGTATTGATTGATTATGCTTTATTTAGCAACTTTCACATATTATCTTTAGAAAAAAAAAATAAAGATTATAGAATATTTATTTTATTATTGTGTATTTCATTCTGTTGTGTGTTATACTGTAAGACAAAATTATGTGTTCTGTTAATAATTTTTTTTTTAAATTTATAGATGCCATTTTCTTGTTGGAAAGATAATGATAAAAAATATATTTTAATATGCGAGTAGTGCCGGATCAAGGCATGCTGCTTGCCGAATTGAGGTTTATTATTTTTGGCTTAGGGCAAACAATATTTCAAGGATCCCTTTGTTAAATAATTTATCAGTTTAAATTAGCAGAAACGCAAACTGCACCTTGAAAATAATGTATATTAAGAAATAAATATTGTTGAGGAAAAAAACGCAATTATTTTAATGTTACTGTGTTTCTCTGAAAATAATAAAAGTTACATAAAATATATGTTTCAGAGTATGATTTTCCCCCCTATAATAGACATTTTGTGTAAGATCAATAGTTGTACAAAACTGCAAAATTTGAACAATAATCTCAATTTTTTTTATAGCTTATTCCTTGAAAAAAATGATAGACAGGCCCAAATGCATGGGATTCCAGATATTCCAAGATATTTGATCCTAGCATCATTCAAAAATAATTATTTATGGTATGTTTTTACATCTAATCTTTTTGCATAAAAGCCCCCCCCCCCCCTCCACTAGTCTTCATATCCTGCTTATAGGTAATTATGTAACCATATGATTTACAAACAAGTCCTGTTTATCTGAATCCCCAGATAATCCTTACTAAAATTGTAGGTTTTGCTTCTGTTTTTATGAAGAAATTTTGATCTTTTAAAAAAAGTAATTAGCAATAATAATTGTTACAATTAGCTTAAAATTAGCTAAGCAAACAGATTTTTTTACTAAAAGTTATTTTTTTTTCAAATAAAGGTATTTCTTGCAAATAAATTATGTACTAATATTAATTATGATATGCTTGCTCACAGTTAGCTAAAAATCTGAGGGTATTATAAGAATTATGTAATTATTTACTTCAAATAAAGGTATTTATTTTTAAATAAAGTATGTATAATTATTAATTATACTATTTTTAGATAATTATTGCATTTTCTGGATCATATTGATTTTTGTTTATCCAGATGATCTGTGGTCCCACATGATCCAGATAATTAATATTCTACTTTATATAAATCCTTGATATGGTACAGGAAAGATGTAATGTATCTGTGTTATTTATTTAATTTTCATATTTTTCAAGAAAGAAACACTTTTTATAACATGTTTTATATTGATGCGTTTGAAACATTTTTATGTCTGTGTTACAGTCTGAGGAAAAACCCATTCATATTGCAATAAATTGCATTTGTATGTAAATACAATATACACATACAAATATACAGGGTGATTATAAAAAAACTTTGCCGATATATGAGCCCCTAGCGATCATACCGTTCAAGGAAATGGAAAGAAATTTTTGATGCAGGTATTTTAAGGTATGCGCTTAAGAATGATGTGAAAAAACAACAGTCCTGCTCTCACAGTTAGGGTTACAGTGACACAATTTCGAAATTTTCAAATGGCAACATTTACTTTTTTTTATTGGAATGTGATCTTCACAGTGAAAAACCATACATGGAATTGAAACGGTACCTGCAGCATGAAAAACGCTGGCGCTAAGCAGAGACTAAGAAAAAAGTGAAAACTGTGGCATTCACCAGAATATGAATTTCTGTTCCATTCAGGTCACATTCCACACCGTGTGTTCGGCTCAAAACCCAGCCTGCTGAATCTCCTTCGAAAAGAGAAGAGACCAAGGTATAAAGATTTCCAGGTTCGGCATAAGACCCCATCATGGCTGATGTCATCGCTGTAGGAGAAAGAAAAGGCATTGTGATTTGAGTGCTGCTTGCTTTCTTGCACTTTGACTTGATCAACATGGTACTTCCAGTGAAAAAACGAGGTGAAATGGTGAAGCTCTATTACTTGAATGGGCAAAATGCCGCAGAGGCATTGCATGTCTACCACATAAACCATTGGCTACAGCGAGGTCCATGTTCTGTACAAGCTGTACGAACTTGATATGCAAATTTGAAGAAACTGGTTGCACATGTGATCGATCTCGACTGGGATAACCTTCCGTTCCTGTCAAGGTTGTTGCAGAAGTGCATGAGACGATAAGTAAAGGTTGTATTGCAAGTACACACGGTGTTTCACACATGCTGGATTTGCCGAATTCTACGGTCAGCAAGATTCTGCACTCTGTTCTCCACATGTTTCCGTATCAGTTCTAGCATGTCCAGATGTTGCAAGCGGGTGATAACCAACTACGCTTAGATTTTGCTAATGAATTCCTCATCCAGTATGATGATGATAACAGATGGCCTTTACGCATTCTGTGGATGCACGAGGCACATTTCTCCTTGACTGATAACATGAATTCAAAGAACTGCATGCCCTGGGCAGACCAAAATTCCCATGATGTGGTCTCGCTTCCGTTACTCCAAGCAAAAGTGACTGTGTGATGCGAGATAACAAGCACCTTCATCCTAGACCCTTACTTTTTGAAAAGGTACTGTCACAGGTCTATGTACGTGTACGGTAACAAGTGGTCACTATGAAGCAATGTTGACTAATTACATCATTCTCGAATTGCAACAGTAAAATGTCCTATCTGACATCGTGTGGATGCAAGATGGCGCTCTCCCACATGTGGGATCTTCTGTGAAACGTTTATTGACACAACAGTTTGGTGACAGAATTATCTCCCACAATTTCTTGTTTTCATGGCCACCTAGGTCCCTTGATCTCTCCAATCCACCCCCCTCACTCCAATGGATTTCTGGCTGTGGGGATACATGAAATCCAAAGTGTATGCAAGCAATCTGCAAACTCTATTTGATTTGAAAGATGCCATCACATGTGAGGTTCAACCTCTTGCCATGGTACGTGCTTCAGTCCTACCCACCATCTGTTGCATGCAAAGTGTCATCGTGTGTGAAGGCAGGCACGTGGAAAATTTGTGAAACACAATAAAATGTTTTGCTTTTCTGTCGCTGTCTGTCCTTATTAGTTGTTTTCACTTTTTTCTTAGTCTCTGCCTAGCGCAGGCATTCTTTGTGCTGCAGGTACTGTTTCAATGCCATTTATGGTTTTTCACTGTGAAGATCACATTTCAATAAAAAAAAGTAGACGTTGCCATTTGGAAATTTTGAAATTGTGTCACTGTAACCCTAACTGTGAGAGCAGGACTGTTGTTTTTTCACATCATTCTTGAGCACATACCTTAAAATATCTGCATCCAAAATTTCTTTCCGTTTCCTTGAATGGTATAATTGCTAGGGGCTAAAATCGGCAAAAATGTTTTTATAATCACACTGTACATATATGTAAGCATGTATATATAAATATGTGTATAGAATGTTTTATTTATTGAATGCCTATCTACATATCTATTCTATTTATTTTGTGCACTGTAAATGCTAAACCTATTCAGTGTATTCAACTGTATAAAATGGCTTCATTAAAATAAATTGAAATTCCATGTTTAATGAGCATTTCTCATTAGAGTGTATATAATTTGTGTGCATATTTTATAGTAATGTGCAACATTTGCAATATACTTCTAACCTGTAATTTTGTTATGTTCAAAATATATTGTTATAAACACAGTTTTATTAAATGAATTTTGGATAAGTTATGTAATTTCTTAATGTATTTTTAAGTATATAATAAATTTGCTATATTTTACTATAGCGGAAAATTAATTGAGATGTAAAATTAGTTTTTGTTTCTGTAAAATGCAATTCTAAAATTCAGGGTTTCATACACGTCCTTGAAAATTAGCAGAGCAATTTCAAGGTACTTTTAAAAATACTTGAAAACATCAAACATCCTTGAAAACTTCTTGGATATTTTCCTTCTGGTAGAGAAAAAACAGGTCATCTGAAGCTGGCAGTAAATTCTTTTCCTCACTTTCGTGGACTCATCCTTATTTTCCCAAAACTCCAATTTCATATTTACAAACTCAGTACCCTCTTTCATGGACTCGTCCTTATTTTCTCCAAACTTCGATTTCATATTTACAAACCCGGTACTACTAACAACAAACACTTCACTATGCAACTTTCCTTTCATTGCTGTTGACATGAGTTGTCAAAATACAAAATGATTGAAGGGAAGGAAATGTATTGTTATTATGTCATGTTGCAGAGAAATATAAGAGAATTATTATTTAATAACTGCCTTTAGCGACCAGCTCATCACTTTTTGAAAAAGCTCTTAACTTCCAATAGCTTTCTTGCGTGGGTGAAACAGCCTAGCGGTTAGTGCGCGGGATTGCACTTGGATGACCTGAGTTCGATTCCCGGCGTGCACAAACTGTCTCTGTGTTCATGCAGAGTACGGGCATATTAAATATGTGGATTTGTAAATCCTTCCGAGAGGTTGGTGGTAGGGGAAAGAGGGTACAGTCCCTGTGGATCCACCCCAACTGGTATCTGGTCTAAATTGGGTGGCATTTCTCGACTGTCCAAACAGATACCTTACACCTTCGGGCAGGTTGGATGGTTTGGGTCAAAGAATAGCTTTCTTGCAGTAGCTGTCAACTGTGTACCTGCGCTATGTGCACAAGCCACAGCTAACTATGTAGTTTAAGAAGTAACAGTTGGCCTCGTACCTCCAGTACGCTCACACATCATGGCGACCCGTAAGTTCATAAAGTAGCTGTCGATTTCACACCTTTAGTGTCATGGGCATAACATAATAATTTAGATTTAAATTATGCCGAAACAACCTTCTTGGTCCATCATAGAATGGTTGCATTCCTATGATGAGAAACTTGAAATTCATGAAATCATTAAATATAGCATGTATTGCATAGTGGCGAGAAAGAAAAACAAAGTCCTTTTCAAAAGAAAAATTCTGAAGCTGCCTTTATTTAATGAGCAATATATTGCCAATACAATGGTTAGATGCGATAAACACATGCAGCGTGAACATATTTACAAAACAGTTTGTCGAAGTTGAATGCATAAGAGGTTCTCTATAAAAACATCGTAAACAGTAAGTTTTAGTTACCTCGTTGATATGCAGTTTACTTTCCACCCCATTCAGGCCACATATCCGGAATATGGTACTTATTCCGTCATGTTAATGTCGCACAGTATAACATTGATTTGTCATCTTTACTTAAGTTTGAAGGCAAGAAAAATCACTGGCACTTTAGGATTAAAAATATTACTAGTGACATAAACCGTCACTCACAGTCTAAATCATCTGAAATGAACTTTTAACCTTTATCACCAGATTTGATTGAGATCAAGACTTAATAATTTGATATCTCAACTAAATTGTCGACAGGATAAATACGAACTTATGATCACGACAGCTGAGTGATCGAGATAGAGATATCCATAACTATGATCACTATGATGATCAACCAATTCAAATGATCAACTATGATCGTCCATAATGTTTCCACAGTGAACCTCTTATATATACTAGGATGGGTGCCTACGAGAATATTAGGTTATCCAGGGTCCATCCCAAAATATGTAAATGAGTTTGTATACGCATTGGATATCCAATTTGAATGAAGACTTCTGCTGAAAGAATGCTGTGAGTCACTCCCGAGAACGAAGTAAGTGATCCAAAAATAAAGTTGTGCTTATAAACATCATTCAGGGGAACAGTGATTCACAATGTTTGTTTACATTTTTCCAGCAATCGGCCCCCCTCATACAAATCAATAAATTCGACGCATATACAAGTATCCTCAAAAAAATTTATTTTAAGAGCATTCACATATTAACTAATGTCAAGTTCCCAATAGGTCACTAGATTATAA
Organism: Amaurobius ferox; assembly: GCA_951213105.1. Taxonomy (NCBI): domain Eukaryota; kingdom Metazoa; phylum Arthropoda; class Arachnida; order Araneae; family Amaurobiidae; genus Amaurobius; species Amaurobius ferox. The sequence goes on along the minus strand of OX578133.1, from coordinate 203,180,014 downwards.
TGATAGACTCAAAAATTAAACTTCAGATATAAATATTTCAATAACATCAATCTCTAAATTAAGTATATACATAAGTAGAAACATGATATAGCATTAAGTATAATCGTTTCATTTTAATACTGAATTTTATGCATAGACATTCAATTGAAGTTTATGAAATTTAGGCATAATAATAACATTTATGTTTAAATCTTTAAGAAATTTAAATTGTAGATAAAATATAAATAGAAACATTAACTTTAAGTAACACTGAAATTTAAGTATAAATGAATAACATTTAATTTTTAACTTTTAACTAAGTATAAATATGTTATAATCAATATTTAACTTTAAGTATAAACATGTTATAATCAACATTTAACTAGTATAAACATGTTATAAGTAGCAACTTTAAATTTAAGTATAAATACGAGGCTCGTCCACAAAGTAAGTTTCCCTGGGGTCGTTTACAGAAAAGAAACACAATTTCATGGAAATATTTATTGCAACAGATACAGCAAGTGTTCAGCTATTTTTCAACATATTCACCATCGGAATTGAGATATTTGTCATACCGTGGGACCAACTTTTGAATACCTGTGTCATAGAAGTCTGCTGCCTGGGATTTGAACCACTGTGTGATAACCATCTCTGCCTCTCTGTCATTCTCAAAACGCTGACGCTGACCGGACAGGAATATCTTGAGGTGTAGGAAAAGATGGAAATCACTGGGAGCGAGGTCCGGGCTACCGGCACTAAACATCCTTCGCCGCTTGTTCTGAATGGCCCGTCGCAATTTCTGCAGTGTTTCGCAGTAACGCTCAGCAATCATCGTCTCACCTCTGGTCAGGAATTCGACGTGAAGAACGCCCCGTCTGTTCCAGAACACCATGCACATCACTTTCCGCGCCGACAACATCTGCTTGAATTTCGTCCTACAGGGAGATCCACTGTGATGCTAATGCATTGACTGCTGCTTTGTTTCTGGGGCAATGTGGGCATAATGCGTTCCTGCACAAGCTCCACAAGGTCGTCCGTAATGATGGATGGCCTCCCACTGCGCTTCTCATCATGCACACTTTGTCGACCTGCCGAAAATTCTCTGCACCAGCGACGCACCATCTGCTGGCTCATGACGTTAGGCCCATAGACCCGGCACAGCTGACGATGAATTTCGATCGGCGCTATGCTCTGTGCATTCAAAAATTTTATCACTGACCGCACTTCACAGTCGGCGGGAGCTGGAATAACAGCCTTCATCTTCAACAGCTGCAGCGATGCTACTGTGAGAACGCGGGAAGTACCGTTAGTGCATGCGCCATGCTACATCATTGCTCTATCACGTACGCACAGTCGTTTTGCGCAATATAAGGTTTGCTAGCTGTGGGACGAGTAAGAAACTTACTTTGTGGACGCGCCTCGTATATTGATTTCAATTCATTTAAATTTAAGTAAAATTATTTAATATCTCAGTTTAAATTTAGGATATACAGTACAGAATCTATTATCCGGAATGCTTGGAACTTCAAGCATTCTGGATAAGGGGTTTTTCCGTAATTCGGAACACTTTTCCTAAAACTTACTGGAATGGTCTCAAATGTCGTTATAGAAAATAATTCATTTTAAAAACAAATGTATTAAATACAGCTTTTTTACAATCTATATGAAAAATATACTTGGTTAACTAAAATGCAGATTACATGTATTAGTGTTTAAGAAAATTTTTGAAAGAAAAAAAAATGTCTGAAAAAAGTTGATTATTCAGATTTTAAATCCCTGTATCCTAGGAAAACAATTAAGCAATATGTTGTAAATCGGAAACACTTGTTTAACACTTGTGTCACCCCTTTGGCATTATCATAGCAGACTACCGTGAAAAAAATCAAAACAAGCTGTTTTAACATGGTTACAGTTTATTCATAAAAAGTTAATTTATGTTAAGAATTTCAAAAATATGTGAAAATGAAATCCATAAATTGAAAATTATAAACTTACTAGTACACGAAAAAAAAAAAAAAATCTCTGCAAATTTCTTTAGATTCCGTAGCTTTTTCCAAAAGCCCCAGTCACTGCAGTGAAAAATGTTATGACGTCACTTTACCACTACGAAGTCATTGAGGCATCAAACAAACACGCACCTATTCTAAAAAAGAAAATATGTTTTTTTTTTCTAAAAACATAAGTTTTTTATATCGTTTCACAAACAAACTGTTTTGTCATTCGTCGAAAGTATGTTTATCTGCCATGGAACAAATATATCCACCATGGAGGTAGAGTTCACTTTTACCTCCATGATACTTGTAGTTTTCCTCTTCTTCCGGAAATATTTTTAGCAACATTTTTGGTGTGGTTAGTTGTGGATTCAACCAGACCTTTGTTTATGTCAGGATCGCAAACAGTTGAAGTGAGAAAAATGTAAATTTCAACGCATTATTTTATAATATTAATATGGCTAATTAAGGCAAAAAATCATTTGGCGGAATTTTAAACAAAAAACCACTATTTGGCGCAATTTTTGGCAAATAATTGAGTGTTGGTGCAGAATTTGGCATTATTTTGCCGCATTCCGGTTTTGGGAGAGTCCAGATATTGGAATGCCAGATAAGAGGTCGCATACTGTACTATGTTTTAGTGTTAAAATTCAATTACAGTATACACTATAAATACTAGTAGGTAGAATCAAAGCACTAAAAATAGAAAAATTTTTTTATCGCACACAGTTAAACACATTAGCAAACAAAACTGCTTTTGTGGGATTGAGAATGGTATATATATATATATACTATTATAGCAAGAAGTATTAAAAATGACATCAATACACTGTTTAAACACACATAAGCAACTAAACTGCTAAGTGTGGGAGGTCAAAAATAGTGGATATATTAAAACATGTAGAGCATAGGAAGTTCATCTTCACCTTAATTTATATTCATATGACAATTCAACTTTATACAATAAGGGAGAAGTAAATTATAATGTATTCTGTATAATTATATCACAATATCAAATTTAAAGCTTACAGTTAAAAAAGTTTTAGAACGTTAAAGTTTAAACATTTCATTACAGAATTTGAAAATTTTATCTTTTATCATGGGTTTAGTAAAATAATCTGCACCATTATTTTTGCTATTCACAAAATTTACTTTAAATGATTCCTTTATAACTAAATTTTTTTTTAAATGATATGTTTAGTTTTGTGATTTTCTATTGGGGAATTTGAAAAATTCATAACTGCCTGATTATTACAAAAAATTACACTATTACATTTGTTAAATTTTAACCCTATTTGCAGGGCTGTCCCGAAAGGGTACGTGCTATATTCGTCGTGTACTCTCAAGAAATTTTGAAAAATACCTAGTACAGTATGTGCCGTGTACTCTCAGGGTCTCAAGGAAGTTTTTGTATTTGCTGGTTCTGGGGCAACTTTCAACAAAGTTCAGCCTTTCTTTTTTTGCTAGTTATTTACAAACTTGAATGGAAATAAATGAGGAAAAACCCCTAAAGCCTCAAAACAATATCCTACGTACGACCAGGAGAAGGAATGAAAAACTGATGAAAGTGGCAACTGCCACCTTGGGCTTGGATAGACGACCAGTCAAATGCCAGTCAGCACGGCACAGTGACACCACCAAGTCCAGTAACCCCGTTTTTCGTGAAAGCAAGTGCAGGGAAAAAAAAAATAGAAAGCATTCCAAGTTACAAAATGATCCATATCTGTTAATCTATTAATATATATATATATATATATGTGTTCTGTTAAGCATTAAGCTATTAATATATTGTGAAAAAAGTAATTTATGGGCTTAAAAATGGCAATTATAGAGCCCAAATGATTAAAAAATTTTCAAGGGGGGCAGCGCCCCTCTTTTACACCCACACCAGGGACTCCGCCCCTTGGAACCTCGCAATTTCAATACTTTTTAGATGAGACAGCACAGCATACTCTCAATAATTTTCTTCAGGACAGCCACGCCTATTTGGTAGCATTCCTCAATAATATTTTGCATCTATATCATTTCTTTGGCGGCTTCAATTAATGATACATATTCAGCTTCCATAGTGAAAAAGCTCATACATTTGTGTTCGAACTATAGGTACTTTATATAGGTGAATATAGGTACTTTATCTAGATAGAAGAATATACCCCCTAATGATGCACGATCATCCCTATTAGCTGCAAAATCAGAATCTGAATAACAGTTCAAATTAAGTTCACTAATTTTTGACAAGTTCAATTTATAATTTTTAGTTTTATCTAAGTAGCCCAATAATTTTTGTAATGCATTCCAATGTTTAATACCTGGGTTTTCCTGAAATTGTGATAAAATATTTACTGTATAGCACAAATCAGGTGATGTCCTACTAGAAATAAAACTTAAACATCCTATTAAATTCCTGTAAGGAATCTTTTTCATTTGGTTCAACTCCTCACTAGTACCTGGACAGTCTATCTTACTCAAAATATAACCTTTTGCAATGGGAAGTGAAACAAATGGGTACTTATATTGGTTAAACATATCAAAGTTTATTGATATATTGTTTCTGATGTATATAAAACATATGACCTTTTCCTCAAATTCTACACCTAACAATTTTTTTTTTTATTTTACCTAACATTTTAATATCAAATTTGTCATTTAACATTGAAACTACAAAATCAATATCCATTTGATATTTTGAAAGCAGTACGATATCATCTACGTAAGCACATTATTATGAAATATATAACAGCAATTACACCACTTAAGTTTTTAGGGGAAGGAGGGTACGGTCCCTGTGGATGCCTCCCCCACTGGGTTCCGGTCTAAATTGGGTGGCACTTCCCGACCATCCAAACGGTTACCTTACACCTTTCTGGTAGGTCGGACGGTCTGGGTTTCAACAACAACAACCACTTAAGTTTTACAAACTTGAACTTTTTAAACATTGAATCCAGTTCCATAAATCAGTCTCTACCACTTTGGTGAAGACCATAAATCACCTTATTTAATAAACATATATGTTCTTGGTACTTGCATATAAATACACACATTTGATATCAAGTTGAAAGTGCATCCAACCAAGAATACTGACAAAAATAGTGAAAAATAACCTAATTACACTGAAAATAACTACTGGACTGAATACAGTACAGGATCTATTATCTGGACTGCTTGGGACTTCAGGCAGTCTGGATAAGGGGTTTTCACGTAATTCGGAACACTTTTTCTAAAACTTACTGGAATGGTCTAAAATGTTATAGAAAATTATTTAATACATGTTTTTAAAATAAATTATAAAGTTTTTTTTACAATCCATATGAAAAAATATACTTGGTTAACTAAAATGCAAATTACATGTAATTATAGTATAAAATTTAGTTATTAGAAGTATTTTTTTTTTTTAACATTTCAGCTAAAGTGGGTCCCCACCATATTCATCTCCTAATATTTTAGCAGAAGCACCTTTGTTCATATGTTTCAAAATGGTCACTTTATCTTTTATAGATAATAAAACATGTTTTCTTATAGAACTTATTGCATCAGATGATGATCATTTGGACATAATTCAGACCAAAAATGTCAACTAAGAATTTTCTTCAAATGTGTCACAACTTAGAAGTACCGGCCACACAAACAGCTACCATAAACCTTCGGGTTGGTCGTGTGGTCTGGGCTTTCTACAACTTAGAAGTAAAAACTAACAGCTCTCAAACTGATCTAAGGTAAAAACAACCAGAGTACTCATAATTTTCATGCCCCCAGAAAATACTGCAAACAATTTCGCCTCCAAGGAAACTAGCCCTTTCTCAATTAAATCTATCCACTTTAAGTGGAAAAAATGAAAATCATGTATTTTCCCCTTTCCCAACACCCCCAGATTGCCTGATAATTGTAAACATCTAAAAAAAACATGGTGATTCTATGTATCTTTCATGGTAGTTCTATCAGTTCATCTATGTTTTATTTACCTTATAAAATATTTTAAACCCCTGTATTCTAGGAAAACAATTAAGGAATATGTTGTAAATCGGAAACACTTGTTTAACACTCGTATCACACCTTTGGCATTATCATAGCAGACAGTGGCGGCATTAGGCGTCGGCGACCACCGACGGCCTCGTGCATGAAAAATTTAGTTATTTAGTTATCCGTATTTATTTCCATACGAGTGTAGTAGTATTTATTTAGAGTCGTCTGGCAACATTACGAAAGTTAGGCGATTCCGTGCGGGATACTCGGGGTCAGTTATTTCCGTACGAATGTAGTAATATTTATCTAGAGTCGTCTGGCAACATTATGAAAGTTAGGCGATTCCGTGCGCGATACTCGGGGCCCCAAATCGTTAATTCTTTCTACTTCATTCAATCATATGTCACAAAACTCGGAGACTCGCATGCACAATATTTCTGGCTACATTTCTTTTCATTACTAAGTGAAAAATTGGTTATTCTTTTTATTGTCATAAATTTTAGGTAAGTATTTCGTAATTAATTTATATTTTCATACTTATGAATTGCCATTTCATTTGCGATAAATATACTCAAAAAGTCAAATACTCATTAAATATTACATTTAAACATGCAATTTGTTTTTGTAAAATAATTTTTAAACATTAGGACTTAATTTGAATTCTCGTATACAGGGTTACCATAAGTTATATTTTTCTATTTTTTTTAACAGACTTCAAAAAATGAGGTTCTGTATTCGACCCATATGTTCGCGATTTTCTCAAAACTACCAATTTTAAGTACTGAACCAATTTTGATGATTCTTTAACTAATGTAATCTACATACTTTCAGTAAGGTTTTATAGTAATTATGTGCATAAATGAAGATCCACGTCATTAAAATTTTAGATAGATTTGCCTCGTATCTTGGGCATTTGTCAATCGATTTTGATGATTCTTTCTTTATTGGATAGGTTTTACATAAGTTATACTTCGAAATTGGCTATTTCATTGGCTATTTTAGGTCATCATGTCTGGAGGAGCCTCAAGAGACAGAGATATAGGGAGGAAATGGGAATCCGGTGCATCAAGAAGAAAAGAAAGGCTGAGACGGTTATGTCCAACCAAGCTATGAGTTCCAGTATGATGAAATTTCTTAAGAAACCTTCTTCAGGTGTTACTGCTCCAGAGGCCTCTGATGTATCTCTTATCCAAGTTTCTTTAGTTTCTGAAACAGAACCCGCTTCAGGGTCGAATGAATCTGTTACCCTTTCTGATACAGCATCAGAGTTGGGTGAAACTGCTGTGATCCAAGATTCTGGGCCGAATAAAGAGTTAAAAAGTGAAAAGATTTGTAACTCAGAAAATCAAGAGCAAACTGTTCATATAAGAGAGTCATTTATAGAATTAGATCTGGGGAAGTTGGTATTTCCAGTAACAGATTCGCAGCGTCATGACTTAATTCAAAACGGTCCCCAACAAAACCTAGAGAAATCTGATGCAAGTTACCCCAAAGAAGCAAATAAAAGACATTTTACTAAATTTTATTTTACTAGAAAATTGAGTAACGGTGAAATGCAACATCGCAGATGGTTAGCTTACTCCATATCTCAAGATAAATTTTATTGCTTTCCATGTAGACTTTTTTCACATTTATAGACACAGATGGTAAAAGAAGGATGTTGTGACTGGAAAGATCTGAGTAGGATATTGCAAAGACGTGAACAAAGTCAAGGACACATGGAGTGCATGATTAAAATGAGAGAAAGGAAAATGAGAGACTGATTAGGGAATCACAAAAGTATTAGTATAACTTGTTTGAAAGATTGATCAATATAATAAACTACTTAGCCTCTCACAATCTGGCATTTAGAACTTATCGAGAATCCCTTAACCTGAGCGATAGCGGAAACAGTGGAAATTTTAGACCTATTTAAATTGTTATCCAAATATGATCTAACACTAAAAGAGCACTTGCAACGTATTAATAAAAAGCAACTTTCTCAACATTATCTGAGCCACGACATCTAAAATGAATTAATTACATTAATATCCAAATCAGTTATTGACAAAATTATAAACAGAGTCAAACAAGCAAAATATTACGCCTTCATGCTCAATTGTACCAGGGATGTGAGCCGTGTGGAACAAATGTCAATAATATTAAGATTTTGCAATTCCTCAACTGGAGCGATAGAGGAACATTTTGTTGGGTTTATTGCGGTCACAGAAACAATGGGAGAATATTTAACAAATGCAATTTTAAAGGAACTAGAAAAAAACGGTCTAGATATCCAAAACTGTCGAGGACAGGGATATGATAAGGGCGCCAATATGGTCGGCATTAATAAAGGTATCAGAACAAGAATACTCAATATTAATCCACGAGCATACCTGCCAACTTATTTGGAGTAAAAATCAGAAGATTTTCGAAAAAAATCAGAAGATTTTCAAAAAAATCAGAATAGCGCGTAAAATGAGTTTTACAGAACAAATCGACGTAAATCTGATTTTCAAAGGACACAACGTAAATAATGCACAAATGTGTGAAACACACAGCTGTTTTGAAATCTCTTTGGAAACAGTTGTATGCATGTACATTTGTACATTATTTACATTGTATCCATCTCTCAAAATATTTTGACACGAAGTTACATCACGTAATTTTACTTTTTATGTTCTGTATAAGTATTATTTATAACATTTTTAAGAGAAAAAACCTTTTCAGCTTACCTGACAAAAACATGAAAAGTTAACCAAATAAATTTTATTTTGATAACATGTTTACAGTAGCTTTTTTCGCTTTTACTAAAAAGGATTTAGAAAATTCTGTTTCATGACACTTGTTATCCTGTTTAAATTTTACAATCAAAATATTTTCAAGAGTTTTTGTCGTCATAGAAGAGCGGAACTGAGTCTTATTCTTTTTTACAGTGCTAAAAATACGTTCACATTCTGCATTGCTGTGAGGAATGGTTAGTATGGCTTTTAAAACTTTAGAAATCCTGTCGTATTTACGAATTCCACCCACTGATATCTTTCCCATGAAACCAATTAAAGCATCGATACCAGCATCTTCAGACTGTACCAACTCCTCACACTGAAGTGCTGTAAATTGTTTTTGCAACTCATTCCATGCTACATCATTGTTCTCTCCATCTTGAACTGTGAGTAGAAATGGGAATTTCTCCACAAAATATCTAATATCATTAAAAGAAGAATGATCAACTTCTTTTACATTAGCAATTTCTGCATGAAGTAATACCTCACTTTTCAACGGGAATTTTTTTATGATGTAGTCACACGCCGTTTTAAAATATTGTCGGACTGCTGCAAAAAATTCCCTTTTCTCTGTGTTTTCTAGTTTTTTTAGTAGGTTGTAAGTATTGACCCCAACAACCAAATCACCATCTTCTTTTTGATTTTCCAAATGATGGTAAGGAATTTCAGTCAGATCTTTAAATTTCTTTATTATAAAAGGCTTAACAAACTTAATAAGACGACTTTTCAACAGTTCCTCAAGGATCTTCTTCAGAATTTGTATCTTTGGAGATGCAGATTGCAGTTGAATATTTATTTCTTCAAAATCAGAAACTGTGTATAATAAAAAACTACAGTAAGTTTTGTTTAGGTCAGAGGAGAGAAAATAAAAAACCCTCTCTTCTACAGAAAATACTGATACCTCATTATTTGACTTTTTCGGGATTTCTTCACTCAACTTCATTCTTTTGAAACCAGGTCCTTCGTTCCGGCTTTTTTTACCTTTAATCGAACATTTCACTTTACTATTTGACTTCACTTCTGCATGAAAAAAACTTAAAAGTGGTTCCCACTGTTCCATTAGCCTTTCTAATGCCCTACTAAGGGATAGCCACCTCGTACACACATGCTTCAAAATTTTTCTTGTTTCTTCCCCATGGAGATGCTGGAACTTTTTTAAACTTTCTTTTCGTTTGCCACTTCTTTGTAGATAATAGAACACATCCACTAAAATTTTATCAATATTTACTGGTAGTGTAGCAGCTGCTTTCTCGGCTGCTAAATTTATCAAATGGCAAGAGCAACCCATAATAATTAATTCATTTTGGTGCTGTTTCAGAAAGGTGGCCACGCCTTTTCGATGGCCAACCATAACAGCAGCATTGTCTGCACCAAAAGCAATACAATTTGAAATTGGAACATTTAATTTACTCAATTCATCAATAATCATTTTCGAAATATTCTCTCCAGTTGAGTCTCCATTCAAATTTGGAAGACATAAAACAGCACTTTTAATTTTATCATTTGCCTCATTAAAATAAGTAACAACAATCGGGTACAACTTCGAATCATTTTCATTGCTACCATCAACAGCTAGGCAGAAAGCAGATTTTTGTAAAACACTTACTAGATCCTTTTGGTGGTCTTTTGCCATTTCACTGACAATGTCAGAAGTTTTGGTTCTACCACAAGCATACTTTTTAGCAAGATTGGAATCAGGAAACACGTTGCAAAACGCGTACGTATTTCCCTTATGCGACTCTTTAATACAGGGAAAATCGATTTTATATGCTGGTCTAAAATACTGACAATACAGTTTTTTACTCATCTTGACGATTAAATAACGAACTTAAATTTTATCTGAACACGTGCAATGCTAATACAACGCAACACTACTTCTGCTTCACCAGTCGCAAAACAGATCGCTCGAGAACGCATTTACATGAAACTCTTCTACGAGCACGCTCTACCTGCCTTTCCCTCCCGACTGGAAAATGGGATTGTCCAATGACGCAGACCAGTTCTCCTCTCCTCGCTGCTAAACGTGGCGCGGCGCGGTATACGGTTAGAAATTCTTTGGTATAGGGGACAATTTTTCCTTCGATGGGCACGAGACAAAAACGGAATGCAACCCAAATGCTTGGCGACTTTTTGGCGCAGAATATAAATTTGGCGATCGCTAAATTGGCGCGATTTTTAGGCGTAATTAGGAAAAAATATTAAAAATCGTAAAGAAATGGATTACACGCGTAAAATCGTAAAACAAGAGAATTTTCGTAAAAATTACGAAAAATTCGTAAAAGTTGGCAGGTATGCACGAGCATTCTTCACGCCGTGCGGATGCCATTGTTGGAATTTGCTTTTGATAGATGCAGCTAACTCTTCTACAATAGCTAAAACATTTTTCGGCTTCATCAATAAAATTTATATGCTCTTTACAAAGTCAAGCAAGCATTGGGAAAAAAACTAAATTAAAATTGACATTAAAATCTCTGTCTGAAACACAATGGGAAAGTAGAATTGGCAGTAGAGCAGTAAAAGCAATATTTTTGCAATTTCATGATGTCATCGAATGCGTGAATAACCTGAAAAATAAAACTGATGATTCCGAAACCCTTAGCAACTGTGAAGCAGTCTTGAAGGAATTGTTAACTTTTGAGTTTATTGTTGCAATACATGTGTGGTACGAGATTTTACTACGTGTGAACAAATAAACTATGGCAATCGGCTCAAGTGAACTTGAAAGTCGCTATTGATACTTTACATTCATTTAGTGACTGGATTCAAGAATTCCGTAATACAGGATTTGAAACAAGTGTTGCAGAAGCTCGATTGTTTGTAGAAAAAAGTAGTTACGAAATTGAGTCTCAATTTAAAGAAAAAAGAATAGCAAAGAAAAAACGAATGTTCGGTTATGAACATATTGATGAACCTATACAATCTGAATCTGTTGAAATGCAGTACATAGTTAACTTTTTTAACACAATGATAGATGCTATAATAGTCGACACCGAATGTCGATTCAAAGCGCTCAACGAATATTTTGAACAATTTGGTTTTCTTTACGATATCACTTATTTGAAATCTTTATCCAAGGGGGACCTTCTTAAGCATTGTAATGATTTAGGTACACTACTTCGGGAAGGCGAAAATAGCGACATACAGCCTTTTGAACTTTTTGAGGAACTCCAGCTTTTAAAATCCAATTCACTGGACTCTATCAACGACGCAAAACAACTTATTCAGTACATTTTAAAAAATAATTTGGAAGAGGTATATCCAAATGTTTACATAACAATCAGAATAATGCTCACAGTTCTAGTCAGTACAGCTTCTGCTGAGAGAGAAGCTTCTCAAAGTTAAAATTGATTAAGACCTACTTGAGAAGCACAATGAGCCAAGAAAGACTATCTGCGTTATCAGTACTATCAATTGAAGCTGAAAAGCGGCTGGTATTAACTATGACGTAATCTTAAAAAAATTCAGTGAGGAGAAAAGCCGAAAAATTCGTCTATTTTAACTTGTGTTTGTTTATGTAATTTTTGTCATTATTTGATTAGCAATAATACTTGTGTAGTATACTCATAAAATTAGTGTCTAATTATTATTAGTGCATAATTCAGCTCATTTAATTTAACATTTTCGTTCTGACTGAGAAATGAAAGAGGCCTCGCAAAGCTGATGTCGTCGACGTCAACCTTTCGTCTAGCGCCGCCACTGATAGCAGACCACTATGAAAAAAAATCAAACCAAGCTGTTTTAATATGGTTACAGTTTATTCATACAGTGCATACAGTTAACGAAACGGTTAACTGGAAATGCCAAAAGTTAATTTTTATGTTAAGAATTTCAAAAATATGTGAAAATGAAAACCAAAAATTGAAAATTGTAAACTTACTAGTAAACGAGAAAAAAATTTAAAATCTCTGCAAATTTCTTTAGATTCTATAGTGTTTTCCATAAGCCCCAGTCACTTTGCAGTGAAAAATGTTATGACGTCACTTTACCACTACAATGTCATCAAGGCATCGAACGAACGCACTCATTCTAAAAAATGGTTTTGCTAAAAAGAGAAACTCTTTATTTCATTTCACAAACGAAATGTTCTGTCACTCGTCGAAAGTATGTTTATCTGACATGGAACAAATATATCCACCATGGAGTTAATGAATTCGCTTTTACCACCATGATACTTGTCATTTATTTTTAGCAACGTTTTTGGTGTGATTAGGGTTAAAGCGGAGAACAGGCCACCCACTGCACTTCCGATTACAACACGGGAGAATGCACCAACTTGGAGTGATTTGTACTTCAAAAAAATATGTGTGGTAGCCTATTACCGGATTTACCATCATTTTTTTTTTATTGATATTGCATTAGAAAAAGCATTAGAAAGGATTTTAAACAAAAAATCGCTATTTGGCGCAATATTTGGCAAATAATCACTTGTTGGTGCAGAATTTGGCATTGTTTTGCTAAATTTCGGTTTTGGGAGCACCCGGATAGGGACGACAGACAACAGGTCGCATACAGTACCTCATCATATATTTCACCCTTTTCCTCGGCGTACCCAGTGGTTGGTAAATTTTTTTTGTAGTGAGCTACAACTACTTTATGACAAATGTAGTTAACTACTGCTTTTTTAAAAAAGTAGTGACTACAAACTACTTTCTAAATGTAGTCACTACTTAACTACTTTTGTAAGACAAATTTTGCCACAGCTTCAAATTTACACAAAAAATTGAGGAATGAATATACTGTAATAATTTAACATACTTATTTTGAATAAGTAAAATTTACTGATCAACTTATCAATATTTATGCTTTTGCCCATTTCTGAAAACAATAAAATGAAACAATAGTATAAAATAAAAGTATAAAATAAAAATAAAAACTATTTATTTAAAAACATGTTTGTTCATTTTTAGTAGAATTTGCATCTCAAAATTACAATCAGATAAGTAGAATCTTTTCGGACATAACAAGAAATCAACTTCATGAAGCAATAGCCTTCTTACCCTGCAGCATCGAAAATCTTATGTAGTTTCTCTTCGTTCTCTTTCAGGAACCAGCATATGCGTTCAACGGCAGAATGCATTAAGTTCCATCTCGTCTTATTCGGTATTATGAGACAGGCAATTAACTCAAGATATCTTGTCAGCTAAAACACCCACATTTTTTATTTGTTCCAAAGCGCTTGCACTTTGCAAATCATACATTGTTGCGCAGAACACTAAATTTCGAACAAAGGAAAAAAGGGGGATCACATGATATGTAGAATGGCACCTTGTTTGTTTACTGAAGTAATGTTAAAAGTAGTGTCAAAACTTCATACAAACTAGTGATTTATTGTATCTCACTACTCGCTACACTACTTATTCTTAATAGTGCATTATACTACAAACTATGATAAAAAGTAGCGACTACTGTAGTTTCGCTACTTGTAACATGCTACTTCCAACAACTGGGCGTACACTTGAGCTAATAGCCTTGCTTTAAACTGTTTAATTTCCCCTTTTTCATCTCTTTTTAGAGTATACACCCATCGACTACCTATTATTTTTTCTGAAGGAGGTGCATGAACTAACTCCCAGACATCTCTTTCTTTTATAACTTTTATTTCCTCAGTAATGACGTTACTCCGCTCAGTTGCTTCGGGTGATTTGAGGGTGGCTTTGTAGTTTTTTGGGTATGTTAATTTCAACATTACTTGCCTCTGGCTTGTTAACCCTTTATGTCCCTACTTTGCTTTTTACTTTTTCTGAAGTTAAAAAGTTTTTGATCATGTTGAACATTATTTTTATTGCAATATTTTCTAACATCATTATAGAATCTAAGCCTTGTTCTACTGTCCCTCCTAACATAATAATGTACATCTATTCTACTACCGTCAGCTATTGGGGGATGGCTTCCTGTTCCCAAGGGATGTCAGAACAGGGAATCAGGTGGAAATCCACAGAAAAGTCTGTTTCCTCACTGTCTTTGGATAAACAGTCATCAGTGTCTTCACTCCCTCCTGCTTTTTCACCTGATTTCCTATCCAAACACTCCTCAGAGCCTATACAATAGCGATTTGGGGGTTACTTTAAAGGCGATAGTATTGGGATTACTTTTTATTGAAATTTTACTTTTAATTTCATTTGGGTCCAGAATGCTTTCCTCAAACTTAAGGTAACTAGTTTCAATTACCCTCTTTTCCCTGTTAATCAATACCCAGTAGCCTCTTATAACTGTAGCATATCCCATCATTATCCCTTCTTGGGCTCTCATGTCTAGTTTCTTTCTAAGTTGCTTGCGTTTTCTCACATAAACCTTACTACCGAAAATCTTTAGATGATTTACTGAGTGCTTTTTTCCACTGCAGAGTTTGAGTGGTGTTTTCATTTTAAATTTATGACATATCTTATTCTTTATGGAAAGCACAAGATTGCTTCTGCTCACAATGTATCACTAACTTTACCATCACTAAACATTGCTTTCGCACAAGAGCAGTTAGATTAAACCTTTCACTACACCCCATTTTACTGTGGTGTTGAAGACCCAGACCGTCCGACTCGTCCAAAGGACTAAGAGCAACTATTTGGACGGACGGCCATTTTACTGTGGTAATAGAAATTAGTTTTCTCGGGCTTAATCCCCTCTTTGCTTGTAAGTTTTGAATTGGTTATGGCAAAACTCCTGTTCTAATAATTAGAATTTTCCTGTTTAAAAGTCTTTCTTCTATAATTTGGAATTCTTTGAAAATCTCAAATATGTCTGATTTTTGTTTTAAGAAAAACACAAAAACTTTCTTACTATAGTCATCTGTGATTGAGATAAAGTATTTATTACCACCTAACGACTGTATAGGCATTGGTTCACATACATCCATAAGCAATAATTCCAAAGGTTTGGTAGATCTAATCCTACCTATTGGTTTGTAAGTTACTCTCTTTGTTTTGACTAGTTTGCAATGTAATCTACTGTACTTAAATTTTGAAAGTCCTTTCACAGTCGAAACTTTATTGGTTTGAAACAGATGATCAATGTTGAGATGACAATATCTCTTATGCCAAAGTTTAGTGCTATCGTTTGACTTGGTTAATGAGCTACTAGGTTCACTTTTATAAATGCTAAACTTTTCCTTGATTTGTTTTCTAACTTCTCTGGAAATATTTACATCAGACTTTTTACTAATTTGACTTTGACTTTTTGAAGTTTCAGTATTACTTGATCGTGTATTTTGATCTTTAAATTTTTGAATTTTTTGTTATTTTCTTTATCTCTACCTCCTGATTTTCTATCTTTACCTTTATGACCCCTGATATCACTTTGACTACTTAGTTCATACTGGGATTTTAAGAAATACAAACAGTCTTTTCTTTTAGCATAAAAGTACTTATCCCCACTTGGTGTATAGAACCATAGTACCCCTTTTGCCCCATTAATATTACAATTTTTTTCTTCTAGAATAAAAGCTGCTAGTAAATTACGTCATAATTTAGGGGAAAACATTATATCATGTAACTTGATATCATTTCTTTGGCCATCTAGAATAACAAACATTTTGACCGTCCCGATAGCTTCAACTGGACTTTCGACATTTCCTACTGCGAGCAACATGGAAGTACCTTAAAATTTTTTAAATTTTTAAAATAACCCAATGTTATTGCAGTGTCTATGACCCAGTTTAACTTATTAACTGGATTGACAGCAAAATTGACTTCTACATTTAATTCAAACAATTCTACAATATTTGTCATACTTTTAGTTTTCAATTTAAGACAACATTTCTTAATATGACCCATTTTTTTACAGAAAAAGCAAGGGCCTTTTTGTGTTACTTTAGGTTTTTGCTTAACATTAAAATTTCTATTACTACCTGAATTTCTAATTTTGGATACATTTTTACATTTTGATACATATTTCATGACATTAGAATTTACATCTACTGGAGTTAGACATTTTAAATTTGTCACTTACATTATCAGTTTCGTTGATCAGGAGTTTTGGACTCGGCAACAGTTTCAGCTTAAATATCATGACATCATCCTTTGCTGGCTGTGTACATGGAATCGTCAACTGAGTCACTGGCAGGGGTTTCAAAGTGGCTTTTGATTGTTTTCTATAACACTGCAGGATCATAAGTTGGCACGAAAAGTTCCTGATATTTTGTTGTAAGTCCATTCCAAAGGATCTCTGATGCTCTACTATGGCACTGGATATCATCATCTATGTCGCCTTGTTACGCTTCTTCATCAATAGATCATGAATCTCTATGCACATGTAGCACCCTTCCACTCTTAAAGCAAAGGAAATAATTTTACTCCATACAACATAATTGTCTTCAGACAACAGCACAGTTTTTATCGTATCCATGACTCACTTTGGTAACACACTTTTAGGTAGCAGTGAAATAGCTCAACTCCTTACTGCAGCATTGGTTTACTTCCTGATGGGCGAACATAGATGGCCCCATCACTAGGACTCGTTTATCTTTCGAGCGTTTAACTGGGGCCTGTAACCAATGTCATGGGCATAACATAATAATTTAAATTTTGCCAAAATAATCTTCTTAGCCTATCATAGAACGGCTGTATTCTTATGACGAGAAACTTTAATATTGTTTATGACATCATTAGGTATAGTATGTATTGTGCAGTGGTGAGAACGAAAAACATAAGTCCTTTTCAATAGAAAAATTCTGAAACTGCCTTTATTTAAAGAGCAGTATCTTGCCAATTACAATGGTTAGTTGCGATAAACACATGCAGCATGAACATATTTACAAAACAGTTTGTCGAAGTTGAATGCATAAAATGTTCTTTATTAAGTTTCTAGTTACCTTCATTGATATGCAGTTTACTTTTGTTGTGTCGCTTCTTAATATCTCTTTTAATTTATTAATGATTAGATTTAAATTTTAAATTTCATAAACTTTATTAAGGATCTTTAATGATTTTAATTAGCCTGATCATATAGTGAATTATATTTTATTCCACTCTGGTCTGAAGATCAGAGTTTGGCCTGCCTGGAAAGCTGTCTACCAAAGCTAAATTCAAAAGTAAAAATAAAAAAAAAACAAATACTAAATGTAAAATTACAAGCATACATGTTCAAAAATAAATTTATAACAGTTATTAAAATTTAAAATACAAATCAAATTCTCTGACAAAACTTTACCTACTATGAAGAAATTATCATTTGAACCATGATGTTTTTTGTGTCCGAATGTAGATGGCATCACCACACATTAGGAGCAAGTCACACCGGGAACTGGGAAAACTGTAGATGTGTGGATTGATGGAAAAAGATAATGTTATATGAAACATATGTGATTAAAAATTTGTAAAGATCACCACAGGAGCACAAATTAGACACTTGTAGCGAGGTATAAATTTGCAAAGAATAATGTACTGTCAATATTATTTAACGTAAATCTCTGAGCAAAATAAACTACTTGCAAACAACAAATTTCTCAAAGGATAGTTGCACCACGCTTTCTGAAGAACACTTTAGACCAATTAATGGTGGCTACATAATTTCTTGTGCTGTGTGACCAAGAAGTTGCGGAATTTAACCTTTGAACAGCACTATTCTTGTTAGCTGACCGTTCGTTGCATAGCATGATGAACCTTATGAAGAAACATACTTTGTGTGTAGCCAATCATCCCCACTTTCAACTGAAGAAACAGAGCAGGTTCATAATTTTGTAGATACATCCAGATTGAATATAGGCACATGAAGTTCACTGACACAGAGGGCTAAATAACTTAAAGAGCCTCAGTATTGTAAACACCAAATTAAAACATTTTTCCGATGACTGTGGGTCACAGGCACTCTAGCGAGAGCCCCGGTCAGCGGCACTCCAAAATCTCATGTCCCACCCAAGTTGATGCTCAGAATAGAATGCTCCGTCAATGAGATTTTCGTTTCCCAAGAGCTGCTAATCTTGGCAAGTGAAAACTTGCACGTCATGTCAAGCACTTATGCATACAAAACCATCTCCACTAAAGGCTTGGCAAGGGTAATAAAACTGACATAGACATGTGGTCAAAAAATGAGAGTCACCGTTATGGTAGATGTAGGTGAGTGATGTGACAATGTAACTTCCGAAGATCCATGGTTCTGGTTTATATGCTGGAGCCTTGGTTCTTCAATGCAATGATGCTAACACTGTGTAATGGGTTAAGAAGAGCTTCTACAATAACAGACAGGTTTTAGGTGAGGCACTCAAAGTCATGAGTGCCAATGATCTACCCAAACCTGTCAAAGTGGCCTTCAAGACCAAAGATGTATACACCAAGGAGTTGAGTGTTTTGCTGAAACGGCTGAACAGTTTCAAAGCGGAGTTGAAGTCTGAGGAGTGGCATGTTCTGCAAAACTTTGTGGAACCCTTCTCCGTAAGATGGATCTTCGAGGTGGATTCGGAGACTGCGGATGCGATTCGCAAAGCTGACCTTGGTGCTTACACTGGTTTGGACAGTGGAGTTTTTCAGATTTTAGGGGACCCAAATGAAAAGCCCAAAGGGAAGTTGGAGATGGAGGTACAGCCAGAAGATCAGGCAACCTTCTCTCAGGTAAGTATCACTAGTGTTGATACTATGATACCACAACTAGATGAACTGGAAATTGCTTTCAGCTCTGATAACACACTGCATGCTAATCTACTGCTTTCTGATGATGAGCTAGAAAGACGCATGCAGGATTTTGAGAATGGCACCGTGTCTAACACTGATCATACTCATGTCACTAGGGAGACTATTTCTTCCTAGTTTTTCTTCGCTGCCCTTTTTTGCTTTTGCTTATGGCTTGTCTTAATGTCGTGCAAATCAATCTGAACCATAGTAGGTCTGCGTCTGCTATTCTTAGCAAAAAGCTGATAAATGGTAGAGCTGATATTGTTCTAATTCAAGAGCCCTGGACCTGAAATGGCAAAATCTTGGGTCTTGGGATCAAGGGCTATAACGTTTTTTATGATACATCCTGTATCAGACCCAGAGCCTGTATTGTTGTAAACAACAGGCTCAATGCCCTTCATTTTGTGAAATTCCTTGATAGTGATAATGTTGCCATCAGTGTGAATTTTAAAACCAATGAGCATAAGATAAAATACATCTTCACTTCTGCTTATCTTCCTTATGAAGATAAGGAAACCCTTTCCAATGTCACTACTAGTCTCATTGAGTACTGTAATGGGGGCAAAAGAATGATTATTGGTTGTGACGCGAATGCCCATAATACTGTTTGGGGCAGCAGTGATTGCAACCGTCGAGGTGATGATCTCTTGGAACAGATCATACATTTCAAGCTCTTTATTCTTAACAAGGGCAACTCTCCTACCTTTGTGACGGTAAAACGTCACGAGGTAATTGATGTAAGTTTAAGCAATAGTATTGCTTATGAAAATGCTTTTATTGGAAGGTTTCAGATAATATTTCTTTGTCTGATCACCAATTAATCACCTTCTCTGTTAAAGGTTCATTGAATCAATTAAGTGCAGAGGTTAGGAACCCTAAAAGGACTAACTGGGGTTCATACAGAGAAGATCTTCTTACTAGTATGGCTGGTCATTCTGGTGAGTATTCTTCAATTTCTAATCTGGATTTGGCTGTTGACTCTGTGCAACACTCCATCATCCACTCATATTTTAAGAACTGTAAGTCCACAAATACTGACTCCCCAAGGATTGTTCCTTGGTGGATGAATGAGCTCAGCCGTTTGTGTGGCAAGTGTAGGAAGCTCTTTAATAGAGCCAAAAAGAGTGGAGAATGGCAGGTTTATAAATCTGCTCTTACCTCCGACAACAAGCCAGTCAGAGACTCCAAGAGAAACTCTTGGAGAACTTACTGCGAAAGCATTAATGATGTTTCTGCTACCGCGAAACTGGTTAAGCTAATGGCAAGGTATAGAAATTGTAATCTGAATACTGTCAAGAAGCCTAATGATGATTTTCCTGGTACTGGGGAAGAGACCATGGCTGAATTGTTCAGGGTTCATTTTCTGGTTTCTGATTTGTATGACCATAGTGACATACCTGTTGCTTGCACCACTGCTACCTGTGATAGCAGGAGTTGGAGCATTGCTAGGAGTGTGGTTACTCTCGATAGGGTTAAATGGGCTATTAACTCTCTTAAACCCTACAAAACTCCAGGGACTGATGCAGGGCCGGCTTAAGGCACCAGCAAAACAAGCACTTGCTTGGGGAGGCACATTTTAAGGGTGGCATTTTAGTCAACAAGGTATTACATAAAAAAAAAAATTCTGGGGCGCGTGCAACTGCATTTACAAATACAGTTGTATGAGCTAAAAAGTAAAACAAAACGCTGAATAAATGTTAAAAATTTGTTCCCAGATAAAAGAGTGAAAACGGCTATCATTCATTCTCCCCTTGGAAAAAGAGGACCAGAGGGCAAAAATGTGATGGCTTCCAGTATGTCACCCCAATCGTTTATCTTGCAACGCAAGTAACCGCTAATTACTTTAGAGCACCGGGAGTCCAGTACAGCTATCAACAGCACGTCTAGGGCGGCATATTAACCATTATCTGTGAACTGAAAAAGCTTTTATGTGAAACATGTTTTTGTTAACTATTCCATGAAAAAATCCGATGAGAGCACTTTGCTTGAAACGATGGGGTTCCTCCCTTCGAGGTGTAATACTAGCTCTTCAGTTAATCCCAGAATTGCCGTACCAGGATACCCATCCTTGTTAATTATTCTTCTACTCTTCAAATCCGGAAATCATCCCCCTCCCCCACTCAGACACATAAATAAAGGACTTCTTTCACATCTATGCCAAAACAGGTGTCCGCATTGGAAGTAATTAGAAAACTGGACAAGGACAGGTCTCAAAAGACATCTTTGAAACATCGGTGAACCATTGTAGAATTTATGGTACATACACATCCCAAGCAATCCCATCGGCTATGAAATATGTGTTTATCAATCATTTTGTTCTGCGTGAGATTTGTTCTGGGTTGAATCAGTTTAGTCGTACGTTTCGGTGAGAAAGTCAAATGTCATTTTTCTTACAGTTGAACTTGACATTATCTAAAATATTCAGCTAGTAATTTGTGTAATTATAAAATGCAAGGTAAGTAAGACATAATTATTTTATGATTGTTTAAATTTGTTTCTATTAATGTATAACATAGTAGATCCTCATCAAGGGGATCCAGATTATTCTAAATTCCAGGTATAAAATAGGTATAGTCTTTAATTTAAAGACCGTAATAGTTTGCATTATAACAATTTATATACAGTATCTAAATGAGTCACCTTTTAGCTAAAAGGTATTTTAAATTTTTCACACGGATCAGTATAATACTGTTTGTTTGCTCTTAGGGTGTTATACTAAATTTAACTGCTTGAAAGTTCTTAGAAATTGTTTCCTCGTTTTGCTCAATTTTTAGATTTCTTTTTCTGTGTGCGTTTTCCCTACCTAATACTGTATTTATTCTTTCTTAAAATAAAAATATGTATTGATATTAATTATGCTATTTACGGGAAATTTTTACTTTTTCGAATTATTCAAATTTTTAGTTAGCAGGATTTCAGCTAAAGCTTCGTTTAATTTGAAAAGTAACTATTGTGATTTGAATGAGGTAATTTTTTAAACAATGACCATATTCAACAGATTCACATCTTGCCGCTTTAAAACCCATGTTATCTTATAAACTCGAAAACTATAAACGAATTATATCGGATCATAAAAATATCATTATTACATATATTAAATTTTGCGTTTAAGTTATGGAGTAAGAATGCTATAGAATATAACATTGTTTGGTATTTGAGTACTTACAATAAAAGTTAATAGGAAATAATTTAGTTTTTAAAATTAATTGGAAATTAATCAAAATTTATTTTCTAAACCAACTGTCTCACATGTAGAGCTCCAATCTTTCAAATTTTTAATTTTCCATTTTAAATCATCGAAAAAAAATGATGAACTCTCAAAGAATTTTCATTCTTTCTGGTAAATTAAAAGTAAAAACAAATACTGTAAATTTCTTGAACTTTCTAAATTATTTCAACTGTTGAGTATAATTGAAATTATGTTACTATTTAATTGAAACTTTTAAATTTTGCATTTTAAGCATGCACTTTCCTTATAATTTTTTTATATATAATTTTAATGCTTGCAGAGTGATGCACAGAAATGTTCTCGTAGAATATTTTTTCAAGCATATAACAAGACATATTCGTGCAAAATTTTATTTCAATCCGTTGAGTAGTCGTATTGTAATGTTGCGAAAACTACATTTGCCACAAATTGTGAATGACTAGTGTAAAACTACAAAAAAAAAAAAAAAATCGTGACGTTATTCACTGGATCGAGTAACAGCCTAACTATGTTCAAAATCTGACTTTATTTATTCATAAGTTTCTGAGAACAGCAGGGTACCTCGATTTAGCAATAAACTGACCGAAAAACCGATTAACAACAAAAAACTAAAGAGTATTTATTTTGTGTTTTGTAACCAGTCCCTTCAAAAATGTATAGATCTCTGAAAAAGATATGTTCGAATACTTACTTCTATTTAGCGAGGGAAGTAAAATAAATATGACAAGAAGAATTACAAAAATATCATTTACATATATAATTTGTTTTCCTGCAACACATAGGAAAGGAGAAGTATTGTGATGGGGTAAAAACCGGACACTCGGATTTTGATAAATTTTCCAATGTTGAGCGTCCTTGAATGCTAATCAACCATTTTTTTAATGATGTCTGTCTATCTGCAGTGTTTTTTTTTTTTTCAGGAATTTTTGTGTGGGGGGGAGAGAGAGAAATGGAACCTCAAAGGGGAACAGTTATCTAATATAACGTTAACTAACTACTAATAATAGTAATTATTATATATACACATATATAGAAGTAATTACTATATATATAGCAAATACTTATTCAAATATTGCAAGAAAAACTTGCTCCGGCTAAAAGATGGAAAACTTTTAAAATAATGTAAATTGAATTATAGCTACAAAATTTCATTCTGAAAATAATCAATCACAAAATAAAATTATAATAGTGATCTAAATGCTGCCCACATTAGAAGTGGAAACTAGATTAAAATGTGGCAAATTTTTCCACAAGAAGTATTTTGTGATTTTCTGAATTTATTAGCATTTGGTACGGTAACATAAAATCTCTCCGGGGGTGGATGGGAGGATGTTTCCAGAAGGAACTTCGCCCCCCCCCCCCTCCAGATATATTCCTGAAAGAATCACCTTGTCTTTGGCAATGATATCTCTATAACACACACACACACACACACACACAAATCAATAAAATAAATACAATTCGATAATACTAATTCAATCAATGAATATCAGAGACTCATTAATTTAAGGGTAAATGGGACAGAAGAAAGCCATCAATTTTTGAAAATTTAAAATCAAAACTAGGATGAGTATGAAAAGTATAAAATTTAAAAATGTTATAAAATTAGATATTTTAATTGAATTTTCATTTAAAAGCGAATATCATCATTTATATAGGACGTTTCGAGATAATATGCATTTTTTACTTGAAACAGAAAAAATCATAAAAAAATTAAATACACTCAATCTTATTAAGTTAGTACCCATTTTGAAATTACTTTTAACAGGAAATGAATGAACACCATTGTTTAGAAGTTCTCATTGAGCATTTTACTTTTCCATATGCAGCGGTATATGTATAAAAAAAATTAGTCAAATTATCAATCAAAATATATTTGGTGTACAAACCAATAACTGCCAGAGGGCTTCTTAATTTTCTCGAAGGCCAAGATCTTCAATTTTGTGATTTCAGTAATTTCGATTTTCTTATTTCGATTTTTGATGATGTAACAAACGTTAATAAATTAAATTGTTCTACTACACTGTGTACCAAATTTCAGCTCTTTAGAACGTAGGAAAGTATGTTAAAATGCCATCAAAGAAATTGGAACAGACAGACATACACACACACACATCATTCATGACGAGGTAAATAAAAGTTTTTAATGACAAAATTTATTAATATGTATGGAAAAACATGTATTAGACAATAGATTTTTTAATCTAAAATTTAATGGCATCATTTATATGATGCTAACATATTTCGTTCTTGAGATATTGCACATTTAAAAAGGTAAGAATTAAAAGATTTAATCCCATGAAAAATCCATTCACTTGAGAAACATTTGGAACAAAATTAACTACAATTTGTCGGTTTAGCAGTGTTTCTCTATTCTACTGCAGTTATAAAAGTTAACAGTAAAATGAGTGGCAGGGAGGGGGCGGCCAAATTGCTTTCTGCTTGGGGCGGCAAAAAACCTAGAGCCGGGACTGGACTGATGGCATCATTCCAATTCTTTTCCAAGAGGGAATTAGGGTACTTGCTCCCATTCTCTGCAGTATTTACAGAGCCTGTATTGCCTTTGGGCATGTACCATCTGCTTGGAGGCATACTAAGGTAATCTTTATTCCAAAGATTGGCAAGGTTAACTATTATGATGCCAAATCATTCAGGCCTATCAGCTTTACGTCTTTTCTTCTAAAGACTATTGGAAAGCTTATCGACATGTATATAAGAGAAATGATTCTGGCTTCTGTGCCTCTGTCAAGTTCTCAACATGCCTATCAACAGGGTAAATCCATGGATACTGCCCTCTATAGTATCTCCTTTATTCTGGAGAGAAACCTTAATGCTAAGGAAATTGCTCTTGCCACTTCTCTTGACATTGAAGGTGCCCATTGACACCGTCCTTCAAGCTCTTGATAGGAAAGGTGTTGATATTATGATCGCTTGTTGGATCAAGAACCTGTTATCTAATAGGTATATCTGTGCATCTTTACTTGGTGATAGTATGACGGTGCATGCTCTAGCAGGCTGTCCGCAAGGAGGTGTGCTTTCGCCAATTTTGTGGTGTTTAGTTCTTGACTCTCTTTTGGAGAGCATCAATGTTTCTGGTGTATCTTGTGTTGGATACGCAGATGATGTTGTTATCATTGCCAGGGGTAAGTATGACAATATTGTCTCTGACATAATGTCCACAGCTCTTAGGAGGGTTGAGACATGGTGTAATAATGCAGGTCTTTCTGTTAACCCGCAGAAGACTGCTATGGTTGCGTTTACTAGAAAATACTTTCTTAATCTTAGAGACATTTGCTTCTTTGGACAGAAGCGTATCTGCTCCAAGGAGGTTAAATTCTTAGGAATCTATTTTGACAAGGGACTCAACTGGAAGAGACACTTAAATTACTGCACAACTAAAGCTAGAAGAATCTTCTGGTCTTGTAGGAATGCTATTGGGAAAACCTGGGGTTTGAATCCTAAGTATATCCATTGGATTTACTCGATGATAATCTGTCCTATTATTTCCTATGGCTCCATTATTTGGTGGTCTAAAATTATATGTGAAACTGCTAAATTAGAACTAATTAAGCTTCAACGGATAGTGTGTATTGCAATCTCTGGTTGCATGAAAACCACTCCTACTGCAACTCTTGAACTTTTACTTGGACTTGCACCCACTTTACATGCACATTGAAGCTGAGGCTCTTATTTGCATGAACAGACTTAAATATCTGAAGCACTGGAAAGATTACGCTAGGTATTTATCTTGAGGTGATCTAAACAGTAATGTTACTAGTCACCCTTATTTCCATATGCAATCTGATGGCATTCATGTCAAATATACCTTTGACAAGCCTGATGAAATTCAGGTCCCTTCACGGGATGATTGGAAGAGGACTCCTACCTACAATAAACAGAATTGTATTGCTTGGTTTACGGATGGCTCGAAGATAGGCACCAGTACTGGTGCTGGTGTGTGCTGTCCGGATGATGGCATAAACTGTCTTATCCGCTTGGCAGTTATGCTACTGTCTTTCAGGCTGAGGTTTTTGCCATTCTTATGTGTTGTAGAATTTGCTACGACAGAAAGTACAGGAGTAACCAAATACTTATCTGTTCCGATAGTCAGGCTGCTCTAATGGCCCTTGAAAAGTCCACCATGACGTCTTCCCTTGTCTGGGAGTGCTACAATGCACTTTGTGATATTGCTAGCAATAACGAAATCACTCTTTACTAGGTGCCTGGACATTCGGGCATCCCAGGAAATGAGTTGGCTGATGAATTGGCAGGAAAAGGCCTTTTGTTGGTCCTGAGCCAGCTTTGGGTATTCCCAATGAACTCACCAGAAGAACTGTTTATGACATCTTCAGAAAGCTTCAATGCAAGAACTGGCGCAATACTAAGGGTCAAAGGCAGGCGAAAATTCTCTACTGTTTTTGCCCCAGTACATGTCAGGAGTTATTCAAGCTCAGTAGGACGGGTATCAGAAGGGCTGTGGGGCTTCTCACTGGGCATTGCACTCTTAAAAGGCATCTTAATATTATGGGTGTCATTAAAGATTTGCTTTGCAGGGGCTGAAATTACATCGAAGAAATGGCCGCTCACATTCTCTGCGAATGTAAGGTCTACTCTGCTCACAGATTCGAACCCTTAGGCCGACATGTGATTGAACCCTGGGAGCTGAATGACATTCCTATCAAGTGCCTGCTCATCTTTGCATCGGCTACTGGTCTCTTTTCTTAGTGATCTTCAATGTTTTTTTTTGGGGGGGGGGGGGCGTAGTTCAATAGACCTCTGGTCGATGTGCTGGACTGTCCTTGAGCCACCCGCCTTTATTTCATAGTCATAGATGTGACAATGTGGTCGACCAATGAGAGTTGCATTCCATTTGAGCATATTTGTCTTATCAATCATTTTATTTTGCTCTGCGCTTTTTATTTACTGTTGATCGTCATATTGCTTTTTACTCTTCCTGCCTAATTTTATGTTTAATAATTAGTGAAATCATTACTATCTTTTCGGATTTGCCAATGTAACAACATATTGAAGAGTTAATTCAATTTCACTTCGTTTATCAAAGTAACATTTAATTTAAGTTTGGAGATTTAGGAGCATTTGAAATACACTTCTTGAAACAGGTATGTTTTCCCTATTTTTCATTTATTTCGACTTGTGATCTACACCTATTCATCATATGTCGAATAATCACAATGTACGCTTCTGGGATTATGTTAAAAATAAGGACTTGCAGCACGTTGAAGAGAAAAAAAACTTGTACTGCAATATTCTTGTATTGTAAACTTGTACTGCAATAATCCTTCTCCTAAATAATATTTACTTCCTTTAAGCTTTCGCTGATGACCTAGCTGTAGTAAAAAAATATCAGAACAAAACATTAACTACATTTTAGAAAAACTGTCATCTACCCTTACTGCTCTTGACTTACAAATTTCTATAGACAAAAGTAACTCTACTGTTTTGAGTAAAAATAATAAACAACTAAAAAAAAACCTCATTTTTAAATTACAAAATAAATCCATTAAAATTAGCAATCATTTAAAATATCTTGGTTTAATTATAGATAACAGATTAACATGGAGTTTGCATATTTTTTATTTGAAAGAGAAATATTTCAATTTTTCTTCTAACTTTGGCAAAATTTCGGGTAATAGTTAGGGGGGTTAATAGGTATTTTCTGAAAATCTAGTACTTATCTGTCATTGAAAAAAATTATTACTTAGGGTTCTGGAATATGGGGTGGGAACTTAACTAAGGAAAATCTCTTTACAGAGGTTTTTTTTTAAAAACTTCTAATGGATATAAAACTACTTCCAACATTTCTCTTTATTCTATCACTGGTATTCCTCCTATCCACTTTGTTATTAATCCTCATTAGAAAAAATATCATTTTTGGAAATAAAGAAGTGGCTATTTTTTAAATCCTGGTCTTCCTTCCCCATTATTCTTCAATTTTAATAGCCCTTTTTCAGAAACCTATCCTTCTAAATGTATTGTTAACTTTAAAAAATATGATAAAACTTTTTCTAATTATACACACTGATCAAAAATTGGTCATAATGTTGGTTTTGCAATTTGTATCTTTAATCATAATGCAGTGATTGAGACACTCTCTTTTAAACTTGATAGTAAGAACACAGTTTTCCAAGCTGAAATTACAGATATTAATTTGGCTATCGATTGGGTTTCCAAAAACAATTCTAAAATCAATATTTTTACAGACAGTCTTTCATCTTTCCTTGCCCTTAACTCTCTAAATAATAAACAAATTATTTAAAATCTAAACTTGTAATAAATCTTTCTTAGGTGCCCATGTTAATATATTAGGAAATGAGACCTTTGATGAATATGCTAAAAATACTGTTTTAACAGGTATCCCTTACATTATCTCTCTTCCATATTTTTATCTTTCTATATTTTGTAAAACCTCTAATTTACATGACTAACAACTATACCTTAGTAATTAAAAAGGATACACGTCAATTCCAACAAACTATTAAACTAAAGACAACCAATCATAAATTTAAAAAGTCATTTAATAAAACTACCTTTCTCGATGTACAAAAGATTACAAAGCCAAAGTGCTTTCAGGCATCACCATACCTTTCATCAGTGGCGAAATGAAAAATAAAGATAAGAGGGGGAAGTTGTCCCCCTCTTATCCTTATTATGTATGTAATTATTGATCTTGTTCAAACTCTTAAGTTATGCTTGGCGACTTGTTCTCGACTCCATGGGTAGAAGGCCCAGGCTGCCCGACTCACCCGAGGGTATGAGCAGCAAAGTGAGCAGCCGACTCCATGTGTGTCAAGACTTTACATAGTTTTCTGTGTGTCAAACCTTTACATAGTTTTCTGTGTGTCAAACTCCATGTGTTCGACTATAACCCATGTAATACTTTACTTTATGAATCCCTGTTTATTTATCTGTACCGTAATTCTATTTGTAATTTTGATCTTGTTCAGACTAAGTTATGTTTGGTAATTCGTTCTCGATTCCATGTGTAGAAGGCCCAGGCCGCCCGACTCACCTGAGGGTATGAGCAGCAAAGTGAGTGGCTGGCCGACTCCATGTGTGTCAAACCTTTACATAGTTTTCTGCGTGTCAAACTCCATGTATTCGACTGCGTTCAACTCCATGTGTGTCAAACCTTTACATAGTTTTCTGTGACTTTACCTTTTGATGTAATTTGTGCTTCAAAGACATACTTTTTGGTCATGAACCTTCTTTCATTTTAGATATGTATTTAATAATTATTTAAATCTTAAATTCCTTGTTTATAAACTAATACAATATGTAATTATTGTAAAAACGGAAATTTATGAATATGTAAATTTTGCATGCTGATTTGGCATATATGTGGACATTAGTTGGCACTTTATTTTTCATTTTACCACTGATGAAGGACATGGTGATGCCCAAAAGTGCTTTGGCTTTGTAATCTTTTGTACGTCAAGAAAGGTAGTTTTATTAAATTACTTTTTTAACTATATTTCTCCCTGTAATAATGATCCAGCTAGAATAAAATCTTTTTTACCCTCTGTTAATACAAAATTTAATCTTTAATCCATATTTAGTATACTTCCTTACTGGTCATGGTCCATTTTTAGATTACCTCTATAATTTCAAAATTAAATCCACATCTAACTGTGTAATAACTTCAGAGATGTGGATCATTATGTTTTTTCATATCCTTATACAAAAACTTTTCATCTTTCAAAACCTTCTTTAATCAATCAACCCTTAAGGTTTTCAAATATTTGTAAAAGCTCTCGCTTTATTGAAAATATCAAAAACTGTGTTCTTATTGCCAAAAGTATTTCTGAAAAGGTTCCTTAGTAATTAATGTGTTGGCTACTGCTTTAAACTATATGGTCAATAAAATTTTACACTGTTCCAAATTTTATTTGACTTTACCCCTTAACTCAATACATCTGTCTGAGATGCATATATTGAAATGGAGTGTCCAAATTACTACGGCTCCGCCTCCATCCCACCCATATTGGGCACGTCTGAAGGTGGAGCTAATGTGACGTAACACATATATGTAGCGAGATATGTCAATCAATAAGAGATTCAAGCTACTACATAAGCTGGATATAATTTTTTAAACAATTCAAAGTTATTTGATGTATTTCAGAAAGAGGATTTTCATTAATTGCCATTTATGTTCTAAAAACACTGAGATTTAATTTTTATGTCTTCATCGTATTACGGATGGATATCTTTTTCTATTTACGTATGTATAATTATTGAAATTCATTCAAACTATGATTCGTATTTGAGCATATAATGCAATTTTTGAAATATTTCAGCGAGCTGGGTATTTTTCTTTGAATTAGGTGGATTTTAAAACATCTGATTCATTGTAAATTTATCTTGCATTTTAAAAATCATTTTAATCATCAGTATTATTTTGTGTTGAAATCGAGCTCTTCTTACTTTCAAGTTTTCTACAACATATTTAATTGCTTGCAAACATAAACATTAAATATTTTATTCTGTTTTAAATGTTTTCTTGCTACAATTACAAATAACAATTAGTAAATAGTATTGCATGATTCATGCCTGTGGTTACAATATTTCACAATTATCTAATATTTCACCCACTGCATTTTAATAAACAATGGCCCACACTCCAAAATATTTAGTATAATATACCCTTAAAGCATTGGTAAATATATCACTTAAAGCATTGATAATCTAAATTCCTTCATAGGAATGCTGAATACGGATAGGAATGCTGTTGTGAATTTGAGATTTGATTTAAACTTTTATGTCAGCTTTATATATGTTCATGGATGCAGTTACCTTGTCTGCAATGGGTGCAAAAAAAAGCGGTATCGCATCGCAAATTGCGATAGAAAATTTGTGTTTTGCTATGTAAAAATAAATTTGAATCACACTTTGAGACTTTTATTTTAAAAATCACAACAAATGATTCATAATGGTAAAAAAAAAAAATCTTTCCGTATATATGCATAGCTCCTGTAATATTTATGGTTTTTTCTTTTATATTTCAAATCCAGCATCTTGATATGTTTATAGGTACATTTTTTAAGAACTAGTGAAATAATAGTTGTGAACTGCAAGTCAAAATATCGAAACTGCTATAGCATTGAAATTTTGATTAACAGCTTGCTAATCAAAAATATTCCCTTATTTTGCAGCCTTCTTCCTGTTCAACGTAAATCGTTCGACCTACCAATAAGATATAAGGTATCTATTTGGAAGACCAGAAAGTGCCACCCAAGTTAGACCGGAACCCATTGGGGGAGACATCCACAGGGAACGTACCCTCCTTCCTCTACCACGAACCTCTCGGATAGACTTACGAACCCACATGTTTAACATGATCGTACTCTGCATGAGCACGGCGGCAGTTTTGGCAGTGACAGGAATCGAACCCGGGCCGTCCAAGTGCAATTCTCACAAGCAAACCACTGGGCTGTCATGCCCCTTATTTTGCACCCTGAATGAGAGCCTGATTCGTACTTTGGGAATATTTTTATAGGCAAAGATCTCTCAAGAGTTTAATTTTTAATAAATTAGAAGAACGGCTGCATGGTAGCACTTAATATATCAGTCCCCATAGAAATTCACATTATTGTGGCATATAGCAAAGTAAGTTTTCTTGCTGCCATTGCAGGTATTAATTATTCCATGTTGATAGCATGCTTCTTTAAAACAAAATATAAATATCCCTTACTTCATATTACGTTAAACAAATGAGTACTTAGAATGTTAACGATATTGTACAGAAATATTTGTTCAGAAATTATTTAAAAATTGTGCTTTGTGTGCAGGGATAACTAAAATGTGCAAATCGATGAAAGTAAGAATGTCAAATGTTTTTTTTTTAAACTACACTAAAAATTTACATGCACAATGATTTAAAAAAAAAAATTATATGCATCCTGAGATTGTTATTTAAAAACATCGCATCAATTTCATACCAAATCTTTTCAGACATAGTTAGAGATGTGTATCAGTAAATTTTCCATTTTCATTTCATTTTAATAGATTTGAAAATTAATTCTTTTTACACTGTTTTTTATAAAGCAAGTAACTTCACAAGTCTTTGATTAATTAGTTTTTTAATTTTGAGGAAGATGGTTCAGTCATAATAACAGTCATGTAAAAATAATTTGTGGAGACTGAAAAACGGAGTCCAAAATTTGCAAATATGAAGTTTCATGATATATATTTTAGCTAAGTTACATTTAAGACTGCCGGATTATCAGCTGTCGAAATGAAGTAAGAAATAAAAAAATTAATTTAAAACAAAATATTGTGCAATAAATATATTTTTTCCAAAAGCATTAGACAAAATGGTCACTGTACAGTATGTGTACAGTACGGTCACTGTACAGTAACATTTAAATTAATTTATACATTATAAAGTAAACTTCTGTAAACAGAAATTTGCATACAAAAGCATTTAGTCTATTACAATAAATATACCTTAGTACAGCTGAATGGACCTGAACATAGCTACCGTTAGATATTTTGGGCATATACAACAAATATGCACCCCTCCGTATTTTACAAGTTATTGATCTATTTTTACAAATGGTTTAGGCAAAAAGGGGTCCAGTTTGTGGAACAGTCCAGTTGTTAGTGCACAGGGATTGCACTCGGATTACCCAAGTTTGATTCTCAGCTCTGCCCAAACTGTCTATGTGTTCATGCGAAGTACAGGAATGTTAAATATGTGGGTCTGTAAGTTTTTCCAAAAGATACAGTCCCTATGGATGTTGCCCCCACTGGTTTCTGGTTTAAATTGGATGACACTTCCCGGTCATTTAAACAGATACCTTACATCTTCAGGCAGATCAGATGGTGTAAGTAAAATAAAATGAAGCCTCCCGAGCCCTTATGCAAAGAATTCTTATGCCTTACCCAGGGCCCGTGCTAGGAATTTCAAACTGTTAGCCAACAAATTAGCCAAATTGAAAAATCATTAGCCAAATTACATGATTATTAGTCAAAGTTATCGTCGCCATCGGAGAAAAAATTTCTACTTTTAAGCCATAATGCAGCTAATAATATTAATTTCATTCTAAAGAAGATATAAAGATAGGTAGATTTCATTTTTTTAATCATTAAATAGGCTATTAGTAAATTAAACTTGTATTTACCAATGAAAGATCACAATGAGTTACAAAAATGACAAATTTATTTTATAATTCACATAGTTTCATTATCATATAAACCAGCCAAGCATCGAACTTTTGTACTATACACCAATTTTCAAAAGCTGCCTTAAAGTTAAAATCTTTCATATCTGGCCCTTCACTATTTATAAGAATCAAGTCACTGAGATTTTTTACTCTGATGTTACTACTTAATAATGAAATTTATGTTCTGTTTACTAAAGCCTCTTTCAACGATGGTTGTTGTCATAGGACATGTGAAACCAATTCTTGCTACATCCATAATATTTTTATATGCAGCATCATCATTATATCTAAGGGATAAATTTTTATGTCGGTTTTAAAATTCAGGCAGGCGTAAGGATAGTATAAAAACCACAAAGATGATGATGAAGATGAAACGAAAACAAGCCAGGCAGGCTTAAAAATTCGTAACAAAAAGATAAACTACGATTCAACTTATGACAAAAACAGCAAACCGCAAGTTGGCATCTGTGATAATAATCAGCAGTGACCTTTTTGCAGTTGGCTTTAACTAAAATTAAATGCTTTTTTATTTACTGTATATACTCGCGTAAGTCGAGAAATTTGTGACAAAAAAACAAACGCTTCAAAGTTGGGGGTGGGATTTATATGCCGTCCGTTTTGAAGAGCGGCGTGCTGGGAATTAAAGAATACCTGGAGCTTGTCACATGAGAACGATCGTCCCCAAAACAGACGGGAGACAACGCTCGTAAGTCATAGGCCTACTTGTCTGGAATCGGACCTTTATTCCAAATTAAATCAAACTTTTATTCCATATTACTTCCCAAAAAAATATTTATGAAATTTTCACAGGTTCCAAAAAATCATTCGCCATTTTATTCGCCAAAATATTTTTTTTATCGCCAGTTTGCTATCTTTTTGCATTTGGCGCGTAGACGAATGGCTAGCGCGGACCCTGCTTACCTATCAGTGTCTCTG
The DNA here is from genome assembly GCA_951213105.1 of Amaurobius ferox. Classification (NCBI taxonomy): domain Eukaryota; kingdom Metazoa; phylum Arthropoda; class Arachnida; order Araneae; family Amaurobiidae; genus Amaurobius; species Amaurobius ferox. The sequence continues at coordinate 203,145,400 of OX578133.1, read as the reverse complement.
TACTAGGATGCGGTTTGAGAGGTATGGAATACTATTTTAAGTAATGTTTTAGTAATAACTGAATTACAATTAAAATAAATTAATGACATTAACAAATTTATTGAAGTGAAACCCCGGTTTTGTAATACAAACATTATATGTAGGAAACAAAAATACAAGGAAAACTCCATTTTAATTAGAATATAAAAATCAAGGAAAATGTATAAGAAAATAAATAGACCACTTATCAAGTTTTACTTTTTCATTTGATAAAAATTTAATCAAGAACAATTCCAAATATATATTCGTATATTTTATTCAAGATTGATTTGGTTTCCATAAGAATTTTTTACCTTGCCCTTAATACATAGACTTGTGAATTTCTTTATTATAAACAACTATGCTACTTATAATTTATACAAAAAAATTGAAGCAAATAATAAATAAATATCAAAGAATGTAAGGTGAAATTGAATAAATTAAAACATCAGGATATTTGAAGCCAAATCGCCTATTAACTATTAAGAAAACAGCCACTTCCTTATAGCTTAAACATGTCTATCAAAAACTTGCTATAGCGCGAGTATAAATTGTGTGCATATTTTCTTTAAGTTCCATTTCCAATGGAATATCATCTGATGTGGGTAGATAGAGAGAGATTTGTCACTTCTGAAAATCCCGCTTGACGCTTAGCTTTACTAGACAAAGTAAACATACTTTGTTTATTTACAAATTATTTGGATAGATGCTATCTCCCTTGTCAGCCATAAAACCAAACTAAATAAAATATTTCTACAAAATTAACTCTTTATAAAAACTTAAAACAAAATTGTAACATGTTACATATATAAACGTACAAGGTTACCGAATTGATTTTTAAATGAAATGATAAAATCAGTGGTGTGCAGCGATATTTTGCTTTAGGCAAGCACAACATTTAATTCTAGTATATAAAACAATAGAAAAATATATTACAGTCAACTCTTCTATATTGTGGTACTCATAATGCAGATTCTATATAATATGGAGCAAAAATTATGACAGCCCTGTCATAAGGCAATATTCATAAAACACGATAGTCTTATAAAGCGGTTTCCCTATAATACCCATCAGTTTAAGCAGTCTCCCTATAGCATGATTACACTTTTACGGTTTGAAATTAATGGGGAATTCCCCTGTTTTTTCATCTACGTACATCACCATATTTCAATTTCAGTTATCAGGGAAATCCTCTGTAAAATAAATTAATACATTCACGTCAAATGCATTGGTAGATGAAAATATGGGTAAAGAATGGGTTTCAAATTTCAATTAAGTGATGTGGAAAGGGAACTGGGTTTGGGTAAACAATTCATCAGTACGAAGTGCAAATTTTACAAGATAATTACAAAATTGTTTAGCTCCCTTTCAGAGAGATTTCGGTAGAGTTACAAATTAAAACTACATTTGAAAACGAAAATGAAGATATGCAAAGTGAAGAGGACATTAAAAACATTAGGCCACTAACTAATATTTAACAGAAGTGATGAATATTAATAGGATTTTTGTTGAAAAAAAGTTAAGTTTATATTTCACATTGTTTATTAATTTTCTTATAAAGTCTTAATAAAAATAATTTGAAATATGTAAAATATTTTTGCCTTACTTTTGTATCTATAAACTTATATTTCATAACCATATTCACCATAACATGATACTCTAAAAATACAATTTTATATAATGGTTGAAGAGTTTGAACGGTATTTTATGAAACTGTATTATATGAAACAGTTGAAGAGTTTCTACAATTATGACAGGTGACCACCAGTTATGACCAGAGAGATCGAAAACTTTTTCATAACCACTGCCATTTAAAAACTTGTTTCGATCACAGGGCAGTTATAACCAGAATGACCAGGGATTTTCTCAATCAATATTATGTGGTCATATGATACACAGAACACGTGTTTTGTTTGAAATACTGTCCAGAATTGTGCAGAATAACTATGCTGTTTGGTGAGTATTCTTGTGAGTGACTTGATAACTGATAAACAATTGTTAACAGAGATGACCATTCAGTTAACTTTTCAAACACACCCTTGACATGTGCAAAAGTTATACAATAAAAGCAATGCGCAACTCATTGATTGTTTCAAAGCTGGACCAAGTCTTGTTTAACATAAATGATAACAGAAACTGAATATCACAACAAAATTAGTTCTACAAAAGAAAGCTTGTTGAATGAATGTTTGTCCAAAAGTACATACAAAATTAGTTAAAATATATTTCTACTTGTGTGTATGCCTGCATTATGTAACTATTTATTACCAGGCATGGGGTGGTTTGTGTAAAAAGATGCTAGTATGAATTGTTATAAAGATTGGCAAATAATTGATTAGTTACACATTCAATATAATTTTTACATATAGATATCTTTACAAATTCTTGGCCAGAAAAACACTGAAAGCTTGGTGATATTTTATACACAGCAGAAACTTCATTGTGTTCATCTAGCCTTTCCGACATTTAACAAAATATGCAGTCTTTTAGCGTGTACTTTTATACACGATTGATAAGAATTTGATATTTTTGTAAATAATACTTGAAATTGATATAAAACAATCTTGAAATGATGTTAGATTATTGTTAAAAGGAAATCTGCATTGTTATACATATTAAAATATAACACTTACTTGATTGATACTTCGTTAAAATATTATATCCAGCATAATAACCATAATAGCATTACAGGCATATATTGAGACAAGAAAGGAAATAGGATGTAAGGGAAGTAAAATGACGTTTGGGTTCTACGTCACAATGGCCTGCCCCCTGTATGGGTGGGACAGAGGCGGAGCCATAGAAAGTAGTAATTTGGACACTCCGTTTCAATATATGCGTCTGAGATTATTTGATCTCTTTATTGCAAGATTGATCATGATCAAATTGACTACTTAATGAAAGTATTATTTTTTTCTAGTTCTAGGCTATTTCTGTAAAATTTTCTATTGTTTTTTTAATTCATTTAATAGTATTTTGGTGTCTCTAATTTGATTGTAATTTATTATTTAAAAGGAGTTTAAAAATTTCGGCTTTTTATTTTATTTTAAATCAAATTTTCTTTGTAATGGGAATTTTAAATGTTTTGAATTTACCTCATTTTATATATCAATCCCAATGGTTTTCCCAATGTTCTTTTCTTTGTACAGTACAACCTCGAAAATTCGGACTCGTCTGGATTTTGCCGATTCCGGATTATAGAATTTTAATAAAATTCCGATTTAATATTAACTAAATATGCTATAAAGCACTATTTTTAGTAAAAATAATGGCAAAAGTTAAGTTAATCAATTAAAACATATTATTTAATCTAAAAAATAGGGTAAAAGAAATTTCTAAGAAAAAAAATACACAATAATTTAGAATGTATGAACGAAACGAAATGATAAAATTACAATTTATCATTTCGTTTAAATATTTGAATTAACATTTGTTATTTCATTAATTTTGGTTTATGGGAAAGCAGTTTTCTTTATCCTGTAGATGGACATTATTTCTGCTCGGTTATAAAGCTTCTTTGTTCAAAACTTTTAATAGCATGATCGATTGTTTGCATAAGATTATCAATGGGTATTTTTTCTTCTCCACATTTATCATCGCTACTTTGATCTTTTTTTATTTAATATATCGCGAATTACGCCATCACTCAATTTATTTACGATTGGCGCATCATCATTACAGTGCAGAACTTCGTTATATCGGCTTTGTCGAGATTTAATGAAGTGCCGGAAGATTTAATAAAGTGCCGAGATTTAATAAAGATCGAGAATTAGCACTTTTGACGATATATTTAAAGGTGTAAATGTGTTTAAACCGTTTTCGCTATTAACGAACGAAAAACAAAAAATAAGAACTTAAAAGTTTTATTTATTTTCCAGCATCTATATGTTATGTTTAAAAAGGCTGATGACTCTGAATAAAGTAAAAACTTTATTAGTAATAGTCAAATATGTAAAAAATATTGCAGTAGATAAAATAAATATCTTTCCCAAAACAGAAAAATATTTCTCCTCTCAATGATTTTTCTAAATTACGATGAGTCATTACTAGGCTGCCGCAGCACCGGGACGTGGTGGGGCAGGGAAAGTGAAGAAAGGAATTTGCCTAGCTCCTAATCGTAAAGGCAGCTGACCCCTTTGAGAGGTCTGTGTGTTAATGACCTTGTTGCTCGGTTCTGTGCGATACGATATTATTTAGTTATTTATTTGCTATTTATAGTATGTAAATATGGCTTTCTAAACAAAAAATGCAAAATATACAATCGATTTGAAGCTGACACTTTCGATGAGAACGAAAAAATCGTCAGATATCGGGAGGGGGAGGAGATTCTGAAGACAAAACAGAATACATTGAAGAATGGAATTTGTACTACGAAGTGAACAAAATAAATTTCCGAGCAGATTCTTGAGCAGATTCCATAGATTCATTTTCTCTAAACTTTTCTCATAAAAAAAATTGAAAAAGGAATGGTAAAGAGAATGTAAATGCGACCTTAGAATCTAAAACATTTTGAACTTAGTTCCACTTTTTTTTCAAAACGGAACTTATTCCATTCCAAAATTCTATAAAAAGTGAATATGTTCCTTTTTGTTCCATTCTGACACAACACTACATATACTTTTTCTGGAAATTCTAATTTGATGCAAATGCTAATAGAGTACGTCTCAAATCTGGAATCCTCCAGACTTTGGCAATTCTAAATTTCTCACTTTTCTGGATTTTAGGTCATTTTTGAAAAAATAATATAAATCCCTCCCCCCTTCCATATTATAATTTGAAATCTTCTGAATTTCACTACAAAAGGAAATTTGAACAGTTAAGTAAAACTGAAGTAAAAAAAAAACTCAAACAAATTCCTCATTTATGATACATGTTTAATGCAATCTAAGCTCTTTTAGAAAACATTTTTGCAATGGTGCACTGTCTCATCATTTTGTTTTTTACCAAAGTGACTTTTTCTTTAATTTTAATAAGACATACGTTTTTGTTCTTTCACAAATTTCCTTTGTTTCAGTCCTTTAATCATATTGGTCAGTAACCCTTCTAAATTTTCTAGGTAAACATTCTCTTCGTTAACATCAACATTGTCATGATCACTATCTTCGTCACTATCTCTCTCTTGCTGCAACACTATTTACCGATTTTCGCCATCACTAAGTTTATTTAGGATGGGTGCATCATTATCAACATTTTAATACTCTCCAATGACCTCTTCCTCCAGACATAGACATATAAATGCACAGTTTTGGTATATTCCAACAGCTCCGAAATTTTGTGTTTTTAAAACTGCTGTTTTAGAGTGTTGTTGTTGAGACCCAGATCGTCCGACCTACCAGAAAGGTGTAAGGTAATCGTGCTGTTTTAGGGTGTTTGAAACCTTTGAAATTAGGCTCTGTATTGTAATCAGAAAATAAAGTTTGCGGCCACAGATTATGCCATGCATTTAAAAAAAATGCTTCATTCACACCTTACCATGAACATGCTATACTCTACAAAGCATCTTTAACATTACACTGATTAACATAATTACGTATACTTTCACCTTCGCTGATGGCGTTCAACAGATTTTTTAAGAAATCGGCTTTATAACAGCATTTTAATGCCCTTTGGTCCATGGGTTGGAGAATAGAAGTAATGTTAGGGTGCAAAAATAAGATCCGAACATTTTTTTCTCCAATTTGTCAGCACAATTAATTGTACAGAACAATTATCAAGAATAAGCAAGAGTTTTGCATCCTCAGGAAGTCTGACATCTCTGCAATGTGCCCAGGCTTGTGGAACGAAGTGATTCTTGAACTCATCTTTGGTTATTTCTTGTGTTATTCATGCTCTTTTATTTGTTTTATAAAGCACAGAGAATGTCTTTACCCATAAATGCTCATGGATTTTTACTTTCTCCAATTACAAGGAGCTTTAATTTTTGCATACCAGCAGCATTTGCACAAGACAAAATGGTCAATCTTTCTTTGGCATCTTTCACACCCATAGGAGCATCTTCATCTGCAATCGCAGGTGTATTTCTAGGCATGTACTGCCAGAACAGAGATGTTTCATCTGCATTATAAATCTGTTCTGTGGTGAGATTTTCTTCTGACACTAAAAGGCCGAATTGATCTACAAACTGTTCGGCAGCTTCATGGTCAGCTAATGCATGTTCACTGCACATTCTCAACTACCAAATTCTGTGTCATCTTTTGAACCTGGGTATCCATCCAGTTGAATATTCAGAGGCAATTACTATGTTCATATCTTTATGAAAAATTCTGGCTTGTTCCATTAACAAAGGCCCTGTTAATGGTACATTTTTGCATCTCCGTTGTCTAAATCATTCAATTATAACCTTGTCATGATGTTTATTTTTCACGGAATGCATTGTTTTCCTTTTTTCCATAGCTAGGGGGAGTATCACTCTCCACAAAAACTACAAAAGTTCTTTTTTTTTTTTAAGTCATAGATGGTAGACTTTCCTACTCCATACTCTTTGCACAACAAATGAACTGAAGTTCCTCTTTCTATTTTTCTCAGAAGTTCTACTTTCTGCTTAATTGAAAGAAAATTATGCTTTTTTCCCCAAACTTTTAAGAGCAGTTTCACTGGCTTTCTTCGACAATGACATGATTTATATTTTACAAAGAATAAAATCAAATGCAAAAATAAAGATTTGAAAGCATGTACTACTGTTCAAAAATCAGATATACGATAGAACGAACACTTCCCTTTATTTAATCAATCTTTTTAAACCAAGTCTAAACTTGATTTGCCTGCAAGAAATCAAGTTCAGCCTTGCTTAAACGTGTAAATGTCCAGAGCATTGTGTTTCTTTCACTTCTCCCCTTTTCCTCCCAATGTCAACAACAGTATGGGTAAACAGTTATTATCGCTACTCGATGAGTAGCTAGTGGGAATCCTATTACTTCTAAAAATAGATTAGCAAGTGGTTGGCAGGATCTCCTTCATATGAGCAGTTAGTTCTTTTGCATTTTTAAAGAGGGGAAATTTATTATATGTTCTTTCTTACAGTGTTAAAAGAGTCCGGCTATATTTTACAGTTCATGGGTAAATGGTTGGATGATTAATTTCCTGGACATAATAATAATAATTAAAAAAAATTACAGTTTTTGCTAGTGTCCGAGTTTGAGACATTATACTGTATTAAAAGAGCATCCTATTTTAAGCCTATATGATCAATTTTTGCACATAGAATCTCTTTCTTTATCTTCAAATTAACTTTTTTAAATTGTGAAGGTGGAATATCATTATCTAGTATAAAATTTCATTATTAAAGCATATATCTCCTTTATACGTGAATAATTTTGACATATCAAAATCATATCTACTGTTCAAAAATCAGATAGACGATAGAACGAGCACTTCCCTTTATTTAACCAATCATTTTAAACCAAGTCTAAACTCGATTTGCCTACAAGAAATCGAGTTCAGCCTTGCTTAAACGTGTAAATGTCCAGAGCATTGTGTTTCTTTCACTCCTCCCCTTTTCCTCCCAGCGTCAACAACAGTATGGGTAAACAGTTATTATCGCTACTCGATGAGTAGTTGGTGGGAACCCTATTACTTCTAAAAATAGATTAGCAAGTGGTTGCCAGGATCTCCTTCATATGAGCAGTTAGTTCTTTTGCATTTTTAAAGAGGGGAAATTTATTATATGTTCTTTCTTACGGTGTTAAAAGAGTCCGGCTATATTTTACAGTTCATGGGTAAATGGTTGGATGATTAATTGCCTGGACATTAATAATAACAATAATTAAAAAAAATTACAGTTTTTGCTAGTGTCCGAGTTTGAGACATTATACTGTATTAACCCTTTCGCGACAAGTGGCACGCCCACGCGCCAGCTGCGAACTTGCATTCAAGGACAAATGGCACGCCCACGGGCCGGAGGAAATTTTACCCTAAAGGACGACTGGCACGTATTGGTGTTTCTACGTGGAACGTTTTAATTTGAATGTATTTGTCTCCTAGATGGCGTTAAATGCCCGTGGAAGCAACTTAAATGTATTTTGTAGATGTTTGACCTTGGCATAAGGAGAATCCAATGAATTATTTCTCCATTTGGAGGGATGAAACATGGTTCTGTAGCGTAAGCAGACTTCTTGCAGCATAAACAATTTTATAATTGAGTTCCGGGTCTCGTTCTGATTTTGTCTTTTATTGATTTCGTTGTTGAATTAGAGGAATATAAGAGAGTATTTTTTTTGAGTGGGTGGGGGAGGGGGGGGGTAAAGGAATGTGTGGCAATGAAATGATTAGATTATTTATGTTCTCATGGAAAGGAAGGCTGGGATTTTGTTAATGTATCCCATCGAAAAAGTCCAGATAGGGAATAAAAATATATAAATCGTCAGAATCGGAATGAGGCTATAAATGGAATTTCCTTGTGTATACTGGAAAGGACACGGGATTATCAAGCTCTGATGGTGGGTATGGAGAACGCGTTGTGAAAACATTTCTAAGTGAACTTTTAGGAAAAGGATATACTTTGTATTTGGATAAAATTTTTACCTCTCCTGTACTTGCAAAGTATTTGTTGTCTAAGAATACGCATGTATGTGGTACAGTTTTAAAAAATCGGAAGGACATGCCAAAGAATTATCCATCTGTACCTAAAACATATATACACTAAAATTTTTGATATTTTGATAAAAGAAAATTTGTATAAAAAATATACATCAAATAGAAAATAAGTATTTCCTTTCTTCCTGAAAAAAGTAGAATGCTGTGTTGAACGGGTGATTTTTAGTGAATTTTTTTCGAGAGTTGTGCATTCAAGGACAAATGGCACGCCCACGGGCCGGAGGAAATTTTACCCTAAAGGACGACTGGCACGTATTGGTGTTTCTACGTGGAACGTTTTAATTTGAATGTATTTGTCTCCTAGATGGCGTTAAATGCCCGTGGAAGCAACTTAAATGTATTTTGTAGATGTTTGACCTTGGCATAAGGAGAATCCAATGAATTATTTCTCCATTTGGAGGGATGAAACATGGTTCTGTAGCGTAAGCAGACTTCTTGCAGCATAAACAATTTTATAATTGAGTTCCGGGTCTCGTTCTGATTTTGTCTTTTATTGATTTCGTTGTTGAATTAGAGGAATATAAGAGAGTATTTTTTTTGAGTGGGTGGGGGAGGGGGGGGGTAAAGGAATGTGTGGCAATGAAATGATTAGATTATTTATGTTCTCATGGAAAGGAAGGCTGGGATTTTGTTAATGTATCCCATCGAAAAAGTCCAGATAGGGAATAAAAATATATAAATCGTCAGAATCGGAATGAGGCTATAAATGGAATTTCCTTGTGTATACTGGAAAGGACACGGGATTATCAAGCTCTGATGGTGGGTATGGAGAACGCGTTGTGAAAACATTTCTAAGTGAACTTTTAGGAAAAGGATATACTTTGTATTTGGATAAAATTTTTACCTCTCCTGTACTTGCAAAGTATTTGTTGTCTAAGAATACGCATGTATGTGGTACAGTTTTAAAAAATCGGAAGGACATGCCAAAGAATTATCCATCTGTACCTAAAACATATATACACTAAAATTTTTGATATTTTGATAAAAGAAAATTTGTATAAAAAATATACATCAAATAGAAAATAAGTATTTCCTTTCTTCCTGAAAAAAGTAGAATGCTGTGTTGAACGGGTGATTTTTAGTGAATTTTTTTCGAGAGTTAGGCTTAGCGCAAAAAAATAGCCGTCTTTTGGGCACATTTCGGAAACAAAGAGCTTCGTCCTTTGGGCCACGGTAGTTTCGGAATGCCGCCGTCCCGAAGGGGTTAAAAGAGCATCCTATTTTAAGCCTATATAATCAATTTTTGCACATAGAATCTCTTTCTTTCTCTTCAAATTAACTTTTTTAAATTGTGAAGGTGGAGAATAACATTATCTAGTATAAAATTTCATTATTAAGGCATATATCTCCTTTATATGTGAATAATTTTGACATATCACAATATTTTTCAAGCATCACAGTCAATTTAAAAATAACAAAATTAAACTAATTTTGATCAGCAGATATGAAAAAACACAGTATTAATAAGAAAATATTTTAAGATATAATTGTTAAGGTTGTTTAAAATGACACTTTTGGTACTAGATCAAGTAGTAACTGCAGGCAGGTGTTTACTATACAAAACATGGTACAGTTCATAATAGTTTTCATATTTTTTCTAACATGCAAATTAATTATATTTAGCAATGCAGGTCAATTTGAAACAATAAACCTTTTCACAACAATAAATTTTTTCTGGAATATTTTACATAGTGCAATAAAGTTTGTGCATTTCTCATTAAATTTAGAAAATCCCAAATAAATAAACAAACTCACAAAAAGATCAGAAAAAGTATATAAACAATCAAGAAAATTTTAAATTTTAAAAACAATAGATATACAATTATTAAAATAAATAAGTGTTGTGAACAATGTGTCATTTTCATTTTTTGCACAATGCTTGAAACCAATGCAAATTTGAGTATTGTTCAGCGGCACATTCAAGTGCTCATTCTTGATCATGAGAATTTATCTACATGTATATATTTCAAAATCAGAGGAAATATAGATCATAACATATCTAGTTTAGTGTGATACATTAAATAAAAAAGGACTAACCATATAGCCAACCAGTGTTTAAAAAGTGGAAATAAAAATCTTGGTCTAAAGTGCCCATGAGATTTTACCTATATGCTTGTTAGAAGGACTATTAAACACAACATGTTATATTCAATGCAATAGGAGACAGACTGAACCTATTTAAACAACTAACAATGTAGTGCTGATAAAGTTAGAACAGAAAATTATTATATAGTGAATAGTACATTAAAAAAAAAAATCAAGATTGCCAAGCTGTCTTCTCATCAATTATCAGTTCAATAAAACTCTTTATATTAAAAAATAAATGCAATAATATCTAAAACATATTTTAAATACTTAAATATGACAAACACAAAAGCAAAAATAAGTCATTGAATATTTTTAATTGAATATTGATAAAAAAAATACTGTAAGTTCAACATATTGGCTAAAAATAACATTTCAGTTTCAACTTCACTAAAGAGATGTTAATTGAAAGTACGCCACAACAGTTTGATTCTTACAGCAGGATTTTCATGACACAATACCTTCCCATATATCTTGCCTTTGTTTAGCTTTCAGCTTTCTCTTTTCTATCAAAAAAAAAAAAAATATTATTCTCAAAAATCAACTAGAGAAACATTTAAATTATTAACTAAGAAAACAATGTATTGCATTACCTACCAATTAATTGTTAATAAGTGAATATAAATAGAAGATATCATGAAACAATGTTGACTAAAGAAATTTGTTTTTAATAAAAATTTGTCTATCTAAAGTAAAAGTGTACATTGCTATTATAGAGATATTGTTTAGGGCAGTGGTTCCCAACACAGGGTCTGTATGATTCTAATTGTTTGCTTCTAATGTCAAACTTAAAGATAGATTCAATAATTCCATGTGGATGTATAAGTTATGCTACCTTGCAGACATTTTTAAACATATTATTGTACTCAATTTAAGTCTCCAAGGATCTAGTGATACCATTTTTAGGTCAAGATAAAATCAAGGGGATGGTGAAAAAATTGAACCTTTGCATTCAAAGGCTGGACTTGACTTGGAAATGTTTGAATTGTTTCCCTCTTTGTCAGACAGCGTCCAAACGTCTGGAGAAAATGTATCACAAGAGATATTAAAACAAATGCATTTACAGTTGTGGGAGTATTTCTCAGACACTGATAATCAAGATTTGTGGATAAATCCATTTGCTGTTGGACTTTCAACTAACGGTCTTTTATCACAAGAAGATTTTTGGGCAGAATCTTTCATGTGATAAATCAAGCTTTCACCGTAATTTTAATGATTATCCTGATTTCGCAAGGAAAGCATTGAAGTGCTTAACTTCATTTTCCACTATTTATTTGTGTGACACGGCTTTCTCCGAGTTCACTTATTTGAAATCTAGGCTGTGGAATAAATTGAAAGTTGAGAGAATAACTTTATCATTATTGAACTTCACTATCATTAATTGAACTTTACTTATCCTGTTGCCACTTCAGTTTTAGAAAAATCTTAACTTCGAACTCCCCCCTCCCTTTGGGAATAACAATTTTTAGCGTTCTAAAGCTCGGATTTCAGACCAGACAGCTGCAAACTATGGGAACACAGGGAAAGGGACGCTATCCTTCTTACATATAAATGGATACTTCACTGCCCCCTCCAAATTTTAGCCAGTCCTTTAGAAAGGGTTCATCCAAATATCCAGGATACTTGAGATGCCACTAATGCATTTGTTGGATTACTCTGTATCAAAAGCAAATATCAGCCAGTGGCAAATCAAGAGAGGTAGCCCAATTCTCGAACTGGATGCGAAAAGTAAGAAGTCAAGTAGTTAGATATTTAGGAGCTGGAGAAATGTGTTAAAAAGGAAGCAGAGGTGATGAGTTCCTCTGCCTTGACCACCCTTGCAGTTCTTTTAAGTAAGTCCATTTGGCCTTTTGTCCACTGTTGTTTGCCAGAGAATAAGATAAGAATTTAACCAAAAATTTTGATTGTTTAATTGTGTCCTGATTAATAGTTACTGTAGGTATCAAAAAACTTAATGAGGAGGAAACTCTTTTATAATAATGTTTATAGTGGTGAGTAGGAGTGAATATACAGATTTTTTCAATATTGGGTAAATTATAATAGCCAAGATAAATATGTGTTTTAAATAAATCTGTTATATCTTACATTGACATTTTATTTATGATTTGTCTTGTCCTGATGCATTGTGGTAAAGGGCAAATTCTCCCTGGGATTAATTTGACAATTCGAGTAAGTGGAGTAATACGATCATTGGCTATATTTGTGTAACATTAATTTTACCTGAGGAGTAATACAACCAAATTGGCTGGCCAGTTAAAAATTCTGAAGAACATCAGACTAAAACAGAGTGTGCCAAAATGAATTAAAAGATTTGTGCCAAAATGAACTAAAAGATTTGTGCCAAAATAAACTAAAATAAAAATAATCTAGTTCAAGAGTTCTATAAATAAATATCTGAGAAACAAGTTTTACATTGGAGCAATGTTGCATACATAATTACAGAACTTTAAGGGTCCTATACAGCAATTGACCATCACTGACCTTTCTTTATAAACTGCTATGTGGCCCTGGCTACACAATATATCCTTTTCCCATTTCCCCTCTCCTATCCACGGTGGCCATAGATATCCTAAAGAGGATAACTATGGCAGCAGCTTTGCTTTTGAGATAACAAAAGGATATTAAGCAGACTTCATTCTTTTATATCATTAAACCTTAATGTCATCAATGCCTCACATGCCCAGAAAGATAGCTAACCACAGACAAAACTCTTGCTCCACTCTCCTGTTTTGACAGACTCAACACAAACAAAACACTTGTGGTGAAATGATGATAAATGTGGTGAAATGATGATCACGCAAATGAGGGATGCAAGAGAATCTAGTTCGACTTACTATATTTGTAAATATTGGTTTGATCAAAAATGCTTCAAAAGTTCACATTTTCAAAACTTTTTACCCCAAACTGAAACCAAATGAAGAATAATTGAGCAACATTTTTGAAAAAAAAAAAAAAAAAAAAAAGTGATTTATCTAGTAAATATTCAACAATCTTCCAATCTTTTTCTACTTTAATTTTTTTGAGAGGGGAGGTTAATGGGGATGTTTTGCTTCTATCTTTTCTAATTTAGATTCGGCTAATGGAGGTTCATATGTAGGGGGAATTAGAATAAAATAATTACTAAAAAAAATAGCCATCTAATACTTTTATCATTTCTCACAATTGAGATTGTAATTAGATACTTTTATTCTTTTTGCAGTTTGCATTTAAAAAAATAATAAAATACTAATTTTGCAAAATAAGATAATTCAAAAAATTCATAATATTCCGTATTTCATAGCAAAATATGTCAATCCATAGAAACTATGGATATTCCGTAGTAGTTGGCAGGTATGCTTGCGCTGGAGATTACCACTTTCCCCAAACTCTGATTGTGAACCATAAGGGATCACATTGGCCGTCATTCATATTGGGATCACATTTCATTAAAACTGCCCATGGGGTGAGCAGAGATATCTATGCGGTTTAGCCACTAGAAACATTGATTCTGCCATGATTGACACTTTTTTCATCTTTGTTAGGTATGAGTGCTATTTTGAGTGATGTTTTAATTTTTTAAGGCTTTTTTAACATCGACTGCCGTATGAATGGAATGGACTCAAGTGGCTAGTAGAGTAAATCTGACGCTGCTGCTTTATAAATACAAAATTTTAGGATGAATAAATAATTTTAGGTGTAATTTTAGAAATTTAAGGAAAGCTTCAAATAATTAGGAATTTTAAGAATTTTAGGTAGAATGCAATCCATGGGATAATTAAAAAGTCAAAATTAATAGAAAATTAGTTACTGTATATAAGTAAAAATAATAAATATAAATAAACAGAAAATCTCTAATTTTGCAAAATGCCACCTAATACAGGAGTGTCCGTGCAGAGGCAAAATTAAAAAACCATATCCAAGGATTAATATTTTTACTTGTTTTCTTTTTAAAGAAATGCAAATATGGACTGTGATATGTTTTTTGATCAATTTGAGGGGATCACAAAATTAGTGAAGTGTTCAGAAACCAAAAAAATCTGTGGTACTAAAATCCAGACTCAAAGAAAATGCATTAAAATGTTTAGTAAGTCCCCCAAAATTAAGAAAAGAAAACTTATATCACACATTAAACGAACAATCCCTACACATTTTTTTTTCACAAAAAAAAAGTGGTGGTGGTGGGGATTATAACATCATGCCAGATACAATTTATGTTAGTCAAGTTAAGCAACTTGATAGCAAGACTGTGAAAGCATTAGTTCATAGAATACAATACATCATGCTAACCTACTTAGAAAGAGCGGGTAATCAAAACAGTGAGGAGTAAAAAAAAAATTATAGACAAATTGAAATTTGGGAAATTCCTTGATGTGCTAAAAACAGAAATTAGAAGAGAAGTTCTTAAAGCTAACCCTGATAACTTTAATAGGGCAATAATTATAGCAAAAAATATTGAACAAGTTATATTAACTACACAACTAGAGGCAGAACATAATGTTTCACACATCCAGAGACAGCAGTAATGACAGAATTTGATAAACTCAGGCATGAACAAGAAGTGGTAAACAGACAAATGCTTGAAGCTATAGCAGAACAGATAAATACTTTAAAAAATTCAACGAGCCACACAAAAAATGTCACATGTTACTAATAATGGTCCTAATGATAAGTTTTGTTTATTTTGCAGGCGTACTAATCATTGCATGGTCAATTATCGAATTTACAACCGGGATAATCCAATATGAAGAAATCCAAGTTTCCCGCTCAGGAATACAATGCAGAGAGAGAGAGAAAGCTATACTAAGCAAGGACCATCCAACAATTTTATCCCCTCCAATTTCAGTGGAGATTATCAGAAAGGTGAGGAACAGGCTTTTCATGCACATTTAGGAGTGCATGAAAAGCCAGTCAAAGAAACGAAAAAGAGAATACCCCCTCTCAGACAATCTTTAAACTAAAGGGGAACAGTGAATATCCCCCTCTCTCGGAGAACCTGTCCCAGACCAATTATTAAGGCTTTGGATATTAGGGAGAAAGGTTTTATTGGTATTGGTTAGATAGGTATTATTAAGGTATATGTCATGTATGCCAGGTAGACCGAGAGACGATACGATTCGTTTTACATACACGCAAAGAACATTTATTTACATTAAGATACACAGACACAAACGGCATCACAACAACCATACCGAACAGGTACAAAATGAACTGCGGAACATTTTAAAGGTAAACCAAGCACGCGCGCGTCACACAGCTTGGAAGGTTACCGTGATCTCGTTGTTGCCAGATACATAACAGTTCCTCCCCGACAAAATATAGAGTCACAGGTCGAGTCTCTTTGGAGGTCTCCTGATTCGGGTTGAGCGTCGGAGTGGCACATCAGTTTTCGGCTTTCCGGAAGCGTCTGGTACAGGCTTAGGTGGTATATCATCACTTGGAGTGGCAGGTACAGGTACATCTTTAGGTTCAGGGGCAACTTCAGGTACAGGTGCAGACGGTTCCGATTCAGCAACATCATCGGATACTGGCTCATCTGGAAAATTCAATTCTTTATCGTAAATTGGAATTTCAGTAGCATCTTGGGATAATTCAATCGACTTCCCACATTTCCTTATTTGATCTACGTGTCTCTTCCAAATTTCATTTCCAACTTGTATGCTATAACTCAAGGTTCCATCTCGGTTTATAATTGTTCCAATTTTCCATTTGTTAGGTCCGGAATAATTTCTTACGGCTACTTTCTCCCCTTCCTGAAACTCACGCAAGATAGATTCTGTGTCAAGTCTCGAACTCTGTTTCTGAACAACTTTGTCTCTCAAATTTGGTTTAAAAAGATCAAGCCTAGTGCGAATACATCTCTTCAAAAACAAGGCACTCGGAGTTTCTCCCGTGAGAGAATGTGGAGTTATTCTATACTGTAATAAAAATCTTTGTAATTTCACATTTAGATCTCCAGAATCACCTCTACTCGATTTCAACGAAGCTTTGAATAACTGCACTATTCTTTCTGCCTGTCCGTTCGTAGCAGGATGGTACGGTGCTGAAGTTATATGTTTAATATTATTCAGTTTCAAAAAATGTCGAAATTCGTAACTAGTAAAACTTGCGCCGTTATCACTAACCAAGGTTAAGGGAATTCCATAATGAGCAAAAAGAATACGAAGATGATGAATCGTAAAACTAGCTGTAATATTTTTCATCGGAATGACTTCTATCCACTTCGAATATGCATCAGAGACTACAAAAAACATTTTCCCCATAAAAGGACCAGCGTAGTCAACGTGTATCCTTTGCCAAGGTCCATTTGGCCATTCCCACGGATGTCGATTTATCCTTGCTGGTTCGTTCCTCGTTGCGATACAAGCTGAACAGTTCTGAACAAAATTGGCTATACTGGCATCAATACCTTGCCAATAGCAGTAGCTTCTAGCTATGGCCTTCATTTTGACAATTCCAGGATGTCCAACATGAAGTTCTTCCAAAACTTGATTCTGGTACTTTTCAGGAATGCATACTCTATGACCATACATTATGCAACCATTTTGCAATGAAAATTCAGATTCTCTACCTTTCCAAGGCACAGATAATTCAGTTCCAGATTTTAAACTTTCATACAGTTCGAACAATTTCCTATCAGTTTTAGTAGCTCTAGCTATGTCAGTTGCTGTAACAGGCATTAATTCAACTTGCGAAATATTTGTCACGTCTGCTTCAGTCAAGTACTCACAGTTCTTGTCAACTGCTAGTGGTAACCGTGAAAGTGCATCGGCATTGCCATGATTCTTAGTGTTTCGATACTTGATTGTATAACTGAATGCTTGGAGAAAAAGTGCATAATGAACCATTCGTGTTGCTGATAGACATGGTAAACTACGATTAGGTGCGAAAATTGATACTAGGGGTTTATGATCGGTTACGAGATCAAAATGTCGACCAAATAAATATTGATAAAATCTCTTTACTCCCCATACGATACTCAATGCTTCCTTGTCTATCTGCGAATAATTACGTTCCGTTTTAGTCAATGACCTTGATGCAAACATTGCTGGTTTTTCTGAACCATCTGGCATAATGTGACTTAAAATTGCTCCTATTCCAACTGGTGATGTATCAGTTTGTAATACAAGAGGTAACTTAGGATCATAATGGCATAAAATTCGGTCTGAAGCAATTTCTTGTTTCAATGCCTTGAAAGCTTTTTCACATTCTGCAGTCCACAAAAATTTAGTACCTTTCCGCAGTAAATTATTTAAGGGAGCGACACGAGTAGATAAGTTGGGAATAAATTTTCCGTAGTAATTTACTAAACCCAAAAAACTCTTCAAATCAGATACAGTTTTTGGAACTGGTACCTTCGTAATTGCATCGATTTTTCCTTGTGTTTTGTGGAGGCCGAATTTATCAATTGTATGACCACAATAATTCACAGATTTCTTAAAAAATTCACTTTTCCGCTTATTTACTCTGAGACCATATTCTTCTAGTTTCTGTAGTACTAATTCTAACCTTTCAAAATGCTCTTGATCATTTCTCCCCGTTACGGTAATATCGTCTAAAAATACGTGTACCCCCGCGATGCCTGATAGAACTTGTTCAATGGCTCTCTGCCACACTGCCGGAGCTAAGGCTATACCATAATTCATTCTCTTGTAACGGAACAAACCCTTGTGAGTATTGATCGTCAATAGATGTCGATCCTGCTCATCAACTAACATTTGGAGGTATGCCTCAGATAAGTCGATTTTAGTAAAGAACTCCCCTCCTGACAGTTCAGCAAAAATGTCCTCGATACGGGGTAAAGGATACTGCTCAATTTTTAGTCCCGGGTTGATAGTCACCTTATAATCACCACAGATTCGTAGGTTCCCATTCTGTTTGATAACAGGAACAATTGGTGTAGCCCAATCACTATATGTCACCGGCTCAATGATGTCTTCTGCAACTAACCTATTAAGTTCAGTTTCTATTCTTTCTTTTAAAACAAATGGTACTGGTCGAGGTTTAAAAAATACCGGTTTGTAATTAGGTTTCATTTGAAGACGGCAACAAAACTTTTCCAGTTTCCCGATACCCGGAGAAAAAATTTTCTCATACTTTTGAAGCAAGATATTTAATTTATTGGTTCGAGAATTACAATTTTCAACCCGAACTGCTTTAATTGAGCTCCAGTCTAATTGGAAATTTCTCAACCATTCACGACCAAAAACTGCGTTTACTTTTGCATGTACCAAATAAATAGTTTCTGTATTAATTTGATCTTTGTATTGAATTTGCACCACTGCTTGGCCAGCTGATGTTATCATAGAATTATCGAAATTCCTAAGCAATAATTTGGTAGACTTAATGGCTACATCCGGACAAAGTTTCTTAAATTCATTCACATTCATACAACTAATAGCAGCTCCAGTATCTAGTTCAAATAAACATTTATTCCCTTCAACAAAAATTTCTAATAAAATCTTATCCCTTGCATGTCGTGGTGATTTAACGCTATTAACTGGTACAGTTTCAGAACAAGATTCTATTTGTTTAACTGTTTCGTTACGTTTTGAGCGGCAGACTTTTGCCAAATGCCCGTTCTTTAAGCAATTCCTACACTGAGTGTTCTTGTGCTTACATTCGTGAGCTAAATGTTGAGTACTATCACATCTGTAACATTTCCGAGATTTATCAAACTTCTTTGTAGGTTCAGATTTCTTAAATTTAGAAAAATCTTTTTTGATAGTTTTATCTTGCGAACTATGTAATTTTTTTATCGATACCATTTGATTCTGAATTTCACACACATCTCTCTGAGCAGATTCCATTGCGAATGCAATGCTCTTAGCTTTTTCGTATGTTAACTTATCCTCTGCTAACAGCTTTTTCTGTATATTTCCGTTTTTGAGACCCATCACCAATTTATCACGAAGCATCATACTTAAATTGTTCCCAAAGTTACAGTGTATCGACAGTTTTTGTAATTCGGCACAATAATTTGCAATGGACTCCTCTTCAAATTGCTTCCTCTTGTAGAAACGAAACCGTTCTGTCATCTCTAGTGGTTTAGGATTCAAATGTTCCGAATCGACGTTACGATATCAATTCAAATGTTACGATATCTTGATAAGTCAAATCCGAAGGAATGTTCGGAGTGGCCAGATTCTTTAACAATTTATACGTTGTTGCTCCCATAAGGCTTAAAATAGCAGGGACTTTCTTTTTATCTTCGATCCCATTAACAACGAAGTAAGATTCTAAACGTTCCACATAACTGGACCAGTCTTCCACAGACGCATCATAAGATTCAAAATTAATGTTCGAAGATCCCATTCTCGTCGCCAACTCTTTTGTCATGTATGCCAGGTAGACCGAGAGACGATACGATTCGTTTTACATACACGCAAAGAACATTTATTTACATTAAGATACACAGACACAAACGGATCTCGTTGTTGCCAGATACATAACAGTATAATTAAGGTATTTGGTTAGATAGGGAGAAAATAAGAAAATTGTTCGAATAGGCAATAATACAAAGTATAAAGATTTTGGTATGATTCGGGATAAAAGAACCCATATTTTTTTGTTAAATGCCTCGCAAAAATCTCATGTATCCACTCTAGCTAAATAATTAACTGACCAAATTTCACAAAATTTGGTAGATAAGTCACTTGTGGGATGCTAATTAGATTTTGGTATAATTCAGAAAAAAGCACCTGCCTTTTTACAAAATGGCCTGTAAAAAATCACCAAAATCTGAAACAAAAAACTACGCATGCTCAAATGTATCAATTAAATGCTTGTTTTATACGTAATTTTTGATAAAGAAAAGAATAAGATCAACCCCATTACTCTAGGACTAAGCATTCTCAAGATATTTGAGTTTTTTCAAATTTTTGTTATGCTGCCTTTGAAAAGAAATAATCAGTTATCAAATAAAAACAAAAATTGAATTAAAAGTGGAAATTCTGTGTAATTTAAAATAATTATGCGTGTTATTTTGTAAAATTAAAATCAATGTAATGAATTATTAAAGACATAAAGAAAACATGAATATTAGTCTGCAGAAAAAGTAGTTTGCTTTTCACATCAGATTTTTCCCTTGTAACCATCCATCTCATCCTCCTTTCTCCTTGACATTCCCTCCAGTTACGGCTTACAGTTACAGTTTGACCTTAAGGTTAATTTGCAGTTCCTTAATTAAAATTATTTCCAAACAAAAGAAGCATTTAAAGAATTAGTTTATGATATATTAAAAAAGTTCCTAGCCAATAACAACACCCGTAAAAGTATTAAGATGCTCCTGAGAAATAAAAAAACTTAATATATTTATAAAAAAAACATTTAGTTTATAATCTAGCACATTTTTAGTTAAAATAGTTAAGAGCAACATTTACCTCTTGCCTCTTTTAACATGTTCCTCTCCAAATCCCTCTGCTCTTTAGATGTATTCACCTTTAAACCTAATGCTCCTGATACAAGACGGCGAGCTAATGCAGCAGATGTCACAGGGCGAGGCTTATGTACGTCAAACATACCTAAATAATTTATACAAACCATAATATTCTTTAAACACTAGAAAAAGTTGTTATGTTAATTTAATTCCATTATTTTTGTTCATGAACTTAATCTTTAGTCTTTTTAACAAGGTCAAATGCGACTGCAAATAAATCCATGTGATTCTAATGCCAAAATTAGGGTTTAAGCAGTACAAACAATAGCTAGATTATATATAAATACATAATTGATGAATTAATCAAATAACACAGATATCTGTCAATTGGTTTAAATTTAATTAAAAATTATCTATAATAAAATTTAATTTCCTAATTTTCAAAAGACATACATATGCAAAATAAAAAACACAAAAATCAACAAAATACAAATTTCTTAACATAGGGTATGCAAAAAAAATTCAATTATAACAACTATATGCCATAGTTGCCAAGTGCTCCGATTTACCCGGAGTTTCTCTGTTTTTTATAGTTTGCTCCGGAAACCTGATTTTTACGAAAAAACTCAGATTTTTCAAAGCAAATAATTTTTTTAAATATATGTGCATATTTCCCCTATTTTCTAAATTCCCATAAACGCATGGTTTTGTGAAGAGAAAGAGACGGCAAAAAAGACCCCACGCACTCGAACTTTTTGGAGACTCCCGGTTTTTCTCTATATCTCCTGGGTAAGTCACTCAATCTCCCAGTTTTCACTCAGCTGTCCTTATTTTCCCCCATTTTAGGCAGAAATGATACAAATGCAAGTCGTGACTTTCAGTTGTTTTTTGAATGTCAATTTTCTGCTATTGCGGTGTAGGAATGGATTGTGAGTAACATTTGTATTTTTGTATTTGTATCTACAGGTTACAAAAGCCAAAAAATCGGAAATAGATCACGGATGTTCCAAAAATATCACGAAATGAGAAACGAAGTCACAAATTTTGAGATCGAAGTTTTCACGTTTTTTCATCTAAAAATCCATTTCCCAGCATCTCAAATGGTGATTATTCCCACAGCGTCACGAGAAAGAGAGATGACCAATGATTACCTAATTAATGCAGGAGAAACTCATTTGCATCGACTAAAATTTTATTAAATCATTTTGTTTTATATACAAAACTATTTTTCAAACATATTATTAATGAAATGAAAGTATTGCAGCAATTTCGTTAAAAACTGCATTTTATCCTTATATTTCGTTTTATTGTGAAACTATTTTTTCACTTTTGCAACCTATTTGCATCATCAAAATTTTGTATAATTATTTCGTATTTTATGCAGAAAAACTATTGTTCAAACACATTATTAATGAAATGAAAGGCTATTTTGCAGCATTTTCGTGAAAAACGGCATTTGTGTGCGATCCTCCTTATATTTCATTTTATTGTGAAACTATTTTTCCACTTTTGCAATCTATTTGCATTGTCAAAATTTTTTATAATTATTCCGTATTTTATGCAGCAAAAACTATTGTTCAAACATATTATTAATGAAATGAAAGGCTATTTTACAGCACTTTCGCGAAAAACGGCATTTGTGTGTGATCCTCCTTATAGTTCGTTTAATTGTGAAAATAATTTCCACTTTTGTAATCAGTCTGCATCATCTAAAATTTTTGTAATTATTTCATGTTTTATACAGAAAAACTATTTTTCAAACTTATTATTAATGAAATGAAGAACTATTTTCTGAATAACAATATTAAAATAATAATTTGGGTTAAGTACCCAAATTATTATTTTAATATTGTACAGAAAGAAGAATTTTAAGAAATACAACCATTTCAAAAGCATAAATTAGAATTTGATGCATTTGTATTTACATATTTTTAGAATTTAAATTAAAAATTAACATCTGTTTCATCATTTAGTTTAAATGAAAATAGCATAATAATGTTAGTTTAAATGATTTCTGAGAATAATAAAAATTAAGAAAATATAGGTTCAGAATTATTAGAGCATGCTGAGAAAAGCTAAATCAGCTGCAATGAATTTTAGTACTTAATAAAAATAATTTGATAAAATTATTCCATTTCATTGTTGAGTATGTGTTAAATAAGCACAATATATGTGAGTATTAGTTGCTGTACAATTTAAGGCTTAATTGCATTAGTGAACCCTGTTAGTAAGGTCAAAAATCTTATTTTTCCCCCCTTTCGAAATGTGTGCCTATTTTTCTTTCTAGTAGATTGGCAGCTATGTTATTTTGAAATTATCTAAAGGCAGTGAATTTCAATATACTTTTTGCTCAATCAATGCAATGGACTTTTAAAATTTCACAATGGAAGAGGGAATATTATTGCCCAAGTCAAAACCAAAAGGCATGTGGACAAAAATATTTCAATTGAAGGAAATGCAGACATCAAATACAGTTTTTTTTTTATTGGAGATGAAAGTTTCAGAATGAAAAATTCACAATCTGTGTTTGATGTAAAATATAATGACCCCTTAAATCACAAAAATCATAATGAAATCACAATTGGGTCACAAATTGAGGAATTTTTCGCCTATGTGAAAAAATATTTTTGTAGTTTCCCTACATGTTCAGAATTACTACAGCATGCTGAAGTTGCTGGTATATCTAAAAAAAAGCTGTGTTAAATTTTCATCACTTAAGTATTTCATTGATTCTTTTCCTTGCTTGTTGCTAAAGAAAGAAACAGAATCTTTTTTTGATGCTGTTGACAAACTAGAATAAGAATTTTTACATAATCAATTGGATTCTGTTCTAGAAAATGTATTGTCTGCAGACCGAGCTGATGACCAATGTGTTATGTTTTCAAAAGAAAGGGGACCCTTTGGTAAACACTTATATATCCATTTAAGTTTGACTATGTTAGAAATCTTAACATTCCCACACAGTAATGCTTCTTGTGAGCAAATATTCAACTTTTGTGTGACGCAACAAAACAGACTTTCGAAGATCAATGAGTATTGCAAACACTGCAGGCAATTTTAGTTGCCAAAACTCATATTACGGGAGCTTGTTATTCACAAGTATTTGATAATGCTTTCTTAAAAAAGACTAAATCTGCAACAACAGTTACACTTTCTAAAAAGGCAGACATGTAAATTGTGACAGCAGACAAATTTTAAAACATTTTACTATTGAGTATCATTTTTTTATCATCTTTGGTTATAATTTTTGTGTTAATTTGCACAAAATAGTTACACACCTAAATGTGTTTAAATAACTCAGAAGAAAGTGAAACATTTAGTAAATAAATTAAAATATAAAGTATTCTTGTTTTATAAATATTTACTAGTTGAATAACATATAAAAACAACTGTTCATGTTTGATAACAATTTGCATGCTTTATCCCTTTTATAACATCAATTGTCCTGTGAATGAAACGTGACATTTTAGTATGCATATCGATGTCGCATGAAGTGCTCCTATTTTCTTCTTCTTCAGGTTAGCAGCTATCATAGGTGCCGAGTTTTCAAAATCTCAGGGGGGGGGGGGGCACAATTCAATAAAGTTCTACAAAAGATTCCCAAAGTTAAATCCTATAAAGTTATAATATCTTACAATACTTCCTTGAAGAAAGCAAGCGTATGCCCTACTTCAGGCCAAAAGAAGAGTATGCACCCTTAACAACCTCTAAGAATGAACTACCTAACGAACAGCAATCTTGGCCTAAAGAAAAGAGCTTATAATGCCATCGATGCAACTGTAATCACCTAATTGAGATATGCCTGCTTTCTTTGGGGAAGTATTGTAAATTATTGTCTTACAAGCAGCAGTTTTGAGGTGGGATAGCCCAGTGGTTAAGGCACGGGGATTGTACTCGGAAGACCCGAATTCGATTCCAGGCTATGTCCAATCTGTCACTGTTCACGTGGAGTACAAACACATTAAATCTGTGAGTTTGAAAGATCTTCCGAAAGGTCAGTGGCAGGGGAAGAAGGGTACAGTCCCTATGGATGTCGCCCCCCACTGGGTTCCAGTCTAAATTGGGTGAGATTGTCCTGGCAGTCTAAACAGATACATTACACCTTCGGGTAGGTCGGATGATCTGTGTCGAAAAAAAGAAATCAGCAGTTGTATTTACTGTACGATAAAGTTATACAAAGAATCCTTTTAGGCTTGCACCATTCTAGTTCACCAGTTATACAACTTGAGCTCTTAGGCTGCTGAACTTACTCTCTTGTTGACGGACCAGATACAATATTGTCTATGCAATGCATTTTCTCCCTTCGAGGAGCAATTGGGGGTTGAATGTGGGAAGGGAGGGGAGATACAAGGCACTGTAAGAGTCCATTACATAATTCTCTACAGCTGTTAATTACCTACATCAGACCTGGACATGGCCGGTGGGAATTCTGGAGATTTTCGGGTGGGCCGGGTCCATTGCATTTAATTTTTTCGTTATCAATGTATGATGGGCCGAAGTTGAAAAGGATGATCATTGCCCATTTCTACCTGGGGCAATCTCGGAGCTAGTATCCGAACCAAACTGACACCTATTGAGGGTAAAATATGATAAAGTTGCAAAATAATAAAATCAAAGTTGGAGTTAGGATATGTGCCGAAACTTTAGGATTTCGTCACATATAAATTTATATAAATCTAGTTGTCCACTCCATCAGCTGTGTAAGATATATAAAAACAAGTTTCATTAAAAAAACATAAACGTATAAATAAACGTCTTGGAGCAACAACGTGACTAGCGACACTTTTTACTAAATTGGGATTTTCCCATCAAATGATACCTAGCTGTATGCAGTTATTTCTGGAAAATTTTTAGTTATATTGTAGAATTGCCATGTTTCACCAAGTCCTTTAAATAAAAGATCAAATATAATTAAATTATTTAATTAAAAAAACAACCCATCAGTACAATTTCAACATAATGCGACGCGCAGAGCCATTATAATATATATACTTACCAGATAATGTTGCACTTAAATCGAAATCTGCATGATTTTTAATATAATATGCAGGTCTTTCAGCAGTTTGGGGATTTCTCATACAAGAAGAAACTTTTATTGCTCTAATTTAAATTTATCCATAAGAAATAAGTATTTTTTTTTTAATTACAAACCGAAAAGCAAACTTTATGAGTAGCACAAAAATATTGCGTTCTTTTTTCATCAGAACCAAAACATCACACTGCTTTCAACACTATAAACATCACTCATCTGAGACCACCACATCAGTTGAAGATATGCCAAATCTTCCTACAAAAAGTAATCATTTTCCCATGAAGTTTCTAACACCCCATTCGAATCAGGTATTTTCCATTTTCTCATAATTTATACTCTAACTCTCTTGTATCAAATGACTTGTGGTTGATGAGTGCCAAACGTAGCTCTTTAGGGTAAAGCTACCTGAGGGGTTCGCAGTTTCAAACGGATATACTATTATACATAATTCCACGTGGAAAGATGGTACTGGTCTGGTATATAGAATCCAGAAGCAATTACAGATGAGAGCTCTTTGGTATATAGTACATTAAATAAGTCATCCCTACTTCATGGTTATCCTTTATAGTTATAACTGGAGACAACTATGGCTGTAAATATTTATTTTTCTTTTTGAACTAAGAGGTCAATAGAAAACTTCTGGTAGGCAAGTGTTGTTGCCATTAGTGTAAACATGTTTCCTGGGGGTAATGAGGAATTTGATTTGTGTGCGAGATAGTTTATGGCCCTGCGATAAAGAAGATGTGAACAAAATAGAAATGAAATTAACATTTATGTTTTAGAAGATTTTAAACATTTGTTTTTTCTGGTTTGATAATTGAAAATTATATTTTCTGGTTATTAGTAAAATACGAAATTAGAAAAAAATCTTGAAATTTCCCAGAGGGGGCAATGCCCCCTCTGGAAAATTTCAGCGGGGGGCTGGTGCCCCTGTGCCATAATTCATTCCATTTTTCATTCCATCTCTCATTCATTATTTATTAAAGCCATGCAAAAGTTACAGCAGTATTTACAACCAAATGAGTGGGGACTGTACCAATATAACTGGACACCATTCGCGGCATCCTTCGCCCTTTGTCAGCATCCTCCGTCCTGCAGGGTGAAATCACATCCCTCTGAACTTGACCACTAAAGATAAGTGATACACACCATAAAGGTTTTCATTGTTCCCCATGCCTGTGGTGAACATTAATTTCTCCCCAGCAAAGCCCTTAAAATTCACACATCAGCGATTAAATTTGAAAAACTAGCAATTAACGAAATCCTGATTCGCCAAACTCCATAGATATCCTATCCGTACATATTTCATCGAATACATCTGTTTTATATTTTATATACTTCTAACTCCATAGTTTTTTAGTATATCTATGCCAAACTCTGTTATAGCCTAGAATGGCTTTTTTCCTAAGCAATCCATCCTATGGGGCGAGAAAAATCTGTCAGCAACTACCATATTGCTACAGCTCTTAATTTATTGTACTTGTAGACAAGAATAAGTGGAATCCGCATTCCTATCTTCTTCCTCCTCGTGATCACCAATATGTTTTGATACATGCACTGGCACAACACATTGTATCTGAGATGATGATTCTATCCTTTGCCTACACCAGTGCCCTGCTGAACTTTGCACATTGTACTAATAGGGCTTTCATCATTTTTACAACTGTCTGAAATTTTAAAGGGTTTCCAAAAGCGGATGTGCAAACGGAATTAAAATTGCTCGTTAAAATTTAAATGGTGAAAGAAACTCACACCCGTTATTTTTGGCTTGTAAATTTATTTATTGACTAAATATCTTTTGATAATGAGTCCCTTTTTGAGATGTATTGTTACCAGTAATCATCAATAGTTTTGTTTTCAAATGCTGTATCATCTTTTTCCAATTGTAAAACTTTCCACTCATTCAATAACATGAAATGGCATAATTTTTGCAACATTCAATACATCTCTGTAGCGTTTAGCCTTTGTTCTTTCTTTTGGGTCCAAAAATCTAAAACTTTTAAGTGATCCATTTGATAAGCAAGTCTTTTCCATTACATGCAGTACTGTAATAATTTCAAGCTTCTTTCAGAAACAACAACTTATCATGTTCTTTCAGTTTAGAAAGTTTGTCTGTGACCTCCTCATTAATGACAAGTTCTTCAAGAGGAAGTATATTACTAACTGTGAAGAGTTCATCAAGATCAACTTTAGAAAAATCAGTGATTTTTCTAATAACAGAAGTCTTCAAAACACGAGCTATGAAGATCTGAAGAACATTCTCTATTTCTTCATGCAATTTGTGGATCATGGGAGCTTGACACTGAAAACGTTGTGTGAACTTTATGAATAGTTCTGATGATGAGAAATAATGAAGTTCAGCTTTTATCAAAGGTTTCCGTAAAGCACTAACAACAGCCTTGCAGGAGTTGGATTGAAGAACAGCCGAATTTTTTTTAGAAGTATGTGCTTAAGGAAATAGAACTAAATAATGTCCCACTGCTCCGAAATCCTGTTGGCTGAAGGCCCCAAGGTAAGGCACTTTGTTGTTGCACGTTTCAAAAATATTTGTGGTGTGGAATATTGAATTTAGATTGGACTTCTTCAAATTCTTCCCTACGGGCAGGGCAACCATCAAAATAATGGTAAATTCCGATTAGCAGCTCAGAAGCTTCTTCACCTAAACTTTCCAATTCCTTTATATATGCATTATGCATTGTGTGGATGTTGCAGGTATCTATGTTTATAAGTCTTGTTCCTCGTTTCTCCTGGACATTACTATCGAAAAGTCTAAATACATTTTTATTAACATTAGGTTCGTCTCATCCAAGCATTAGCCATCTATATTGTGATAAATTAGCCTCAGAAAGTGCTTCACATAGTATTTGATGCAATGTTTCACCTTTAGCTTTACCTAAAAAAAAGTTCTGAGGTGTCATGTCGTTATACCACATTTGCTGTTATACCAAAATGTGATTGTTATTTGCAGCTCCTTCTTATCTTTAACATTGGTTGTTTCATCCTAACTCAATGTGTAGTAGGATGAACATGCATCTTCTAACATGAGTTCCTGAAAATAAAGAGCCAGTCCATCAGTGATTAAGTATTGCATTTTCTTAGGTGAAAGAGAAAAATGTTCAGGGATACTATTAGTAAACATTTTCTTAAAAACATCCTGAATATCTTGTGATGAATCCACTGAATAAAATCCATTGAATTGTCGAAACCCAACTACAAAAGTGTGATTGCACGTGAATAACTGAAACAACTGAAACCCAACAACCAAACAAATGAAAATTATGTACAAATATGGATAAAATCTACATTTTCATCCAATATAGTAAAAAAAAAGGTTGAAAAAGGTGATAAAAACTGAAAAAGGTGACAAAAACTGACCAATTTTAAAAAAGGTGACTAAAGGTGAGAAAGGTGACTGACTCCTCACCCTGCATTATGTAATGTGGCCTTTTACGGAAGGTAGCACGCTGCCCTTTTGAAATCCCAGAATGGATCCTGATGCTAATAACATGATTCACACTCTAACCTTGAGCCGATCTACAGATGTCCATATTTATATCTGATGTATAAGTTAACTCTAAACCTTAGTCTCATTTTGGGGTTCAAAAAGTCGAAAGGGAAAATACGGTATTTGTTTATGAAATGTATCGTATATATATTCGCTTGTAAGTTGACCCTCCTACTTTCAAAGAAAAAAAAATCCAAAACTCATGTATAAATCGATCCCAAAAAGAGGAATTTTTTTTTTCAATAAATCATTAAAAAACACTTGAAAACTAAAAAAATATATATGTATAACATTAAAATTTAATTTCAATAATAAAAATTTCATCGAAACCCTTTAAAGTCCAATTCTAAGCAAGTAGGCCTATGACATATAAGCATTGTCTATCGTCCATTTTGGGGATGTCATTCTCGTGTGACAAGCTCCAGGCATTATTCTACCCCAGCATGCAGCATCCTCAAAATGGATGGGAGACAATGCTCATGTGTCATAGGCATAATACAGGTAGCTCGCGGTTTTCCATCGAGGTTTTTCAAACTTGCCAAATTGTTTAAAAAACCATTGACGCGTCATGGAAATATCAGCAATCCCATCTACGCCCATGTCATAAAAATCACTGTCATTGTCATTTATAAAAAACCCATAATCATCTATGCCATCAATTATTAAAGTAAAATTCATTACTAAAGCAATATTCTCTGAACGATTTTGTGACCATTTCTCACAGGTATCGTATCTTTGTCCCAAGTGTCCTTGACTCACCACGCAATCAAAACAATACCTGGCTTCCGCTCATCATTTGAGCCAATTTTTTTCTTAACTCCGAATTGACTTGAAGCAGCACATTTGTTATTAGATACACTCTTCAAAAAATGAAACAAAAGAACACTTTCAACTTAAAATCCCATTATAGTTTTAAACAATCTGTGTAACGGAGTGTGTAGCTCTGAAAAGAGCCATTATTTTGTCGGAGACGATCAGCCATAATCGGAGAAGCGAGAGATAAACATCGAATGTAAACGAGTGAGTGTAACAGTTGTATGTGTATTTTTTTATGACTTGATACACTGGTAGTCGTGAGTATCGGGAAGGCAGTGACTCCCAGGAGAGTTTTAAAGGGCAGAAAAATTCAGAGTGCATGATTGTGTACTTACTACAGCATCATTTTAGGATTGGATTGCCTCATGGGAAAAAAGAACTGTTAGATTTATGATTAAAACAACATTTTTTTTAGACTCCGTGTATAAGTCGACACCCCTACTTTGAAGCTTTTATTTTGTCATAAATTTCTGGACTTACACATTAGTATATATAGTAATTCAATATAAATAATCTTACCATGTTATTTTACATCTGCGAATTCGTCAGTCCGATAGTTAAAAAAAGACCCGGAAAATTTGAATAATGTCTGGATTTGAGGTTGTATTGTAATTTAAAACTAACTAAATTAGTAAAAGTTAGTCAAGAATAGTTAAAAGTTACCATGAATTTTATATATAATATAAAATAACATTATCTTACGTGAATATCTTGCTTTCTCTTTAGATTCTTTTGTTCCTTCCGATAATGGACGGAATTTTATGAATGGATGATTCAGATGAAGAGCTTGATTTGCTGCAATAGATTACAATATTATTTTTAAATTCATCTATATTTAATATTACACTAGCATGTGCATGGTAATTACCACATAGTAAACATTTAGAAATAGAGTTAAAAATTATAAAATATATAATACTTTGAAACAAAAACAACAAAAAATATGCAAATTATTTTGAGATATAGTTTAAATACTCTGGAACTATAGTTTTGATACTTTGCCTCACTAGTAGTGAGTAAAAACTATTCCTTTATGGTACATTATTATGTTGTATATTTTATCGAATTTTGAAGAACAATAACAGTATAAAGGAGATAAATTTTTCTATAGGTAGGAGATATTTTAATGTCCAAATCTGCATTCAAGGTCAAACTTAAGAAAAACAATGATGTGTGCTGTTTTTAAATGTAATACTTCTTTTATCAGCATAAACAGATAATTCAAGTGTCATGTTGAAACGATGACTGCCAAAATTAAAGCAGTGTCGAAATGTTTCGATAAATTTAAGGACTGTAGCAGTATATCGAAGTATATCGAAGTAGTATATCGAAGCAGTTAAAAGCTGACCCTCCCTTACACACACACTTTTCTTAAAAAATTATATAATCATAAACTTTAGTCAACTTAGAGAATAAGAACATTTTTGTGCCCACAATTAATTTTAAATTTATATTGCAATGTAAAATGAGATTTTAGGATTGCTATGGTTCAAAAAACTCAATGATTCTAAAAATGTCCTCAATGGCAATAACATCAAAATTGTACATTTGTAAAGTAGCAGGCTTTATTAAATGATGTACACCCAACTCTTTTTTTATACGGTAGACATGTTTGGTCCTCAGAAATTCGTGTAAAAAAAAATTGTGTAAAATAAGATGTTTCCTATAGGAAAATTGGGGATACGTTCCATGTTATCCGAAAACCGTGTAAGATGAAATAAAGAACTATATTTAGTTTAAAAACTGTGTAAAAAAAATGCTGCAAAACTGTAAAAGTTCTGATATGCATACGAATGATATATACATACATATGCAATTTTATTGAGCAATAAAACTTAAAATTCATAAGTAAAAATAAGTAGTGCAAGCAAAAAAAAAGGAATCTGTTAATCCAAAATTAAGAATAGAAAACTTAAAATTAAAAATAGAAATAAAGAAATAACATAATTATTCATCGCTACTTGATAATAACGGCAATTGTTTGCGACGAACTGCACCAAAGTCATTATCATCACTAGAGATATCCACATCCGTCAAGCTCTTTAATGGAGACTTTCGTCCGGTAATATTGCTTAGAACTGTCGAACTACTTTCCGAAAGGTCTTGAGCTGTCGACATTTTTATTAAAAAATCTGTTATTGACAGTTGAACTTTTGGTTTTTTAAGTTCTTTATACAACTCTTGATACCCAGCCAAACAATTCTTCATATCTCGTTCGAATTTTAGGGCACGTTCCATGTTTGGATCAATTTTTAAAAAATGATTCACCATACATTTTCCAAATGTTAGACCCTCGCCAATTAAACTAGCAGTTAATTGACATATTTCGGCCTCTTCCTCGTTATCGCTATTATGATCCTCAGTACCTGATGTCCATGTATACTATATGTATTATGGAAGAGATATCTTCGTTGTGCAGTTGAATGTTGAATTCGTAACTGTATCCTGCATACAGTGCTAGCTCATCAATGGAACAAGGGATACAGTTAAGCTTTGGTTTAACATTCAAGATAGTCCAAGCTTCTTTCAACAAAAGTAGGAAATATTATTCTTGCATGTTTTTAGTTTATTACTTTTAGGGAAGTATGCTTGCGGGTCTGATTAGACAAAAATTGACAAAAATATTGCCAAATTAATAAAAGTGTCGCCAAATTGATAGAAATAAGACTAAAACAATAAAAATGATGACACATCGATGAAAATTCAATATCTTGAGAATAATATAAGAATCGACTATGAGAATAACCTATTTCTCCGGCAGTAACGCTTGGCAAAACTCTGATGATAAATTATTGCCAACTTGCTGAGTTTTTTTTTAAAAGTTGCTAAATTGATAAAAATGACAATAAATCAATGGAAATGATGACTAATTTATGAAAATTCAATATCTTGGAAAGAACATAACAATGCTGTGCAAATTTTTAATTCCATCATATGACGGGCATACCTCCTAGTGGAAATGATAGTCAGTTATCAACAAGATCAGCGTGTAAAATAAGCAGTATCGCATCACGAAACGCGAAACAAAAATGAAAAATTGCTAAGTGAATTCAGAATCGCATCGCACATAATTGCGACACTATGTGTTTGGGGCTTGCGCGATATGGCAATTTCAACATTGTGATATATTGTGATGTTAATCACGTGAGCAACGCATGTGACAAAAAACTGAACAGCAAGGCGAGGCAGGTAAATAAAAAACTGAATTGTACAAGCGTACAATTTATGCGAGAAATAATTTGGTTTGGTAAAATATTTGCTTATTTTTAGTCGCGCTATAAAAATATAAAAGATATATTGCTCTGATATGGGATATTTCGAAGATGAAAATAGATGCAAACTGATACTTTTGAACTCGCAGTGATGCACGGAACTGAATTGTGAAGTTTGAGCATTTCAAATATAATAATATATG
Organism: Amaurobius ferox; assembly: GCA_951213105.1. Classification (NCBI taxonomy): domain Eukaryota; kingdom Metazoa; phylum Arthropoda; class Arachnida; order Araneae; family Amaurobiidae; genus Amaurobius; species Amaurobius ferox. Next base: position 203,111,583 of record OX578133.1, on the reverse strand, counting down.
AATTTATGAGGTGACTGACCTCCGTATTTCAGCAGTTCTCATAATCACCTCGCCATAATTTATAATGAAATATGGCAGTTCCCATAAATTCGCACATTTTATGGAAACAAGCTCTTAATATTTTTAAGGACTGTACTCTGTTTCTTAACCAAACAAAAGAAAAATAGAAATAGAAATAAAAAAAACTTAGTAAATAAAAAAATCAATATAAAACTCACCGAAAAAAAAATCAATATAAAGCTTACTTGATCGGGAAAAAAAATCTAGATACGACAAGCTATTTCTGATGTAGCCACCATAATAATCTTATTTTTCCCACTCATCTACGCATTCATAAACTATATCCCACCCCCTAACTCCTTTTCCTATACGCAACCATTAAAGTTGCTGGAAGAACGTAAACAAACGTTCATGATTCCTCTAAGCGATGTTCAAAACCAAATTATTTTTACTTACTTCGTTTTCGGGAATAACTCACGGCATTCTTTCAGCAGAAGTCTTCATGCAAATCTGGATATCCGACTCATACACAAACTCATTTGCATATTTGAGTGATGGGCCGGAAATCATTCCGGAAGGTACCGATCCAAGCACATATAGGAAGTTCGGTTTGGAAGAATCAGTAGACCGCATAGGACCGGACCAGGCTTAGGCATGGAGTAGCGAACAAAGGAGAGGTAGCTCGATATTGATCAATAAATGATCAACGGAAGTAGAGATGATGAGAGAGTTAGAATGTACGGTAATGCTAGTAATGCATTAGTATCGAAATTACGAATGTGTTCGCTATTGATCTGCTATTAATCATGTTAGTCACGATGTTAAAGTATTTCATTTTACCCGGTGATTTATAATTTTTAATCGTATTCAGAAATGTGCTATAAGTCATTCTAGTCATCTCAAAAATGTGCCAACTTTCAATCATGTTCCAGTATGTGACCTATGAAGTGGTGGAAAAACAAACGACATACAGTGCATGGAAAGTGACTTTCGAAACTGAACTTCTTAGCCAATTTTTTTCTAACTTCAAAAACCTGTACATATGTTAACAGCTGCATGCTTGTTACAACCGCAGCTAGCCTATACTACTAGGCAAGACTCTGACATTTTGAATAAAACGCCGATTTCGTTTTCCTGAATGGACACTGTCTTTATTTTCACTCAGTTTGCTATAAGTAAAGAAAGCTTAACTTTAACTACATTTACCCTGAGTGGAAAAGATGTTTAAATTCCAGAACTAATATCATTACTGCACGGAAGAGCAATCTCCCTGATGCATCTATTATACACATTCCAGTCAATAATTTACATCCTTTTGCAATCAAAATAAAAGTAAAACATGAAAGAGCTTGGAATGCAGACTATTAAAGTTGAAAGCCACTAAGAAAGTTTCTTGGGTGATCAAGACGAATTTTATTGTTTTCGTATTGTCTTCCGTATGTACATTTTTTCACAAATTTATTAAAAACTATTTATTTGTATGAAGATTATATATTTTTCTCAACTGTGGTTTGAAGTTTGAACATTTGGTATATGGGAATGAAAACAAAGTATTAGTTTGTGTTGCCAGGTAACTTGTTAAAACTAGCACAAGACTAACCAAAAATTCCAAAAAGTTATATAAAGAGGCAAATAAACAAAAATTAAAAGATGTTTTGCAAAGATATCCAAACGGAAATAATAATCAAAATAATAGTGGAAAAGACCAACTCCCGATCAGCATCTTAATGCTTGGGGGTTCCAGGGGTCGTACTTGTCCTGAAATTCCTGAAAAAAATATTTGTGTCCTGAAATGTTCTTATTTTTTACGTGCCATCTTGAAATTCCTGAAATTTTATGTATCTCAAAGGCAGAGATGACTATTACTATGGATTCTCCGTATTTTCTATGGGAAATATCCTCAAGTTTGGTTTGGAAGAATCAGTAGACCGGGTAGGACCGGACCGGACCAGACCAGGCTTAGGCGTGGAGTAGCGAGCAAAGGAGAGGTAGCTCGATATTGATCAATTAATGATCGATGGAAGTAAAGATGATCAGAGAGTTAGATTGTACCGTAATACTAGTAATGTATCGAAATTATGAATGTGTTATTGATCTGTTATTGATCATGTTAGTCACGATGTTAAAGTACTTCATTTTATCCGATGATTTACAATTTTTAATCATTGATGAGTCATTCAGTAATGTGTTATAAGTCGTTCTAGTCATCTCCAAAAATGTGCCAACTTTCAATCATGTTCCAGTATGTGACCTACGAAGTGGTGGAAAAATGAATGACATACAGTGGATGGAAATGTCTACTAGTGATTTTCCAAACTGAACTTCTTAGCCAGTCTTTTCTAACTTCAAAAACCTGCACATATGTTAACAGCTGCATGCTTGTTACTGCAGCTAGCCTATATTACTAGGCAAGACTCTGACATTTTGAATAAAATGCTGATTTCGTTTTCCTGAATGGACTCTGTCTTTTTTTTCACTCACACTTTGCTACGAGTAAAGAACGTTTAACTTTAACTACATTTGCCCTGAGGGGAAATGATGTTTAAATTCCAGGAAGGTTATGGGCCAGCAAAGACAAGAAGATTATCCGAAAAGGATAAGCCCAGGAAAGCTGAGTCTAATTGATGGGGCCGCCCATCGTAGTGAAAGCAAATTCAGCTAAAAGAAGTTGAAAAGAAGTTCTACTGAATCATGGAGCCTGTCGAAATGCAGTTACTCACCAGAGACAATTATGCAACTTGGAGTAACAGCATGGCCTTTGCCCTGAAAGCCAAAGGCTGTTATGGATTCATTGAAAGTAGCGTTAAACCCATTGACGAAACAACATCCAGACGTGACCAGGAGGAATTTATCCGTCAAAGTGACAAAGCTCTATCTATGCTTTTTTATGGACTATCGCCAGAATATCAAGAGTTGATAAGCATTTTAGACGATCTCACTGATACATGGGAAAAGTTGAAAAACCATTTCGAAACACCAATAAGAGCAAACTTAGTGCGACTACTGGATGAGTTCTTCAATATCTGTCCGGAAATAGACGAGCCGATTGATATATTTAGTGCACGTCTAAAGAAAGCTGTTTCTAAACTAAAGAATGTTAATTATCCTATAGAGGAACTCTATATGGCTTTTCAAGCGATCCGGTATTTTCCAGATGTTTACCAAGGTATTATATATTATTCAGATAATATACCGGTGGCCGGACACTGATACTGTTCTAGAAAAGATACAAGCTGAACTTTCTGCTGAAGAAGATCGATTGAGGCAGCAAAGCCGGGACCTCAATGTAAGTGTAAATTCAGCATACTCTGTATCATGTAAAAGTAAAAATGTTTCTATAAGTAATTCATTAAGGAATTTTCAGACTAAGCCTAAAGTTTAAAAAAAGGCACAAATAGGACCTTGCTACCTATGTAAAAAGATAGGTCATTTAAGAACTGCCCTTAACTTAAATTAAAAAATATGTCTAGTATTGTTGAGTTAAATGCAAAAACAAATATTGAAACCAGTTTTGCTAAGGATCCCATTGTTTCAATTCGGTCATAGATACTGCTGCCTAGCATCATTTCTGCAACAACAAATCGTTGTTTTTAAATTACAAAGAAGATACTTCAATGTCGCTGGCAGTAGGTAATATCGAAAGCCCAATTGAAGCTACCGGAACGATCAAAATGTATGTTATTGTAAATCATAAAAAAAAAATATCATTCTGAACGAAGTGATGTATTCCTCTAAACTACGTCGTAAATTTCTAGCGGCTTCAGTACTAGAAGATAGTAATTGTTCTTTTCATGGGGAAAAAGGGATACTTTTGTTTTTTACACCAAAAGGTGAAAAATATTTCTATACTAAAAGTAAATTGGGATTGTACTTTTTAAAGCCCCAATATGAATTGGATAGCTTAAAGGAAATCAGGGATCAAAAGGTTAAGAATAGCAAACCTGAAAATGAAGATAGACATAATGATAGTAAACTTAAACATCTAAAAGTTAGAGAAACTAAGGTAAATACCAAACAGATTTCAAAAGGTGTTAAACTAAGATCCGATTTTGGAAATTCTAAGGGATTTAAGAGACAAATCAACGAAAAATTTAACATCTATAAAAGTAAGACGATTAGCTCTTTTTCTGAAACTAATGTTAATACCAAACTTTGACATAGTAAATATTGTCACCTTTATGTTGATTATATGTTTCAAACAAGTAAGGTTTCAGCTGTAAAGGGACTTCCTAAATTTAAGTTCAAAAATTAAACTGCAAACACTGCAAATCAGCTAAAACAAAACAGGTACTTTATAAACCAAGAGGTAGGATAAGATTCACTAAACCCTTAGAACTGTTACACATGGATGTGTGTGGACCCATGCCAGTATAATCATTAGGTGGAAGTAGATATTTTTTATCGTTCACCGATGATTATAGCAGAAACATTTTTGTATTTTTTCTGAAACAAAACTCTGATGTATTTAAGGTATTTAATGAGTTTCAAATTAGAGAAGAAAGATTGTTAAATAGAAAAATTCTACGTATAAGAAGAGATTGTGGCATGGAATTCTACCATAATAAGTTTAAAGATTACTTAATCAAACATGGCATTAAAGCTGAAAGTACTCCTCAGAAAAACAGTGTTTCCGAGAGATTTAATTTCACTGCTTTGGATTGCCTAAAAGTAATGCTTAATGAAAGTAAGTTAAGCGAGACGTTATGGGCAGAAGCAATCTTGTGTTCTACTTACGTCAAAAATAGAATTAATGATAAATTTAAAACTAAAACTCCACTAGAATTTTATAATGGTACGAAACCCTCAGTAGATCACTTTAAGATTTTTGGTAGTAAAGTCTATGTCGGAAAACCCAAACAAGCAAGAAAAAAGCTAGATATGCGAGCCCAGGAAGGGACCATGGTGGGTTATGCTATGGGTACTAGAGGCTACTGGGTTCTGTTAAAAGAGGATTCGAAAGTTATTGAAACGAGTAACCTCCGGTTTGAGGAAAGTATCGACGCAGAGGAAAGTATCGACATAGAGGAAAGTATCGACGCAGAGGAAAGCATCCTGGACCCAAATGGGGATAATAGAAACTCCACTACTGTCACCTTTCAGATAACCCCAGATCGCTATTCTATAGGCTCTGATGAGGAATGTTTGGATAGGAAATCGGGTGAAAAAGCAGGTGAGAGTGAAGACACTGACAAAGGTTTATCCGAAGACAGTGAGGAAACGGACTCTCCTGCTGATTCCAACCTAATTCCCTGTTCAGATATCTCTTGGGATCACCAAGCCATCCCCCAAGAGCTGACGGTAGTAGAATAGATGTATATTATTACATAAGGGGGGACAATAGAAGAAGGCTTAGATCCCATAATGATGTAAGAAATATTGTAAAAAGAATAATATACAATTTAATCAAAATCTTTTTAACTTTAGAGAAAAAAGAAGCAAAATAGGGACAAAATGGGCTAATAAACCAGGAGCTAGTAATGAAGAAATTAATACTCCTAAAAACTACAAAGCCGCCCTCAAATCACCCCAAGTGAAAGAATAGAGTAATGCCATGACTGAGGAAATTAATGTTATGAAAGAAAGAGATATCTGGGAGTTAGTTCCTGCACCTCCTGCAGAAAAAATAATAGGCAGTCGATGGGTTTATACATTGAAAAGAACCGCAAATGGGGAAATACAAAGATCTAAGGCGAGGCTAGTGGCTCAAGGGTCATTAATTTCAGTCATTAATTTCAGTCTGATGAGGTTATTTTTCACAATCTTTGTCAGCATGCTAGGTTGGATGCATTTTCAATTAGACATAAAATGTGCATACTTATATGCCATGTTAAAATATAAAATTTACATGAAACAACTGGAAGGTTTTACTAAGTACAATGATTACGTATGTTTGTTAAATAAGGCAATTTACGGATTCACCAAAGTGGTAGGGATTGGTTTATGGAACTAGATTCCATATTCAAAGAACTGAAATTTACAAAACTCAAAAGGTGTATTTGTAGCTACACAATATGATCAAAAGTATCTGGACACTTTGGTTGTTAGATTGTTTTTTGAATTTCTAAAAAATACTTGGCGAAGTGTTCTGTAACTTTGGTGCTGTGAAGAACATGCCTGAACGCACACTTTTCAATAAAGTTTCGGTGACTTGTGCATTTAGGGGACCACCTAGATATTGAAAAAGGGAGAAAAAATATTTGAAAATATTATGATATAGGGTGAACAATATTCACCCTATATCATAAAAAGCTGTAAATGATTTGTAACTTTCACAAAATAATTAACTAGCTTTGTTCAATGTGTATAAGCATTTTCATAAAACAAAAACGTATAGTCATGAAGATATAAATGCTTCTTTAAAAAATAACATTTTTTTTGTTACATGTCTTTTGCTTATAACATCCATAGATTTCAATCAAATTTCACGAAACTCACAGAACATTTGTCAATGTCCAAGAAAAACATATTTCAATTGAAAATTAAAGCATTGAATATACGATGAGATTTAAGCATTTGAAGAACTAAATTTTTACTGCGCAGGTGTGAAACATAGCAATAGTTTTCTTTCATGATTTTGTAGTAAATATTGTAGGTCAACTTCTATAAAAAATCCACTGGAATATCGTGAAAATTCACAAAGATATTGACGATATAGTGATCAGTTTTTCTCTGACTCTCTGAAAGTATCTGTATTATAAGAGGGTTTCCACAAATTGACTTTTTACAAATTCATCAGACACCCCTGTTCTGAAAATGAACTAGTCCAATTTTATGCAAATAATGATCAAAAGTCTGTGGACATCCCTGTACGTGGTGGATTCTGCAAGTGATATCAAATTTCTAGCTATGAAACAAGTATAAAAGAAGTCAGACAAGTTAACAAATTATATTTCAAAGCCAGAAAAGTAAAATGGGAAGAAAACGCGAGCTAAATGAGTTTGAACGTGGTGAAGTGATTGGTTGTCACAGCTGTGCAAAATGTGTTCGTGAGATTTCTGTCATGTTACGAGTGGCCAACTCCACCCTAAATTATGTTATCGTGAAATGGAAATGTACAGGCACTACAACTGTGCATGCATGCCCTGGTCGACCATGCATGTCTAGTAGAAAGCGACAGCAGAGTGCTGAAGAGAGTTGTGAAAGCTAACTGCATGCAATCGGCGGTTTATTCAAATAGTTTATTCAGAATTTAAGGAACCCTCTGAATGCAACGTCAGCACAATGACAGTTCGTCGGGAGCTGCGAAGTCTTGGTTTTCATGGGCGAGCAGCTTCATATAAACCAAGCATTACCGCAACCAATGCCAAGCTTCGCTTACAGTGGTGCAAAATGTGCAAAAATTGGAGCCTTCAGCAATGGCGTCAAGTGCTATGGAGCGACGAATCATGGTACACTCTCTGGCAATCTGATTGTAGAGACTGGGTGTTGTTGTTGCTGAGACCCAGACCGTCTGACCTACCAGAAAGGTGTAAGGTAACTGTTTGGATGGCCAGGAAATGCCACCCAATTTAGACCAGAACCCAGTGGGGGAGACATCCACAGGGACCGTACCCTCCTTCCCCTACAACCAACCTCTCAGAAGGACTTATGGACCCACATGTTTAACGTGATCGTACTCAGCGGTAGAGTCTGGGTGTTGAGAATGTCGGGTAAATGCCTTTTACGTGACGTTATTGTGCCGCAAGTTAAGTTTGGTGGTGGAAGCATAATGGTTTGAGGCTGTTTCTCATGATTCGGAATTTGGCCCTCTTATTCCTGTGAAGGGAACTCTGAAGACGGAAGGATATCTCGACATTTTGGACAACTCCATGCTGCCTGCATTGAACATTGAATTTTAAAAATTATTCTTTTTATTTGCTTTTATATATATACTCAGTGCTTAAACATTTATGCTTATATATATATATATATATACAGTTCGCGACCTCTTATCCGGCGTTCCAATATCCGGACTCTCCCAAATCCGGAATACGGCAAAATAATGTCAAATTCTGCGCCAACATGCGATTATTTGCTAAATATTGCGCCAAATAGCGATTTTTTGTTTAAAATCCCACCAAATGCTTTTTTGCTTTAATTAGCAATATCAATTCTAAAAAATGCATTGAAACCTACTATTTTAGAGGGTTTGAAATAGGACGCACAAATCACTCACGAAATTCAAAATTCCCGCGCAGAAAAAAATGCCGCGCACTCACAGCCGCTGATTCTTCTTAAATTTCGGAAACAAACACGAGGAATTTTCGCGATAGCGAATGAAAGTATTCCATGGATCATGTTTTTTCCGAGAAGTTCCACCATTCCTCTTTTCTGGAAAACATCGGAAGTAGCACCGTTTTTCCCAAAAATTTCCTAAGCGGCTGCATCCGGCCGTCACCCCCAATAGTAGCTCTCGGAGGTGACGATCCGGCACGGGCAAGACCGTCACATCCACGGCGAGACGCGTCATTCCATTCTTCACTAGTTTCGATAGGAGCCGCAACTTGTCCGTAACTAACTCCTGTATAGTATAATACAGGAGTTAGTTACGGACAAGTCGCGGCAAGGTGCTTTTTTAATGGTGTTTTATTTTTTTCTGGGTGTATAGGGCAGAGCACACTAGGCACAAAGGTTTCGATTTTTCCGAATTCGTTACATTTTCTTTTCTGATTTTTGTTCCGGGACTTTGATTTTCGGTAAAAGTATTCCGCCAAAGAAATGATGTGGATGCAAAATGTAATTGACGAATGCTATCAAATATGTTTAAAATTTAACAAGAATAAAAGCATAATTTTCATAGTGAATATGACATTTTCAGTAATTTATATTAATACACTTTCATTTTAAAATATTTTAACTTTTTCATTAAAATTGTAATTAGAATTCGAATGTTTCTCAAAATTTTACATTCACTTTTTCCCTTGCTAAATACATCTAAAGGCAGTGGCCAGGCCAAAGAGTCATTTTCCAAATTCCTTTCCCACGCACATTTCACATTTACAGGATAAGATTTTCACAGCTGCAACTTAACGAGTATAGTACCAGTAAGCCCCCCTCCCTTCTAGAAACACATGCAAGCTTTACATGCGTAAAACCATAACGGTCAACATTCCTTCTCATGCAGAGATCTTTTTCCCATAAGAAATGCAATACTAGAATGATGCTACACCCCGTCAGGATAAACATGGGCAGTTATCTTACGAAGCCAATAATTCCTGTCAACTGGAAGAAATAACTTGCAAAAGTTAAACCCATTAAACAATGCTACTTCAACAGATTTCACAGATGGGCCAAATTTGCTCCGGAGAGGGGTAAGCAATACTGCAACCCAACTTTTTAGCATGTACAAGACTACAAACCAATCAGAACGACTTTAAGTCCAGGAGTGACCAATTATGTATTTACTGACTACAGCACCACTGCAAAACTTATGGCATAGAGTGAAAATAGTAAAAAAACCCCTACGATTTTTCTCTTACGGAGGTGGCCGGCCTGTGTGCCGGACCAAGTAGGTCCTTACTTTTCGCATGAACTTTGAATTTTTACTTACTCTGGCCCTGTTGTTTCCCGAGAAAGGTGATCTTTCTTTAGGTCTTGCTAGACTGACCTACATGTAGTTAAATTCAATTTTTAGGACTATGGGTCCGATGTTCTACCACCTGTGCTTTGAGCCGTATTTACCTGCACTATGAAGTTCAACATAAATGATGATAGGAAGGCTAAATAAAGCTTCATTTAGCCTTAGTATGATGTGTTACTCCACTATTGCTGATTTTTATCCTTTAAGGATTTTTTAACATCTCCCAGTTCCACTTGGTCATGTCCCAAGACATCGACTTCACTAGATTTCAACGTTATAGGCGACACTGTCTAATTCGACGATAATTTTGTATTTGCTGAAGCAAAAACCAGCCAAAGAAAATAATGCAGCATTTCTGTTTGTGTACTTCTGTTTGTGTACTACAACTGTTCATCGACCCAGGCCAATGATGATAAAAGAGGCCTAGACCATCTACTCATCGCATTCAATATGTAAGTTGTCTACTTCTTTATTCGAATTGACCAACCTCATCATTAAGAACTCTGACATCAATGTCTTTGAAGACAATTTAAGTGTTAATTTAAAAGTAAAAAATGAGAAGTAACAACTAAGATTAACAATAATGCATAATTTCAATTTTAACTCTCCATACTGAACTTGTGAGGAAGACCATAATTTTTTTAAAATAACTAATGAAACTGAATCTTAAGCATTGTAAAATACTGTAATGATATACATATATATTATTGGTTATCCAATTAATGTGTGAGATAGCATTGTTGAGCTTAATGACATTTCTGCTCTTTGTTTTTAATTTACATATATCCATATAATAAATGAATTTTTTGGCCAGTTTTAAACTCTTTATTTTGCCTCTAGTATTTTTGGAATTTATAATAATATCCTTTTATTTCAGCAATTATTGAAGTATAAGCAACTTGAATTAAAAACCTAGCCATTAGATAAATAATCCTGAGTAATAGACCATGTTTAATAAGTATTAGATGAAATATATGGTAATGGCTGTTTGGTATATTCACTTGTTTTCTGTGTCAGGAGTACTAACAGCCAGTACTTCCTGATATTTTGGGTGCTCGTAACCAGTTGAAACTGAACTTAAAATTTTACTTTGCGCTTAGGAGTGCCACTGTTAAATTTAAAACGTCAAAATTAAATCTTGTAATGCATTAGAGAATGATGGAAGTTTTTAAAATTAAGCTTAAAACAATAAAATTATATTGTAAACAATAAATTTAATGGGGCAATAAATGATAATGAAAAAATTAACAATTTAAGCAGGCAATAAGAATATGGACCAGTAAATAACAATTTTGTTTTGCAAATGATAAACAATTTATTAAAATTTAAAGATTAAGAGTGAAACAAACACCAAGTGAAATTATTGATAGTTTAAAAAAGGTAAATGGTAGAATTACTTAAATAAGCATTGTAAATGTATATAATCAATGCAAACTATGAGATCAAGTGAAATTATGGTAAATTAATTGCACAGAGCAGAGTTTCTTTGATTTGTCTGATAACAATTGTGATTGGAATTTTGAAAATAGGCATTTATCAAATAAATGCAGGAATTTAATTGATTTGCTCTGTGGAATTAAACATAAGAAGTGTATTAAAATTGATTTATATGTGACATTTTACAAATCTGAAATGGAAAATTGATTTTATCTTTAACATTTTACAAATTTTAATATTTGATTCTTGTCATTTTTGTTTTTTTACTACTGTGTATATTCTTGTAAATGCATTTTGGGGGTTATAAGAGTCAGATAAGCTTTAAATAGACATTCTTACAACTAACTAATATAGAGAGACAACATGGAAGCTAATGATAAAAATAAGAAAGACAATAATGAATGCGAAAACAAAAAACTTAGACAGCAAGTGCAAAAACTAATAAATTCCATGCAAGGAAATAAGAGTTTAGCAAATATGCCACTCTTTCAACTTCTAAAGAAATTTAACGGAGAAATAGAGGAAGACATTGATTTCTTTTTTCAACAGTTTGAAGAAATTGCTAACATTGCCCAATGGGACAGCAATAACAAATTAATCATTATCAAAACTTTAATAGCAGGCAAAGCACTGCAGTTTATTATCAACAACCAAGAAATTGCTAGCACAATTAATTATGAGGAATTCAAAAATAAACTGATACTAAAATTCAAGAAAACACAAAATTTTGCAGAATTGCAACAAGAATTCCAAGCAATATCTCAGGGACCTAGGCAATCAATCAATGAAATCGCAGAAGCAGTTGAAAATGCAACTGCAAAGTATACAAAATCCCTAAACAAAAATGACTCAGAAATTTCAAAATTCATTGACAACCTAAAGATGACTAAATTTTTGGACGCATTAAGAAATGACATCAAAATTGAAACAAAAAAAAAGAGGACTTTCCACATTTTTAGAAGCATTAAAGATTGCGAGGACAGTAGAGAATGTATTAGAAGAGGAACAGAAAATAAATAACAAATATTTCAGAAATGTTGCATCTAAATAGAATCATAGAACAACAAGATTCCACCAATTTTATTATTCAAAATCTAATAGCAGAGGTAAATGCTCTGAAAACAGTCAATCAAAATCAAAGTGTAAATGCAATACAAGAAAATTTAGGCGAAGGAACCAGTAATGAAGAAAATAAAATCCTCTTTTGTTTAATGTGTGGTCAGAATCACATTACCATTAACTGCCACCATTATAAACACATGAGAAGAGATCAAAACAACCAACAGAGGGGTAGCCAGAACTCATTTAGAAATCCTACAGAGGAAACAATAACAATCAGATGAATTACTCTCAAAGGAGAAATGATACAGGCCAAAATAACACTCAACAAAATTTTCCAGCTAATTCAAATTACCATCAGCAAAATTCAAGAAAAGGGGTACATAATTATAACAATCAGCAAAATTTTTTCAGGCAAAACAATCAGCAACAGGATTTTCCCAGGGGAAGGTGATAAATGAGCACTTAACTCAACATCCCTTTTGTCTTCCAGTGAAATAGGTGCAAGATATCAGAATATGCAGACAAATGAAAATATTCAAAATTTAAGATACACAAAACATAACCTTAAAACTAAATGTGACAAATCTTTTCAAATTGAAAATCCTAGAATAAATAAATCAGTACAAACTGAAAAATGCAAAGTCAATAAAGACACACAAATACTGAATTCCAATATTGATAAAGATATACAGACGTAAAGTACCATCAAAGAAACTATAGCTTCATGTGCAACAAATGAAACCTTATTACAAGTAAACAAATTACCTTTACTACAAATTTCAATAAATAACTTTAAAGTAAATTCAATGATAGATTCAGGTTCCACGATTTGTTTGATAAGTAACAACCTTTTTGAAAAATTAATGAATCAGGAATGAAAATCAAATAACTTTCAAAATGTGTATCTATACATGCAATTAATTCAAAATTTCCATTCAGACATGCCATAGAATTAGGATTTAAAATTAAGAAGAAATATTTCAAAAACACCTTTTTTGTCACAAATGACTCTTGGTACACAAGATATGATGTGATTTTAGGATTCGACTTCTTGAAAATAAACAAAATTATACTAGATATGTCCAGTAATAAATTAATTATGTCAAACTGTGAATTTGAATTGGGAATAACAGAGGAAATAAATAAATAGGATCCAAGTAGATGACAAAATCAGAAATTGTAAACACAGTCCAAATAAAAATAATGCAAAGAACCAGAATTTAGAAACTAATAATACAAAATTTGAGAACAAGGAAGATAGCAGTAACAGTCAAATTATAAATGTAAATAAACAACAAAATTCAAGAAAACAAATTAAAAGTAAACATAATTCAGACAATTCAATTACCTTGGTGAGCAAAACAAAACTTGAACCTTTTACTACAGAAATTGTGGAAGTCAAGAGCAAGAAATCAATTAAAGCAAACACTGATTTTTTAAGGGGGAGTCTCACTCATTGACTCCCTATACTATCAATGCAATTTTATAAAAATGAGCAGTAATAACAATATACTGAATATGAAAGTCTGAAATTTACTTTGCTTGTAAAATACGCTTTCCGGAATCTTCTAATACAATTAGAACAATCTTTATAGTTAGTAAATATATTAAATTAATTTTCAAAAAGGCATCTTTCCTAATTTTAGATTATTGTGTGGTGGTGCCATCTAGAAATAAAATCAGTATGTTTTAAAAATCGCCAATTGTTTAACTAAGGTATAGCAACCCACTATATCGGCAAAGCAGTAATACATCGGCGAGTTCATTCCATCCGAAGGTAATGGGTATGGTAGGAAGTACAGAGGTGGAAGTTTGCCTAGGAAGAGTCGAGTCATTTTCACTTTGTTCCATCCCTCCCGCAAAACGGAGTTCTTCAACTTCAGAGAACTTGTGTTTCTGCTTTTTGCAGTACTGGGGGGGGGGGGGGGGGCTATATTCTTGCGCTAGCCTACGGTACTGGGAATTGGATCAACATATTCCTTTGGTATATTTTTAACGATAATAACATAATAGATTTCTTCCCATAGCAAACTTTATACATAAAAGAACATATTTTTACCGATTAAAGAAGTGTTTCTGTAGTCTGAAATTAAAATTAATTCGTTAGTTACAGCATAAATAGTTTCTTTCAGAAGCAAAAAATACCCTCCTTCTTCAGACAAGAAGTTCTTTGCTGGTGTGGTTGCTCAGAAACTGATTGATATATTCAATCAAATGTTTATGCTGTAACTAATAACGAAATATTTTTAATTTCAAATTATTTAAGACAGCAGGTTTAGTGAATATATTTTATGTTGCTATACAGTGCTATTTCATCAGTTTTAGCAGTCAATCTCTAAATTTCAACAGTATCAAATAAAATAATATTCAGCATTAAATTTCTTTTGATCGTTTAATAAGTCAAACTAAATAGTTAGTAAGTGAAATCTATATAATAAAAGGCAATGTCTGTCTGTGTGTCTGTCTTATACACTATACGTTTCGCCACCGCGCGTCGGAGAGCTACGAAATTTGGCAATCGGAGACCTGGGGGGGAGGGAAGGGGACACGTGAAAACCGATTTTTAAAATTTTAATTTTTTTTTATTTATTTAATGTTTTATGCGATTTCGACCGTTTTTTGCCCTTTTTTCTCCATGATCCAGACGTCGTAGAAAAAAACAAATCACACCATCGGAAAGAGCACACAATTGCGAGTAAAAATATATCAATTTGAAATCTGAAGTTCGATTCTCCCCCGCAGAAGGAGGGAAGGTGGTGGGTGGGGACGTCAAGGTGGAGGTGATGTCACGGTTTTGAATGGAGCTCCTTTACTCCATATAAATTATTATATTTATATTTTAAATGATGGAACGATATGGATTTTTTAAATGTATATTTTAACTTTTGGATATTTTAAATGGATATTTTAATTTTATGGATATTTTAAATGATGGAACAATGAAACAATGGAATGAGGATGATGGAATTAAGCATATGGTCATTTTAAATTGCAAATTAGCGCGCGGGAAGTTAGCGGTAGGCCCGGGTTCGATTCCCGCCACTGCCAAAACTGCCGCCGTGTTTACGTGGAATACGATCACGTTAAATATGTGGGTCCGTAAGTCCTTCGGAGAGGTTGGTGGTAGGGGAAGGAGGATACGGCCCCTGTGGATGCTTCCCCCACTGGGTTCCCGTCTAAATTGGGTGTATATATAGAAAGTTATGGAGATTGTCGCGAAGGGCGCGGCAGCCCAGTGGTTAGCGCGGGGGAATTGCACTCAGTAGGCCCGGGTTCGATTCCCGCCACTGCGAAAACTTACGCCACGTTCACGCAGAGTACGATCACGTTAAACATGTGGGTTCGTGAGTCCTTCCGAGAGGTTGGTGGTAGGGGAAGCAGGGTACGGTCAAAATTGGGTGAATAAAAAGAAAGTTATGAGATTGTCGCGGAGGGCGAAGTAGCCCAATGGTTAGCGCGCGGGAATTGCACGCGGTAGGCCCGGGTTCGATTTCCGCCACTGACACGGAGTACGATCACGTTAAACATATGGGTCCGTATGTTTTTCCGAGAGTTTGGTGGTAGGGGAAGGAGGGTACGTTCCCTGTGGATGCCTCCCCCACTGGGTTCCGGTCTAAATTGGGTGGCACATCCTGGCCGTCCAACCAGTTACCTTACACCTTTCTGGTAGGTCGCGCCAACGAGTGTGCCACGGTTGGAATTTGCCACGATCAGCATTTTCAAGGGTTGCGAACAGGCTGGTCGCCAAAGGCGGCTAGTCTATATAATAAAAGGCAATGTCTGTGTGTCTGTCTTATACACTATACGTTCAGCGACCGCGCGTCAGAGAGCTACGAAATTTAGCAGTCAGAGACTCTGGGGGGTGGGAAGGGGACACGTGAAAACCGATTTTTAAAATTTGAATTATTTTTTTTGTTATTTAATGTTTTATGCGATTTCGACCGTTTTTTGACATTTTTGCCCTTTTTTCTCCACGATCCAGACGTTGTAGAAAAAAACAAATTACACCATCGGAAAGAGCAGAGAATTTCGAGTAAAAATATATCAATTTCAACTCTCAATTTCGATTTCTAATATTTTTTAAAGATTTTAAAACAAAAGTCACTTTTGGCTCAAAAAAACGATTTTTGGTTTTTAAATTCTCGCATAGTGAAAAGTACTCATAATTTCGACTAATAATTTACATTTTTAGAAAGCTGAAATATCTGGCATTCTTACAAGTCTAATTTGGTCCAGAAATAATGAAAATTGCCTTCAGGATCGCAATTTTAAAGACGCCATGATTTTAAATTTGTCGGCTACCGGCTCAGTTCTTCAACGGCATTTTCCCCCCATCCGCAGTAGTTTCTTCCCCGTCTCCATGGAGACCGCGCTTTCGGTTTTAAATGAATTAAGAGCCTAGCATAAGTGTTTTATACATCGGGCGAAATTATTATATTTATATGATATTTTAAATGGATATTTTTAAATGGATATTTTAAATAATTTAAATGATTGAATTATGGTGGTTTGAATTGTGGTGAAGTATTTGAAATTATTATATTTATGGATTGGTGGAACGATATGGATGATTTTTTGATTTTAAATGGATATTTTAATTTATGGATATTTTAATTTATAGATATTTTAAATGGATATTTTAATTTTATGGCTATTTTAAATGATGGAACGATGGAACGAGGATGGTGGAATTAAGAGCCTAGCATATGGTCATTATAAATTTAAATTAGCGCGCGGGAAGTTAGCGCGCGAGAATTGCACTCGGTAGGCCTGGGTTCGATTCCCGCCACTGATGCGGAGTACGATCACCTTAAACATATGGGTCGATAATTCCTTCCGAGAGGTTGGTGGCAGGGAAATGAGGGTACGGTCTCTGTGGATGCCTCCCCCACTGGGTCCTGGTCTAAATTGGGTGAATAAAAAGAAAGTTATGGAGATTGTCGCGGAGGGCGCGGTAGCCCAGTGGTTAGCGTGCGGGAATTTCACTCGGTAGGCCCGGGTTCAATTCCCTCCACTGACAAAACTGCTGCCGTGTTCACGCGGAGTACGATCACGTTAAACATGTGGGTCCGTAAGTCCTTCCGAGAGGTTGGTGGTAGAGGAAGGAGGGTACGGACCCTGTGGATGACTTTCCCACTGGGTTCCGGTCTAAATTGGGTGAATAAAAAGAAGGTTATGGAGATTGTCGCGGAGGGCGCGGTAGCCCAGTGGTTGGCGCGCGGGATTTGCACTAGGTAGGTCCGGGTTGGATTCCCGCCACTGCCAAAACTGCCGCCGTGTTCAGGCGGAGTACGATCACGTTAAACATGCGGGACCATAAGTCCTTCCGAGAGGTTGGTGGTAGGGGAAGGAGGGTACGGTCCCTGTGGATGCCCCCCCCACTGAGTTCCTGTCTAAATTGGGTGGCACTTCCTGGCCCTCCAAACAGTTACCTTACACTTTACTGGTAGGTCGCGCCAGCGAGTGTGCCACGGTTAGAATTTGCCATGGTCAGAATTTTCAAGGGTAGCGAACAGGCTGGTCGCCAAAGGCGGCTAGTATTAAATAAAATTTTAAAATATATTACTTTTCTTATATACATAGTATAATATATATGAAAAGTATTGTGAAGGGGTCGAAAATTCGACCTCGAGTTTTCGATGGGAGCACGTTTCAAGCATCCCTGAACACGAATCCAACGTTTTTGAGGTGATGTATATGTGTGTGTGTGTGTCAATGAGTCTGTGGAGATGATATCTCACGAACGAATGGAGCGATTCGAATGAAATTTAGTACAAAAATTACAATCCGTGAATACTGGAAGCCTATTGTTTTTAAACGCAGTCTAATGCTCAGAACTCCCCTAAATTTTCGAGTGAAATTTTGAAAAATCAAAACCATTAATAAAGTGTTATGCAAATAGTTATTTCTTATGTAGTTTTTTATTAAAAAACAATTAACACAAACTTTAGAACACTAGCATAAACCGTTCTCGAGATATTGCACATTTTTCAAATAAATTTATCAAAAAATTATTAAATATTGTGAAATATGTTCATTTTTAACACTTTACAACAAAGTTGAAAAGTGCTTATGACTTGGTTCATTCTGTCTGTCTGTCTGTCCGTTAGCACGATAACTGCCGTAAAAATGACTTAATCAAAATGAAATTTTAGTATGTTGTTCAGACGGTCTGTAGGACCTATGGGAATATAAATGAATAATATCACCCAATTGGTTTTGGATTGAACGCGGGTTGAAAAAATGAAATACATTGAGCCCTATGGGACTTAATTTTTCAAACATTTTTTAAGCGGATTCACAAATTGCTTCGAAATTTTTAGGTAATATTCAAATTGTTCCATAAAATATATAAAAAAAAATTCAGCGAAATATATTCAGTAGTTTTTTAAATAAAAATTAAAATAATAATAACACCTCTTATATGAAACGATCACGTGACCACGATATGAAAGTATCACGTGATCCACTTCAAAATGATATATGGCATCCATCTTGTCTCAAAATTGTGATTTTTAAAGTTCTTTTTATTTCATATTGAGTGTTGTATCCGTCCTAAAACCACTTTATTTTGGTTTAAATTCTGTGCATCTACATACTAAATCAACACAATTACAATATGTGTTTAAATGCTCATCAAAATTTGATTATTTCTACAACGAAGCCTATTTTTCACTTATGCAAAATGTAAACAGCAAAATATGTAGGATGAGTTGTATAGGAATTGCTGTATTTTTTTTAACGCAAAAGAATTTAGCTCATGGAGTCTGCATAGCTGATATGAAAGAAATATTCATTGACTTTACCGAGAGAAGGACGATTTTTTGCGAAGAAGTTTTAAGCATAAAGTTAAATTACTTGCAGCTCCATGATCTTAATTTTTAAATAAAATAAATTATTATAGTATTGTGATGAATGACATGAATGGGAAATTATTTATGAATGAAATGCTGCTTTTTTAGAGAGAGCCAGGTGTGTTATTTTTTCTATGACGTCATTTGAATGAATTTCAGTTGTTTTCGATGAAGTTTTTAAATATAATAAATTATCGTGGTATTATGATACTTCTAAAATTATTATCGAGTAATATATCACATTTTAGAGATGTTTAAACTAGGCAATTTATATTTCAATGCCGTCATTTGAATGAAGTTCATTTTTTTCGATGAAGGTTTAAGTTTTCAAATATAAAAATCAATGTAGTATTGTGAGAAGTTTTAAAATATTACCGAGGAATGTATTGCATTTTAGACATGTTTAAATAAAATTGCATTGCTGTTGGAAAGTGTTTCTTAATCAATGCTTTAAGCATGATTGATCTTTCTTGTTCATATATAATATCATGTGATAAATTGGCTGATATCATTCTCGTGGATCTAGCTCGTTCCATTGATGAGAAAAGATACTTTGGGTAATACTTTTTTATTTGAAAGCCAATAGTCATTTATTTGCTATAAGAATAACTTATTTTTCCATCCGTAATGCTTAGCGAGATTTTGCTAACGAAGTCAGCGGAATATCATCAACTTGACGACTTTTCTATATATTAACGATAATAACGATAATACAGTTAACGAAAATGTCGCCAAATTGAATAAAATGATGCTAAATCAATGAAAATGACGACTCATTGACGAATACTCAATATCTTGGAAAGAATATAAGAATCTACTATAAGAAAAACCTAATTTTCCGTCTGTAGCGTTTGGCAAAATTTTGGTGAAGGATTTGTCGGAATATCTCCAACTTGCTGACTTTTTAAATGTTGCCAAATAGACGAAAATATCGTCAAAATTGCAAAAATGACGCTAAATTAATGAAAATGTCTCCTAATTGATGTATTAATTAATAAAATATTTTAATATATGGACTCTATCACTTATGGAGGATGATATCCATATTGATAATTGTTTATACGTATAGAGTTGTGTGAAATATAAGTTTATTGGGTACTTTGAAATAGTCTTGCATGTTGTCCTTTCATAAAATCGCCAAATGTACAATTCAAAGTTAAAAACACAGTACCGTGGAACTTATACATTGTTTTTTTTTACTGTAAAAAGAGTAAATTCATTGCATTATATAAGGAAAGTCATGTGCTGCTCACATCAGATATTTTTACTTTAATTTTGCATGAGGATATCTGATTTGAATTAAAACTAATTTTAATTGTATATTATATGATATTGGCAATTTCTTCAAAAATAATCTACTACTTTTTTGGTGGATCTATTACATTGATGACATCGCTCACTACAACGCTTTTGATATAATTTCAGAACTAAGAAAAAATCCTTTCATAAATTTTACTCTAGATTGTGGGATAAACATTTTGACTCTGATTCAAGGATTACCATTCCTAGTTGGCAACATATAAATAGAATCAATCTATTTGGAATAACATATTACAGAAAAATAGATGTTCCTTTCATATATTTTCCATACAACACATGATATATGTAAAGGGAGTAAAAATAAAAAAAAGACCATTCAATATTGATGGATCCATGCGTTTTGTGCATCCAGAAATCAACTACTTTTCCAATGATGTCTGTGTATATTGTCTGTCTGTCCGTCTGTAGACACGATATCTGTCGATCAAATTGAAAGAAACTTGATGCAATTATTTCCACTGAAAGTCATCAGAGGCTTTTTTATTTTCAGATTGATCAGGCCATCAATTTGACGTCATTACTATATCTCCTAGACGTTTTACTCAGTGGTGAATTTACTGTGCAAGAATGAAGATTAAGTTTCCGACCCCGGTTAAATAGATATCCCCCCCCCCCCTAATCCATCGTTTTCAAATTTTTATGCAAATTACTTTTATATAAAATTTTAAGAAGTTAAAAAAAGATGTTTGAAGAAATGTAATACATAAGATTTGGCAAACGCCTCCCCCCCCTCTCCCAATTTTCTTCCTGCCTACGCTACTGAACAATTGCTACACTCAACATGTTCAATAGTTTTTGTGCTATGCTACACATCGTGTACACAGCTTTTTGTACACTGTTACTTATCCGTCAATCAAAATTTGGGTATAAGGTATGGGTTTTCATAGAAATTTCGTATTCGAAATTTTGATGATAAAACACGTTATAACAACTCTTGAACATATAAAACAGGTGGGCTCTAAATGTCTTCGAAATGTGTTCAGAAGTTATAGAAATATACGTATCAGTCTGTCAAGATCTAAGATATAGTTTCGAGATATTTCGTATTTGAGATTTTATTGAAAAAACACGTTATACAAACTCCTGAACACATTTCAGCTGCAGTCCTATGAAAAGTGATTGCGGGCCCTAAGGCTATGGCTCTCCCCCTAATCAGACCGGATTTTAGCCTCTTCTCGTCTGTCCTGTTTGTCTGACCTCATAAGATACCATTGTTCGTAGATAAATAGACATCTGTCTTAAAGTCTTTAAAATGTGTTCAGGAGTTATGGAAATATACTTAATCTAAGTATAAAGGATTGTTTTACTAGATATTTTTATTAAAATATACGTTATACGAACTCCTGAGCATATTTCATCTGCAATCCCATGGAAAGTGACTGCTGACCCTGGGCCCCTCCCTGTGAGCAGAGCCAAAGAGCTAGAATCACGATTACTCATTGATTACACCTCGAAGAGCAGAGCTGACTTCAGCCTCCTCTCGTTCTTCCTGTTTGTATGCCTGACCTTTTGCTTATTCGTATATATATAGCACAGAGTGCCTTCGTCATGTGGTGTATGTCTGATTATTGAAAATTAAAAAAAAAAATCTAACTGGCCAGGATTGAAATGTTATGTTTTTGTGGCCCTCCTTCCAAAAGATTAGTTACAGGAAAAATAGTTTAGTCATATTTGAGGTTGCTGATCAGCGGAATTTATCGATAGATTTTATTTTCAGCTATGCAAAAATATTTTGAATTTTCGATGGAGGGGGGGATCACATTGTACGAAAGTGTCTCTCTCTCTCTCTCTGTGTATATATATATATAAATAAAAATTGAAATATTTTAATCAAAAACTATGCATAAACTACGGAAAGTACAAAAAAACCCATCTCTAGCATATCTGTCACAAATAAGTAACTATAGACCAAGACTAAGGATAAAAATAGAAGGTAACTTATCACTATAATGGAAAGGGGATGAGGGGAAGATGAGTATACAAAAATCATAATTAAGAAGGTATATATATACATAAATATATATAAAATAAAAAAGCAAACACGGCAAAAATGAGAAAAGGCAATAATAAATAGCTCAAAATTGAAGATCAAGACATGGAGAACAATCAACTGAAACTACACAAAAAACGGTGGTTAGTTCGAAATTGCATTCTCGCCAGGACAGCCATACAAATTCGAATTAAAACCGATAGAATAGCCAGTTTCTGACAATTGCGATAATTTACCTATGGACACCATTGGAACTGTCTACTGGCTAGTGGAAGGACAAATAATAAAAACAAAGTGAATTATATATATATATATATGGCCCAGAATGTAGCTGTATCATGGGTCACAATTTAGTGAATAGTAAACTAGCTACAGCTAAAATGTTCAATTTTGCTGGGCTTTATTCTAAGAGGTTAGGGGAAGGAGGGTACGGTCTTTAGTTACCATCCCCATTTGATTTCGGTCTAAACTGTGTATAAACTGTGTTCGGTCTAAATTTTTGTATTCGCACGTTACAGGGACTCCTGAACACATTTTAAACACTTCCCTATATTTGACCAATCATAAAATTTGAATTGGAGCACTTGCCATTTGATAAAGCATTTGTTAGTTTTAATTGGGACCATTTCACTTTTAAAACATAGGACCAAAATAAATGGAAAAAATACGTTATAAGTATTCCTGAACACTTCCCTGTCAGTCAAAATCGAAGTATAAGGTAATGTTTTCCGAGATATTTTGCATTTGAGATTTCGGTGAAAAGTATACATACTCTTGAACACATTTCATATACAAGCTTGTGAAAAGCGATTGAGGTCGCCTTGGGGCTAGGGCCCCTCCATAAATTAACCTGGCTTCCATCTTTTCTCGACCGCCCTGTTTATATGTTTGACCCCATATGCTACCGTTCATAGAATTATCATTGTTTTCCATAGAAAATAACGCTTTAATCGAATTCTTTAAAATTTGTATTATTTATTTGCAAATTATATTAAATTAATATTTTTAATTATTTATGGAAGGAATATTAAAATATATAGAATTGCATATTTCACGTTTTTATTATTTTAATATACATGCATTACTATATTCTTTAGTAAGCAACATCGCTCGAAACAACGAGTTCGTACCATAAGCATCCGAAGCCGAACTGAATCCCAAAGCCTTCACCACTCATGATCCCAAGTTATTTATTCACAAAGGGATCTTCCCTGACCCCCAGGCACAGGGACCAAAGCCTTCACCACTCATGATCCCAAGTTATTTATTCACAAAGGGATCTTCCCTGACCCCCAGGCACAGGGATAGGGTTAGTAAACTTGTTTCTGAGAATTCCCAGAAAATACGTCACCTCCTCAATAGCGGAAATGGGACTAATCTTTTGGCACGCTTTGAATGTCGCCAAGAGGCAGAGGTAGATAGAATTGACAAATTATCGCTCTTCTGTAATTTTGAACGGATTCATGTCTAAATACATTGCGCCATCTAGTGATAGCGAATCAAAGCTTAAAACACTGAGGATTCCTCTTAATGGAGCCTTATGTTAATTATTTAGACACTGAATTAGAAAGAGGTATAATTAAGAGCAATAACAACAAAATATTCATTTTTATAACTAACAATTCAAAGACACCAGTGACTGTAAATAAAGAAATAAAATTAGCTAAGATTTCAAGAAATTTTAAAATTGTTAATAATTCACAAAATAATGAGATGAATACAAATATAGAAACAGTCAATAGCTTAACTCATGAAGAAATTTTAAAATTAAGAGAGGAGCAATTTGCCACAGAGGACTTTAGAACTTTGGAGCATGTAGACCATAGTCAAAAATGAGCAGTACAGGACATGCTAACACAAAATTCAGCTGCCTTTTCAAAAAATTATGGCACTTTAGACTGTACAGATAAAGTTGTACCTGAATTTCATGTATTAAACCAGTATCCTATTGAATGCAAGCCTTATAAGGTACCACATTTATTAAAGAACATAGCATTCAAGGAAATACAAAATTTTCTTAAGAATGGTATAATTGAGGAAACTACCAGTAATGTAGCATTCTCCGCCTTATTTATTAGAAAGAAAGACTCAAGTAAATCTGACAAACATGAGAATCAGAAGCTTAGAATGACCATCGACTACCATTAACTCAATAGTTATCTGGTAAAATACCACTTTTCAGTAGACCAAATTCACGATATACTGCAGGAAGTGTCAGGCAAAAAGTTATACTGTGTTCTAGACCTTAAAAGTGCATTTTTCCAAATAAAATTAAGACCTATCGACAAAAATCTCCTGAGCTTCACCACCGAATGGGGTAATTTCTGTCCTACTAGACTCCCGTTCAGAACTACTAACAGCACTAGCTACTTTGCAAAATTAATACATAAGTGCCTGGGTGATATTAGAGACAGAGGAGTAAGATATTTCTTGGACGACATAATTGTCGCAGGTGATACTTTTCAACAAGTACTTGAAACCTTACAATTAGTGTTCGACAGGCTGATATCTTACAACTTGACCCTCGACCCAAAGAAAGTGCAGCTATTTAAAACAGATATAGAGTATCTGGAATTTAAAATCAATAATAGAGGATACTCACTTTCAGACAAAAATATTCAAAAGATCCAAAGCTTCCCTGTTCTAAATTCAACCAAACAAGTAAAAACTCTTTTAGGAATGACAAATTATTTCAGAACCCTTATTGATAACTATGCAGGTATTGTCCAACCTCTAGTAAATTTAACAAAAAAAAGTCAGAAATTTATTTGGTCTAAAGAATGCCAGGAAGCACTTGAAAAACTGCAAAATATAATTTTAAAAGAACCAATAGTTAAAAATGCCAATTTTAAAAAACCTTTCTTTCTAATCTGTGACGCCTCATTACAAGCCATATTAGCCATTTTGTCTCAGGAATATAATGGACAAATGCACCCTGTAAAATTCTTCTCGAGAAAACTCAGAGATGCAGATTCTAGATATCCCAGCATAAAAAGAGAACTCCTTGCAATTTATAAGGGAGTGAAACATTTCCAGGATTACTTGGTCGGTGCAGAATTTGAAATTCAAAGCGATGCAAAGGCATTATCTTATCATTTAGAATTGGAAAAAGCTAACAATATAGAAAGCAGATGGTTATTATTCCTGCAATTTCAAAATCAAAGTCAAGTATATCCAAGGAAAAGATAACACCGCTGATTACATGTCTAGAGAAATATTTCTACAAAATACAGTGAATGAACTGATTAATAATATTTTTGAAACTGAAAATAAATTAAACCATGAGAATATATTAAAAGAGCAACTACAAGATAAGAAATTAAGTAAAATCAGTAAAATATTGGAAGATAATGCAGAGAACTCAAGATATAACAATTACAAAAATGACCCTAATGATAACCTATTAAAATTTAAACTTTAAACCAATAGTAAATCACCAAATGCAATTAAAATAGTAATACCAAGAAATTTACAAAGAATTACTATATAAACTGGTCATATGCCCACTTTGGCATAAGTAAAACATATAACAAAATCAAAAGACTTTACTTCTGGAGTGGAATGTTCTCCGATACCAAAAATTTCTGCCTAAATTGTGAGAGATGTCTCAAATTTAAATCTAAACAAATCAAGAGACAAGAGATACAGTTACAGAATAAAAATATACAAGTAGGAGAGCAAATAGCCATAGACTTAGTAGGGAAGCTGGTGCGATCATCTGGTCAGCACCATTACATTGTAACTATTGTTGACCACTTAAGCAGATTCCTAGAAGCAATTCCTGTTGGATCAATAACTGCACAGAGCATTATTAATGTACTTGCAAACTTTATCGCATGGTACGGGGCTCAAAAAGTCTTGATCTCAGATAATGGAACGCAGTTTACTGCTAAGGAATTTACAGACTTTCTGAAGAATATGAATATTTCCCAACATTGCAGTAGCTTAAATCACCCAGCGAGCAATGGATTATTGGAAAAATGTCACTACATACTCAAGAATTCCATTGCATGCTTAGCTAATGAATCTTTAGACTGGGACACACAACTTCTAGTTTTTAAAAATGAGTATAATAACTCAAAACACATTATTACAGGCTATACTCAACAGGGTTCATACTCTTGCAAGAACCCACTTCCAGGAGTTTTTAAGAAGTTTTCCAGGAAGGTTCGAGCATTTTTCCAGGAGTTTTTCTACACATTAAAAGTAGAAGCGAAACCAAGATTCTACAGATGTTTCTCTTTCAGCCATGTAGTTTAGTTTTATACCAACTACACCATTCTGGCCATACAAAAAATTGCTTGAATTACAATGCACCAATTAAGAAAAAGTTTGCCAATTTACATTCCATAATTTATTAAATATCAGTAATGGAACAGGGTCCATTAACAAATTTATTCTTAACCATGTCTTTTAATAATTTTTTAAATGAATCCAACATCAACTTGGCTGGTATGGTTGGTAACCAAATATTTTGTTTTCCATTTCTCCATATATAATTTCTTTGAAACTCAATGGGTTCTTAGGGAGGGGGGATATGACCAACAAATCTTCCACCTTCAGCAATGCCCCTGCTCACATTTGCTTTATACTGCTGTATATTGCTGCTTTTTATTTTAACAAGATTTATATGAATAATGACTGCTTATAGTTTCAGTAATCTAGACAGGAAATTTTCATTCAGTAATGATTAGAGTGGTTCGATTTGCGCTAAAAAAATTATATGAAATGTTCAAATTTTTAAACGAAGCAAACAAAATATGAATATATTAGTCTTCATTACTAAACAAAAAATAAATTCCAAACTCCTTAATAGAACATGCTTAGCTTAAACTAAAAAATAAGTAGGAAACAGAACATGCTTAGCTTAATATAAAACAGAATATGCTTAGCTTAAACTAAATGTATTTGTTTATTTATTTTTAGCCTGCTCTAACTCAGGCTTTATTTTTCATGTTTTAGGAAGAAATTATTAAAGAACATTTGACATGGTTTTTATTTTTTTAAGTAATAAAAAAATGTAATGTGTCTGCACTTAAATTCAGTCCCATATTTTCTAACAATAGAAAATATACATTTAGAGACAACATTGGGAGCAAATAATATTGCTTTCATCACCAGATAATATTAAATTCTTCTGGGCAAATTGAATTGTGCAATCGCACTATTTATGTAAATAAATAAAAAATTAAAAAGTAATGATTAAAACATTAACCTTAATAAATAACCAAAATGTGAAAATAAGCTAGTTTTGCCAATCTAATGATAGAGGATGGAGATGGATAGAAAAGGATACTTGTGGACTCACAGGACTACACGAGAATTCCCTGAATTGCGCAATTGTACTGAATATGTCAAGATAATTATAAAATTAACAAGAATAATAAACCAAAACATAAAGATAAACAAGTTTTGTTAATTTAATGTGTAATAATTACAGGATGGAGATGGATAGAAAAAGATACTAGTCAACGCTCGGCAATGTACGCCATACTACCGGAATTACGCAATCCCTCTATTTATAAGAAAATAATTAAAAAATTAGCCTTTATAATTAACCAAAATGTGAAAATAGGCTAGCTCAGTTCATCTAATGACTAATATTTAGAGGATGGGGATGGATGGAAAAGGATACTTGTGGACACCCAAGACTACAGAATTCATTGAATTGCGAAATCATACTAAATGTGCCAAAATAATTAAAATATTTACATGAATAATAAACTAATATATAGAAATAAGCAAGTTTTGTCAATTTAAGGTGCAATAATTACAGGATGGATGGAAAAAAAAAATAGGATTTTCCCGTAATTTTACGGGTTTTTCCGCAGTTTGTAATATTGTTCAGAAATAAATAAGAATTACGAAAATTCCGTAATGATTAGCATCTCCGTATTTCCAACATCAGTATTTGTGCACTATTGTTGGTTTGGTGGCGCCACCTATTGATTATATTATGAAATAAAAGATCGTGATGTCGATTTTCCAGGAGTATTTTTCGATTTTCAGGAGTTTAGAGCCAAAACGAATAAAATAAGGCATTTTCAAGGGCCCTTATAAGAAAAATCTAAATTCCAGGAGTTTTGAAGGATTTCCAGGAGGCATATGAACCCTGACTCCAGCACAAATTTTTTTTCAACCGAGAAGTAAGAACACCTTTGAACATGCATATGGACACTAAATTTACTAATTTAACCTTTAAGCAATTTGTAGAAGCCAAGAAAGCGCACCAAGAAATAATGCAAAAAGTTTATAAAAAATAAGGCAGAAGCTAATTCAATGCAAAAGAAATATTTTAAACCTGCAAGAACATATAAACTTAAAATTGGTGACATTGTATATCTAAAACATTTTATTCCAGCAGCACCCCTAAAACCTAAATTTTCAGGTCCATATACCATAAAAACAATTGTGAGGAATAATAACGCAATAATTGAGAATGAAGCGAAAATAATAAAAGTACATTTTGATAAATTATTCCTAGTTCCTAAAATTAAAACACATCTAAAGGAAAATACTGAAGTGGATAAGTAGAGCTTAAAAAGTTGGCAAACATCTTTAATATGCGACGACATATAATAGAGATTTTTGTATTTCATGCTGGCGTGAATTGCAATAATAAGATTTTTTTTTTTCTTTTGCCATAGTATTTTTGCTTAAATGAGTCTAACTTTAGTAGTTAACTTTGGTGTGTGTGTAAAATTATTTACTAAAAGGAAAATCATAATATGTAATTCTATGAAAATTTTCTTTAAATTCAAGGCTTCCCTTTACAAATCACCACCGTCACTAAAATTGCACAATGCAATTTTTTTTTTTTTTTGTACAACCACGACTTTATTTTAACACCCTTTTGAGATTATAATCTCAACCCTGACGACATACATGCACTGATTTCACTGGGAACTTCTACCTTTATTTAAAAATAATTTTGTATAGCTGTAGCCAATTAGGAAAATTTATACTTGAGTGATCAACAAGTATCCGCTTGATTCTGTTTTACTAATTTTCTGTGCTAACTGATGCATTGATGAAATGAGTCTGTTGCTGACTGTTAAACAAAATAGAGACAAAACTCAAAATATAATCATTTTCAGAACTTCAACATACACTTTTTTTTCTTATAATACACATACATTCTAGAAACATTTTTTTCCAGAAATTGGTAAAAACGATAGAATCCAGGGAACATAAACTAAAAGTTGTGTATTGAGTGAATACACTGGAAATTTGAACTACTTGATGAGAATGAGCGTTGATGTGTACATATTGAGTGAAAATAAATATGAATAAAAATGATCAAATTTTAAGGAATCACTTAGGATTAACAATGATGAATAAAAAGAAAATGATAGCTATCCATAAGAATGTGTATATAAAGTAATAGTACATGACAAAATACATGAGGAACTACAACTACTATTGTCATTTAATGCATATATTCGATAATGAAAGAGATCGATTTTACAATTTTTATAATGTATATTCTGTGCAACATTTTTGAACATATAATTTTCGTGCAAATTGGAACATATATTTGTGCAAACTTTCTTTAACATACAGTATTGTGCGAGATTTGAATATTTTAATATGCTATTTTATGATATATATATATTTTGAGTATACAATTTTGTAAATAACATTGGTATCTGAAAATTTTGGGAATTTTATGATTTTACATATAAAATAACAAATGTTGTGTGCATAACTTGAATTTTTATGACATGTATTTACCACAAGGGTGTTGCAAACAATTTTTGCAGAGAAGCAAGTGCAATAAGATAGTAAAAGAGTTGTAAGGTCAGGTAAATAGAGACGGTATACTTAGACTACTTAAGCGAATCAACTTACCAGGAAAAACCGATAATTAAAGAATGATTTCGAAATAGAGGTACGATAACTTAAAACTTTCGAAAAGCATAATTCTAGCTTAAAGTAAGGTCAAGCATAACCTAAAAACTTTACCAACTTGCAATATAGAAACTGATTGTGTGCAAGGCTTACTAAAATTAGCAGAAAAACTGATTTTAAAGGTAAAACTTCAACTCTTTGCACCGCACTATCATGAAAAAGCCGTATTCTCCATTTTAACTGCAAAGCAGATTTTTTCTTCCCGCAAGAACTTCGTTCCGCTACCGAAGGGAATTTTAAAGGCCACGTCGAATTTCTTCTCTTGAAAGTTGTGCTAAAATTCTACGCTTCGTTCAATCTTGAACGCAGACAGAAAGAGTGAAGGAAGAGTTTGATTGACAGCCCTTCAACCAATTGGCACAAGACGAAATGCCGGTTTGTCTCCTGGGTTGTCATGGAGATGAAAGACGCTACTTGGGGCACATGCGTTGATGGAGGGAAATTCAATGCGAAGTGATGCATTTTGCAGAAAGATTTCACTGTTTTGGCACTTAGCAAAATAATTTGAGAAGCTCATCCTAGCTTTACAGTTATTTTTTAAGGTTAATGAATTAAAATGTGTTGTTATGATCACAAAAAATAGAAACTTCATAAATATACCATCACAATTTGATAAAAAGATCATATGAATATTGAACATTGAATTTTAAAAATTATTCTTTTTATTTGCTTTTATATATATACTCAGTGCTTAAACATTTATGCTTATATATATATATATATATATATATATATATATATATATATATATATATACAGTTCGCGACCTCTTATCCGGCGTTCCAATATCCGGACTCTCCCAAAACCGGAATACGGCAAAATAATGCCAAATTCTGCGCCAACAAGCGATTATTTGCTAAATATTGCGCCAAATAGCGATTTTTTTTTTAAATCCCGCCAAATGCTTTTTTGCTTTAATTAACAATATCAATAAAAAAAATGCATTAAAACCTACTATTTTAGAGGGTTTGAAATAGGACGTGCAAACCGCGCACGAAATTCAAAATTCCCACGCAGAAAAAAATGCTGTGTGCACTCGCCGCTGCTGATTCTTCTTAAATTTTGAAAATGAACGCAAGGAACTCTCGTGAAAGTGAATGAAAATATTCCGTGGATCATGTTTTTTCCGAGAAGTTCCGCAATTCCTCTTTTCCGGAAAACATCCGAAGTAGCACCATTTTCCCCAAAAATTTCCTAAGCGGCTGCATCCAGCCGTCACCCCCGATAGTAGCTCTCGGAGGTAACGATCGGGCACGGGCGAGACCGTCACACTGACGGCGAGACGCGTCATTCCATTCTTCACTAGTTTCGGATAAATCTCCTGTATAGTATATAGGAGCCGCGACTTGTCCATAACTAACTCCTGTATAGTATAATAGAGGAGTTAGTTACGGACAAGTCGCGGCAAGGTGCTTTTTAATGGTGTTTCATTTTTTTCTGAGTGTATAGGGCAGATCACACTAGGCACAAAAGTTTCAATTTTTCCGAATTCGTTACATTTTCTTTTCTGCGCTTTGTTCCGGGACTTTGATTTTCGGTAAAAGTATTCCAACTTTTTCGCTAGAAATATCCCGATATCGCTAAAGAAATCCTACGCTCTTCAAATGCGATGTGCCGCGCGGAATTCACACTATTTTGCACAATTTAATAAACATTTATTGGAAAAGATGAAAAAAAAGAGAGTCATCAGCGCATTTACGAGAGGATAGAAAGTACGTTTAAGTAAGGAATTCCCGAAATTAATGAGAGTTAACTTTTACCGAAATGCGAGAAAAGTATAGCACCCATAAAATGTCATTCAGGCCCTTCTGATTGATCTCTTTAAATACTTAACCTAAGCAATAAACTTGTCATTTTCTCGGGAAAATCCGTTTTTTTTTATACACATCTTCAATATTTTAAGAAACGTTGATGGAATTCCAAGATCAAAATCATTTTCAATTAAATCCTATTATTTGGATGAAAATGGCTATTTTGGACCGAAAATTGACCCTAGCAAAAAGTTCCATTGCAGTATATTTATGGGTTTAACGTGTTACATTTATTAATTAGTAATTTATAGAAGACAGTTTAGAAATATCGTGAAATTTTTTTTTTTAAATACGATCGCCGGTATATTTCGTTTTATTTTTAAATATTTTCCATTTTTTCAATCTGCTTCCATCCACTAATATTTTTATATTTTTTGTGCTTTTTATGCTGAGATATTATCTTTTAAACATATTGTTGGTGAAAATGAGATATATGTTTAGGATAACGAAATTAAATTTTTTTTATTTATTCAGGCATTTAGAATTATAAGGCTTATTAGAAATACATTTGAAGAGCATAAATTAGAATTTGATATGTTTGCACCCATAGTTGAATATCTCATTTCAATTAAAAATGAACATCCTTCTCATTTTAATTTTAAAGTAAAAATATTTTGAAACATATGAACAAAGGTGCTTCTGCCAAAATATTAGATGAATATGGTGAGGGCCCACTTTAGTTGAAATGTTAAAAAAAAAAAAAGACTTCTAATAACTACCCTGAATAATCAACTTTTTTCAGACATTTTTTTTCTTTCAAAATTTTTCTTAATCAATAAATTTGATACTATAATTACATGTAATTGCATTTTAGTTAATCCATATAGATTGTAAAAAAGCTTTTTTTAATACATTTATGTTTTTAGAATGAATTATAATTTTCTATAACGACATTTGAGGCCATTCCAGTAAGTTTTAGAAAAAGTATTCCGAATTACGGAAAAACCCCTTATCCAGAATGCCTGAAGTCCCAAGCATTCCGGATAATAGATCCTGTACTGTATATACAGGGTGCCCACTTATATCCGTTTCACCCCCTTAACTTCTAAACGGTGACAGTTTAGGCCATAAAGTTGGTGTCTAGGTATAGTAAAAAGGCTATGCGCTACTCGATGAGACAACTTACAATGCCATCTATCGGCAAATTTTGGAATTAGCTGTCCTATCTCGTAAACGATGAAAGATACGTAAAAAAAGTGAATTAGAAAGTTGTAGAGCACTCTCGATTTAGTACGAAAAGATACCTTGCGCACATTAATACTCAAAACAGAATGCAAAAAATGAACATTTGTTTGATTGTGAAGCGAAACGAGAAAAGACCACCTTACGGACTAAATACGATCCTGTGTTGTGGCGCAGGGGAAACGCACGTGATTCGCATTCATGAGGACCATCGTTCTGTCCTCACCAGTTGCGTGTTTTACTGAATGTCTCTACAAACCATGAAAACTTTCTGCTGATCTTGCAAAATCGTCTCTCCAAACACACAGCTCAACTCAACCATGTCTGGTATAAAAATCACATGGATCTTATATATTATGCAAATGAGGATGGAACGTCATACCTGTTCACCAGACTACTACTATGAAAAGGATGTTTCTGCTGGGTTGTACGTTAAAGCGGAGAGTTGTGGCAAAATTTGGCAGTAACGAGTATTGCAAGATGTTGTTAATTTACAGTGAATGTGGGCGTAAGGCAAAATCAGCTGCAAGGCTGTATCGTGAATGTTTCCCTCAAGGCCCGTATCCTACGTGGCAGACCATCTTAAAAGTTGTAAAACGTTTAAGGGAGATGGGCTGCGTGATCAGCCGACCTCGAATTCGTACACCTCGTAATGTAGGACGCAAAGTGCAACCTGAAGATGTGCTAGCATACGCTCTCGCCCATCCTCAGAGGAGCACAAGAATGATCAGTGAAAATTGTGGCCTCTCAAAAAGCTATGTCTGGAAAATCCTGAATGAATCAGGTGCTCATCCATACCGATCCACACCTGTGCAGGGATTGCTGCCAAGAGATGCTGAGAGATGTTACACGTGGTGCAACTTTGTGATGAATAACTTAGAGGTCCACTCAACATTCCTGACAGACATAATATGGACAGATGAGGCATGTTTTTCGAGGAACGGAATGTTTAATAGACAGAACATTCATACTTGGTCGCTGGAAAATCAGAGATATGCCGTCGAAGTTCGACATCAACAATGCTGGTCGATTAATGTTTGGTGCGGAATTTTTAATGACAGGCTCATTGGACCAGTGTTTTATGAGGGCACGTTAACGGGACAACGGTACTTGCAGCTTCTGCAGGATGTAATAACCCACTTTGTTGAGAATCTACCATTGCACCAACTCCTAAATGTATGGTTCCAACATGACGGCGCACCTCCGCATAAGATTTCAAACGTTCCGCAGTACATAATAGACATTCCAGAATCAAGTCATCGGGTATGGTGGTTCCGTAGAGTGGCTCCCGATCTCACCTGACTTGACCCCATTGGACTTCTTCTTATGGGGACACATAAAAGGGAAGGTATATGCGACCCCTCCGCCAACAGTGCAAGATCTTCGACGACGCATTACTGGTGCTTGTGCATCCGTAACACCTGCCATGTTGCACAATGTGTAGCGAGAAATCCAGTTCAGAGTGCAAATGTGTATAGTGGCTAACGGAGAGCATTTTGAGCAATATACTATTGTAAATAAATGATCCTGAAGACAGGGAAGTGTCTCAGTTTCTTTTTTCCACTCTTTATGACATGACAATTTTCGAAATCGTGACCAAACAAATGTTCATTTTTTGCATTCTGTTTTGAATATTAATGTTCGCAAGGTATCTTTTCGTACTAAATCGGGAGTGCTCTACAACTTTCTAATTGACTTTTTTCACATATTTTTCACCATTTACGAGATAGGACCACTAATTCCAAAATTTGCTGTAAGTTGTCTCACCGAGTAGCACATAGCCTTTTTACTATATCTAGACACCAACTTTATGGCCTAAGCTGTCACCGTTTAGAAATTAAAGGGGGTGTAACAGATATAAGTGGGCATCCTGTATATTACTAAAACAATTTATGCTTATTGATGAACATTTTACGATTATTGATAAAATGCAAGAATAATGAATGCACGAAGAGAGAAATGTATGACATTTATGTGATGAATATGGTTGTCATTTGCAATGATAAAGATGTGATATCAGGGACTTCAAAATCTATAAAGTCAAATTGTATTGAAATTGCATTTATATGCAAGTATACAAATGTCAAATGTTCTTCCTCTGGTTCATGGAGGATATGCCATAGTGAATATGACATTTTCAGTAATTTATATTAATACACTTTCATTTTAAAATATTTTAACTTTTCATTAAAATTGTAATTAGAATTCGAATGTTTCTCAAAATTTTACATTCGCTTTTCCGCTTGCTAAATAAATCTAAAGGCAGTGGCCAGGCCAAAGAGCCATTTTCCAAATTCCTTTCCCATGCACATTTCACATCTGCAGGATGAGATTTTCCCAGCTGCAACTTAACGAGTATAGTACCAGTAAGCATCTAAGCCCCCCCCCCCTTCTAGAAACATGTGCAAGCTTTACATGCGTAAAACCATAACAGTCAAAATTCTTCTCATGCAGAGATCTTTTTCTTATATATAAGAAATGCAATACTAGAATGCTACACCCCGTCAGGATAAACATGGGCAGTTGTCTTGCGAAGCCAATAATTCCTGTCAAGTGGAAGAAATAATGTGCAAAAGTTACACCCAGTAAACAATGCTACTTCAACAGATTTCACAGATGGGCCAAACTTGCTCCGGAAGGGGATAAGCAATACTGCACTCCAACTTTTTAGCATGTACAAGACTACAAGCCAATCAGAACGACTTTAAGTCCAGGAGTGACCAATTATGTGTTTACTAAGTACAACGCCACTGCAAAACTTACGACATAGAGTGAAAATAGTAAAAAAACCCTAAGATTTTTCTCTTATGGAGGTGGTAGGCCTGTGTGCCGGACCACGTAGGTCCTTACTTTTTGCACGAACTTTGCATTTTTACTCACTCTGGCCCTTCTGTTTCCTGAGAAAGATGATTTTTTTTAGGTCCTGCTAGATTGACCTACATGTAGTTAAATTCAATTTTTAGGACTATGGGTCCGATGTTCTACCATCTGTGCTTTAAGCCATATTTACCGGCACAGTCAAGTTCAACATAAACGATGATATGAAAGCTAAATTAAGCCTCGTTTTAGGACGATGTGTTCCTGATTACTCCACCATTGCTGATTTTTATTTTTTAACATCTCCCAGTTCCACTTGGTCATGTCCCAAGACATCGAATTCACTAGATCTCAACGTTACAGGCGACACTGCCTAATTCGATGATAATTCTGTTTTTGCTGAAGCTAAAACCAGCCAAAGAAAATAATGCAGCATTTCTGTTTTTGTACTTCAACTGTTCATCGACCCAGGCCAATGATGATAAAAGAGGCCTAGACCGTCTACTCATCTCATACAATATGTAAGTTGTCTACTTCTTTATTCGAATTGACCAACTTCATCATTAAGAACTCTGACATCAATATTTTTGAAGACAATTTAAGTTTTAATTTAAAAGTATAAAATGAGAAGTAACAACTAAGATTAACAATAATGCATAATTTCAATTTTAACTCTCCATACTGAACTTGTGAGGAAGAACATAATTTTTTTAAATAACCAATGAAACGGAATCTTAAGCATTGTAAAATACTATAATGATATACATATATATTATTGGTTATCCATTAATGTGTGAGATAGCATTGTTGAGCTTAATGATATTTCTACTCTCTGTTTTTTATTTACATATATCCGTATAATAAATGAATTTTTTGGCCAGTTTTAAACTCTTTATTTTGCCTCTAGTATTTTTGGAATTTATAATAATATCCTTTTATTTCAGCAATTATTGAAGTATAAGTAACTTGAATTAAAAACCTATCCACTAGATAAATAATCCTGAGCGATAGACCATGTTTAATAAGTATTCAATGAAATATATGGTAATGGCTGTTTGGTCTCTTCACTTGTTTTCTGTGTCAGGAGTACTAACGGCCAGTACTTCTTGATAATAATTTATTGTGATAACCAAGTAGCCATTAATTTTTCAAATTCCTGAATTGAAAATCACTGAACTAAGATAATTTTCTTAGAAACTTAGTTCTTAAGCAGTCATTTAAAGTTAACTTTGTAAATAGTAAGGATAATGATGCAGATTATTTCACCAAACGTATGACTAAGGATAGGATTCTTAAATTTGTAATGGACTATTTAAAATATAGACTTTAAACTTAATCTTTCAAAAGTTTTGCTTTAAATCTTTGAGTTTTTAGATATAATACATTATTATTTACTACTACCTCAATGTACAAAGTATAATTGTCAATTGATTATGAAATTTAGTATTGACGAATACCATAATTTCTTTTGTATTTTATATCCACTATTTTGAACTCTTGCACTTAGCAGTTTAGTTGCAAATGTGTGTTTAAACCAAAACATTTTGTCAAGCTTTTATATTTCTCACGATAATATATATCACTTTTCCTATCCCACAAAAGCTATTTTTGCTAATGTATTTCATTGTGCATGAAGATATGAATCATTTGATGTTTTGATTCAAACTTAATTTATTTTTAAATTGTACACTGTGATTGAATTCTGACACCAAAACATATTATACTTAAATTTCTAATGTAAATTAAAACATGCTTATATTTAAACTATTTTTAAACTTAACTGTTTATTTATAAATTTTTCCACCTTACAAACTATCATAGAGAATTCATTGATCTATATCTCATGTTTATATACATCAAATTCGAATATGTATGTTGGTGCCTACGAGGTACTTTAGGTGACTCTAAGTGGACTGTAGTAACTCAAAGCTGAAAACATAACTTTTATTTACATCAATTTTACAGAGTGACGGAAGGGCCATTGTACATACATGGATACATATAAACGCTTTTCAATTCAAGCCTTTTATAATGCCTCCGGCGCTTGCGCATTGAATACGGTTAATGTTGGAAACTTGGTTCTGTTTCCGTCGCGATTCTCGTTATCGCGGGAACGTGTCTTCATTTTAAGAATGGTTTTACCGTTCCCGTGAACGACTCGTGACGAGAACAGAACATGCCATTCATGCAAATCGCCTTCTCGCCGCGCGCGCATCCTGATTTGCATATAGTGAGGGCGCTGCCGTCAACGGTTGAGTTCCGGAGTGTACCCATCACGGTGTATATATGATAGGACGCATTCTCAGTTACTTATCTCTCTCTCTCTCATGGATCTTTGGATGATCATTGATAGACTGGTTGTCTGATCGATAGGTTGATCGATAGATAGATCGTATGATCTGATGCTTAGCAAATACTCGGTATGAGTATGTTGCGGTACGTTAGCATTGTCAGCTAAGTTGCTTAAACAAAGTAGGAGTCAAGGTTCCGATAGTTATTTCGGAAAGTGCGATAAAATATTTTCTACTATTGGCTCTTTCAATTTTAAAGAGACCAAGTTAATTTTTCGCGGTCTTGGACTCAGAGTAATGCCATGACGTGTGACCTGACGATGGTGGCTTCGTTAACGTGCACGGCATTTGTCGTAATGTAACTTTTTTCTACTTACCAAGGTTATAGCAACTGTACAAGTAACTGAGAGTGTGTGCCTAGTCATAAACTGTTTACAAACCCTTTTTCATGAGCTTGCTAGCTCATTTTGTATATACTGTTTGCTTTGCAACGAATGTTAAGGCCCTATTACACGACAGTATTTGGCACAACAAAACCGTTTGCAAGACCGGTCACTCAACAAATCTAACCTCAACATTTAAGGTTCAAACCTAAAATGTTGTGGTTGAGGAAAATGTTGTGCAAAAATCGACCAATCAGAAGTGCGTAAATCCGAACGACACAGGTGACGTGCCTTTAATGGCGGCCAAGATGGCTGAGACTGCATTGGAATGAGTTAGAATCTCGAGATGGAAAAAATAATAGAACTTTTACTAAATTACAGACACCTGTGGGATATAAAAGAGCTAAATTATATGAAAAATACACACTAAAGAATGCTTTCTGAAATCGTCGGCATAAGACAGGACCTATTAGAAAGGAGGGGCTTAAAGTATCATTGCCGAGCGGAAATGCTGAAGTTTGGCGATGGAAAAATAATAATAGAACTTTTACCAAATTACAGACTTCTGTGAAATATAAAAGATCCAAATTATACGCAAAAAACACTGAAGAATGTTTCTTGGAATGAAATCGGCGACATTAAAGAGGAGGGGGGGGCGTTAAAAAGGTGGGGTCCTAAAGTATCATTGCCGGGCGGAATTGCTAAAGTCTGGAGATCGAAAAATAATAATAGAACTTTTACCAAATTACAGACATCTGTGAAATATAAGGGGTTCAAATTTTAAGCACCAAACACTAAAGAATGCTTCTTAGAATGAAATCAGAGGCATTAAAGAGGAGGGGCGAGTTAGAAAGGCGGGGAGCCTACGGTATCATTTTCGGACGGAATTGCTAAAGTCCGGAGATGGAAAAATAATAATAGACCTTTTACCAAAATAAAGACATCTGTGAAATATAAAAGATCCAAATTATACGCAAAAAACACTAAAGAATGTTTCTTGGAATGAAATCGGCGACATTAAAGAGGAGGGGGGCGTTAAAAAGGCGGGGACCTAACGTGTCATTGCCGAGCGGAATTGCTAAAGTCTGGAGTTGGAAAAATAATAATAGAACTTTTACCAAATCACAGACATCTGTGAAATATAAAGGATTCAAATTATACGCAAAAAACACTAAAGAATGTTTCTTGGAATGAAATCGTCGGCATTAAAGAGGCGGGCAGCTTTAGAAAGGCGGGAACCTAAAGTATCATTGCTGGGCGGAATTGCTGAAGTCTGAAAATGCAGATGGGAAAACACAAAATAATTTTTACCAAATTACAGACATTTTTGAGATATAAAAGATTTATATTATACGAAAAACACACTGAAGAATGGCTTTTGGAATGAAATCACCGACATTAGTGAAAATGGCCCTGTTAAAGAGGAGGAGTCTAAAGTATGATTGACGGGCGGAATTTGCAGAAGTTCGGTAATAAAGATTGCCCTGTGTAATAACACCATTATTCAATCCAAACGGAACCTTTGGGATCTTAAAATCGATCTTTACAGTATGAGAACTCGAAAACGGTATTCCTATGAGGAAATTACGAAGTGAATGCAAGGGGGAAAGAGCTTCCCCCACTTGTTGAGTGAAGTGACGTCACGTTCGTTCTGTGCTGCGTGAAGTGACGTCACAAACGTTCCAAAGCTGTTGTGCGAATGGTATGTTGTACCAAATTGCTGTCGTGTAATAAGGCATTTACAGTGCTTTTATAACTATAAATTACGCACGCAATGGATCTCACAAGAATAAAAGTTGTGTTTGTGTTTGACGAACTTGCTTTTCATTGAAGTACACTTCACAACTGCACATCATCCTCT
Source organism: Amaurobius ferox (assembly GCA_951213105.1). NCBI lineage: Eukaryota > Metazoa > Arthropoda > Arachnida > Araneae > Amaurobiidae > Amaurobius > Amaurobius ferox. Next base: position 203,071,105 of record OX578133.1, on the reverse strand, counting down.
GCTAAATTTCTACTCAGCTAATAGTAATACCAGCACGCCAGAATTATAAGGAAAGGGCAAACAGCGCTAAAATTTCTAAAATACTTCCCAGTCGCCAGCATTTTAGGTTATGGGCCCCAGCATGTTAAGGCCCTAACTTTTATCCTTATAGTGCAGCAAAGCAGCAGTGAAGTGTTGTGAATTCCATCGACGGGGGCCGCAAGCGGCGCCATTTGCATCAAGCAGAAAGGTAAACAGTGCACTCTAGTCACAGTTAAAGTTTAGAGACTATGGAAGTGAGCAACGGCATAGAAGCATTAAACAGGGACAATTACGTCACCTGGAGTAATGAAATTTCTTTCCTCTTAAAAGGAGAAGGATGCTACGGCCATGTCAACCGTACTGCATTGCCAGTCGACGAGTCTACGTCACGATGCGAGTGAGAGGAGTACATGCGCAGCAGCGACCGCGCACTCTCCATCCTTTTTCGGAACATATCGGCGGAATACCGAGAATTACTCGATATCAACGACAGCCCGGCGGATGTGTGGGAAAAGTTGGAGGCGCATTTTGAAACCCCAACGTGCGCTAACCTAGTTCGTCTGTTGGATGAATTTTTCAGTCTTCGCCCGGAAATTGAGGAACCAGTGGATATTTTCTGTACAAGGATAAGGAAAGCGGTCACCAAGCTGAAGAACGTGAACCATCCTGTGGAGGACGTATACGTAGCGTTCCAAGCCATCTGGAACCTGCCAGACGAATACCAAAGTATTATTCAAGTCATCTACCGTTGGAGCGACAAAGACTTCAAGATAGATAAAATTCAGAAGGAATTGTCCCAGGAAGAAGGAAGGATAAGGCAGTTAAAGAGAGATCGTGACAATGTAAGTTCCAATTCATCTGTATACCTTTCTAATGTTAACGCTGAACGTAAAAATGTCACTAAAGTCAAAAAGTATATTAAGGTCATACAACCATGCTTTGTTTGTAATAAAACTGGTCATTTAAAGGCGCAATGCCCAAAGTTGAAAAAGTTGACTAGCTCTAATATTATTGAAGTATTTTCAAATATTAATGTTGAAGCTAATATTGTTGATGATCCTGACAATAGGCTCAGCTGGGTGATTGACACCACTGCTACGCGACATTTCTGTAATGATATAAAAATGTTTTCTAAATTTAATAAATGTAAGGATACATCTATGTCGCTAGCAGTGGGTGATATGGAAAGCCCAGTTGAGGCTATTGGATCGGTGAATATGTATGTTAAATTTAAAGATCATACAAATAATATTGTGTTACATAATGTTATGTATTCACCAAAATTACCGCGAAACTTGTTGGCCACATCTGTATTAGAAGAGCAGGGCTATTCTTTTACTGCAGCCAAAGGTGTACTATGGTTTAAGACTCCTGAGGGAGAAAATTTCTTTTACGTTAAACGTAAAGAAGGTCTGTATTTCTTAAAACCGCAGTACTCAACTAAAAATTTAAATAGTAATTTTGAGAGCCGTAAAAGAGATCAGGATAGGGACAAAAGTTCTAAACAAGTTAAAAAATCCCCTGCAACAAATAGTCAAAGTCAAAGCAAAATTAGGCCTAACTTGAATAATAGGAAAACAAATCTGATTTAAAATCAAAGTCAAACAAAATTAGTGGTTCAACAGTTGAAGTTCTGAATAAAACTGAATTATGGCATAGAAGATATGGCCATATTAACTCAGACTACTTGCACCAAACAAGTAAAGTTTCCGCGGCAAACTGACTCCCTAAATTGAAATATGCAAAAGTAAATTGCATTCATTGCAAACTAGCAAAATCTAAGAGAGTTTCGTACAAACCAATAGGCAGGATTAGATCTACAAAACCTTTGCAATTACTGCACATGGACGTTTGTGGTCCAATGCCTGTAGCTTCATTGGGGGGAAACAAATATTTTTTTACTATTACGGATGATTTTAGCCGCAAGGTGTTTGTTTTTATTTTAAAACAAAAATCAGATGTGTTCAAAGTTTTTCAGGATTTTCAAGCTTGTTCTGGAAAGACAATTAGGCAAAAAGATTTTGTGCATCCGTACTGATAACGGCATGGAATTTTGTCACGGTCAATTTAAAGCTTTTCTGAAAAAGTTAGGGATTAAGCATGAACGATCTAACACATATACACCCGAACAAAACGGGGTATCTGAAAGATTCAACCTGACAGCTTTAGATTGTGTCAAAGCAATGCTTAATCAAAGTAAAATTGGTGACAAAATGTGGGCAGAGGCAATCCTATGTTTCACTTATACAAAGAACAGGATTTGCCATAAATTTAAAGTAAAAACTCCACACGAGTTGTATTATGGGAAGAAGCCTGCTATAACCCGTCTCAGAATTTTTGGATGTAAGGCTTATGCTGGTATGGCAAAACACCTTAGGAAGAAGCTAGACCTAAGAGCTCAACAGGGAGTTATGGTAGGATATGCTGAAAATACCAGGGGCCATAGAATTTTTCTTCTGAAAGACAGAAAAGTGATAGAAACAAGCAATGTCCTTTTTGAGGAAATGGAAGCAGCGGAAGGCGGCCTGGACCCTTTTGTCCTAGAAACGTCACCCCAAAGACATCGATATTTACTCGATCGACGGATTCAGGATTGGGATGTTTGGATAGTGAGTCAGAGGAAGAAGCAGGTGAGAGCCATGGCACTAGTCATACTAGTGAGGAAGAGAATTCTTCTGCTGATTCCGGTCTGACCCCCTGCTCAGACATCGACTGGGAAAGGAAAGTCGTACCTAGGCCTGATGGAACTCGAACTGATGTTTTCTATTCGGTGAAGGGTGATAAAAGGAGACTGAGAAGTCATAATGACGTTAAGAAATTTTGTGCTAAATCTAACATACATTATGACCAAAATTTGTTTAAGTTCAGAGAAAAGAAAGATATCAAATCCAGGCCAGAGGCAAGCAACATAGAGATAATAATTCCCAAAAGCTATAAATCGGCAATTGAATCCCTGCACTCACAAGAATGGCAAGAAGCCATGAATAATGAAATAGCAATAATGCAAGAGAGGTGTGTCTGGGACTTAGTGCCTGCACCCATCTCACAAAAAGTAATTGGATCCAGATGGGTATACACCATCAAAAAGGATGAAAATGGAATAGTGAAGAGATTCAAAGCCTGTTTAGTGGCTCAGGGATATTCTCAAGAGAAGGGGGATTCGTATGACGAAGTATTTAGCCCCGTTATAAATTTTTGTTTAATAAAAGTTTTTTTTGCAATTTTCGTATGTTTGCTTAACTGGAAGCATTTTCAATTAGACAACAAGTCAGCATACCTTTATGCTAAATTGAATGCCAAAGTTTTCATGAAACAACCACCTGGATATGTCGATCCGAACCAACAAAATCATGTCTGTTTGCTAAAAAAGGCAATATATGGCCTACATCAGAGCGGCAGAGAGTGGTATAATGAGCTTGACACCACTTTGAGAAAATTAAATTTTTTGAAACTCAAATGGTGCAATTGTGCATATTTTTACCAAGACAAAGTATTGATGTTGGTCTATGTGGATGACATAGTTTTATTTTCAAAACATCAAGGTGATATTGATCTCATGCAGTTTCTTTACTAAAGGAAGAATTTGATATCAAAACACTAGGAAAGATCAAAAATCTGTTAGGTGTGGAATTTACTGAAATCAATAACAAAATTTTTATACATCAAAGGCAGTACATTGATAAGGTTTGCCAAATGTTTCAGGAATTTTAAAAATTAAAATTTTGTAATTAAATTTTCAAAAACAAAAATGATTAAAATTGTAACTTCTAAATTTTTCTTTCTTGTACAAATATGGTTAGGATATTGTATAATTTACTCCTCCCTCTTTGATACAGATACTTGTATCTAGAGTATATATATGTGTATTGTTTACAATGAACTTTTAAATTTTTTTCACATTAGACTGAATGTATATATATATCCATGTTTTCAATTCCCGCATAAGACAACTATGCTTATGTGTATAACATTGTGTGTTTACTCCTTGTTATCATACACTTGGTTATGATTAATTGATAACAAACCACTTCTTTAAATTTATATATGAATACAATACAGAAAGAAAAAAAATCTTTCATTATCTGTGTCACTGCTGTTAGTATTAATAATATATACTGGTCTTGGACAGAGATAATGAATAGCTATAATTGAGTTTGATATTTATTGTAAATTTTCAATCTTAAATGTTAAATTTAAGTAGTTATACATAAAATTTTCTACAACTTGAATTTGATATTTATAGTAAAATTTTTTAATCTTAAATGTTAAACTTAAATAGTTATACTTAAATTTCTTGAAACTTAAATTTTGATAGACTTAGATTAAATTTTGAAACTTAGTGTTTCGATGATATCTAAAAGTTTCTTTCAATGAAAAAAAAAAAATTTTTTTTTGCTTAACATGAAAGTGATATATATACTTTATGTTTTTGCTGGATACTAAAGAACTTGACATTTTTGCTGTTATGTCTTTTAGAGTAAATTCATTGATTGATAGCACGTGCGCCGAGATTTGGGGTTTTGCATGAGGGGGCCGATTGTTGGAAACTTGGTTCTGTTTTTGTCGCGATTCTCGTTATCGTGAGAACGTGTCTTCATTTTAAGAATGGTTTTACCGTTCCCGTGAATGACTTGTGACGAGAACAGTACATGCCATTCATGCAAATTGTCAGATATTGACGAAATTTAAAAAATTTGAAGATAGCAAAGCACGCACTGTCAGAGTCAATAAGTGTTGGCTGGGTCATGAAAGTACACAAGTCCAGTTTTAAAGGAAAATTTCGTTCATTTTATTGGGTGAAAAACACAACTAGGCATATTACACGTACCTGGTAATTTTCCATGCCGTAAAACATCAAAATATACTATGTACAAAAAGGTTTGCAGTTGTAAATGACTAGACAGAGATTCCTTGAAGCATTTAGTAGTAAGTTACTATACTACCTCTATCACTTGCGTGTATTTCAGCGACCATCACTTGGCAAAGGGAAACCAAAGGATAGAACATCAGGAAAATATTTAAAGCGGCTTCCGAACGTTTGTAAGTAAATTTAACGTTCAATACATGCTGGTCCAAACTGACCACATCTGCATCCGTTTCGACTATTAACCGTCGTCAAACGATATTCCGCAGTGCTTCTGTCATAAACATTTCTGTCTGCCTGCATCAGACCATCATCTCAAGTCTGTCTCGATCGTCTTATCTCGATCGTCTTAACTCGATCGTCTCAAGACGTCTTCTGATTGCTTCAAGAAACCTCTGCCCTATATATCCGAGAATGGACAGTTCCGGAAACGCCCCCGGATATGCAAATCAGATGCGAACGCATTGAGAACTGATTTGCATGAAACCTCATGTTGAAAAACGTCACGGTTCACGCCGGTGAACGGGAAGAGTCATTCATATTAAATTTGCATAAACGCCCGTTCACGGGAACGTGAATCGCGATGTATTGATTATTTCCAACACAAATCACCTTCCCGCCACGCGCGCATCCTGATTTGCATATAGTGAGGGCGCTGCCGTCAACGGTTGAGTTCCGAAGGGTACCCATCACGGTGTATATATGATAGGATGCATTCTCAGTTACTTATCTCTCTCTCTCTCATGGATCTTTGGATGAACATTGATAGACTGGTTGTCTGATCGATAGGTTGATCGATAGATAGATCGTATGATCTGATGCTTAGCAAATACTCGGTATGAGTATGTTGCGGTACGTTAGCATTGTTACCTAAGTTGCTTAAACAAAGTAGGAGTCAAGGTTCCGATAGTTATTTCGGAAAGTGCGATAAAATATTTTCTACTACTGGCTCTTTCAATTTTAAAGAGACCAAGTTAATTTTTTGCGGCCTTGGACTCAGAGTAATGCCATGACGTGTGACCTGACGATGGTGGCTTCGTTAACCCTTTCGGGACGGCGACATTCCGAAACTGCCATGGCCCAAAGGACGGAGCGCTTCGTTTTCGAACTTTTCCCAAAAGACGGCTATTTTTTTGCACTAAGCCTAACTCTCGAAAAAAATTCACTAAAAATCACCCGTTCAACGCAGCATTCTACTTTTTTCAGAATTCTTATTTTCTATTTGATGTATATCTTTCATACAAATTTTCTTTTATCAAAATATTAAAAATTTTAGTGTATATGTTTTAGGTACAGATGGATAATTCTTTGGCATGTCCTTCCGATTTTTTAAAACTGTACTACATATATGCGTATTCTTAGACAACAAATACTTTGCAAGTACAGGAGAGGTAAAAAATTTATCCAATTACAAAGTATATCCTTTTCCTAAAAGTTCACTTAGAAGTGTTTTCACAATGCGTTCTCCATACCCACCATCAGAGCTTGATAATTCCGTGTCCTTTCCAGTATACACAAAGAAATTCCATATACAGCCTGATTTCGATTCTGACAATTTATATATTTTTATTCCATATCTGGACCTTTTCGAGGGGATATATTGACAAAATCCCAGCCTTCCTTACCATGAGAACAAAGATTCATCAATGAACATATTTCTTCTAGGAGTGAATATAGATTTAAATTTTGAAACTAATGCATCTAACACGGGTTTCAATTTATTAAGTTTTTGGGCATTACTATCAAGAGTAAAATGAAGGTAACGTAATATTCCTATAAATCGATCGTGACTCATAACTGAATTGAAAAAAGGAGTACTGATATTTGGATTCTTAGAAAAATACATTTTGAGATTTGGTTTTCTGACAATGCTCGTCAAAATTACTAGTGCGAGAAACACACGAAATTCGTTTCCTGTCACAGGTGTAAATATATTTGAAACAGGTGGAGTCTTTGATGTGGAAGGAGAGAGGAGATTTTTCTCCCATTTTTTCTTTCCAAACTCATTAGTTGCTTTTACGATGAATTCTACTAGTTCATCATCAAAAAATATACTAAAAAAATCAAGTTCTTTATCTAAATTAGGCGGCATGATATTGTGATTTATTCTAGGTATTTTCAAAAACTCCAAAGAATTCAGATCTTTCGAATCACATGTCCAAACATGATTCGAAAAAACAGCAACTGAAGCTGGCGGCGTTGTAATAATAGTACGCTCAGAATCTGAAGAATCAATTGCATTTTCAGATTCATCATCAGAAATAACACTGTTCCTTGAATCTTTACAATCTGCTTGGCTTTCATTACTGTCTGGTTCGCTTACCATACGCGTATATTCTTCCACAGAAAGGAAACATCTCAAACCAGCCATACTTTTATCCGAAATAGCCTAATCATTTCACTGTCGCACATTCCTTTAACCCCCCTGTTGGAAATAATCAATACATCGCGATTCACATTCCCGTGAACGGGCATTTATGCAAATTTAATATGAACGACTCTTCCCGTTCACCGGTGTGAATCGTGACGTTTTTCAACATGAGGTTTCATGTAAATCAGTTCTCAATGCGTACGCATCTGATTTGCATATCCGGGGGCGTTTCCGGAACTGTCCATTCTCGGATATATAGGGCAGAGGTTTCTTGAAGCAATCAGATGATCGAGTTAAGACGATCGAGACGCAGTCCGACGAGACAGACTTGAGATGATGGTCTGATGCAGGCAGACAGAAATGTTTTTGACAGAAGCACTGCGGAATATCGTTTGACGACGGTTAATAGTCAAAACGGATGCAGATGTGGTCAGTTTGGACCAGCATGTATTGAACGTTAAATTTACTTACAAACGTTCGGAAGCCGCTTTAAATATTTTTCTGATGTTCTATCCTTTGGTTTCCCTTTGCCAAGTGTGATACCTTCGATGGTGGCTGAAATACACGCAAGTGATAGAGGTAGTATAGTAACTAACTACCAATGCTTCAAGGAATCTCTGTCTAGTCATTTACAACTGCAAACCTTTTTGTACATAGTATATTTTGATGTTTTACGGCATGGAAAATTACCAGGTACGTGTAATATGCCGAGTTGTGTTTTTCACCAAATAAAGTGAACGAAGTCTTTCTTTAAAACTGGACTTGTGTACTTTCATGACCCAGCCAACACTTATTGACTCTGACAGTGCGTGCTTTGCTATCTTCAAATTTTTTAAATTTTCCAATATCAGATACCTCCTCTCCCCCCCCCCCCCCAAAAAAAATACTCTCTTATATTCCTGTAATTCACCAACGAAATCATTAAAAGCTAAAATCAAAAGGAGACCCGGAACTCAATTATAAAATTGTTGATGCTGCGAGAAGAGCTCTGTCTGTTTACTTTACAGAACCATATGTTTCAACACTCCAAATGGAGAAATAATTTATTGGATTTTGCTTGTGCCAAGGTCAAGCATCTGCAAAATACATTTAAGTTGCTTCCACGGGCATTTAACGCCATCTAGTAGACAAATAAATTCAAAGGAAAACGTTTCACGTGGAAACACCGATACGTACCACTCGGCGTTTAGGGTAAAGTTCTCTCCGGCACGAGTGCGTGCCGTACGTCCTTGAATGCAAGCTCGCAGGCGGCACGCGGGCGTGCCAACCGTTACGAAATGGTTAACGTGCACGGCATTTGTGGTAATGTAGCTTTTTTCTACTTACCAAGGTTATAGCAACTGTACGAGTAACTGAGAGTGTGTGCCTAGTCATAAACTGTTTACAAACCCTTTTTCATGAACTTGCTAGCTCATTTTGTATATACTGTTTGCTTTGCAACAAATGTTACAGTGCTTTTGTAACTATAAATTATGCAATGGATCTCACAAGAATAAAAGTTGTGTTTGTGTTTGACGAACTTGCTTTTTATTGAAGTACACATCACAACTGCACATCATCCTCTGCTAAACTTCTACTCTGCTAATAGTAATACCAGCACGCCAGAATTATAAGGAAAGGGCAAACAGCGCTAAAATTTCTAAAATACTTCCCAGTCGCCAGCAGTTAGTAGCTACGCCCTCTAGCTATGTGCGGGTTACGTAACACTCCCCGCCGATTGAAATTACATAATTTCAATATAATGCACACAAGAATTTGATAATACACTACAATTTATATGAATATGCAATAAATAATCATTCAACAGGGATAATACAAACATTTCTTACACTTCTCTTCAAAAATCTACCGTTAGGCAGGTGCAAATTCACTATTCTTACTCTTCCGTCTGCACCATGTCAAACCTGAGTAATTCTACCTGTCATCCATTTTGTGCTCGGCAAATTCTCCTCTTTAATTAATACTAGGGTACCTTCTTGTCTTTACTAAACTTCCATTTATTATGCTCTTGAAAATTATTTAGATAATCACAATTCCATAACTTCCAAATTCTTTGCATAAACTTAGTTACTCTTTGCCATTTTGAAAGTCTATTTTCATTAATCTCAATAAGCTGAGGTTCAGCAATAGACGTAATAGGTCTACCTATTAAAAAATGGCCTGGTATCAAGATTTCAAAATTGTCAAATTCCGAAGATAAGGGTGTAAGGGGTCTTGAATTCAGTACACCTTCTATTTCTGAAATTACTGTTAGAAATTCTTCAAGGGTGAGATTTGCGTTACTGATTACACGCTTTAAGTGAAATTTAAAACTCTTTACTCCGGCCTCCCAGAAACCACCAAAATTTGGGGATTTTGGGGGAATAAAATTCCAGTCTATACCTTCACCATTGAAGTAATTTGCCAAAATTTCATCTGATGATTTTACCAGTTAATGCAATCTTTTTAATTTTGCAGTAGCCCCTACAAAATTTTTAGCATTGTCCGTAATTATTTTAGCACATTTGCCTCTTCTACCAAAGAACCTTTTTAAACTAGCAATGAAGGAATTTGAAGTTAGATCCGTAATAAAGTCCAGGTGTATAGCTCTTGTGCACAGACAAACAAATATGGAAACATAAACTTTGTTGAGCACACCCTTTCTTTGGTTCTTGAATTTTAGGTAAAATGGACCACAGAAATCGATCCCAGTATGTTAAAGGGATAAGTAGGTACGACCCGTTCCCTTGGCAGATTGCCCATGATTTGATTTGCCACGACAGGTTTGTTCTTGAAACAAATTACACATTCATGTATTACTTTCCTACAAAGATTTCTTCCATTAATTGGCCAGAATTTTTGTCGCACATGATATAAAAGTGATTGTGGACCAACATGTAAGTACTTTAAAAATATTTCAAAATAATTAAGGTATTAAGGTAAATGGACTTTTGCTTGGTAAAATTATGAGACATTTAGAATTGACACTTAAATCTGAATGCGACAATCGACCGCCTACTCTTAATACATGGTTTTTATCTAAAAAACAGTTTAAAGAACCTGCTGTTACCTGGGACAGGCTTACCCTTTTCGATCTTCTTGATCTCTGCTACAAACTCACCTTGTTGAATCAATTTTATCAAGAAGATCTCTACAGCAGCTGTCTCTTTAAGCATGAGATGACCTCTCAGCTTAACTGCCTTTCTTGAATTATTTATAAATCTAAATACATAGCTCAAAATATGGAGTATTGTTACATAATTATTACTAACATTAAGAATACAATCTAAAATGGATTTTTGATTAGAATGAATTAAAGTTACTAAAGAGTCATTGTCACAATCTGAATGTTTCTGTAGTTCTTTAGAATACTCCCCTTCAGGAACAATTACCTCCTTATCACTTTTTGGAAGGTCAGCTAGCACTAAAAAGGTAGGGCCGTGCCACCACTTCGTACTTGTTAGAAGAGAAGAAGCACTAATTCCTCTAGTCATTAGATCTGATGGATTGTCCTTGTTAGAGCAATAGTGTTGGTATATTAATTAAAATTTAAAGGTTAAATTAGAAGCTGGTGATAGAAGAACGATGAGGTACGAAATTCTAGTTGCACAACTTCGTTGAAAATTAAGCAGTGTTGCAGCTATAACAACGTCAAATGGTAGTTGTAGAAATACAAGTAACTGTAGAGGTGTTAAAGGAGAACAGTTCCAGTTTAGTTCAAAATCACTTTTATTGAAGAGTGAATCCGTTGCATTTGCTTACAATATATTTTTATGAAACAGTAAAGCAAATCAAAGCATACTATGTACAAAAGCATGAGCTCTACAGCTCATTCGAAAGGTTTCAGTAAAAGTTCCACGCTTAGACACGTTTCTGGTTTAAGCAGTATTTACACGAGTAAGTAGAATAAAATATTTCACACTTACGTAACCACGTGCAATTTCCGACGCCACCACTAGCTGGGCACACGCTATGGCAAAAACTTTAAACTTCCCGGAATAACACTATATAAAGTCCACAACACGGAAAACATGGTCTTCATAACTGAGAACCACAAAAACTACTTAGTTTAATTTAAACATCCGCGTCAACCGATAAACATTTATCATAACCTTCGACTACATCGAACAAGACTTTATGTAGATCCGTCTGCCCGATCTAGATCCTTCTAGATCCTTCCGTCGATCAATTTATCGATCCGTCTGCTGATCAAACCGTGATCTACCTTGATCAATCGATCTACCTTAAACCAGAAAAGTGTCCAGCCTATATATCCAACGATGGGTGCGTTCCGGAACATAACTGTTGCCGGCAACGCCCTCTGGATATGCAAAATAGGATGCGTGAGCGGCGAGAAAGGTGATTTGCATGATAAGCCCAGTTTTGTCCACATCGCGATTCGTTCACGAGAACGGAAAAATCATTTTAAATAATGACGTCACGCTCCCGCGAAACGAGAATCGCGACGTAAACAAAACCAAGTTTCCAACAATCGGCCCCCTCATGCAAAAACACCAACTCTCAGCGCCCATGCTTTCATCCAACAAAAAGGTTACTCTAAGAATCAAGGTCAAAAATGTCAAGGTTCTTAGTATCCTAAAAACATAATGTATGCATACACAAAATTTTATACATTAAAGAAATTTATAATACTTATAATATTTTAGAAAGTGAACAGCCTTTTCTATATCTCAAAATGGCAACAATCAAATAAGTACACTTCTCTATAATGCAGATCATAAGCATTCTTTAAATTGCATGTTTAAGGATAACATAGTAAAAGAAACTGAGTATAACCATACTATTGCCCTTTCTTAAGTACTAGCTCATACTAAAGAAAGCTATTTCTTTACTACTTTGAAAATTTATAGAAACATTAAGTTTAAAATTTAAAAATCTAAAGATATCAAAAATTTAAGCTCTAGAAAATTTTAGGTATAGTTATTAAATTTAATATTTAAGATTAAAAAAAATTTATTATACATATCAAATTCAAGGTGTAGAAAATTTAGTGTATAACTATGAAAATTAACATTTAAGATTAAAAATTTTAAGTCCAAACATCAAATTCAAGTTGTAGAAAATTTAGTGTATAACTATGAAATTTAACATTTAAGATTAAAAATTTTAAGTCCAAACATCAAATTCAAGTTGTAGAAAATGTAATGTATAACTATTAAATTTAACATTTAAGATTAAAAAATTAAGTCCAAACATTAAATTCAAGTTGTAGAAAATTTAGTGTATAACTATGAATTTTAACATTTAAGATTAAAAATTTAAGTCTTATTATCTTAGCCCATGACTAGTATATACAATAAATACCCAATACAATGGCAATGATAATAAAAGATACAGAAGGTAAACATACATATGAGATAAGCACAGATTAAAAATTTTATGATTCATGTGAATTATATCAATGATGTACATTCAGACACATATTTTATTCACATAAGCAAAAATGCATTATGCGTGTAGTAAAAATGGATATATATTTTTCAAGTGTAATGTGAGAAAAGTAACAGTTCATTGTCACATAACAATATATACTCAAGATACATTTCATTTGTATCAAATGAGAGAGGAATAAATTATAAGATACCCTAACCATTTATACTTTGAAAATGTGAAAAAAAAATTTAAAGTAAAATTTCTATTTGAACAGTTAAATTTTACATTTTAAAGATATCATTACTAAATTTTAAAACTCTATCTTTAGTCATTGGTTTAGTGAAGTAATCTGCTACGTTATCTTTAGTATTGACAAAGTTAATTTTAAAAGACTCATTTACAACTAAGTTCCTTAAAAAGTGATACTTTATATCTATGTGTTTAGTTCTATTATTCTCAATAGAGGAATTTGAAAAATTTATTGCTGCCTGGTTGTCACAAAAAATTATACAATTATTTTTGTTAAATTTTAAACCTAGCTTTTTACATTCCTCCATAACGTTTTGCATCCATATCATTTCTTTAGCGACCTCTGCCAACGAAATATATTCAGCTTCCATCGTTGACAGACTAACACACTTGTGCTTAAATGTTCGCCAAGAAATTGGTACTTTATCAATCATGAATAACATACCACCAAGTGACACTCTGTCATCTCTATTGGCTGCAAAATCTGATCTGAGTAGCAGTTTAGCCTTAAATCACAAATATTTGACAAATTTAACATATACTCTCTGGTCTTTTCAACATATCCCAATAATTTTAATAATGCATCCCAATGCTTTATTCCTGGATTCTCCTGAAACTGAGATAGAATATTAACTGCATAGCATATGTCTGGTCTAGTTCTACTAGACAGATAGGCTAGACATTCAATCAAGCTTCTGTAAGGGAAACCCTGCATTTGTGTTAATTCACTATCATTCATTGGGCAATCAATCTTACTTAAGATGTTACCCTTTGCAATAGGTAGTGAGGAAACTGGATATTTGAACTTTTTAAACACCTGACAAACTTTATCAATGTAATCACCTTGATGTATATGAAATTTGTTTTCTATCTCCTTAAATTCCACACCCAAAAGTCTTTTGACTTTTCCTAATTCTTTGATATCAAATTCTTTACTCAAAAGTGAAACAGTATGGTCTATATCATTTTGTTGTTTAGCAAACAAAATTATGTCGTCTACGTAAACCAGCATTAATACTTTATTCTGATATATATAAGCACAGTTACACCATTTAAATTTTAAAAAGTTCAATTTTTTCAAAGTGGTGTCAAGCTCTGTATACCATTCCCTTCCGCTTTGGTGAAGGCCATATATTGCTTTCTTAAGCAAACAAACATATTGAGGCTGATTAGGATCGACATATCCATGTGGTTGTTTCAAAAAAATTTTATCATTCAACTTTGCATAAAGATATGCGGACTTAATGTCCAGTTGAAAATGTTTCCATTTAAGCATGCAAACGAATATGGAGAAGAAGGCTCTGATTAAACTAAAATTAATCACAGGGCTAAACACTTCATCATATGAGTCCCCCTTTATCTGGGTATATCCTTGAGCTACTAGGCGAGCTTTGAATCTTTTGACATTTCCTCTTTCATCCTTCTTAATGGTATAAACCCATCTACTTCCGATTATTTTTTGTTGTGAGATGGGTGCAGGAACGAAGTCCCAGACACCCCTCTCTGCATTGTAGCTATTTCATAATTCATGGCCTCTTGCCATTTATCGGACTGGGGAGATTCTATTGCCGATCTATAGCTCTTGGGTATCAAGATCTCAACATTGCTTGCTTCCGGTTTTCTTTTGATATCACTTACCCCCTTTTTCTCTCTAAAATTAAACATTTGCTGATCATAATGAATATTGGATTTTCCACAAAACTTTCTGACATCATTATGAAATCTCAGCCTTTTATTGTCACCTTTTACCAAGTAGTAAATGTCCGTCCTACTCCCATCAGGCCTAGGTACTGCTTTCCGTATCCATTTAATATCTGAGCAGGGTGTCAGATCAGAATCAGCAGGAGAGTCCTCATCCCCACTAGATTTGCTAGTGTCATGGCTCTCACCTGCTTCTTCCTCTGACACTCCTCCCAAGCATTCTGATTCCGAGTCAATCGACTGAGTAACGTTCGATTTCCTCAAGGTGATTCCTTTAGGGTAATTAGGGTCCAGGACGCCTTCCGCTGCCTCTCCTTCCTCAAATCTTACATTACAAGTTTCTTCAACTTTCTTTTTATTTGCTATAAATATCCTATAGCCTTTGGTGCCTTCGGCAAATCGACCATAATTCCTACTTGGGCTCTCATATCCAACTTATTCCTAATTTGTTTGGCTGTGCCCACAGGCTTTGCACCCAAAAACTTTGAGGTGAGCAACGGCTGGCTTCCTTCCATAATATAACTCGTGTGGAGTTTTGGTTTTGAACTTATGACATATTCTGTTCTTGGTATGTGTAAAACATAAAATCGCCTCTGCCCACATCCTGTTACCAACCTGACTTTGATCAAGCATAGCTTTTACACAATCTAGTGCAGTTAGATTAAATCTCTCAGAAACCCCGTTCTGTTCGGGCGTATATACATTTGACCTTTCTGATTTAATCCCCAATTTATTTAAGTATGCCTTGAATTGGTTGTGACAGAACTCCATACCATTGTCCGTACGGATACACAAAATCTTTTTGCCTAGCTGCCTTTCTTCCTTAGCTTGGAATTCTTTAAATATCTTAAAACACCTCTGATTTTTGTTTCATGATATACACAAACACCTTCCGGCTGAAGTCGTCAGTTATTGTCAAAAAGTATCTGTTTCCGCCCATTGAAGCTGTAGGTAAGGGACCACACGCATCCATATGGAGTAATTGTAAAGGTTTAGTGGACCTTATCCTACCAATTGGCTTAAAAGAAATTCTCTTAGACTTTGCTAACTTACAATGTGTACAGTTAATTTTTGCATATTTTAGTCTAGGGAGTCCATTAGCCGCGGCAACTTTACTTGTCTGATATAAATAATCAGTGTTAATGTGGCAATATCTCCTATGCCAGAGTTCCGTTTTATTTAAAACCTCAGAAACCGAACAACTTGGTTTAACATTAACTTTTTCCTTTGACCTTGACTTCACCTCAGAGTTATGCTTAATTTTATTTACACTAGGCAAATTTTTCATTTTGTTAATACTGTTTTTCTTATTTAGGGGTTTTCTATCTTTTTTAGAATCTTTATCCCTATCCTGATCCTTTCTTCTAGTTTTACGGTCTTCAATATTGTTATTTGCAGTCTGAACTTCGTATTGAGGTTTCAAAAAATATAAGCCTTCTTTTCGTTTAGCATAGAAGTATTTTTCCCCCTTTGGAGTGTTAAACCACAATACCCCATTAGCCCCTTTAAATGTATACCCCTGTTCCTCAAGAACAGATGCAGCTAATAAGTTTCGTCTTAACTTAGGCGAAAACATTACATCAGACAAAACAATATCACTTCTTACGTTCTTAAACTGAACAAACATTTTGACCGTACCGATAGCCTTAACTGGGCTCTCAATATCACCCACTGCTAGCGACATAGATGCACCTTTGCTTTCCTTAAATTTTGAGAATAGATTAATGTCATTGCAAAAGTGCCACGTAGCAGCGGTGTCAATTACCCAGCTGAGTCTATCGCTAGGATCCTGCACAGTATTTGTTTCAATTCTAGCAGAAGAATACAATTCTATTATATTTGAGCTAGACTTAAGAGTAGGGCAATTTCTTTTTAAATGACCAGCCTTTTTACAAAAATAACACGGTCCTATGACCTTTTTAACTTGTTTAACATTTTTAAACACATTGTTATTTTTACATTTTACTTTTACATTACTTTGAGACAAGAATACAGATGAATTCTGACTTACATGGTTTCTGTCACTACGGAGTTGTAGAATACGTCCTTCCTCTTCGGATAATTCGCATTGGATTTTTTCCAAAGTAAAATTCTTGTCGTCCCACCGATAGATTTGTTGGACCATCCCTTGAAAGTCATCCGAGAGGTATCTAATGGCTTGGAATGCCACATAGACACTTTCCACCGGGTGTTTAACGTCCTTCAATTTGGCGACCGCTTTCTTTAAACGCGTGCAGAAGATATCCACAGGTTCATCTGGCTCCGGGCGCAGGCTGAAGAAGTCATCCAGTAAGCGCACTAGATTGGTGCGAGTTGGCGCTTCGAAGTGCGTCTTTAACTTCTCCCACGCATCTGCCGGATCGTCGTTAATGTCTATTAACTCTTGGTAGTCAGATGAAACATTCTGGAACAGGATCGCTAACACGCGGTCCTTTCTGCGCATGTGTTCTTCATAATCACGCCGTGACGTCTTATCATCCACCGGTAATGCTGTTCGGTCTACAAATCCGAAACAGCCCTCTCCTTTCAAAGCGAATGAAACTTCATTCCTCCACGTGACATAATTGTCTCTCGTCAATGCACTAATTTTATTTGCCTCCATGGCAAGGTGGCCTTTTGGAACTGAACTGAACAGTTTTTTGTTTATGTTTTCGTCGACATGCAAATGGCGCCGTCCGCGGCCCCCGTCGACAGGATTCTTTGCTGGAACACTAACACTTCTGAATTTTTAACGTTGTTATGGGGAGTACTGGGCCCATAACCTGTTGGTATATTAATTAAAATTTAAAGGTTAAATTAGAAGCTGGTGATAGAAGAACGATGAGGTACGAAATTCTAGTTGCACAACTTCGTTGAAAATTAAGCAGTGTTGCAGCTATAACAACGTCAAATGGTAGTTGTAGAAATACAAGTAACTGTAGAGGTGTTAAAGGAGAACAGTTCCAGTTTAGTTCAAAATCACTTTTATTGAAGAGTGAATCCGTTGCATTTGCTTACAATATATTTTTATGAAACAGTAAAGCAAATCAAAGCATACTATGTACAAAAGCATGAGCTCTACAGCTCATTCGAAAGGTTTCAGTAAAAGTTCTACGCTTAGACACGTTTCTGGTTTAAGCAGTATTTACACGAATAAGTAGAATAAAACATTTCACACTTACGTAACCACGTGCAATTTCCGACGCCACCACTAGCTGGGCACACGCTATGACAAAAACTTTAAACTTCCCGGAATAACACTATATAAAGTCCACAACACGGAAAACATGGTCTCCATAACTGAGAACCACAAAAACTACTACGATAAACATTTATCGTAACCTTCGACTACATCGAACAAGACTTTATGTAGATCCGTCTGCCCGATCTAGATCCTTCTAGATCCTTCCGTCGATCAATTTATCGATCCGTCTGCTGATCAAACCGTGATCTACCTTGATCAATCGATCTACCTTAAACCAGAAAAGTGTCCAGCCTATATATCCAACGATGGGTGCGTTCCGGAACATAACTGTTGCCGGCAACGCCCTCTGGATATGCAAAACAGGATGCATGAGCGGCAAGAAAGGTGATTTGCATGATAAGCCCAGTTTTGTCCACATCGCGATTCGTTCACGAGAACGGAAAAATCATTTTAAATAATGACGTCACGCTCCTGCGAAACGAGAATCGCGACGTAAACAAAACCAAGTTTCCAACAAATAGGACCAGGAATTTCTGTCCATTAGCGATTGCATTTCATCTACACGATTGGCAACAAAAGATTTCCACTTTCTGCTTGAACCCTTGATCCAGAATAATGTGATCTGGGAATCTGTCCAAAAGAATGTAGTTGATAGTTCTTTCCTATCTATAATTTTCTTGACTTCACTTGTCAGTCGTGCAGAAAGCAAAGCACCAAGCAATTCCATTCTCGGTAAAGAAATTTTCTTTAGAGGTGCTACTCGACTTTTAGTGGCAACAAGATTCACAACAACACGGTCCTCGTATTTGACTCTTAAGTAGACTACTACACCATATGCTTTTAAGCTGGCGTCACTGAAGCTATGTATTTCAACTTAACAAAGGTTCGAAGAATGGAGAATTACCCTTGGAATCTGAAGCTCAGATAGTTGTGATATTTATAAATACCAGTGTGTCCATTTTTCCTTGATATCGATTGAAAGTTCAGCATCCCATGGAATTTTTCTAATTTACAATTCCTGAAACAGGCACTTTAATCTGATAGTGTATGGTGACAAAAATCCGATTGGATCAAATATTCTTCCCACAGTTTGTAACAGGAAACGCTTGGTGCACTTTTTCTGAGTTAAGAATTCTAATAATTTCTTTACGTCCATCGTAAGGTGATCTTGAGGGTTCCATGACATTCCTAGGACTTTATGAGAATTGGTTCCCGAACTGTCTGATGAATGAAGAGGATAGATGTTGAATCCTTCTTCTTCTCACTTATGCATTAGGCAAGGTTCATTACTGATCCATTTCCTTAAGAACATTCCGGCAGAATCCATGATCATTTCTGCCTCATAAGAAACTTCAAATGCCTCAGTGGCGTTGTCCTCGCCTGCTACCAGGTCGTCTATGTAAAAACAAGTGTCAAGGATTTGGTTGGTAATTGGATAGTTCTCACAAAACTTTTTGATATGTTACTTGATCGTGGCAGCTAGCAAGAATGGGTTAGCATTCACCCCAAAAAGTACTCTGTTGAATCTATATATTTGTATATTCACGCTGTCACTCAATCAATTTATCATTGGTAAACAGGAATCTAACAGCGTCTCTGTCATTTTCAGCTAAGGAAATCTGTAGAAATGCCTTTTTGATGTCAGCTACAAAAGCAATTTCGTTTAACCGAAAATAAATTAGTAAATTGAATATGTTGGGATGTAAGTTCGTGCCTGACCACAAGCAATCATTAAGAGACAAGTGTCCAAGCTCATGTGAACTTGCATGAAAGACGATTCTGGTTTTGGTTGTAAGACTATCCTTTCTAAAAACTGCTTGATATGGTAGGTAAAACACTGGTTTGTTAATCGGTTTAGTTGTATCTTGCACTTTTTCGATGATTCCCTGACTTAAATATTCTTCTAAAATTTTATGATACTGCGTAAGTAAAGTTTTATCACGTTGCAATCGTTTTGCAAGATTTCTAAATCGCTTTTCCGCAACACTCAAGTTATCACTTAACTGTTTCCAGTCTTTCTTCCAGGGGAAGGAAACCTCATAAAGTCTTTTCTTGAAGCTCACTGAATTTTTGAATATCTCTAAAACTTTGTCTTCATCATTGCATTTAGGATCATCTTTTATTCCTATTGACTCAAGTTCCCAAAATATTCTTAACCCTATCTCCACTTGATCTCGCGCGAAGTAGCAATGAAAATTGTTTAAAGTCCCCACATCTTTAAGTGTTCCCGTCACGATCCACCCGATCTCTGAGTTTTTGTAGAATTATCGATTTATTTTTTAACTTAATCTGATTGCTCACTAATAACTCATAAAACAGTTCTGCTCCTAACAATGCGACAATTTTCCCTGGTTTGTGGAAATGGGGATCAGCATAAGTTAAGTTACGTGGGAAACTAATCTTAGATATATCAAGAGGTTTTGAAGGAGTTAAATCTGTAACTTTTGGAACTATGAGTAAATCAACATTTCTTTTAAAGCCTCCATTTTGGTTAGAGATTAAAGCAGAAACTTTTCTTTTTACTATCAAAATAGCGTCATTCAACCATCGATACGGGTACGTTTATTACTTCCCTTTTTCAATCCCACTGAATCAGCTACTTCACAATAAATAAAGGGGGCGCGGTAGCCCATTGGTTAGCATGCTGGAGTTGCAAACGGTAGGCCCGGGTTCGATTCCAGCCGCTGCCAAAACTGCCGCCGTGTTCATGCGGAGTACGATCACGTTAAACATGTGGGTCCGAAAGTCCTTCCGAGAGGTTGGTGGTAGGGGAAGGAGGGTATGGCCCCTGTGGATGCCTCCCCCACTGGGTTCCGGTCTAAATTGGGTGGCACTTCCCGACCGTCCAAACAGTTACCTTATACCGTTCTGGTAGGTTGGACGGTCTGGGTTTCAACATCAACAACAACAATAAATAAAGGATATTTGAGAACCCGCATCCAGAAGAACGCGAATTGGTCTTAATGAACCATTTTGATTTTGAATATAAACTACTGCAGTCAACAATAATATATATCCCTTTCCAGTGCTCGAATACAAACATTTTCTACTCGCGAAGTGAGTGCCAACATCGGTTTCACTTTTAATGGCATCAGTTGAGGGTATGAGCTCCGCTTGTCTGGGAATGTATAATGACTTTCTGGAAGTTGAAAGATTCGATTTTTGATTTTCTGGTTTCACAAAGTGATCTATATGAATCAAAGAATGATGACGTTTCCCACAGAATTTACATTTTTCCTCATTTGTGAATTGGGCTACTTTATGAGGTTCAAGGCAATTATAGCATAAATGTTTCCTTTTAATTTCATTAGTTCTCTCTGGCACAGATAATCCGAGAAACATTTTGCACTTATAAATTGGATGGTTATCCTTGCATATTGGACAGTTAAATTTAATGTTTGTTTTTATCATTAAGCTTTTATGTCTGGGAGAGAATCCAACCTTTGATTTTGTAGCAAAGGGAACACGTTGGATATTTTCTAACACTTGACTTCTTTTTTGCAAAAAATGTATAAATTCTTCCCAATCTGGGAACTCTGTTGTTTTTAACAACATCTCATATTGTTTACTAGTTTCGCGATCTAGCTTGGAAGTAATGACGTTAATTAACATTATCTCAGTTAATTTATTCATTTCAAGGTTGAGAAGCTTTAGCCCTCGTAGATGATTCAATATTGTATCAACGAACTTGTGCAATTCTTTTCCCAATTCATGAGTAATTTTCTCTAAATTCAAGATTGCATTTATATGAGTGTCTGCGATAAATCGCTTATTTTCGTATCATTGCTCCAATTCTTTGAACGGTGATTCAAAGGTATCGTCTGTCGTCTGTACTTGCTTCGCTTCTCCTTTAAGCGACGCTTGAAGATAGTAAAGTTTTTATTGCTCATTTAAATGTTCATTCGTTGCAATTAAACTATTAAACTGCTTTTTGAAGTTACTCCAATCTTCATAACTGCCCGCAAAATTAGGCAATGGCATCTCTGGCAGCATAATCAAAGAATTTGACTTATTTATTTTTGCTTCGGATTCGACAGGAACTTTTGAAAGTAGATAGTTTACACGTACTTCTAAAATATCCAGTGAGGATTCCAGTTCTTGTAGCTGCTCGAGCGCATCCCTGAGCTCCACATCGTCAGGTAAAGTGCAGTATCCCGTTTCTAATTCTTCTATCAAAGATTTAATAGAACGAATCTTTATAGATTGATTATCTAAGACAAACTGTGCATCCTCTCAATCTGAATCTTAACTGGTGAGGAAGCCTTGTACTCTCGTAACTCTTGATTTTAACATACCGCGTGTGCGGTTTAGTGTCACGAGGTTCATTTCGATTTCAATTTATTATACTCTGGCTCGACGGACCATAAAACTGTTGGTGCTTACGAACTCCAGGCGAGCTACTATAGGTGACTCTAAGTGGACTGTATTAACTCAAAGCTAAAAACTTAACAACTTTTATTTACATCAATTTTACAGAGTGATGGAAGGGCCATCGTACATACATGCATACATACAAACGCTTTTCAATTCAAGCCTTTTATAATGCCTCCGGCGCTTGCGCATTGGATATGGTTAGTCGCTACGCCCTCTAGCGATGTGCGGGTTACGTAACAATGTTTGAATCTATCAAAATATCTCATTGTTTTATTGTATTTGAAAAATATTAGTGACCTAAGAGTATTTTCTTAATCTTATCATCAATCATTATGATTTGAAATAAATACTAGGAACTTGACATTTGTTAACATGTCAAGATTCTTAGAAAGTTTTTTCGAGTGCCATTGTGTATGTGTCGAATTTAACGGATTGCATGAGGGGGGGCGATTGCTAGAAGAATGTAAACAAACGATCGTGATTCATTATTCTCCTGAGCGATGTTCAAAAACAAATTTATTTTTGACTTACTTACCTCGTTCTCAGGAATGACTCACGGCGTTCTTTCAGTAGAAGTCTTCATACAAATCTGAATATCTGACTCATACACAAATTCATTTGCATATTTGAGTGACGGGCCTCGGAAATCATTCTGGAAGGTAGTGATCTAGGCATATATAGGAAGTTTGGTTTGGAAGAATCAGTAGACCGGGTAGGACCGGAGTAGACTAGACCAGACCAGGCTTAGGCGTGGAGTAGCGAGCAAAGGAGAGGTAGCTCGATATTGATCAATTAATGATCAACGGAAGTAGAGATGATGAGAGAGTTAGAATGTACAGTAATGCTAGTAATGCATTAGTATCGAAATTACGAATGTGTTCGCTATTGATCTGCTATTAATCATGTTAGTCACGATGTTAAAGTATTTCATTTTACCCGGTGATTTATAATTTTTAATCGTATTCAGTAATGTGTTATAAGTCATTCTAGTCATCTCCAAAAATGTGCCAACTTTCAATCATGTTCCAGTATGTGATCTATGAAGTGGTGGATAAACAAACGACATACAGTGCATGGAAAGTGATTTTCGAAACTGAACTTCTTAGCCAATTTTTTTCTAACTTCAAAAACCTGTACATATGTTAACAGCTGCATGCTTGTTACCGCAGCTAGCCTATACTACTAGGCAAGACTCTGACATTTTGAATAAAATGCTGATTTCGTTTTCCTGAATGGACGCTGTCTTTATTTTCACTCACAGTTTGCTATAAGTAAAGAAAGTTTAACTTTAACTACATTTACTCTGAGGGGAAAAGATGTTTAAATTCCAGGACTAATATCATTACTGCGCGGAAGAGCAATCTCCCTGACACATCTATTATACACATTCCAGTCAATAATTTACACCCTTTTGCAATCAAAATAAAAGTAAAACATGAAAGAGCTTGGAATGCAGACTATTAAAGTTGAAAGCAGCTAAGAAAGCTTCTTGGGTGATCAAGACGAACTTTATTGTTTTCGTATTGTCTTCCGTATTTACATTTTTTCAAAAATTTATTAAAAACTATTTATTTGTATGAAAATTATATATTTTTTTCAACTGTGGTTTGAAGTTTGAACATTTGGTATATGGGAATGAAAACAAAGTATTAGTTTGTGTTGCCAGGTAACTTGTTAAAACTAGCACAAGACTAACAAAAAATTCCAAAAAGTTATATAAAGAGGCAAATAAACAAAAATTAAAAGATGTTTTGCAAAGATATCTAAACGGAAATAATAATCAAAATAATAGTGGGAAAAGACCAACTTCCAATCAGCGTCTTAATGCTTGGGGGTTGCAGGGGTCGTACTTGTCCTGAAATTCCTGAAAAAAATATTTGTGTCCTGAAATGTTCTTATTTTTTACGTGCCATCCTTAAATTCCTGAAATTTTGCGTATCTCAAAGGAAGAGATGACGATTACTATGGATTCTCCATAGTTTCTACGGGAAATATCCTCATCTCATACTATGGATCACGGAATTTTCATAGTTTTCAAAGGAAAATTGCCCTCAGTCTAGGCCAATGTAAATTTACCGCCGTGTGTAATGTAAATTAAGATCGCGATTGCTTATTTTATGAAAGTAATAAATATGCTTCTTCAAAAGTTGTCTTCAAAGGTTGCAGCATAAATTGCCAAAATGTTAATTTTTTTTTTCATTAATTTCGCATAAGCAGTACGATTGTGCAATTCAGTTTGTTCCCATGAATTGCCAAATCTACATTAGTATCTCTTTCCATCTATCTCAATCTTCTAAATAATGCATATCAGATTGACTAAACTATATTTTTTTCATATTCTGATTAATTGTTAAGGTTAATTTTTCAATTATTTTCGCGTAAACAGTATGATTGCACAATTCAGTTTTTCTCATGAATTACTGAGAGTACATTAGTATTTTTTTCCATCCATCTCCATCTTCTTAATATTACATACAGTACAACCTCGAAAATCCGGGCTTTCGATTTTTCCGGATTATAGAATTTTCCGGATTTTCGATTTTTCCGGATTATAGAATTTGAATAAAATTCAGATTTAATATTAACTAAATACACTATAAAGCACTATTTTTAGTAAAAATAAGGGCAAAAGTTAAGTTAATAAATTAAAACATATTATTTAATTTAAAAAATAGGGCAAAAGAAATTTCTTTTGCCCTATTTTTATTATCCCCTATTTTAAAAATATATACATTAATAATTTAGAATGTGTAAACAAAACGAAATGATAAAATTACATTTTATCATTTCGTTTAAATATTTGAATTAACATTTGTTATTTCATTAATTTTGGTTTATGGGAAAGCTGTTTTCTTTATCCTGTAGATGGACATTATTTCTGCTCAGTTATAAAGCTTCTTTGTTCAAGACCTTTAATTACAGGATCGATTGATTGTTTGCATAAGATTATCAATGGGTATTTTTTCTTCTCCACATTTATAGTCGCTACTTTGATCTTTTTTTATTTAATATCATATCGCAAATTTCGCCATCACTCAATTTATTTACGATTAGCGCATCATTATCACAGTGCAGAACTTCTGTTATATCGGCATTGTCGAGATTTAATGACGTGCCCAGATTTAATAAAGATCAAGGATTAGCACTTTTGATGATATATTTAAAGGTGTAAATGTGTTTAAACCGTTTTTGCTATTAACGAACGAAAAAATAAAATAAGAACGTAAAAGTTTTATTTATTTTCTAGCATTTATATAAAGTTATGTTTAAAAAGTTGATGACTCTGAAGAAAGCAAATACTTTATTAGTAATAGTCAAATATGTAAAAAATATCGCAGTAGATAAAATAAATATCTTTTCCAAAAAAGAAAAGTATCTCTCCTCTCAATGATTTTTCTAAATTAAGATGAGTCATTACTAGGCTGCAGTTGCACTGGGACATGGAGGGGCAGGGAAAGCGAAGAAAGGAATTTGCTTTGTTCCTAATTGTAAACGCAGCCGACCCTATTGCAATGTCTGTGTGTTAACCCTTTCGCAACAGCGGCATTCCGAAACTACCGTGGCCCAAAGGACGGAGCGCTTTGTTTCCGAAATGTGCCCAAAAGAAGGCTATTTTTTTGTGCTAAGCCTAACTCTCGAAAAAAATTCACTAAAAATCACCCGTTCAACACAGCATTCTACTATTTTCAGGAATAAAGGAAATTCTTATTTTCTATTTGATGTATATTTTTAATACAAATTTTCTTTTATCAAAATATTAACAATTTTAGTGTATTAAAAATGATTACTTACCTTGATTAAAATAGTTATCAGTTAATCAGAAAAATATTGAAATGATGGTAATGAAATATTTATACAGCTAATAGAAATTATGTACATATATACACAAGAAAATAGCATAGCTATTTTCATTAATTAATACACCTTTTGCATATGGTATATTTCAAAGCAAGTACCCACACACAGACCAACATTGCAATCTTAGCATTCATGATAAGTCGTTATGCGCTTTCTTTTGCCTTTTGTAGTTTGCGAGCAAACTATACATCTTCTTCGGAGGTCTTTTTTACCTGTATCAGAGCACAATTTTGGAAAATGTCTTCCAGTTAGATAGAGAGGAGAGGGGATGAGATAACTACTTCTACTGGACTGTTCAGGGGTAAAGAACATTTCAATAAGTTGCTCTATGAGATGAAGACGAAACTGCAAGATTGGGGATTTTTTCCCTTTCTTATTGTCAAAAAGACTATGAGCATTCAATATTGCAATGTCTAGAAAGCCAAAAAATAATTTTCTGTACCATTTGATAGTTTTTCTATAAGCTGGATAATGTGTTAGAGACACATCCCCAATACCCCCCCCCCCCCCCATATATTTGTTATATTCCAAAATGCAATTTGGTTTTAAAATGTCTTCGGATGTTTTCCAGTCTTTCTTTCCAGAATTTTGCATTTTGTCAGTACGAAGTGTTGTTAAAATTAAGACATCCTTCTTTTTATCTTTGAATAAAATGACATTCACACCATCCTTTTGCACTGCTGCAATTTCTCCTTTGCGTAGAGGTACAGATGGAATATTCTTTGGCACGTCCTTCCGGTTTTTTAAAACTGTACCACATTTATGCGTATTGTTAGACAACAAATACTTTGCGAGTACAGGAGAGGTAAAAAATCTATCCAAATACAAAGTATATCCTTTTCATAAAAGTTCACTTAGAAGTGTTTTCACAACACGTTCTCCATACCCACCATCAGAATTTGATAATTCCGTCTCCTTTCCAGTATACACAAGGAAATTCCATATCTGGACCTTTTCGAGGAGATATATTGACGAAATCCCAGCCTTCCTTTCCATGAGAACAACGATTCATCAATGCACACATTTCTTCTAGGAGTGTATACAGATTTAAATTTTGAAACTAATGCATCTAACACGGGTTTCAATTTATCTAGTTTTTGAGCATTACTATCACGAATAAAATGAAGGTAATGTAATATTCCTATAAATCGATCGCGACTCATAACTGAATTGATAAAAGGGCTACTGATAATTGGATTCTTAGAAAAATACATTTTAAGATTTGGTTTTCTGACAATGCTCGTCAAAACTACTAGTGCAAGAAACACACGAAATTAGTTTCCTTCCACAGGTGTAAATACATTTGGAATAGGTGGAGTTTTCGATGAGGAAGGAGAGAGGAGACTTTTCTCCCATTTTTTCTTTGCAAACTCATTAGTTGCTTTTACGATAAATTCTACTAGTTCATCATCAAAAAATATGCTTAAAAAATCAAGTTCCTTATCTAAATTAGGCAGCATGATATTGTGATTTATTCCAGGTATGTTCAAAAACTCCAAAGAATTCAGATCTTTCAAATCACATCTCCAAACATCATTCGAAAAAACAGCAACTGAAGCTGGCGGTGTTGTAATAATAGTACGCTCAGAATCTGAAGAATCAATTGCATTTTCAGATTCATCATCAGAAATAACACTTTTCCACGAATCTTCACTATATGCATCGCTTTCATTACTGTCTGGTTCGTTTACCATATGCATATATTCTTCCACAGAAAGAAAACATTTTAAACCAGTCATATTTTTATCCAAAATAACCTAATCATTTCACTGCCGCACATTCCTTTACCCCCCTCTCCCCCACCCACCCAAGAAACAAATACTCTCTTATATTCCTCTAATTCAGCAACGAAATCAATAAAAGCTAAAATCAGAACGAGACTCGGAACTCAATTATAAAATTGTTTATGCTGCGAGAAGTGAGCTGTCTGTTTACTGTACAGAACCATGTTTCACAGCTCCAAATGGAGTAATAATTCATTGGATTCTCCTTCTGCCAAGGTCAAGCATCTACAAAATACATTTAAGTTGCTTCCACGGGCATTTAACACCATCTAGTAGACAAATAAATTCAAATGAAAACGTTTCACGTAGAAACACCAATGCAAGTTCGCAGGCGGCACGCGGGCGTGCCAACAGTCGCGAAAGGGTTAATGACCTTGTTGCTCGGTTCTGTGCGATACGATATTATTTAGCTATTTATTTGCTATCTACAGTATGTAAATATGGCTTTCTAAACAAAAAAGGCAAAATATACAGTTGATTTCAAGCGGACACGTTCGACGAGAATGAAAAAATCGTCAGGTATTGGGAGGGGGGGGGGGGGAGGAATCTGAAAACAAAACAGAATAATATTAAAGAATGGAATTCGTACTACGATGTGAACAAAATAAATTTCTGTGAGCTTTAATATAAATTCTCCAGAATTTTAGATTTAATTGAACAATCTGTGATAAAATGTTACGATAACGTTTTAAAGTGTTTAATATTAAAAATTACATTGTTTCAGAAAAATGACTTTTTCAATAATGAGAAAAGAAAATTTTGATAATAAAAATTCCGTATTTAAATAACGATGTATATTTTATGCAAAATAATTCATCGGGAGTTGTGACTTGAATAAGGGGGAGGAGGGATTAATGCTAACAACGTAATTCACGAACCAATCTACGGCCGTCCATCTAAACTTTCGTTTCATTTCGAAAGTCGACCGAAAAATACGGTATTTGTTTATAAAATATAATTCCATATAAATAATCTCACCCTGTTTTTTTTTTTTTAAATCCGCAACTTCATCAGTCCGGGGGGGGGGGGGGGGGGGGGGGGGACGAAAATGTGGAAAACGTCCGGATTTGGGAGGTTTCCGGATTTGGGACGTCCGGATTTTTGAGGTTGTACTGTATTAGATTAACTAAACTAGCATATTTTCATAGTCTGGTTAATTATTATGGTTAATTTCTTAATTATTTTCATATAAATTTCTTAATTATTTTCCTATGATTGCGCAATTCAGTTTTTTTCGTGAATTGACGAGAGTATATTAGCATCTTTTTCCACCCATCCCCATCTTTTAAATGTTGCATATTAGATTGACTAAACTAGCTTATTTTCATATTCTGGCTAATTATAAAGGTTAATTTTTATAATTATATTTGCATAACACAAATTTTTCTATTTTGAAAAATGGGTATGAACTCTATGAAGGGGTATTGAAGCAATGATTTAGGCAAATAAAATGGCAACCATTTTAGCAAAGATATATTTCATTCATTTTATTATTATTATTAAAGATCAATATCCATTATCAACTTGTTTTATTAAACATAAATGTTTGTTTTCATTAAAGTAATTTTCACCGGATAAAAACTTTATATAATTTTTGTCCTGAATTTTCATATTCAACCAATACCACCTCTGGGGTTGGTTAGAATTATCAGAAATAATGACAGAAGAAGAAAAGTTGGCTTCATAGAGTCCCAAAAATATCCAAGGCACCGGATGGATTGATCATAAAAAAAGAGCAGTTCAATCTTTAGTAAAATCATATGCATTTATTACTCATTTAGAAAATTCAGCATTATTGGAATCAGGCACTCGAGCAGCAAAAATTAAGGGCTATCTTAAAATTTTGAAGTCAAGAAGTTTTGTATATTATTTACTATTGATGTTAAAAATATATGAAAAATTATCAAAACTTTCACTGTGTCTTCAAATAGTTGTGATCTTCTGCATGCAATAATATATGTAGAAAGCTTAAAAGATACATTAAAAAATTTTACTGATATAGAAGCTAAAGATAAGGATTATTTCTCTTTTAGTATTATGGAAGTAGAAAATGGTGAACCATTTGCAAATGTAGAATTAACTGGAAAGTTAACCGAAAGTGATAAAGCTACGATGTATAAGACAACACAAAAAGCTTGTATTGATAATAGATTTTCAGATATCAAGAGAAAATAATACAAACTGTTAAGATTTTAGATGTAACATTGTGGCCTTCTGATAAAAAGCTTTTGATTGAATTTGGAAATAAGAAGATAGAATTGCTGAAAAAAACATTAGAGCCATTGCTTCTTTTAAATAAAATTGATATCCTATGATAAATGAAGAATGACAAGAGCTAAAAATCTTTTGGAAACAAAGTTTATTTCTCTTTACTCGACAAGACATGTGGAAATTTGTTTTAAAAACGAATGAAGAAAAATTCCCGAATCTTGTGCACTTATTTGAAATTTTATTAATATTACCGATTTCAAATGCAACTGTGGAAAGAGGATTTTCTTTTATGGGTAGAATAAAAACTGACTGCAGAAATCACTTAGAAAAAGAAACCCTTGAAAATTTGCTTTTAATTAGGCTCGAAGGACCTCCACTACAAGATTTATCACCTGATAAGGTATTGAATGTTTTTTTTTAGTACTCTTAAACGTCCAAACACTAAGTCATATGGCAGAAGAAAAAAAAAACGTAACTGAAAGTGATTCCGATTAATCTTTTTTTTCACTTTTTTGTACAACTTTTGGACTCGTAAAATCCTGATTATGATTAATATTTGTTGCAAAATAAAAATAACAGTATAAAATTGTAATATAATGCCAGTAAAATGTTAAAATTAGTAATGTTATAGTGCCTAGAAGTAATAGTGTGCCGACCCAGGCGAAAAACAGGTTCCTTAATCTTGAATAAGAGATCAAAAGAGGAAGAGTTAACATTGAAACTAATGGGAATTTAATGCAAATGAAATGACCAATATCTTTGGAAATAATTGAAGAATTTATGTGAAATTTGGTGTAATTATTTCAAGTAGTATACACAAAAAGGCATTTGATTTTCAGAGAGATTGAGCTAGGGATATATTTGTATTTTTAAAATTTTATTTAACTTTATCTGTGGTCGTTCAAACATTTAAGGTCCAAAATAATGAAGTTCATTCATCACAGTAACATGAAATTCGGTATGACGTTTTCTCTTGTGGTACATTTCAGTTCTTTCGATTTTGAAGCTCATCGGGCTAGCCCGTCTTGGGCCCGTCATAGGATTTTACTTGTTTTTAGAGAATAACTCGAAAATCAGAGAAAGTAGGAAATCTAAATTTAATATATCATTTTCTTTTGGGGTATATTTTAATTCTTTTAATTTTGAATCATATCGGGTTAGCCCGTCTTAGGCCCGCCTTAGAAACTCACCCGTTTTTGCGGTATAACTCAAGAACAGGTTATCTAAAAATTCGAAGTTTAGCATATCCTTGCCATTTGCTGTATATTTTAACTCTTTGGATTAAAAATCTTATCGGACTAGCCCGTCCTGAGCCCAACAAGAGGAATATATCAACTTTTGAGAATAACTCAAAATTCGGAGCATTTAGAATGTCTAAATTTAATATATCACTGTCCTTTGGGGTATATTACATTTCATCGCATTTCGAACCTTATCAGGCTAGCCCATCTTGGCCCGTCATAGAAATTTACTCGCTTTTCAAGAATAACTCGATCAATCGGAGTAGCAAAATGAGTAGTAAAATGTAAATTTAGTATATCATTTCCTTTTGGATGGATTTTAATTTACATTTTGAACCTCATCGGGCTAGCCTGTCTTGGATCCGCTGAAGAATGCATTCATTTTTTAAGAATAACTCGAGAACTGAAGTAGCTAAAAATTCCAAGTTTAAGATGTCCTTGGCTTTTGGGGTACATTTAAGTTTCTTCGGATTTGAACTTTATCAGGGTAGCTCGTCTTGGGCCCAACATAGGAATGGACCCAGTTTTTTAGAATAACTGGAAAATCGGGGCAACTAGAAAATATAAATTTAGTACATCCTTATCTTTTGGGGAATATTTTAATTCTTTCGATTTGAACCGTATTGGGCAAACCCGTTTTGGGCCTGCTTTAGAAATTCACTTTTTGGGGGGAATAACTCTAGAACCGGAGTATCTAAAAGTTCCAAGTTTAGAATGTTGTTGTCATTTGCGGTATGTCTTAGCTCATTGGATTAAAAACCTTATCGGGCTAGCCCGTCCTGGGTCCAACAAAAAGAATGTACTCGTTTTTTAAGAATGACTCCAACTGTGGCAGCTTGAATGTCTAAATTTTGTATATCATTGTATTTTAGGGTATGATTTATTTCTTTGGATTTTGAACCTTATCAGGCTAGCCCTAGCCCGTCTTGGGCCCCGATGTAGAAATGTACTGGTTTTTCGAGAATAACTCGAAAATTGAAGCAGCTAAAAAAATAAAAATTTGGTATATCATTTTCTTTTAGGGTAAAGTTTAATACTTTCGAATTAGAACCGTATCGGGGTAGCTCGTTCTGGGCCTGACATATTATTGCAATCATTTTTTAAATAACTCAAGCAGAGCAGCTAAAATATTTTATATATCATTGTTTTAGGTGTATATTTTAATTCTTTAGATTTTGAACCTTATTGGGCTAGCCCGTCTTAGGCCTGTCTTAGGAATGCACTCGTTTTGGGCGAATATTTCGAGAAATCAGAAGCTGAAAATTCCAAGTTTAGCATGCCGTTATTTTTTGAGGTATATTTGAACTCTTTGGATGTAAAATCTTATCAGGCTAGCCTGTCCTGGGCCCACCACAGGAATAAACTCGCTTTTCAGAATAATCCAAAAACCAGCACAGCTAGAATGTCTAAATTTGTTATATATAATTGTCCTTTGGGGTATATTTTAATTCTTTGGATTTTAAATCTTATAGGGCTAACCTATCTTGGGCCAGCCACAATGTATTCAGATTTTGCAAATTACTTGATAACCGCACCGAAGTAGTTGTAAATTCCAAGTTTAGAATGTCGTTGTCTTTTGTGGTATATTTTAACTCTGTGGATGAATATTTATCGGGCTAGCCCATCCTAGGCCCGAAATGAAAATGTACTTATTTTTTAAGAATATCTTGAAAACTGAAACAGCTAGCAACCTAAATTTAGTATATCAGTATATCATTTTCTTTTAGAGCATATTTTAATTCTTCAGATTTTGAACCTTATCGGGCTAGCCCATCTTGGGAATGCACTTGTTTTCTTAAAAATAACTCGAGAATCGGAGTAGCTAAAAATTCCAATTTTGGTATTTTGCGGTATATTTTAACTTTTTGGAATTTGAACCTTATCGGGCTAGCCCGTATTAAACCCGCCATTGGACTTTTCTTGACTTTTTGAAATTTCTTGAGAACCGGAGAAGATAGAAATTTCAAGTTTAGCTGATCAATATCATTTGCGGTAGATTATAACTATTTGGATTTAAAACCTTATCAGGCTAACCCGATCTGTGCTTGAAACCCATGCAACTAGAATGTCTAAATTTATTCCCTTTTGGGATATATTTTAATTCTTTGGAAACTATTAGATTATCCCGTCTTTGCCCAGCCTTAGGAATGCATTCATTTTTGGAAAATAACTCGAAAATCGGAGAAAAATTACCATTTACCAAGCAAATTAAACAATTACATTAATTCTCCTTCGGATTATATTTGAAAAAGTATTTTGTACTGTCATGTAAACCCACATTCGATCCTCGACCCCCCTTATTCTAGATCTTGGCTACGCTTATATGCAAGAGAATTAATGCAACTCACAAACCACAAAATTTTTGTTTAGAACTTTATCTGCACGAGGAATTAACTTTGTCCATTTAGCTCTCAGTTCATCATTGTCAGGAGCTTTAAACAGAGAATATTTGCCTCTGAAATTTCTGTAACTGTATTACATTCAGGTACGAAGCAGTGTCTGTCATTCACTTTTTTCTTAGAATTTGAGGACATGCTTCATCAACTATAAAAACTATTAAATATGTTGATAGATCTATTAGAAAACTGATATGGTATGACTATAAAAACAGCCCTTTTTAATCAAAATATAGAAACAAAAATATAGATTTTCAATGTCAGTTACAACAAACATCAAATGCTTGCTGCTTACAGCTTCGAAAAATATTTCCTTCTGAGTGGGTCCATCCTGTCCAATCTCAGAACGAAAAAGAATATTGTACATGTGACGATTCTTAGTAAAAACAGATTCGATCTCAGATGACCAATGTGCTAATGAGATACTTCCTATTGTATCTAGAGGCCACCCTGAAGGCAGTATAAAATACCCTTTCCTGGTGTTCTACCCAAAGAGCTGTTCTACCCATTTCCAGAACCCTCAGCGATTTGCGGATCTTTTGAGCATTGTTCGAGTAAGAGATGTGGCAATTTGCGGAAACATATGTAAAGGAGACGCGCCTGTCGAAATAAAATAGCAGTCAATTACATGTTCACTCTCAATCGAAATTCTTATCAGTGCTATCTTTCACCGTACAAATAGGCAGCACTTGTAGGCAGCCCCCACCTTTTCTAATGTTCAGGCAGCAATGGTGTTTCATATTTTTCTTCTAAATTCATAGGGCCACACACAGGCATTTTTCTCAGTAGCTAAACATATGAAATAAAACAAAATATCTGCTAGACATTCTCATACATTCTTTTTTTAGGTTTACATGGTAATATGTATCAAAATGCAAAACAAAAGTTTGGTTTTAAAGCATTCATTCAAGTTATTCATATAATGCTTTTAAAAATTATTGAAAAATTTCAATTTTAAATAAACAATATCAATACATGCGGTCCAAATTTCTGCTAAAGAAATAAAACTAAGATATCTTCATAAAAAGCAGAATACAACCTAAAATACTTATATCGACCGGTTTCAAAGGCAAAAATCCTTCATCATCAGATCACACAGAACCGCAACCTTCACTCGTACTCCCAGTGCACCCGTGAACAAATTTCGCCCTTCTTAGCTCATTTACATATGGATGTAACTATGTATCTAGGAAAAAAGGGGTTCGATGATCGAATGGAGGTTATAGTACAAAATTCATTTTTTTTTAAATATGGACAATTTTGAGAACTAATGCAATTGTTCGGCAAATGAGGTTTTTTACCACATATCCCATCTCCCGTGTCTACGCCACTGATTACGAATAAACAACTGCATTTGTAACAAATAAACTTGTTATCTCCAACAAATTTTAGAACCTGTTGAGTTCTGGACAAAGTTAATCTATCCTGTGACCTGATAAAAATTTAAGGATTATGAACTTATTCACCCCTAGACATTACCTGAAAAAAATTCACTTCGACTTGAATATGCCAACATCCAAAAATTAATTTGTTAATTTCAAAAGTTAAATTAATAAATTGGCTATTTACTACATAATTTGTTTTAACTACTATTTATATAACTGTAGTATAAAATGTATTTTCCATTTAAGGAGGTGCATGAAATATGCATGAAAACAAGAGGAGTAGCTAGAAATTTCAAGTTTTACATGTCATTGTCTTTTCCAGCAGGCAGCCCCATAAAGTTAAAAATCCAGAGAAATAAAATATACTCCAAAAGATTGATATACAAAATTTAGATATTATAGATGCTCTGGTTTATGAGTAATTAAAAGAAAAAAAAACAGTATATTTCCATGTCGGACCCAGGATGGTCTGCCCCGATAAGGTTTTAAATCCAAAGACTTAAAATATACCGCAAATGACAATGACATGCTAAACCTGGCATTTTTAGGTACTCTGGTTTTAGAGTTATTCCTCAATAATGAGTGAATTCCTAAGGCGTGTTAGCCTGATACAAGTTCAAAATCTAAAGATTTAAAATTTACTTCAAAAGAAGATGATATACAAAATTTAGAAATTATAGATGCTTTGGTCTTTTAGTTATTCTGAAAAAACGAGTACATTCCCATGTCGGGCTGCATGATAAGGTTTTAAATCCAAAGAGTTAAAATATACTGCAAATGACAACGACATGATAAATCTGGAATTTTTAGATACTCTGGTTCCCGAGTTATTTCTCAATAACGGGTGAATTTTTAAGGCAGGCTAGCAAGCTACAGTTCAAAATGTAAATTATTATAATATACCCCAAAAGACAATGATATATTAAATATTCTAGCTATGTGCTTTTTGAGTTATTTAAAAAAATAGTACATAAATATGTTGGGCCTAGGCTATCCCGATAACAATCCAAAGAGTTAAAATATACTGCAAAACATAACGACATGCTAAACTTGGAAATTTTTGCTAGTCCGATTCTCGAGTTACTCCCCTAAAACAAAAGGATTCCCAAGGGAGGCCCAAAACGGGCTAACCTGATACAGTTCAAATTCGAAAATATTAAATTCTACCCAAAAAGGAATTAATATACTAAATTTGGATTTTCTATCTGCTCCGGTTTTGGGGTTATTCTAAAAACATGAGTATATTCCTATGGCAGACCCAGCACGGGCTAGCTGAATGAAGTTCAAAGTCGAAAAAATGAAATATACCACAAAAGACAATAGCATGCTAAACTTGGAATTTTTAGCTACTCCAGTTCTCGAGGTATTCATCAAACACGATCGCATTCCTAAGGCGGACTCCTCAAGACGGGCTAGCCCGATGAGGTTCAAATTATAAATTATGATAAACCCTTAAAGAACTTGATATACTAAATTTAGATATTTTAGCTGCTCCGATTTACAAGTTATTTTCGAAAAATGAGTACATTATCACTATGTCGGGCCCAAGATGGGCAAGCCTGACAAGGTTCAAAATCCAAAGAAATAAAATATGCCCTAAAAGACAATGATATACTAAATTTAGATATTCTAGCTGCTACAGTTTTGGAGTTATTCTTAAAAAATGAGTACATTCTTTTTGTTGGGACCGGAACGGGCTAGCCCGAACAGGTTTTAAATCCAATGAGATAAGACATACCACAAATGACAACAACATTCTAAACTTGAAACTTTTAGATACTCCGGTTCTAGAGTTATTTCCCCCAAAAAGTGAATTTCTAAGGCGGGTCCAAAATGGGTTCGCCCGATACAGTTCAAAATCGAAGGAATTAAAATATTACCCAAAAGATAAGGATGTACTAAATTTATATTTTCTAGTTTCCATGATTTTCCAGTTATTCTAAAAAACAGGACCATTCCTATGTCGGGCTTAGGACAAGCTACCCCGATAAAGTTCAAATTTGAAGAAACTTAAATATACCCCAAAAGCCAAAGACATGTTAAACTTGGAATTTTTAGCTATTTCTGTTCTCGGGTTATTCTTCAAAAACGAATGCATTCTTCAGCGGATCCAAGACGGGCTAGCCCGATGAGGTTCAAAATCTAAATTAAAATCCATCCAAAAGGAAATGATATACTAAATTTACATTTTTTAGCTACTCCGATTGATCGAGTTATTCTTGAAAAGCGAGTAAATTTCTATGGCTGGCCCAAGATGGGCTAGCCCAATAAGGTTCGAAATGCGATGAAATGTAATATACCCCAAAGGACAATGATATATTAAATTTAGGCATTCTAGATGCTCTGAATTTTTAGTTATTCTCAAAAAACGATATATTCCTCTTGTTAGGCTCAGGACGGGCTAGCCCGGTAAGATTTTTAATCCAAAGAGTTAAAATATACAGCAAATGACAAGGATATGCTAAACTTCGAATTTCTAGATACACCTGTTCTTGAGTTATATCGCCAAAACAGGTGAGTTTCTAAGGCGGACCTAAGACGGGCTAACCCGGTATAGTTCAAAATTGAACTATATTGGGAAGTGCCACCCAATTTAGACCGGAACCCAGTGGGTGGGTGGGGGGGGGGGAGAATATTTATTGCATAATTATTTTAAATTTGCTCTTTATATTTGTGTAATAATGTGTCCTCATATTGAATGTTTTAACTATAATGTTTTCCTGGCAATGTTACTCACGTCCGTGATAAAATTTAAGTCACACGTGCCTCCTGGGTGGTGCTAAATGAGTAACAGCTAAAGGCTGTGGTATGCCAGTTATGTAATGGATTGATTTCCAATAAAGCCATATGCAACAATCTGGGGTGCATGAGAAGTTTCATTACATAGCTTATGTATTAGGGGTTTCTTGGCTTTGAAATGAATTTGTGACTTCAGTAAACAGTTTAAGTTGATGCGACTACGAGATTGAGATCTGCTTTCATGGTTGGTTGTTTATCGCATCTTAAAACAAGCATATGTCTGCAAAATGACTAGTTAACTACAAAAACAGCCTATCAAAACTTTCATGAAATATAAATCTGCAAAATGGTGGCAAATCTAAAAATAAGAGAAAACAAGTGACTAGCCTTCAAAACAGGTGACTCACTTCCCACCCTGCTAGATATGTCACCTGTAATGGTGGATTTCAGAAAGGACATGTTTGCAATGAGAGGTAATATGCTGTTTTATGCATACTAGAAATTTCTCATTAGTCATGATCAGGAACGTAAGTGGGCAATCTTGTCTGGGGGGGTGTGAAGGAAATTTTTCCGACTAATATTGAAAATTTCCGACTTTACAAACAACTGAGTTAACTTTTGTTTTTGAGCGAGTGCATTGCTGTTCTAGTGACCTTTGTGCATTTCAAAGTCTACACAGCTATTATTTGTTTTAATTTTCGAATGTTTGGTGTATATGTCCAAATCATACCCCAATTTAAAAAAAGAAAAAGTCTCAAAACCAAATTTTTAGTTTTGAGGGTTTTGTTTTATAAATAATTGTACATTTGTTTAATTATCGGATGTGTTATGCAAATGCCCAGATCTTTAGCTACCAGTTGAAACAAGGCAAGTTTCTAGGGCAAAAATTAGTAGAATTTTAAATATATTTGAAAAAGTATTAAATTTTGTACATTTTGGAATTTTTCTTCGAATGCACTTGACACATTCCCAGATGATTGCCTAGTACTTAAAAACCTGTGAGTTTCTATGCCAATAATTGGTTGTGTAAATTTCGGAACATGCAACTTTCTTTTGATAAAATTGGGGCTTTTGTTAGGTTTTTATAAATTATTAAAACTTTATTACTTTTTTCTAATTTCCGAATGCACTTTGCACATTTCCAAATAATTTCCTCAAAATAGAAGAAAAAACGCGTTTCTAGGCCAAGAATTAGCTTTGTAAAACACGGGATGTGTATAATAGCATGCATATATACACTGTTCAAAGGAAATTAATATGACATGATTTGCAGTGCTCATAAGGGGTTGCCGTTGTTTCATTTCCTCGATATTTGTTTTCAAAAAATTGTCCAGACACGGATGTAAAAAAAAAAAAAATTCCAAATGGTCCACCAGAAAACTTACCTACATGTGGCTATACACATATTCTTAAATACATTGAAATTACATTTTTTTAAGTTATCTGATACTTATTTCGCCGCATCTAAAACAGGAAGTTTAGCTTAATTCTGCAGTTTGAATTCTACAGAAAGTTGTATTTATCTTCGCATTCTGACATTTTTTTTTTTAATTACTACATTTTTTTTTTTTTAAGAAAACGCATCAAAGCAACAAATGCATCGCCCTTAATGAGATGCGTAGGACTGCGGTTTCTCCCCGGTAGATTGCACATGCCTGAACACTCTCCTAGAGAAAGGAACCCGTGCGTTATGTTACGAGTTGGTATAATATATATGTTTTTATAGAGAGATATTATCCTATAGAAATAGTAATATTGAATAGGGAGGTGTATGACTCGTTTGTGACTGTGGATATTAGGAGCGGGTGAGAGGATCGGTGACAGTTGATGTCTGCCGGTTCCTGTTTCTCATGTATGGCCGTGGTGTACTTAGCCGAGCTTAGCGCCCGAAGTGCGCAAAACTTTGCTGGTTTATAAAAAAATTTCAACTTCGATCAAAGTCTTTGAGATATAAATACTTCGAAAGAACGTAAGATTAAATAAACCAATTGCAGAGAAGGGAAGTCCACAAAATATAAAAACATTTTCTTTTTAATTGAACACCAAAATTTTTAGTATAAGTAAATTATTACTGGAAACGAGTGCATATTAAGTGTCGCAAACAGAATCAGAAATGAATGAAGTAATATAAATCATAGCATCACCATATTTTATGGACAGCTGACTTTTAAAAGCAAAAAATTATGTTATTCATTATTTTGATCTATTTTACTGACTTCTTCATCGATATTTAATATGTAAGATCATTTTATTACTTTTTTGTTTCCTACTTATAGTGGCAGCTCTAATAGAAAGGTTGTAACTATTAAAATACCAAATAATGACCACAAAAAATTTGAATCCAGTATTTCGCAACTATCAATGTTGGTATATTATTTTGAAATAACTCTTTAATTTGAAATAATATTTTAGGGGATTTTTATTTGAACAAGAAAGAAATATTTTAATTTAAAAATAAAATAATAGCAATTATAAATAAATTAATGATTCTTTATTAATAAAAATATAATATATAAAATGTGTCTACAAAATGTACAGCAGTAAAATTATAACTAATGGAAATTCCTATTTATTGGACGCTCAACTATTTAACATATATTTTCGATTAATAAAAGGTTTATAAAAACATTTCGACATTGCTACCATTTTAGTGTAACATTCTAATTTATACACAATTTAATATCGAACGGTCGCATTATTATTATTTAGTATTTTTCAAAAAGATGCCTGTTTCTATGTGTGTGTAACGCGTAGCAGAAAATTCAAGCTTTCAACAGTTTTGAAGATCTGTATAGATTTAGTTGGCATCTTAGCTTATGCAAATATGCACCTCGCCGGGATTATTTTTCTTTTAAATTTCAATTAGTTTAAAGGTTATGAATATTTAAAATCGAAATTTCGTTGTTTCTACATCCATTCCTTTAAATATTCAGAACATAAAGTTCCCAGCAGACTATTGTTTGAAGAATAGCAGATGTTTATAGACAATTAGCGCGACACAATATGGGTGATAAAATCAAAAATTCAAAGTTCCAGAATTTTACAGATATCATTTTGATTTTTTTAAATGAGCAATTATTTTATTTTTATAAGAATTCGCTCGATAAATATCTTCTATAGCACGAAAATATTCGGAGATAGTATTTAATTATCTAATTTTACTTTTCGGCATTTATTTCATGAAAGTTCAGCTGACGAAAGACATAAAGTGATTTAAATTGAGAAGTTTTCTTATTTCTTCAATTTTAAAGATATTATTTATATTTTTCAAAATACAATTATTTTCCATTAAAAGCATTGTGAAAAAATCATTTAAACGGTATAACTACAACCATAATCCCGATTTTTACCTCCTTGCTTTTTGTTCAATACTAAAGGTGTCGCAGCGGAACGAGAAAAAGCGTGTTTAAGCGCTTATTTAAGGCGTACATTTTGCACATGCAGATTAAATGCGCGCCCACATATGCAAACCGACATCCCAATGAATCATTTAGGTGTTTATAAAGGGCATATTACGCCCGTGTAGCATGTGCGGCCGCACAGTAGACTATCACTGTTATTTGCAATAGAAGCTAAATTCTATTTTCGTCTAGATTAGTCTTACTATAGTGGAATTATCAAGCAATCGTCTCGGCTACCAACAGGAAAACCAATGAATTGGTTGCCTTTACAGTATAGAAGAATGCATTTTAAAGAAAAACTTGCATGACTTAATGCTATCACTAAAACCGTTTATGTTTGCTAATTCAATTTTGTTACAATATATTTTGGTGCTAGTCATTATAGTATTATAAGACAAGCATGTAACCTAAAATGTTATCTACTTTCTTTTAGAAATTTCTCTGGAAAGGCATTTTTCCTGAGAGCTTATCTGGCATAATTCTGCTTTTTTTATTTTACTTATTGTATTTGAAAACTCTTGAAATTAACTTTATATAAATTTCTTAACTTTCTAGTAAAAATTTGTAGAATGTAATAGATTTTAAATCGTATATTCAATAAAAGAAACTTTTAAAAAAATGCAAAGCACAAGTGCTCTTTCTGTGGTGATATTGACGGAAGAAAATTTTCTAATAAGATAATTATTGTACTAAAAAGGTATAATTACAATTATTTAAGAAAAGGAAACACCTTAACTTTAAAAATTAAGGAAATTTATTAATTTTGAAAAAATACATTGAAATTTAAATACGGTAGAAATAAAACCTGTAAAATAATACTTTCTTTCGGAATTAAACATTATAAATAAATTTCATCGCAATTTGTACTACAATAGATTCCTTAAAAAGATTATAAAGAACATTTGGGGGGGGGGGGGGGGGGAAGGAGATGAAAAAGATTTCATAAGGCAAAGATAGCATAACAAAGTCCTGCTGCTAAGAAAAGGTTATCTTTCGTGAAGGATTTTATAATGGAAATTGTGCTTTATTTGTTTTACTGATCAGATAGTCAAAAAAGAACCTAATACACGCAACATGTCAAGACTATCCGAGCTGGGATAAAACTGAATTTTGATTTTCGACACTATTCTAATATTTATTCAACTTTCTACATACATATTACCATGCATTTGATTTATACGACGGAATTAATAAAACATTTTTATTTCAAAGCAGAAGATATAAAATTTCATACGAATGACGACCGCATTTAAATATGTAATTGTAAATACTTGAAATTCCTTAATCACAAATAGTTTAAATACAAACATGTAAATATCGTTCATTTTTTCTGATAATATATCAACCAATTATATTCTATAAGGATTGCGTCTCCATTCAAAATCTGTAGATCGCTTTTGCACTTTTTAGTTCTCTGCAAGTAATAATACCTAATGCGGAATGGCAACATGAAAACTTGCTATATTCTACAAATTTGTGAACTTTTATAGAGACAGATAAATTCAGTCTTATCACTCAGTCGGCATTAAATTTCACAAAAATGAGGCCATACTACACAATTTATCTGTGGACTATGACCAAAGCCAAGCGTTAATGGTTACAGAACCCGCCTAAAGGGGCTTTCCCCAAACTAGGATAACTTTAGCATCTATGTAGGATTCTGCAATGGGACTATCCTATGTTTTGGAACGCCTCTCTTTGGTGGTTTCTGTTAGTATTTATAACTTGAAAATTTACTACAATTTAAGAGTAACATTATTTAAGTTATAAAATTAATAACATTTTAAGTTAATTAATCAAACTTCCAATTTTTAAAATTTTTTCAATTTTTAAAATCCAATTTTAATTTTTGCCGCATATGCAGCCATAAGTCAAACACAATTTTATTCAATATTTATATTTGTAGAAATAATTTGTTGCTATCATCTCTAAAATTTTTTTCTCCCGAGTTCTGCATTTTATACATTCGTTACATCTTTCAGGGTTACGAAGCCTAACTTTTTTATTTATTAAATTGGTTTAAATAATTAGTTGCAAATATGTATTGATATATTAAACCCGTTTTCACACTTACATATGTTTAGGCAAATTATTTTTCTTTCGACTTAAAAAAGGAAATACATCATCATAAAGAAAAACAAGCAAAAATAAAAAGTATTAAGTTTTTTCGTCCTCATCAATTTGATATATAATATTCTC
Organism: Amaurobius ferox; assembly: GCA_951213105.1. Classification (NCBI taxonomy): domain Eukaryota; kingdom Metazoa; phylum Arthropoda; class Arachnida; order Araneae; family Amaurobiidae; genus Amaurobius; species Amaurobius ferox. Next base: position 203,027,754 of record OX578133.1, on the reverse strand, counting down.
CCGAAAAATAATCACAGTATGAAAGGACAAATTGCATAGATTTTATAGATTTTAATATGAATAACATGTATGGTTGGGGAGTCTCTGGCAGACATCGGGGCATTACGAAAAATATAAACACTTTGGGCGCTTATATCTCCGAACCTAACAGATAAAAATATCACCAACTTTTACTTGTTTTGTTGGAAATATAGTACCTTTTATGTATATATAGAGAGATAATTTCAATATTTTAGTATATTGGCATTTTTTTTTTCGAAAAACTAAAAAGTTTTGGCCGGAGAGAATTTTAGTCTCCTTGCTTTCACTCGAACTATTTTCTAAATTATGAAAGATAAACCATAAGCGATAAGAATGTTTAGTAGGAAATCCAAGTTCTAGCTTAGTAATGGGTTTTTATAGATCTTATGCAATTTTCGAGGAATCGTCTTATCAAGTTTAAAAAGATTGAAATTTTCCTGTTTTTTAAGTTTATAAATGCTTATTTCTCGAAAAGGAAAAGTGGTAGCTATGAACGATATTAGGTAATTTGTAGCCCTTTGAAAACCATATAGGAGTGTACAATTGGAATTTGGATAGGTTCTTAGTTTTTGAAATATAGTGGCAACAATTTCGATATTTTAATATTTTGTAAATGTGGTCCTAATTTCGATATTTTAATAATTTGAAAAAGTGGTTCTAATTTCGATGTCTTAATATTTTGAACCATTTTGAAAAAATGGCTCTAATTTTTCTATTTAATTATTTAAAATTATTTTAAAATTGTCAAAAAAGGCATAATATCTGCATAGAAAAATGTTATTCAGGCGAAATCATTTCGACTCGGGCTGTGCCGAAATTTTATAACGCTGTTTCGGGCCGGGCTCGAACTTTGCTTTTAATAAAGGCCGAACATATTTTGAAAATTTTTCAGGGGCCGAATATATTTATTTCGCCAGGCCGAACATATTTAATTTAAAAAAATTTTCAAATGAATTTTAATTGAATACATGAAATAATAGTCTTTATTTCACCTATATATAGATAAATGTTTAAAAAAAAATTACCTCAATTCTTCGTAGAAAAATTTCACTCTTTCCCGGCCGTCCAAATAGTTGCTCAAGTCCTCAGGATGAGTCGGACGGTCTGGGTCTTCAACACATTCATGTTTTTAACATATATGAATATAAATTATTTCGGGCCGGATCAAGCCGAGACTCAATGGTCTTTGGGCAGGGTTTAAGCACTGGTACAGTCGTGCCAGATAGGGAAAAAATCTAAATTTTCAGCCCGTTCTGACCCGTATTGGAACCACTGCTGATCTTTTTGTATAGTTTAGTGCTTCATTCACAATTTGTGATTTTATTTTATCGCAGAAAATTTATTTAAATGACGTATGAATTGTTAAATGATACCTTTAAAAGCACAAAAATATTATAACAAAATTTAAAAAAGGAATAAAAATAAATAATAATCATTATGAGAAACGTATATAAACAATTCTTATGCATGCCTTTAAATAATTTATAAATACTACCTTACTTTACGCGGTCCCAACCCAGCTCTGCAAAAAATTGAAGCAATCTGGGCTGAATGAAGATTCCATGCTTTTCAGAATTATACAGGAAATACATTCACATTTTCTGAGCGTCATAAATTACTTGCCCAATTAAAGACACTTTTAAGGGAATGCAAACTGGGTTTGCTTTCCAAATCCCTGGACAATGTGTTTTAGTATTTTTCTCCTGCTGTTTTGCCGATTGCACAGCGAAGAAAAGTGATTTTTTCCGAAGAACTCTTACCAAACCTAATTGCTCTTGCATGGTTTTGTCCCCACATATGGGTACTACAAATGATCTGCACCCTCGGGGTGCAAGGCCTGATTCTCCGAATTTCCTCAAGTAAAAGGCCGAAAAAGATTGGGGACTTCCTGCCCTCGTTGTCATCGCCCTTCCAGGTGGCTCAAATGTATTTAAATGAGATTTATGACACCGCAAAGAAACCATTTGCCCGACGTTCATCAGATGGCTTTACTTCAACATGGACTTCAAGGATTTTGGTTCACAAGAGAATCGGTGATTTTGTAGTGAACATTTAGAAATTAAAGTAAAATATAAGTTTTTGAAGTGAAATTTATGGTGAGCAAAACTCACACTTATTCCGATTTCTTTTCCCAGTGATTGCCAAATTTTCCGACTTTTTTGAGTCAGGGGGTGTGTGACACCCCCCCACACCCCCCCGGTACTTACGTCCCTGGTCATGATGAGTTTTAAAGTAAACTTTTTAGCATTTAGATTCAATTTAGTATTCAGATTCATAGTAAATATTCATCATTGCATATGCCAAAGTGAGCAGCAAAAAAATGCAAATGTTGTTTTGTTATGTTATTTTGACAAGACTCTGCATAATTAATAAAATCATAGATTCTGGAATTTCCTTCGGAAAATGATCATACTTTTTATTTTGACTACTGTAACTCTGCATTCACACTAGAAGTTTGCCTCCACGTTAGCGAAGTTTGCCTCCACGTTAGACTACTGTGCGAAATAGCACTTTGTAACTTTAAATTTTTATACTGCACCTATTTTCGGCCAGCATGCACCTATTTTTGGGCTTATTTTTATACTGCACCTATTTTTGGGCTTATTTTTATACTGCACCTACTTTCAGGCCACAGAAAATGTAACAGAAGTAATCAATTCATAAGTCCTTGTGATTGGAAGGGGGGGGGGGGGGATCGCCATGAATTAAAAATGATATTAAGCTAAACATTGTAGCCCTGTGCCAGATAAGAGTTAAGTTGCAGCAAAGTGACATGTGTTACCATATAAACCATGGAAGTAGTAAAAACTGCTTTTGTCAAGAGACTCGGATAAAATAATAGGCAGTTTCGATGGGTTTATACCCTTAAATGAGGTGAAAAAGCGGAAGTTAAAAGATTTAAAGCTAGGTCGGTAGCACAGGGTTACACTCAGAAAAGGAGTGAATCTTATGATAAAGTGCCCAGTTATCAATTTAAATGTAATACGATTGATCTTTACTATTTTTGTTTCTATGCTAGGGGTGACTGCATTTTCAATTTGATGTTAAATGTGCATATTTTTATGCAAAGTTAAAGTATAAAATATTTATGAAACAGCCACAGAGCTACATTGATAATAATTGACAAAATGATGTTTGATTGAAGAAAGCTATATATGGTCTTAACCAAAGTGGTAGAGACTGATATTTGGAGCTTGACTCCATGCTAACATTTCTTTAACATGGAAATTAAAATTTACTAAATTTAAGTGATGCAATTATGTATATCTATTCGATAACAAAGTACTTGTAATGATTTATGTTCATATTATATTATTCACAAAATGCCAAAATGATATAGATTGTGTTGTTTCCATGTTAAGTGATAAATTTGATATCAAAGTATTAGATAGAATTATACAACTGCTAAGAGTAGATTTCAAACGAATGCTGTATATACTCAACCCTCTACATTCAAAGAAAAAAATCCAAAACTCATGTATAAGCTAATCCTAAAAACAGAAGAAAAAAAATTTAACAAAAATAATAGTGTAATTTTTTTGATAACCAGGCTGCAATTACTTTTAAAATTCCCAAATAGACAATCATAGAACAAAGTGCATAGATGCAAAATATCATTTTCTAAAAGACTTAATCATTAAAGAGTTGTTTAAATTAAATTTTGTAAATAGCAAACATAGCTTAACAGATAACTTCACCAAACCTATGACCAAAGAGTTTTCAAATTTTGTAAAGAAATATTTAAAATGTAATTTTATTCAAAAACTTTAACTTGTAAACTTTAACTTTTAACTGAGTGTAAGTTTATACACTATAAACTTCATTTTTAAAATTTTTGATGTGATTATACAATACATTATCTTTTTTCTACACCCTCATTATATAACGAGTTTCTACTGTGTGGCGAGAGTTTTATATTTTTCATGTTTTTAAAAATATATATCCAACTTTTTTATTCCCACACAAAGCAGTGTGTAGTGATGTAACATTGTTTTCATTTAATATTTCTTGTTAATTTCACAAAGGCAATTTGTTTGCCAATGTGTTTAAACTGGTGTGATGAACAAACTTTTATATTTTAAGTGTTAGTATCCAACTTGTTAGTATTCCGTGTTTATATTTAAATTGCAGTATAACACTAAAACATATTATACTTCAATTTAAATTGAAATATTGGAAATGATTAAACTGAAATTTTAAAATTTTCAAGAACTAATTTTATATTTAAATCTCAAGATTTTTAAAGTTAAATGTTTATACCTAAATTTAAATGTCATTAAATTTAATCTCTATACCTAAAATTATGAACGCAATAAAGTCAATACTTAAATTTAAGGATGTGAAATATATTTACTTAAATTTAAAGTTATGAATGTTTATACTTAAAATTAAAAACATTTTTTAAATTTTTAAAGCATTATGATTTTTAATAATACTAGGAGCTTGACATTTTTTTATTGTTTTTGCTCTAAAAGTAAAAAAAAATTTTGTTGTCTTTGTATATGCATTGAGAGTAATGAATTGCATGAGGGGAATGAGAGCTGGTAAAATGTAAACAAAACATCGCAATTTACATTTCTCCTGAGCGAAGTTCAAATCAAATTCATTTTGAATGACTCACTTAGTTCTCGGGAGTGAATCACAGTATTTTATCAGCAAAATTCTTCATGCAAACTCAGCTCTCGATAAGTATACAAACATTTGCATATCCAAGCATGGTCCCCGTGATGTAAATAACAAAGAATGTATTCATCCTTGGATATAAAAGGACATGACATGACATGAGGAGTAGTCTGAAAGGAATTGTCGATTAGAAGGAGTAGGAGAAGTTGATTACTCAGAAGATAAGTAAGATAGATACATGATGTCAACTACATCAATATGATGATAAAGTAATTCCAGTTGATAATTTTGGTATGATCATAAAATAATTTTATTAGAATGTCAGGAGTTGTTGTCAGCCATGCTAATGATTAAAGTAAACATCTAAATGAGGTAAAAGTTGACAAGTGAGCAAGTTTTAATCTCTGACATATTACTAAGGATCGATGGACTTTTCAAAAGGATGAATCTGTTTGAAAAGGTAAAATGCTGCTTTTTACATATTTGATTCTAACAAGTCATGCTGAGCTCTTTAAACCACCTAAACTTTTGAGCAATTAAAGCTCACCCATACATAGAAGAATAATGCTATTTATGCATCTTTAAAGTGTTTTTCTGTAAACAAAGTTCTAAAAGCATGGATTTCTTGTTTTGAATAAAAAATAGTCTCAGTATTTTTCAACTGAAACATTTTGTACTTTATTTTTTTTGTACTTTATTTTGTACTTTATTTGTGCATTTCTGCTTACTTAAGTCGTATCACCTAGCATCTACGATAGGCTTAACTTCAATATATTTATATATCAATATATTATCTGTCTGCTCAATTTTTTTTTCAATTCATGATGTAGTTATGAAAAAGATAAATATTTATACATCTTTATAATATAAACTTTTAGTAAAACAAACTCATACAAGAAATGGTTCAAGCAATTACTGGACATAGAAAGTTAATTGTTCAAAAATGTTATATACCTGTTACAAGACTAGAGAATATTGCAAGAGCATGACAATCATCAACCCACTTAATAGTATAGCTTGTTGCTCTAGAATGGGGGAAAAAAAACATATATATATAGAGAGATAGAATATAGAATAAATATATATATATATATATATAGAATATAGAATATATATATATATATATATATATATATATATATATAGATAGATAGATAGATAGAATACAGAATATATATATATATATAGATAGATAGAATATACACAGTAGAGAAGAAATCAAATATGGTTAATAATATGGTTAGTAATTTTATATAAGCAGAACAGGGTTCTTGCATATTTTTAATTAAAGAAATTAAGGACTTTTTAAGTTACAGGGACCATGCTCCAAATTTGGCATTTTGTATTAGCTTTTACACAGGGAAATCACTTCAGTTACCTTACACCTTTCTGGTAGGTCGGACGGTCTGGGTCTCAACAACAACAGGGAAATCACTAAATTAGAGCAGTAAACTAGCATTTTGGCACAGGTAAATCACAAAATTGTAATAGTAAACTAGCGTTTTGGAGTGGAGATATTGTATGTGATGCTATCAATGAGTTATAACATTCATTAGTATGGTAAACACATCTAAAATGTTTAAAATATATACTATCAAAGACTACAAGTATTTATAAACTGTATTTAAAACATCACTTTGACGTACAAGAAAAAGACATTTTAAAATGCCATAGTGCTTTCAGATATTATAATGTCCATCATCAGTGGCAATGTTAACCTTTTCACGACGGTTGACATGCCCGTGCATAGGCTGCGAACTTGCATTCAAGGATGATGGTCACGTATCCGCATTTAGCAACATTTACCCTAAAAGATGACGGCCACGTGAGCGTGTTTTCATATGGAACATTTTTATTTGAATTTATTTGTCTACTAGATGGCGTTAAATGTCCATGCGAATAACTCCAATGTATTTTGCAGATACTTGACCTTGGTTAGGGGTGGATCCAATAAATTATTTCTCTATCTGGAGCAGTGAAACATGGTTTTGTAATATAAACAAACAGAGCACTTCTTGCAGCATCTACAGTTTTATAACTGAGTTTCGGTTCTCGTTTTGATTTTAGCTTAATGATTTCTTTGGTGAATTATAGAAATGTAAGAGAGTATTTTTTTTTTAGTTTGGGTTTTAAAGGAATGTGCGGCAGTGAAATTATTAGGTTATTTCGGATCATAGAATGGCTGGGCCAGGACGTTTTCTTTCTGTGGAACATGACATTTACCCTAAAAGATGACGGCCACGTGAGCGTGTTTTCATATGGAACATTTTTATTTGAATTTATTTGTCTACTAGATGGCGTTAAATGTCCATGCGAACAACTCCAATGTATTTTGCAGATACTTGACCTTGGTTAGGGGTGGATCCAATAAATTATTTCTCTATCTGGAGCAGTGAAACATGGTTTTGTAATATAAACAAACAGAGCACTAAGACAGAGCACTAACAAACAGAGCAAACAGAGCACAGGGTTTTAAAGGAATGTGCGGCAGTGAAATTATTAGGTTATTTCGGATCATAGAATGGCTGGGCCAGGACGTTTTTTTTCTGTGGAGCATGACATTTACCCTAAAAGATGACGGCCACGTGAGCGTGTTTTCATATGGAACATTTTTATTTGAATTTATTTGTCTACTAGATGGCGTTAAATGTCCATGCGAACAACTCCAATGTATTTTGCAGATACTTGACCTTGGTTAGGGGTGGATCCAATAAATTATTTCTCTATCTGGAGCAGTGAAACATGGTTTTGTAATATAAACAAACAGAGCACTTCTTGCAGCATCTACAGTTTTATAACTGAGTTTCGGTTCTCGTTTTGATTTTAGCTTAATGATTTCTTTGGTGAATTATAGGAATGCAAGAGAGTATTTTTTTTTAGTTTGGGTTTTAAAGGAATGTGCGGCAGTGAAATTATTAGGTTATTTCGGATCATAGAATGGCTGGGCCAGGACGTTTTTTTCTGTGGAAGAATATACTCGTATGATAAACGAACCGGGCAGTAATGAAAGGGATGCAGATAGTAAAGATTCGTGGAACTGTGGTATTTCTGAAGATGAATATGAAAATGCAAATGATTCTTCAAATTCTAAGCGTACTATTATTAAAATGCCACCAGCTTCAGTAGCTGTTTCTGTGAATTATGTTTTTGGACAGGAGATTTGAAAGATTTTAATTCTTTTGAGTTTTTTAACATACTTGAAATTAATCACAATATTATGCCGCTTAATTTAGATAAGGAAATTAATTTTTTTAGCATATTTTTCAATGATGAATAGTAGAATTCATAGTAAAAGCAACTAACGAGTATTTTGCATTGTGATTCGTATGAAAAATATACATCAAATAGAAAATAAGTATTTCTAATATTCCTGAAAAAAGTAGATTTCTGTGTTGAAGAAGTGATTTTTAGTGAATTTATTTAGAGAGTTAGGCTTAGCGTAACAAATTAGCCGTCCTTTGGGAAAAGTTTGGAAGCGAAGAGCTCCGTGTTTCGGGCCACGGTAATTTTGGAATGCCGCCGTCCCAAAAGGGTTAAAGAATTAACAGACATGAGCTTTATACAACCTGAAATCATGAATACAAAATTTGCATATGGTAAATCAGATAAACCGATACTAAAATTATCATAAATTACAAATAAGTACATAAATATTCAAGCAAAAATAATTCAATTTGAAACCCATGTATGTACATAAATCAGGTCAATGCATAAACATAACACTAGTGGCCAACTCACTAGATTTCCAGGAAATCATATAAGGGTTTAAGATGCAGAGTCAAGAATGAGATGCCAGACAAAACTAAGGGTTTGAACAGGATCGACCTTACAAATTGATTCTCGATAAATATAAATAAAAAGGGATTCCAAAAGTAAAATATTATGGGGGTTATTGCAATTAATTAAAAGAAATGTTTCATCAAAATCAAACTAATTGTGAAAGAGCAGTGGACAGTTTATAATTTTTAATATCACGAGAATGTTCAGATAAATGAATACCAACAATCCTTTTTGTACTACCAACATAAAGCTTATAATTATTATCGGGAGATAATAAGTTTTATATTGGTCCTCTTTTTATCTTACTCTTATATTATCGAGAATCTATTTGTAACTTTGATCCTGTTCAAACCCTTAGTTTCGCTTGGCATCTATCTCATTCTTGACTCTATGCATGTTAAACCCTTATTTTATATGATTTTTTGGAAATCTAGTGATTCACCACTAGTATTACATTTATATATTGACCTGATTTATTTATGTACATGGGTTTTAAATTGAATTATTTTTGCTTGAATATTTATGTTGTACTTATTTGTAATTTATGATACTTTTAGTATTGGTTTATCCGATTTACCCTATGCAAATTTTGTATTCATGATTTTGGGTTGTATAAAGTTCATCTGTCAATTCTTAAATATTACCACTGATGATGGACATTATGATGTCTGAAAGTGCTATGGCACTTTAAATGCAAATTTTTTCCTGTACATAAAGATGGTGTTTTAAATACAGTTTACAAATACCTGTAGTCTTTGATAGAAAATATTAGAGTTATAACATGCGAAATATCTGAAAAAATTAAAAAAGATATGTAAAATCTTGAAGCATTTGTTCTGTGGGACGTGTAAAAGTACTTCTGGTTTTGATAAAAAAATTCGAGTGATTCCTGACAGTAGACCTGAAAATAGGCATTTGCCACAGGTCTATTAAACAATGCAGTTTGGAGATTAAATAAAACAACTAACTGAACACCATGCTCTCCATAGAAAAATAATGAAAGAGCAGAAATGTGAAGAATGTTAAACAAACACATTCCCTCTTCCAATAGATAAAACTTTTAGGCAGATTTCATTTTTCTTTTTAAACTTAAGATTTTGTCAAATTATTCCATGTTTAGTATGCATTTTAGGTGAAAAGTTCTGAAGATTTGAACTTTGTAAGCATTTTTGCTCTAAAACTAATATTTAAAAATATAGTTTTCTGGACTAGTGTTCTTTTAAGTCATCATTTGCAGGAATGCGTATATAATTATGCTGAGCCTGTCAAAACACAGGATGATTGAAGGGAAATAGTTGTGTCTAGATTAGAGTGTTGCAGCAGCTTTGATGAAATATAAGATACTTATTTCCCTTATATTATTTAATTACCGCCTTCAGCGATTAGCCCTATCATTTTTTGAAAATTTTTTTAACTTGCAATAGCTTTCTTGCTGTAGCGGTCGATTGTGCACCTCTGCGATGTAAGTCATGGATAATGAAGCAGTTTATGAAGTAGCTGTCAATTGCACACCTCAGCTACATGCACAAGTCATGGCTAGCAGTACAGTTCATCGAGTAGCTGTCACGCGCATATCTGACTGCTATGCGGACATACGGGCAGAGATGCCAACCCCTGAATGGACTAGGCAGTAACCAGATATCATATTTTTAGTAACATTTCAGTAACAACTTATATGATGCCAACCTCTGCATGGTCTAGTCCAGGAGTCGGGAACCTTTAAGAAACGAGAGCCATTTCAACAAAAAATGTACAAATAATAAAATTTAGGGAGCCGCAATTTTAATTTGATTTATTTTTTAATTATTTCAGTATTTACAAACACATATTATACAGATGCAAGTATGTCACGATTTTGTGTATTGTCACGATTTTGCTTCTGAAAGCAACTAATAGGGTTTCATTTATATTTGTACGAACTAACTTCAGAGAAAATTTCTCGAAAATTGTTGAATTATTTTTTTAGAAAAATATATTTTGATGGCTTTTCATATTATTTTTGAATATTTTTATAGTTAAAAACCTAGTCCGCATTAGTTATGACCACTGTGCAAAATTTCAAACTCTTAGTGCCAGACGTTCTTAAGAAAAGTGGTGACAAAGATGACATTTAAGCGGATCCTACAGAGCTTCATTATACTCAGTTCAATAAACAGATTATCTTTGGTTTTTTGTACTTTTTGAAAGAGTCGCAGCTAACAATGTATTCATAAACTGTGTTTCAAGAACTGTGTTTAAAGTGCTTTTAACATTTAATGCTGTTTTGACATAATGCCGTTTGAAACTCTGAAAGGTATGCAAGTCACCATTCAGTATCAATTAATTTTGTTTGTTCTTTTGTATGTACTGTTTGTGTACACATGGGCTGTTTTTCAAAGAAGTGATTCAAATAATAACAATGATTTCAATTTTTCACTTTGGCCAGTATAGGCATACGGAAAATCAGTTTGACAAGTGAGCTGACAAAAAAATGAACTGCTAAAATATAATTGAAACGATGATTCAGATTAGAAGTATTCATCCACCAAAATATGGTTGTGAAGAGCAAAGGAAACATCAAGCAGTGCATTTCGAAAAATAACAGTGACTTGTGGTTTCACAGTCAAAACAAGGATATTTATGGGCACAATTGATGTCAGGAAATACAAAGCTCAGCCTAGAAAGTGTTTAGTAACAGATCTGCTTCAAAAATATTCAAAACTGGCATGAAAAATAAAATTATTTAGAAAAAAATAATAACACTGAATAACATAGAGACACAATAGGATGAGCTCAGATGTTCATAAAAATGTTAGTTCTACCAAATGTAGATATCCGGAACCAGATGAGATTTTCCTAGAAGCAACAAGTTGAAAGGAACAAGGTAAGACTACATCCAATAACAAAAGTTATTCTGTTTGGCCGCCAAAATATTCCACAGAGAGGCCAGCAGAGCTAGGCACCAATGATGAACCTCTGATGAACCAAGGAATCCTTAGAGTCCTTCACTTTTGAATTGATAGTGGTGACAATATTATATAAAATCAATTAGAAAATTCCTCTGCAAATGCAACATTAAAATGACTTGCAATGAGCTGATAATCTGCATTGGTGCCGAGATTTTGAAAATGATTCTGGCAGAGGTATGGGAAACAAAATATTACAGTATAATATTTAATGAAAACACTGATGAATCTCTTAAGTCACAATTCTGTTTATTAGTGTGGTATGTCTCAACTGGCATTGTAAAATAATGCTTTGTAGGTTTCGTGGATTTTCAAAAATATATTTGAGATAAGAGGAAGACTGGGCAATTAGAAGTTCTGTTCTTGAGAAAAGTGTTCTTGAGTTTATAAAAGAACTGGGACTAGATTTCAATTATTGCATTGCTACTGCTTATAGTAGATGTGCCGTAAATATTTTGCAATTATATAGAGTGCAACAGAAAGTAAAAGGGAAGCTGTGAAAGCCTCTCTCTGTTCTTACAAAAACCATCATCTCAACTTGGTGATTTCTAGGTGCTGTGATGTGCCAGGAGCACACTCAGAACTATAGAAGAAATTATATATTTTTTTCAACATGTCATGTGAAAGACATGCAGTACTGAGAAATCACTTGGGTTATTTCATGGCCGGACACTGCTGGACTCGCTGGGATGAGTGCAGTGACTCCATTCTTCAGTTCATTGATTCTTCATTGATTTGCTGCTCTTTGCAGAAAGGCTTAACACAATGCCATGATAAAAAAACAGTGATTAAAGCAAATCTTCTTTTCAAAGGTAAAGCAAATCTTCTTTTCAAAGGTATATTGCATTGTAAATTCATAATGGATATATTTTCGTTGAATGATTTAATGGTTATAATCAAACCATTGAGCTATAGTTTCTACAGAACAAAAGCTTGAATGCACATGGAGCCACTGTAAAATTTCAGCAAATGGTCAAAGTGCTAAAGAAGAGGCATATTTAGGCTGAGAAGTTCTATGCGGAATTAAAGATGGAGGCGGAATGTGGGAGTCAAACTAATCATGCCAAGGCTAGCTGTGAGTCAGCAGCACAGAGTTAATAACTTAGTGGAAGGAAACTCATCAACAGCACACTAGAAACAGGCTGTATGGGTTCCTAGCTCAAATCTTCCTAGAATTTTGATAAGAACTTCAATGAAGAGTCTATTAAATATCTTCAGCTCAATGATTTGGTTCTAAATAAATAAAAAAAATTAGAATCTATGAATATTAAATCATACTTGAGGAGGATCTTCAAAGTATCATGCCACATCATGGCATTGCACGATTCAAATCCGGACATCCTACAACAATACAGAAGTAAAACTTTGTCAGAGGCTAAACTTCATTGATATACACACTTTTTCAATCGACGTATTGAAGAAACTGAGGGAGGATGATAATATTTATCCGTATCTTATTAAATTGCACAATATCAAGACCACACTTCTGGTGTCTATTACCACAGCAGAGCAAGGTTTATTTACTTTGTGAAGACTTAAAACTTGGTTGAGGTCTCAAATAGCCAAAGACAGGTTGACATGACTCGCCCTGATGAATGTTCATCCCTATGTTTGAGTTGACGTAAAAGCCATAAAATAAATCAATTTGTCACAAAAAAAAAGTTTATTTTGTAAAATTTAAAACAATAAGGGTAAATACATATATGAGATATTAAAATGATAGAAATAAAATTATATTAAAATATAAAAATGTATATTAAAATATATGTATGCATGAATGTGTTCAGATTTTTCTTTTACTTCTCAATGTTTTCTGAGTTCATTCAAGGGCATGCTCAAGCCCAACCATAAACTTGACCAAATAAGTATAAATTGGTTGTTTAGTTTTGCCCCCTACCACTTTGCCTCCCTTTGGATCCACCCTTGATCACATGCACCAAGCATCATAAGAAAGGTATCTGGGGGATAATCTGGGAAATAATGAACAGTTATCTCCCCATCCGGGACCAGCCTGCACAATGGGTGAATCCCGTTACATGAGTCAAGAACCATAAGAAAGGTATCTGGGATAGTAATCGCAACAGTAGATACTTTGAGTGTCTTTTGCATGTGCATTGAAGCACACTTATTTACCAATCGTAGTATCTTATAAATTTATGCTTTTGTTTATTTATAAAATGTATTAAAAATTAAATGTAATTTGCTAGATAAAACTGATAAAGCAACAAAGCAATTGCATTTTTCTTTGTTCTACGTACGCCGGGAAGAAATAATGAAAATAACGTTAGTTACATAAACTTTTAACACTGACAAATGAGAAAAGATTTCCTATTATAGAACTACTATTATCAACTAGAAAATTTACCCAGCATTACCTGGGATTTAAGATAAAGGGTCGTAGAGTAGCCATGTGTGCACCAACACAACAGTTGTTTCAATTTATTTTTGTTATAAGTAAACATATTGTTAAAACGTTTTTGAGAATTCACTGGAGTTCTAGTGTAGTTTTTATCAGGGATTTGCATCTTAAATCCTGGGAAATGCGGGAACTTCTTAGAAAATGTTCTCGGCATTGCTCGGAATTTAAGATACAAACCTTTAATTACAATCACACCAGAACTTAAAGAATTTAAAAAAACCAAAGCACATTTATATACTTCCACTTATAATAACAAAAAGCACTGCACCAATGGTATTAAGATAAGTAGTGCGAGAATATTTTGGTCTGGGGGCCTGATATGTTCAACAAGCAAAAAATACAGGATCGAGCCACATTATTGTGACCACCTTCTACTTTTGACGTCAATAGCACGTAGCCAATGAAAGAAAGCGCATGTCGTAAGCTGCCTTGGTGAGTATATAAAGTATGGTATAGGCATTCTGAAAACATATCACTCGTTGCTGTCATGGTTAAAAGGAGCGATTTATCAAATTTGGAAAATGGGATGATTATCAGGTTTCAGATCAAGGGTGGCAGTATCTCTGAAACAGTGCAGTTTGTGAACTATTAGTGTGCTGCTGTGGTTAGTGTATCGTCAATGAAGAAATGACATCATTGACGTGAGAGGTGAATGTTGGCTCCGAAGGTTCGTGAGGGTCAATCGCCACATTATAGTAGAGCAACTCATTGGCCGAATGAACCAGGGGCTACCAGAAGTGTGTCTCGAATGACAGTTCAGCGAACCCTGCTGCATATGGGCGTATGAAGCAGATGGATGGTCACTGCACTTATGCTCATGAAGGTGCATCAGCAGAAAAGGCCTACATTTGAATGGCAGTATCGGAATTGGACTTCCATTGATTGGCATAAGATTGCCTTCTCAAATTAGTCATGTTTTTTGCTTCATCAAACGGATGGACATTGGCATATAAGGTATGAAAGATCGGAGAACAAACACTTATCAACCATTGCTGGAAAAACACAATATGGTGGGGACAGCGTTATGGTCTGGGGAATGTTTTGTGGCATTCTCGGGGTCCACTCATACCTGTGAAAGGCACTATGAACTTAATTCATTATGAATCCATCCTTACAGACCATGTTCACCCATACATGTTGATGATCTACCCTGGGGCGGATGGGATCTACAGGTATGTTGCTCACTACTTGCTCTTCATATCAATTTTCGGAGCAGGTAAAACTCTCTTTTAGAGCAGCATAAAGTGTTTCGGAGCAGGCACAAAACTCACTTTGGAGCAGCACGAAATGCTTCGAAGCAACAAATTTACAAACTTTAGGAGCAGTAAATTTAAAATATGTGAATACTCGTACCTAATTAATATCCGTGTAAAAGTGTTTTTAAAAATTTTAACAAGTCAGCATACATTCAAGTACATTAGCAAACTATGAGGCAAGAAAATGACAATGTTTTCGGAATGACGGCCAATTTTCGGCCACCCTCTCGGACGGCCTTCAGATTAGAGATTCCGTAAAAAAAAAAAAAAAACCCCATCGAAAAATCATTGTCATCGTAAAATTATAGTGAAAGCCGCCCTTTCCCGTGCCATGTATGAAAATTCATCACCTGCAAATTCCCCCCCCCCCCATAAACTTAGCTAGTGTGCATTATTAATGCCTTCTTTCTAGGCGAGCCGTCAGATCTGCATTGTAACCACAGGCGCTAGTTATTTTCTCTCCCCTCACCCTCCACCCAGTGAATACGATGACCGAACGAAAATGCGATAGCATGCTCACGATCGAAGTGACATGTACTGTTCTCCTTTTCGAGGTCTACATGTGTCGAAATTTCAGATTTTCACAAGACCGACAATACCAATGCCCAAACCCGGACTAAGCCCGAAGAAATTTATAAATGTAGAATGAAGTCGGTCTGAACATACCTGCGTCTCAGCAGACCCGAAATGATTTGAATTCAAATATGTTAGAAACAAATTTGTCAAAAAATTTTACGGAGAATTTAGTTTGTTTTCTTAAACATTTATCTTTACATAGCTGAAATAAAAGCAATAAATTCATGTATTCAATTTAAATCCATTTTAAAAATTTAAAAAAAAATATGTTCGGCCCGGTCGTAAAGGACGTTTAAAAAAAAAAAGACTCAACCCAGCCCGAAACAATAGGAAACTCAAGCCCAGCCCGGGCCAAAGCCTAAATCCCCTCTTAACTCTTTAAAACTCAAACTATAAAATTTTCATTTGCTGTAATAGGCGGGAGTAAGTAACAAGTTTGAATTTTTGCAATGGATTCTTCTAGTTTCAGCCAAAAGTGTTTTACAGGGATCATAGCAGATTTTCTAAAAATTTTAGGTAGGAATTTAAGGAATTTTTTTCAAAATTTTAGGAAAATTTTAGGAGCTAATTTTTATTATTTCTATTATTAGTAGTGTTTAATTACCGTTATTTTGCATAAATAAAAGTAGAATTGATACAAAAAACAAACATCATTGAAAGAAAAAGGTAATCTTTTGAATATTTTTCCTATTTCATTTTTTATTTTAATGCCTTGTAGACTTGAAAATTCAAATTATCACTTAGTATCCAGTGGCCACTTTATTACAGGTATTTTTTGTGTAAATATATACATACGTACACACTATATATATGTATGTTAGAAAAATGTTTAGTTTTCAAACAACTTTATATAAACAGAAAAAGAAAATCTTAATCTCTAAGCCAGTTTTAAAGAAAAGCACTGTTCACTTTATTGCGTGAAGAACATAGTTAGGCTATTTACACAATCCAGGTAACTTCCATGCTGTAAAAACTTCAAATAATACTATGTACAAAGATGTTTGTAGATCCAAATAGTTCGACAGAACTTTCATGAAGCATTTGTAGTAAATAATTATACTACCTATATAACTTGCGCGCATTTACAGCCACAGTTAATGGTATCACACTTGGCAAAACAAAATCCAATGGATGAAACATCGGCAAATTTTAACGTGACTTCTGAACATATCATCGTAAGTAAATTTAACTTTTAACGTTATTTAAATGCACATGACATTAGTAAAAGCCATCATACTTTAGAAAAAGTCAGTGTTTTAAACTAAACACATTCGACACGTACTGGTCTAAACTGACCACATCAAGGATCTAGACCGATCCAACGATCATACTCAGAGAATGAGATTTCAAGAAGATGTTTGATATCTGTGATGAATCGCCATTTGAACGATAAAAAACAATTTGTGGCTCTCACTTTCTCGCAAACCTCCTGCAACCCTTCATCTTCACAGAACTCATTTCTCTCACAGACTCTGATGTTAATAGTCGAACTCTTGCAAGAACTCAATGTAAATAATAACCTCTGTACATAATATTGTAAATTAATAATGTATAATTAAAATATAATTTAAAATTGTTATAGTAGTAGTCATCAGTGCGGAAAGTCCTGCCATCTTATTTAAATAATAAATAGCTCAAGAAAAGAGGCGCTACCAACAAAAGATGTAATAAAGGTAAGTGACTTTTTATTTCACTACCTTACCACTTATCTTTATATATTATAAAATTAAATATAAAATCCAACAGATTATGAGACTGATGTCTCACAAATAAATATCCTTGAGAATATAATAATTTGTAACAAAATGTCTCTCATAAAAGACAGCACTCATATTGCAAAATTAAATGCAACTAACTATGCCACATAGAAGTTTGAAATGGAAATATATCTCAAAAAAGAAGATCTGTATAGTATCATACAAGATGAATTGCCCGATCCGATAACGGCGGAGTGGCAAAAATCCGACCAACAGGCACACGCACTAATAGATTTATGTATTGAGGATAATCATGTTAAATATGAAACACTGCTAAAGCTACATGGGAAGCTCTCAGAAAAATTCATGAAAGGTCAAATCTCTCAAGTAAACTCTTTTTACTGAGAAAACTCTACAGCACTAAGCTGGAAGAAGGTGGTAACATGAACACGCACATTGTAAATATGTTAGAGCTAATTGATAAGCTGCGAGCTATTGGTGAAAATACAAGTAATTCTCATATATCAGCACTACTACTATGTTCAGTACCAAGAAATTACGACGGGCTTATTACCGCTCTTGAGGCGAGACCGGAAGATGAACTAACTCCGGATTTCATTAGAGGGAAATTAATAGATGAGTACAATCGAAGAAAAGAAAACTCGATAAATGAACCATCTAAAGCTTACAAAATCTTTAACAGAAATAAAAATTGAGAAAATAAATTTGTACATATTGTCAAAAAAAAAATCATTTTAAATCCGAATGCTGGCATCTTAAAAATAAGAATTCCAACTTTCAGAAATATCCCTCAAAGAATTCTATTAAACCCAAGCAAAAGTCTTCTTTCTTTGTTGAAACGAAAGGCGAATCAGGTGATGATGCATCAGAAACTTATAACCCTTCTCAAAAACAAGCGAGCAGTTCGGCACTAATTGCAGCTCCGATTTGTGAAAAACCAAAACAAAAATCGCTCTCTTCAGACAATTTTACGTTCGCTGCAACAAATGTAAACAATCTCAGCTGTACTTGGCTCATAGACTCGGGGGTGTCAGCACATATGTGTAATGACCCAGATTTCTTCACGGAAATAAACTATGAAGCTCGAAGCACGATTACTGTTGCGAATGGAAATAAGTTACAAGCTAAGGGTTGTGGTGAATGTGTAATTTTAACTAAGAAACCGGACAACTGGGAAAATAAAATAAGACTAAAAAATGTTTTATATGTTCTTGAATTAGAAAGTAATCTAATGTCAGTTAAAAAGGCAACTCAAAATGGTTGTACAGTTATATTTGAGGAAAACAAATGCACAATTATGAAAAATGTAAGTGTATGTTTAGAAGCTAGGGCGCATGATAGTTTATATGAAGTCATAGCAGAAAGGGATAATAATGAAAATACTTCAACACATTTTGCCTTACAATGCAAAAATAAAAATTGCATAGAAACATGGCACAAAAGACTTAGTCATAGAAATAATGATGCCATAAAACAATTAATTTCTGAAAAACTAGCTGACGGTATACAGATTGATAAGTGTCAACATGAAAATACATGTGACAACTGTATCAAAGGTAAAATATCTCAGTTACCTTACCCTAAAGAAAGCAAATACAGAGCAACCAAAGCACTTGAATTAGTACATTCAGATATTTGCGGTCCCATGCGCACTCCTACGTTCAGTGGGAAATTATATTTTCTTACCTTTGTAGATGATTAGTCGTTTTACTATGATCTATCTCATTTCAAAGAAAAGTGAAGTATATACCAAACTTAAGGAATACATAGCAACGACTAGAAATAAATTTGGAAGAGAAATAAATACACTAAGATCTGACAATGGGGGAGAATATATTAGTAAGGAAATTGAAGACTACCTAAAGGATCATGGAATCCATCATCAGGTTACCGTACCTCACTCACCGTCACAAAACGGAATAAGTGAAAGAAAAAACCGCAGTTTAGTAGAAATGACTAGATGCATGCTATTGGAAGCAGGATTACCACATAAATATTGGGGTGAAGCAGTTAACACTGCAAACTATTTACAGAATCGCTTGCCCACATAACCAAACAAGAAAACACCACACGAACTGTGGATGGGAAGAAAACCTGATCTATCTCATATTAAAATATTTGGCTGTAAAGCATTCGCTTACACAGACAAAACAAAGCGAGGAAAACCCGATGACAAAGCCATAGAAGGAATGACAATAGGAGCAAAGGTTAACGAATTAAAGTAGGGGAAAATAACATAATAATCAGTAGAACAGTAAGGTTCATAGAAGTAAAAGAAGAAAAGGTGGAAATTCCTATTACAGAAATTCATGAATCTGAAACTAAAGAACCAAGGAGATCAGAAAGAGTAAATAAAGGACAACCTCCAGAAAGATTTGATTACTATACTGAAGGTACAAAAGTCATTGAACCAAAAGACTGGGGAGAAATGCAAACTTTGGAACCAGAAGAAAGAATGAAATGGATTGAAGCAACTAAAGAAGAAATAAATTCTCTAGAAGAAAATGACACCTGGGATTAATAGATTTACCCAAAGGAAAGAAAACCATAGGATGCAAGTGGACATTTAAAGCGAAGCTGAATGCAGATGGAACAATTGAAAGATACAAAGTCAGACTAGTTGCAAAAGGCTTCAGTCAAAAATTCGGCACAGATTACGACGAAACATTCGCACCAGTCATAAAGCATACAATAATAAGAACATTCCTGGCAGCAGCAGCGCATAAGGATATGAAAGTTCCCCGCATTGATATAAAAACAGCATTCCTCCATGGTGATTTAGAACAAGAAATTTATATGGATCAACCAGTGGGTTACAACAAATTACAAGATAATAAAGTATGCAAACTAAGAAAAGCCATATATGGACTCAAACAAGCAGCAAGAGCTTGGAATTTAAAAATTGGAGAGAAACTACAAGAAAACTTATTCAAACAGAGCAAAGCAGATCCTTGTCTCTTCATAAGAAATGATGAACAACCTGTATATATCATCTTATACGTTGATGACATTCTTATAACAAGTAAAAATGAAAAAACAATTCAAGAAATCATCAAAACCTTGAAAAAGGAATTTGAAGTCAAAAATTTAGGAGAAGTTAGCTATTATCTCGGAATTAAAATTGAAAGATTAAATAATGGAGATTTCACACTATCTCAGAAAAGCAAAATTGAAGATATTGCAGAAAATTTCTTTCTACAAGACTCAAAACCATCCTACACACCAATGAACACAGACTACTGCAAAATGGATGATGATGATGATGTCTCAGAAAATAATACCAGATATAGGAAAATAGTAGGGGCATTACTATATATAGCCACAATTACTAGACGAGACATTGCAAACTCAGTCAACTTACTAAGCAGAAGAAATGAAAAACATAGACAAAAAGATTGGATAGCCATAGAAAAAGTAATAAGATATCTAATAACTACAAAAGATCTGAAACTCCTAATCTCCAAAAACGAAGAACCAGTCCTTAAAGGATACACCGATGCCGACTGGGGAAATGATAAAATGTCAAGAAAATCAACAAAAAGGCTACATATTCCAAATTGGAAATAATACAATATCGTGGAATTCAAAAAGGCATTGCTTTATCCTCCACAGAAGCAGAATACGTTGCAGCAGCAAATGCAGCACAAGAGGCACAATGGAGGCATATTGGACTAACGGAAGATCTCAGACAAAAACAAATTCTACCTATAACACTGTATGAAGACAATAAATCCTGCATCATATTATCATAAAACAATAAAAACAGTTCAAGAACAAAACACATAGACATTAAACATCACTACCTAAGGGATCTTCAAGAAAAGAAACAAATTAAGCTAGATTATTACAGAAGCAATGAAATGGTGGCAGATATATTCACAAAACCACTTGGAAGACCACAATTCCAGACACTTAGAAACCAAATTGGTCTCAATACGGCTCACATCAAGTAGGGGTGTTGGATATCTGTGATGAATCGTCGTTTGAGCAATAAAAAACAATTTGTGACTCTCACTTTCTCGCCAACCTCCTACAACCCTTCATCTTCACAGAACTCATTCCTCTCACAGACTCTGTACATAATATTGTAAATTAATAATGTATAATTAAAATATAATTTAAAATTATTATAGTAGTAGTCATCAGTGCGGAAAGTCCTGTCATCTTATTTAAATAATAAATAGCTCAAGGAAAGAAGCGCTACCAACAAAAGATGTAATAAAGGTAAATGATTTTTTATTTCACTACCTTACCACTTATCTTTATATATTATAAAATTAAATATAAAATCCAACAGAAGATTCGATAATGCTTCAAGAAACTTCTGTCTTATATATCCGAAAATGGACTGTTCCAGAAACGCTCCCGGATATGCAAATGAGATGCGTACGTATTGAGAACAGATTTGCATGAAACCTCATGTTGGAAAACGTCACAGTTCATGCCGGTGAACGGAAAGAGTAGTTCATATTAAATTTGCATAAACGTCCATTCACAGGGAACATGAATCGCGATGTATTGATTTTTTCCCAACAGTTATGACTTGAACGCATAACAGAGACGTGCGATCGACAGCTACTTCATGAACTATATCGTTAGCCGTAATTTGCACACATAGCTGAGTTAGACAGCTACTTCATTAAATGTACCGTTAGCTATGACTTGCCCACACAGCTGAGGTGTGCGAATGACAGCTATTTCATCAATTGCACCATTAGCCATGATTTGCGCGAGTAATGAAGGCGTGCGATCTGCTGGCGTGTACACACGTCATAACCTGTTGGTTATTAAATTGATGAGGCCCGAAATTGAAAAATCTTCGCTGGAATTTAAGCAGAGATAGTAGTGATAACAACGTCAAAATGAAAGTTGTAAAAATACAACTAACTGTAGAGGTGTTGAAAATAACAGTTCCAATTTGAACCAAACAGGATGCGTGAGCGGCGAGAAGGTAATTTGCATGATAAGTCCTGTTTTGTCCACATCGCGATTCGTTCACGAGAACGGAAAAATCATTTAGAATAATGACGTCACGCTCCCGCGAAATGAAAATCACGATGTAAACAAAACCAAGTTTCCAACACGATCGACATCTATTCCATGAAATGCACCGCTAGCCACGATTTATGCATGTAGCTGAGGTGTGCAATAGACAGCTACTTTATGTTGTTTCTTATCCTACTTGACCGACAGCAACATCAGATCCAAGTCCATGAACCAATGAGTCTTCAAAAGATGAAGAACTACTCCAGGACTGGAGTACAGCTGACTCCTCTGGCATCCAATACATGTCAAGGCATGGGCAGGAGAGGTCCGAGTCACATTGCACTTCGGGCAAAGGGGATAAACCTTAGAACCCAACACATGCCGAAGAGCACGAAGATGGCCGCTGCAGAGTCTGGCCAGAGCCGTCTGGTCTCCCCTACTGCCTGGTCCAATCAAAACAGCACCAGGGCGGCTGCAATCATACCACTCATGCACGGGGGGGGGGGGCTTTATCCAAGTGGAGTTGATTTCAAGTTTGACTCGTGAGGCAAGTTCCGAGAAAGAAAGACAGCCACCGTCAATAGAACTCCTAAGGCTGCCCTCCTTGGCCAGACCATCCGCAACCTCATTACCGTAAATGTCTACGTGAGATGGCACCCATTGAAAAAATATCCTATTATGGGCACACAAGTAACCCAAATGCTGAACAATATTCACTGTCGTTCCATCACCATGTCGCCACCATTCAGCCAGGTGCTGAATAGAACTACGGCTATCACTCAGGATCCAGATGTCTATATTGACTCCCTCTTTGACACAATAACTCAAGGCCTCCTCAATGGCTATGAGTTCCACCCGAAAAACTGAGCAGTAGTTGGGGTTTCTCCTACATGTCCTAATGCCATTCCCCTGCTTGATATAAACCCCACTATCAGAGATGGCACCATCACCCCTACTTCCATTAGTATAAATCTGCAATGCGTCACCGGGAATTTTATAAATAATTTCCAAAGCGAGCTGTTTAAGATAATCTGGATGCTGCATGCCTTTGTTAGAGCTACTTCATGAACTGAGCCATTAGTCATTACTTGAGCGCGTAACGGAGACGTGCGATCAACAGCTACTTCATGAACTACATCGTTAGCCGTAACTTGCCCACGTAGCTGAGGTACAAGATCAACACTTCATAAACTGCACACTTAGCCGTAACTTGCGCGATAGACAGCTACTTCATGAACTGAACCATTAGTCATTACTTGAGCGCATAGCTAAGTAATTTGCACCCGTAGCTAAGTAACTTGCACTCGTTAGCCGTAACTTGCACCCGTAGCTGAGGTACAAGATCAACACTTCATAAACTGCACACTTAGCCGTGACTTGCACAAGTAACGTAGGTGTGCGATCAACAGTTACTTTATGAACTGCCCCGTTATTTATGGCTTGAGCCACAGAGGTGCACAATCGACAGCTACTGCAAGAAAGGTATTGCAAGTTTAGAAACTTTTTCAAAAAATAATAGGGCTGGTCAATGTAGGCAGTAATTAAATAATATGAGGGAAATAAGTTATCCTATATTTCATCAAAGCTACTGCAATGCTTTAATCTAGACACAGCTATTTCCCTTCAGGCTTCAATCATCCTCTGTTTTGATAGAATCAGCAAAAACACATACACAAGTTCCTGCGGCTCAAAAGAACTCTAGTCCAGAAAACTATATTTTTAAATATTGGTTTTTGAGCAAAAATTCTTACAGAGTTCAAATCTTTGGTACTTTTCATCCCAGATGCATACTAAACATGGAATAATTTGACAAAATTTTAAGTTTAAAAAGAAATGAAAACTGCTTAAAAGTTTTATCTGTTGGAAACGGGAATGTGTTTATTTAACATTCTTCACATTTCTGCTCTTTTATTGTTTTTAATTTATTTTTTTATGGGGAGTGTGGCGATCCAATTGCGGTACCTCCTTACTATGCCGTATTTTATTTTATCCATTGCTTTTCTTCATAAACTGCTATGTGGTCTGGGCCCCTAAGCAATGCATCCTTTAATATCATCAATGCCTAGAGAGGTTGCTAACAGCAGACAAAAATTCCTTCTCTACTCTCCTATTTTGACATGATATTGATCAAATATTACGTAATGAGGGGTGTAAGAGAATCATAATTCGACTAACTATATTTGTATTATTGGATTTAGACCAAAAATTCTTCAAAATTTTTGCACTAAATTGATTCCAAACAAAGAATAGTTGAGCAAAATGTTAACTTTGCAAAGAAAGAGAAACTTTGTGATTTATCTAATAAATATGAGGAAGCACACTATTCAACAATCGAACCTGTCTTTTTCTATTTTATTTCTTTGAGAGGTTAAAGGCTTCTAAGTTTGTTAGCTTGCGCTGGAGATTCCTAAGATATCCGGTGGAGATTCCCCCTCCCACAAACCAAAGAATCTCCCCCAAACTCCGGTCTGTAAATGATCACGTGGGTCGCCATCTATCTTGCGATTGTATTTCACACTGTGGTATTTCACTAAAACCGCCCACAGACGGAAAGGATTTAACCATTGAGAATCGGCGATTTTATGGTGATTGACACTTTTGTCATCGTTGCAAAAGATGAGTGCTATTTTGAACAACTTTTTAATTTCCGAAGACTTTTTTAACATCGATTGTCGTATGAATGGAATGTATTCGGGTGATAGTAGAGTAAATTTGACGCCGCAGCAAAACATTACAAAATTTTAGGATGAATAATAAATGTTAGGTTAATTTTAGGAATTTAAGGGAAGCTTCAAATTAATAGGAATTTTAGGTAGAATGCGATCCCTGGTTTTATTTTCTTCCCCACTTTGGTTTCAACTTTAAAACTAAAATGTTTAAAATTCATTCATGGCATTTATTCCAGTTGTTTGACAACTGGAGTTAAGGTATGAAACATCTATTCAGTCCAAGAAGATTTTAATCTTGATTAACTACATTCCCTAGAAATTAAGAGTGCCAATGAGGTTTAAATTGATTACAGACAAGAGGATTTATATGATTATTTAATTACCACTCCTTCAAGTTACCAAACATTGGAAAAAGGAGAGATTCCTTACATATCTTACCCATCTGCCCCCACCCATAGACTGGAATTCCGCCGGTCCGGTCCTTTATAAGAGACTTCATGTCGGCGAGTTTGATTGCGGCGATTAAGTGCTGTGGGGGTGGTGTATGAATATGCAGTTATCGCACTTCATCGTGAGGCAGTTGGTTCTAATTTATTATTGTTGTGCGATGCATTTAAGCACATATATTAATGAATATAAAGTGAAAAAAAAAACTCTTAGGAGGACGGGTAAAAATTTTCGAGGATGGGTAAAAAATTTCAATAGCCATCCTTGCACATGGGCTACATTTTGCAGATTTCCCGAAGCCTGGTCCTGTATGCTTTCCACTGTAGCACCCTCATCAAACCTTACATTGTAGATTTCAACAATCCATTTATCTTTTGAAATAAAAATTCTATACCCTTTGGTGCCTGTAGCATAATCAATCATGACTCCCTCCTGAGTCCTCATATCTAACATTTTTCTAAGTTGACCTGGTTTGACAACATAGGCTTTGCTACCAAAGGTCCTGAGGTGATTAACAGTTGGTTTTCTACCACTGTAGAGTTCTTGTGGAGTTTTACATTTGAATTTATGACAGATCCTGTTTTTTGTATAGGTAAAACATAAAATGGCTTCTGCTCACATTTTGCCATCAACCTTGCTTTCATTCAACATAGTCTTAACACAATCAAGTGCTGCTAGATTAAATCATTCAGAGACCTCATTTTGTTGTGGTGTATAGGTGTTTGTGAGTTCTGCTTTAATCCAAAGATTTATTAAGTAGGCTTTGAACTGATTGTGACAAAACTCCATCTTGCAATCCGTCCGGATGCTTAGGATCTCTTTACCTAACTGCCTCCCTTCTCTAGCTTGAAACTCTTTAGGCTGGTATGAAACTCTCCTAGATGTAGCCAATGTACAATGCTTACATTTAATTTTCCTGCACTTAAATCTAGGGAGTCCATTAACTGCAGAAACTTTGCTAGTCTGATATAAATAATCAGCATTGATGTGGCAATATCTCTTATGCCATAAGCTATTGTCATCTTTCAGCTCAGTTGCTGCATCGCTAACCTTAGCATTGCCACATGACTTTTTTGCTTTGTCCTTGACTTTACTGAATCAGAATTTTTAACTTTAGTTTTATTAGATTTAGACATATATTTACACTTTTAGAGGATTTAATATCTTTATACTGGTTTTTTTTATATTTTTTGGAATCCTTATCCCCTTCCTGATCCTTATCTTTAGCTTTACGGTCTTCAATGTTATTATTTTGCTCACTAGCACCATATTGTGGTTTTAAAAGGTATAGACCCTCTTTCCTTTTGGTGTAGAAAAATTTATCGCCTTCAGACGTGAAAAATCACAATACCCCATTAGCCCCCCCCATTACAACTAAAGTTTTGTTCCTCAAGAACAGAAGCTGCTAATAGGTTACGCCTAAGTTTAGGTGAATACATCACATTATCTAAAATAATAACACTTTTCTTGACTTTAAACTGGAGAAACATTTCCACCCTAGCGATAGCCTCAACAGGACTTTCGATATCCTCTACTGCTAGCGACATTGAAGTACCTTTGCATTCACTAAATTTTGAAAATAACTTAATGTTATTTCAGAAATGTCATATAGCAGCAGTATCTGCTACCCAGTTGAGCCTATCACTAGGATCGATAACATTATTGGTCTCAATACTAGTGGATGTGTGTATCTCCACTATATTAGTAAAGCTAGACTTTAACTTTGGACAATTTGACTTAAAATGACTAGTTTTATTACAGTAAAAGCAAGGTCCTCTTATTTTAAACTTAGAATTTACATTTTTAGGTAGTTTAGACATATTTAAATGATTTCTTACATTTTTTTAATTTGAAGTAAAAAATGCAGAAGTATTAACACTTACATGATTCATGTTATGGTTTTGCCTTCCTTCTTCCACCGAAAGTTCGACCTGAATTTTTGCCAGCCTAAAGTCCTTATCGTCCCATTTGTAGATTATCTGAACGATTCCCCAGTACTCTTCTGGTAAGTACCGGATGACCTGGAAGGCGACATATAGGTCCTCAATCGGATGGTTCACGTCTGTCAGCTTAGTCACAGCTTTCTGGAGTCTTGAACAAAATATTATAATATATTCCTCATGTTCCAGGTGTACAGCGAAGAATTCATCCAGCAACTGGACCAGGTTTGCACAAGGAGGTGCAGCGAAATGTTGTTTGAGTTTCTTCCAAGCGTCGGCTGGATCATCGGAGATGTTAATAAGCTCTTTGTATTCCAGTGACAGACTCTGGAATATTATGGCTAGAGCCTAATCTTTCCGCCTTATAAACTCATCATAGTCACGGCGTGACGTATGTTCGTCCACAGGTTTCACGGTTCTGTCAATGTACCCGAAACATCCGAAGGGCAAATAGGATTTCCGTGCACCATGTGACGTAGTTACTATGCATCAGCTACTCTACCTTTGTTGTCTCCATGTCGGGTGTTGAAATGAAGCAAAAGAGTTCATAGCACGTTTGTTTACTTTCATGCAAATGCAAATGGCGCCATACTGCATCCGTCTGTGTATTCTTTGGCTCACAGAAATTAAAAAAAGCTCAAGTCCTTTTTTGTAACAACGTTTTCACTCAGTAAAGGGCATTCACAGTCAGTATTAGGCATTTTACTGGCCCATAACCTGTTTTCGTGTATTGTTGCTGGAAAAAAATGTCCATCGTGAAAAGAAATTTCAATTCAATTTGTGCGTAACACTGGTGCATATCAAATCATGTAGCAGAGTGATAGAAGCAAAGTGTGAAATGTCCTTGTGCTAAGAAGCATAAATGAAGACAAAGTAAGTTGAAAAAAGTCATTTCACTTTTATTCGTGAATGAAAATAAGCATCATTATATATTACACACTGGGCAATATAAGGTAAATTAAAAACAGTGCTACAAAGCTAAGAGCTGACAAGCTCAACATTCGTTTCATTACTAGCTGGACTATCTTAAAGCACTATAGATTATCTAGGTAATAGAAAACACATATATTACCTAACCTAGATGCGTCCACTTAAAGAAGCCACCATAACTGGTGTCACACACAGCAAGTACGGTTCCTTTTGAAAACATAATTTCAAATAAATTTAATACTGCCAAACACCTTCCACGACTTCAACAATTAACTTAATGAAACATAATGACCATTAACTAGGTCATACTCAACGCGGTCATTTAAACATACTCAACACGGTCATTTAAACACAGAACTCCTAACTGAGTCTGAATAAGTCAACAGTGACGTCTGCTCGTCGAATGGTTCCAACTCTCTGAACCTCTCTGTTTGGCTGTCTTTGTTTCTGAAGTGCTTTAAGATTGGTCCACTATATATATCTGAAGATGGGATCGTTCAAGAATACAACTGCAGTTGGAAACGCCCCCGGATATGCAAATGATCTGTATAAGCATCAAGCACACAATTTGCATGTCGGAAAAACATCGTGGTTCACGCCCAAGAACGAAGTGAGTTGTTCACAAAGAATTATATGAATAACCATGTTCAGGGGTTTCATGAATCGTGATGTTTTCCTACATTTTTCCAACACAGGGTACTAGATTTGGTGCAGGTGCAACATCCCTGGATCTACCAGCAGACCAATGCGACGTGTCATACAGCAAAAAATGTTCGAGAGTGGTTGGAGAAGCACAACAAAGACTTTGAAGTACTTTCCTAATACCCCAGACTTAAACCCAATTGAGCGTCTGTGTGACTACTTTGATCAGGTTGTGTGCTCTATGAATTATCCACCACACACCCTCCAGCAGCTGTCAGATGTACTGCAGTCAGCATTGCTCCACATATCTGTGAACACTTTCCAGCACGTGATTGAGTCACTCCCAGCCTGTATAGCTGCTGTCCGCGCTGCACACGACGGTTATCAGCTGGTTATTAGGATATTAACTGGTTTTTACAATAATGTAACTGAACTGCGTATATATTTTTAAATATTTATGAAAATCCGACTATTAATTGTATGGACTACGTTCAAAGTTGGTTTGAAAAATAATTTTCCAATCTTTTTAATGGTGCTAAGATGAAAATTATGAAGTAATATTTTTGATCGCATTTGTGTGAAAATCATACTAAAATGTAAAATAACTAAATACTAATTTGAAATTTAGAAGAATAATTCCGAGGTGTATTGTCCCGTATCCTGAAGTACTCATGTACCAAATTTCATGTCCATAGGATGTTTATATTTTCTGCTACAGACAACACAAAGACATCTTTCTTTTATTATTATAGTCTGTATCAGTGTTGAATGTTTCTACAGTATGTTGTTAAAGAGGCTTTAGTCTTATGAACCTAATAAAAACGAAATTCTGATCATCAATGGAAATTGAGTCTAAGTAATGGAATGGTTTGTCCCCTTAGAAGCGTACCACCCAAGACCCTCATAATTAAAATAAACACAGAATAACTGCCATGAAAGAAACTATCCCTTTAAATATCTCAGTCAACATGTCTTTTAAATCAGAACCACCACAACATTGTGCATGTTTTTTTTATATAATTAAATTCGTCAACATTCTCATGAAAAACAAAAAACAAAGCTAAAATGTGATGGTCAATGATTTAAGTAACTAGCTTTACAAACACTATAGGATTCTAATGCCATCTAGTGTTAATAAAAATATCAATGAAACGTCCTAATCCAACATTGCACATTGGCATCACTGGGCTCTAGCAGCCATTCGCATTGTGTAGCAAATATGCATCCATGGGCCGGAGAGGGGAAAATCTTTCCATTGCATATATGATGCAGTGTTCCTGAACAAGTTAAAGAAAAACATAATGATTTAAAAACTGGATTGTTTTGCTTACTACGTCCAAGAGAATGGGTGACTGTAATGTCACCCATTTTATTATTATGGCAAAGATAATTTTATTATTATGGCAAATTTTTCTGAAAACTATACCTGCATCATACAGGATGCTATCCAGTTTTCATAAGATAATTTTATTATTATGGCAAATTTTTCTGAAAACTATACCTGCATCATACAGGATGCTATCCAGTTTTCACTGGAAAAAGGAACAGGCAATAGTCCATCAATTTCTAGCCTATGTGAAGGACACTACCAGTGGTGAAATCTATTTCTGTGTGTGTAATAAGTGACCATTTGACTCATGACACAACGTTTTGGATTTTCCAAAAGGTAACTGTTAAGCATTTAATGACATAAGTGCCACAAATTAAATACATAAAGTATTTCAGTGATAGATTGTCAGCCCAGTATAAAAAGTATAAAAACGTTGTCAAACTCTGTCATCATGAAGAAGACCATGGTGTTAAAGCTGAGTGGCATGTTTTTTGCATTCTGTCATGGAAAAGGTGCTTGTGATGATATAGGTGAAACCGTAAAGTGTATGGCCACCAAAGCAAACCTTCAGTGCCCATATAAAGATGCAATATTGAATGCAAATGATCTGTAAAAATTTGCAAAAGAATACATTATAGGAATCAAAACCTTTATGTAGCAAACTATGAAATTGAAATTTCCAATGGTCAATTAGCAGAGAGATATGAAATGGCAGATATAATCACAGGAGTGAGGCCTAATCATCAGCATTGTACCTATAAACGAAACCTAATTATTGGTTTCAAGGATATCAGGTTCTTCAATAACATTCATTGCTGGGTCATTATCCATGTTAAATCAACAAATGGGTTGTGCCGCACCATTTTTGATTTTGATGAAATTTGGCAGGTATTAGGTACCAATATTTTGAACCCCACAACAATTTATTTCATACCTAAAAAAAAAAAAAAAAAAAAAAAAAAAAAAAAAAACCCGAGATATAGCCATTTGTTTACTTCACGGGAGAAGCAAAAAATGCAATTTCAGATGTAGTTTCTGAAAGCCGTAGAATTTTTATTTGAATTAGGAGAGTAGTTTACTGGAGTAATTACTAAGTGGTTTACTGGAAGGCTTAAAGAATGGACTTTTATTTGTGCAGACTAAATTTGATTTTAGTTAAGCCTAAGTAAATATTTTTGAAGTTTGAATTTTTGTTCATGAACGGATGTTTTGGGCCATTTTCGGCATTAAAAAAAATGAAAGATTTGAAGTAATAGTACAAAGAGCTCATTAACATCACAGATGATCCGGTCAAAGCTTGGGAGAAACTCAAGCAACACTTCAACGCCACTACTCGTGCCAACTTGGTCCGTTTGCTAGATGAGTTCTTTTCTCTGAGCCAGGAACATAAGGAACCAATAGACATTTTCTGCTCAAGACTCCGGAAAGTCGTGACTAAATTAAAAGATGTGAACCACCCAATTGAGGACTTGTACATCTCCTTCCAGGCCATCAGGTACTTACCAGATGAATTCCGCAGTATCATCCAGATCATCTACCAATGGGACGATTTTAAATTAGACAATATTCAAGCTGAACTTTCGGCGGAGGAAGGGAGAGTACGTCAGCAGAATAAAGACATCAACCATGTATGTGTTAACTCTTCTGAATTTTTAATTTCAAAGTCCAAATGGGTCAAAAGTAATATAAAAGTGTCTAAAAATGTAAATTCTAAATGTGTAAAGAGAGGACCATGCTTTTATTGTAAACAGATAGGACATTTTAAATCAAATTGCCCTAAGTTGAAATCTAATTTGAAATCTAATCAAACATAGTGGAGTTGCACACATCCATAAGTATTGAGGCCAATACTGTTATTGATCCTAGCGATAGACTCAACTGGGTAGTAGATACTGCTGCTATGCGACATTTTTGTAATAACAAAGTTATTTTCTAAATTTAAAGAGTGCAAAGGCACATCTATGTCACTAGCAGTAGGGAATATCGAAAATCCAGTTGAGTCTATCGGTACGGTAGAAATGTTTGTCCAGTTTAAGGACAAAAGAAATGCTATTGTCTTAAATAATGTGATGTATTTACCCAAACTTAGACGGAACCTATTAGCAGCATCTGTTCTTGAAGAACAGAACTTTAGTTTTAATGGGGCTAATGGGGTATTATGGTTTTTCATGCCTGAAGCCGATAAATTTTTCTACACCAAAAAGAAAGAGGGTTTGTACTTTTTGAAACAACAATATAGTGCTAATGGACAAAACAATAACCGTAAACCTAAAAGTAAGGATCGGAAAGGGAATAGGGATTCTAAAAAGGATAGGAAACCGCAAAATAAAGAAACTAGATTTTCTAAAAGTGAAAATAATATGCGTAAATTTACTGAAACTAAAGTCAAAAACTAAACAGAAAATTGATGTAGGCAGAACTAAAGTTAAGCCTAGTAATTCAGCAACTGAGATGAAAGATGATAATAATTTATGGCATAAAAGATATTGCCGCATCAATGCTGATTATTTGTATCAGATCAGTAAAGTTTCTGCAGCTAATGGACTCCCTAGACTTAAGTACAGAAAAATTAACTGTAAACATTATAAATTGGCTAAATCTAGGTGAGTGTCATACCAGCCTATAGGTAGGATTAAGGTCCACTAGACCATTACAATTACTTCAGATGGATGTTTGTGGTCCCTTACCTACAGTTTCTTTAGGTGGTAATAAGTATTTTTTGTCGATAACAGATGACTTTAGCTGAAAGGTGTTTGTGTCTTTCCTTAAACAAAAATTAGAAATATTTCAAATTTTTAAAGAGTTTCAAGTTAAGAGAAGAGAGGCAGCTAGGTAAAAAGATTCTAAGCCTCCGGACGGATTGAGGGGTGGAATTTTGTCACAACCAGTTCAAAGCCTATTTAAAGAATCTTGTAATGAAACCTGAGCGGACAAATACCTATACACCACAACAAAATGGGGTCTCTGAACGCTTTAATCTCACAGCCCTTGATTGTGTAAAGGCTATGTTACAGGAAAGTAAGGTCGATGACAAAATGTGGGCAGAAGCCATTTTATGTTTTACCTATACAAAGAATAGGATTTGTCATAAATGTAAATGTAAAACTCCACACAAATTCTACAGTGGTAGAAAACCAGCTGTTAATCACCTCAGGATCTTCGGTAGCAAAGCTTATGTTGGCAAACCAGGACAACTTAGAAAAAAGTTGGATATGAGGGCTCAGGAGGGAGTCATGGCAACACCCTCTATATTCAAGGCCTACACACCCACCCGTAATGGCCGAAACTGTAGTCCAACGCAATACGAGTTTACACTGAAATTGTTTTTGGGCGAATTTCTTTTTTTTTTTAATTTAAATGTTCCAGCAGGATGAGGATTTTTTTCTCTTTAAAATAAATCTGCTTTAATTTAAATCAGAATTTGTTGACATAAATCAGATTCTTTCTTTCTTTTTTTTTGTGTGTGATTTGGAATGAAAAAAGCAGCTCAGAATCTTTCTGTTGCTTTGAGATTTTCCGAATTTCTATAAAAGAATTGAGTAGAAAGAAAGTTCACAGGTGCCAAAGTGCCTGTGATTTGCAGAGATAAGAAGTTTTGCCTACATTAAAAATTCATCATGCCTACATTAAAAATCATTTCCCACTCTGGGTTTATTTTTTCATTCCAGGTCACATATAATCTTAATACCACTTTATAATTTAATAAGTTACTAAAAATATTTATAACTTTGTATTATATAGAATATTAATATTTAGTGCATAAAAATTCATTGTAATCATAACCTGTTATTTTACATGTTGCTTTGTATATTAATATTTATTATGAAGTATTAAAACTAAACATGGAAACTAAAAGTAAAATTAAAAATCAAATCCTTACTGAAGATTAATTTAAATTCAATCGAAATAAATTAAAATTTACATGATTAAAAAGCATATATGCAACTAATAATTTCCAAGGTGAAAATAAAAATTAAAAAACCTAACATAAAATGAAACACACGTATGGAAAGTAATTCCAAGGTAAGTTTAAATATTTATATAAATAGGTTACATCAATACACTATATATATGTATAATGTTTCAGTTAAATAAGTAGAAACTAATAATTATGTTTAAATTTAGTTTAAAGAAAAAATAATGCAGTGATGTATTAACATTTAGTTTAAATCAAACTATAGTATTTATATTAACTTCTTCATGAATATTAAATTTATTATTTATTTTTAAAAATAAGTGAAACGCACTTTATACAATAAAACAAAAAAATTGTTTCTATATATAATTTTTATTTCCTATAAAGCACAAATTCATTTAATAACTTAACTTTACTTACACTATTTCGATGAACACTGATGTCAATTGATAATAATAAAAGTCAAAATGTTTTTGAAAATGTAAGCATAAGAAACAAACAAAATTTCTATCTCGGAAAGGTGAGTACTTTTTGGCATTTTGAACCGGGTAAATTACTACTACTTTATTTCGAAATAGTTAAACAATATCTCATGACTAATCATTGCTTCGAGATGTTTCACTGTATAATAATATTCCTTATAATTATATTAAATAATCAAATATAATTTTTTGAACACTTAAAAATGAAAACTATCTAGGCACCAGCCAGAAATCGAATCCGGATCATT
Source organism: Amaurobius ferox (assembly GCA_951213105.1). NCBI lineage: Eukaryota > Metazoa > Arthropoda > Arachnida > Araneae > Amaurobiidae > Amaurobius > Amaurobius ferox. Next base: position 202,992,826 of record OX578133.1, on the reverse strand, counting down.
ATCATGCTATATTAAATCAAATATAGGTTCATAAACTTTAATATAATTTCATAAATTCCTAAACTCATATTCATAAACTAATATAATTTCCCAAACTCATATACATAAATTAAACCTTTAAGTACATAAATTCAATTAGAATTTAATAAGTTTAACGACATAATTTTATTTTTTCAAATTACAATATCTTTACTTCCCTTGTACATTAAAACACATGGGAGGAACCTAATTATATATATGTTCTAGGTTAGCTTATTTAGAATCCTGCATACGCTTATACATTTTTTATCAATGTGTACATAAGTATTTAAAAAGAACAGTACTTACCCTAGAATGTTTCGTAACTTCGAATCCATCTCTTCTAAGGAAAAAAATCCATTTTTTTCTTACTTCAGGATCTTTGGGGAAATTGAAAACTGCAAACGTGGGCCGTTATTGCAGTTCCCACGACAACCAACTGCCGAACAACGATACGGCATTACACAATTAAATCTTCGAAAAAATAGCTGTAATTAACAGCTCAAATAAAATCTAAACAAAGAAACTTTAAAACGAATTCAATACTCGATCACACTCAGATTCCAGAAATAGTATGTAAACGCAATGAAGAAGTGGAATAGGGACGTCTGGCTAGACTACACGACGCTATCCATGCGTTATCAGTTCTTCTGGAATTCCCTTTGGACTACGAAGTCGTCCATCTTGCCACTTCCGGTTTTCTCTGTGGGGGCCTGTAGATATAGAGGGTGTTGGTCATGGTCGGTTATGCCACAGGCACCAAAGGATATAGGATTTTGATAAAGAAAAGCAGGTTATCGAAACCAGCAATGCAAGGTTTGAGGAGAGTGAAACAGTGGAAAGCACCCTGGACCCTATTTATCCCAGAACTATCTCATTGAGGATACCAAATGATAGCTGTTCTGTAAATTCCGAGGGGGAATGTCTGAGGGGGAGGTCGGATGAAAAAGCAGGAGAGAATGAAGACACTGGTGAAGATTCTTCTGAATCCAGTGAGAAAACAGACTCTCCTGTGGATTCTAATCTGACTCCTTGCTCGGATATTTCTTGGGAACGAAAAATCATACCAAGACCCGATGGTACCAGGACAGATGTCTACTATTATGTCAAGGGAGATAAGAAAAGGATGAGGTCACATAATGATGTTAAGAAATATTGTGCAATTGTGCAAAAGCTAATGTACAATATGATCGGTACTTATTTAATTTTAGGGAAAAGAAAAAAATTATAGGGATCTGAAATGAACCAGAAGCGAGCAAAGTGGAAATCCAAGTACCTAAGAGCTATAATGTTGCCATAAAATCTCAATCTAAAAAGTGGTGTAAGGCCATGGACGAAGAAAGAGGCATAATGCAAGAGAGGGGTGTCTGAGAATTAGTTCCTGCACCCACCTCATAAAAGCAGATAGGCAGTAGATGGGTCTACACAATAAAGAAAGATAAGAAAGGGGAAATCAAAAGATTTTAGGCACGTTTGGTAGCTCAAGGGTATGCCCACGAGAAGGGAGATTAATATGATGAAGTATTTAGTCCAGTGGTCAACTTCAGTATAATCAGAACATTGTCCATTTTTGTTTGTATGCTTTGACTGGATGCATTTTCAACTTGATATCAAATCAGCATATCTCTACGCTAAGTTGAATAAAAAAATTTACATGAAACAACCTCAAGGCTATATCAGTCAAGAACACCATGATTATGTTTGTTTGCTAAAGAGAGCCACATATGGCCTTCATCAAAGTGGTAGGGAATGGTATATAGAACTTGACACCATACTAAGAAGGTTTAACTTTTCAAAATTTAAATGGTGCAATTGTGCATACTTATACAATGATAAAATGCTGATGCTAATTTATGTTGATGATATAATTCTATTTTGTGAATATCAGAAGGATATAGACCATATTGTTTCATTACTTAGTAATGAATTTGATATCAAGGTGTTAGAAAAAATTAAGAAACTGTTAAGTGTGCAATTCAAGGAAATTGATGATAAGTTTTATATACATCAAGGCCAATACATAGAAAAAGTGTGTCAAATATTTAAACACTTATCCTATCACTTCCTATTGTTAAAGGCAGTATTCTAAGTAAAATTGACTGTCCACTGACAAATGAGGAATTGATTCAAATGCAAGACTTTCCCTACAGAAGTTTAATCAGATGTTTGGCTTTTCTATCTGGTAGGACTAGACCAGATCTATGTTATGCAATAAACATACTATCTCAGTTCCAAGAAAACCCTGGAATTAAGCATTGGGATGCATTGTTAAGACTTTTAGGATATGTTGAAAAGACTAAAAATTATATGTTAAATTTATCTAGTATTGAGGAGTTAAAATTAAATTATTTCTCAGATTCTGACTTTGCTGCAAACAGAGATGACCGTGTTTCACTTGGAGGTATGATATTTTTCATTGATAGTGTACCTATTTCTTGGTGAACCTTTAAACATAAGTGTGTCAGTTTGTCACTATGGAAGCTGAATATGTTTCGCTTGCAGAAGCCGCTAAGGAAATGGTTTGGATGCAAAATATAATTGAAGAATGTAGAAGGCTAGGGTTAAACTTTAGCAAAAATAGATGTCATTTTTTTATTTTTTTTTTGTGATAACCAAGTGGCAATAAATTTTTCTAATTCTCCAATTGAAAAAATAGGACTAAACATATAGATGTTAAGTACCATTTTTTGAAGAACTTAGTAGTCATAATGAGTCTTTTAAAATCAAATTTGTAAATAGTAAAGAGAATATAGCAGATTATTTCACTAAACCTATAACTAAAGAAAGGGTATTTAAACTTTGTAAAGTGATATTTAAAATGTAATTTAAAATCATTAACTTTTAAAATAAATTGAATACACAACTTTATATTTCAAATATGGTATTATTATATATTATTGTTTACTACTCCCTCAAGTGTACTACTATAAGTGAATGTATCTTGAGTATATATTGTGTAACCATGAACTTTTAGATATTACACTAATGAATATATATCTATTTTTAATTACCCGCATAATGCAATTTAGTTGCTTATGTGTATAAAATGCGTGTTGAAGACAAATCATTTTTTTTTGTATTACATGTTGAATTTTTTAAACCACACAAGGCATATTAGTAGTCTGTGTGTTTATATCATGTAAAAAATCAGCCTCTCGTATTTTTAGTATTTTCGCCCAATTTGTTAGTATTGATTATGTATACTCATCTTGCACCAATGTACTAAAAGAAAAAAAAAAATGATTATGCTTTTAAACTTAAATTTAATGTTCATACCTAAATTTTCTTTTAAACTTAAATTTAATGGTTATACCTAAATTTCTTGTAAGCTTAAATTTAATGTTTATACCTAAATTTCTTTGTATGCTTAAATTTAATGTTGATACTCAAATTCCAATTAAACTTAAACATAATGTTTATACTTAAACTTGAATAATATGATTATACTCAAATTTAAATGTCATATCGAAACTTGATAGTTATACTCAGTTTTTATCTTAGATTTTAAACTTTACTGTCTTGATGTCTTAATAAATTATTATCCCTTTTAAAATTAAACTTTTACTGAAATCCTTATACTCAAAATTTGAAAGGTTGTGGATGTGTATGCTTCTCTTAAATTAGATGCTATAATGTAAGTTATATACATTTTTCAATGATATAAGTATTTATACCCACATTTAAATTTACTCAATGATGTAATTATCAATTTTTTTTCTCCATTATGTGTTTGGTAGGATACAGGGGCCTTAGCATTAATTAGCATGCCATGGTCCTTAGAATACATTTTTTTTGTCTGTTTGCATATGCACCGAGACTTGGAGATTTGCATGAGGGGCCGATTGTTGGAAAAAAATAGGTAAACATCGCGATTCACGTTTTCCCTGAACGTGTTTTTGGTGAACGACTCACTTCGTCCTCGGGAGTGAATCCCGAGATTTTTCCGGCATGCGAATTATGCAAATCGTCTGCTCGACGCGTATGCAAGTAATTTACATATCCAGGGCATTTTCGGCTATATTTACGTTCCGGATCGATCCCATGCTCGGATATATATAGTGGACTGATCTTAAAGCACTTCAGAGACAGAGAGAGAGACAGAGGAAGCATCGGAGATAGAGACGGACGAACGACTTAGACATGAGTCTGTGTTTATATGACCTAGTTACAGTTCATTATGCTTTATTTAAGACAAGCTGTTGAAGTCATGAAAGGTGATTTATTATTAAATTTACCTGGAAGTATCTGTTCAAAGGAACCTACTTTGCCAAGTGTGACACCAGTTATGGTGGCTTCAACAAAATCATGCATCTAGTTTTAGCTAATATATTTGTTTTCTATTACCTTGATACTCTGAATTGCTTTAAGATGGTCTAGAATTCGGCGGAACAGCTTTGTGGAGCTTACCAGCTCATCTTTTGTAAATAGCTTTGTTTTACCTTAAAATTACCAAATGTTGTAATTATTATTAGTTATGGATATCTTTCACGAATAAAAGGTGAATAGACTTTCTCAACTTCTTCTGTTTGATTCTTTGCACAAGGACATTTTCACACAACGCTTTAATCACTCTGCTAAAGCAATTTGCCAAGCACATGTATTGCACACAAAGTACAAATTGAATTAGAAATTTTTTTCCTTCAATCGAGGTAATTCCCTCTTTACACCCAAACAGAATGACCCTGCTATTTATGGGAAAAGATTAAACCATCAGACCACTGACACTCCATGATGAACAATTACATGTATGTATACATTGCATGCATAGAATTAATTGGTGGATTGGAAAGATTTTGGTTAGCTGCAAGGAATACAATTACTATAAATCGTGTTTATGCATTCTTATGGCCCAAGTACATCACAATCACATATATCGCCAAAACCTTTACATGTATGTTGGACTGTGCTTGCATGTAGGGTGATGTGACGGTCATCTCAGCTATTGGTCTGCCGAGGGCGTCCTGAACCTGGCCGCTGTGTATGCGAAATCTCTCTCGTCCACTGATCCCAATACCTTTTAACAGTAAAGTCAGAACGGCCTAGGTGGCGGGCTACTGGCAAAGCTGATCAACCTGCTTTCATCATCCCGATGATTCGTCCCCTCTCAAACTCTGACAGCTGATCATAATGTCTTCGATGGCAGCATAACGGCATCCCTAATGTAAAAGCATCCCTCTGCAACAGATTAAGTACAGGCAAAAAGCCTCTGCTTACCTTTTTTCAGCTCCAGAGAGAACAAAAATAAACGCCTTCTGGTGGCATTATGCAATGCACAATCACGCTGTATTTCTAATCATTTGCATATCTGCCTGACACGTACCTTCATGCCGAGTTTCATTACGATCCCACAATTACTTCTTGGTGTGTAAATTTTTATGGCAATGAGTGTATATTAGTTTTAGATCTGACTGTTAAAAATATTAATAGTTGTCCTTTTGTTTTTGTTCATTATCTGTTTTATAAAAAATTGTTTGTAAAAATGATTGAAATATTGCTGGTCAAACTTTAACCAGATGTATATATACAGGGGTAGAAATTAGAAAAATGAAGTCACTGGTCCAAAGGATCAGTGACTTCATTTTTTACAGTAAAGTCAGAATTCTTCATTCTTCATTTCTTTCATTCTTCAGTCTTCATTTTTTACACTGAAGTCATGAAGTCACTGGTCCAAAGGACCAGTGACTTCATGACTTCAGTGGTCCGCAACCTTTGTTACTGGTCCATACACGGGACTTCAATAAATTATAAAATAAAATAAATTATATGTGGAATGTTATTATGTGGATTTCCATAAATTCATAAATACCATACCTAGTTCAATTAAAAAATATAAATGAAGCGTTACATAAAATGTAATTTAATTCTTGTGGAATAAAACATATAAAGTGAAATGTACACTGCCAAAAAACTACATAATGAAATGCTATTCTGTGACAGAAGCACAGACAATTTTTCTGTTTCTTTCTCCACTTTCCAGCCACAATGAAACTGCTGGTATCGGATCGAAATGTTCAATGTCTGGCGTATCTAAATATACTCTCATTAAGTCATTAAATGAGTCTGTACACAAAGATCTACGCCAGTTGGTTTTGATCTCTTTCATATTTCGAAAACCTCTTTCACACTCTGATGATGTACTTGGTATAGTGAGTAATACATCTATTACTGATAAGATATTTGAATGTCCAATGTGATGCTGAGCATTAATATCCGTCCATGTTAAAGTATTTGGTTCTTCATTACGTAAGTATAATGCTTTCTTTAAAGTTTTCCACTCCAGTTCAACTTCAGAGGTTTGGATGTCAATTTTTTTTAGAGTACTTTCATAATTCTCAAGGATAGCACTGAATTCTGGCTCTCCAAAATTCTCAGGACATGGTTTTAATGGCCATTCACCTAATGAAAGGATTCTGCTAACACAAAGTAAACTTTCATTCAAATCAGTAAATCACTCTTTCAGTTGCAGAATGGTATTTTCAATGAACTGTTGAAAATTTCTTCCAATGATGTGCTCATTTCTCTTCTTTTTTTCGACAGTAAAATCAAACTTATCCATCTTATTTTTTATTTTTTCAGTGTTTTCGATAAGATTTCTTAAGGAATCGGTAACTGCTTCCACACATGCATACGCATGAAATAATGTTGTGTTACGATCTTGTAATGTTAGTGACACTTTTTGCAAGCAGTACACTACTTTACTCAATTCTAATGCAGCATAAATCAGTGAAGGCGTAGTCAAAGATTTAAGAAGACCAAGGGACACAGCAGCTGAATCAGTTTTTGATCTCAAAGAGCAATTTTCCAACTGCAGTTTTAAGGCATGATATATCTCCCGAAAATTCTTCAGCGCTATATTTAGATGGGGCAGCCAACGTGTTCCACCAACTCTGGTGGGAACTAACTGTTTAATTTCCAGTGATACACAAGCTTCCTTCAATTCTGCCCTGTTCAAAGGGCTGTTATGATAAAATTTATACAACTTAAAAAGAAAGTTTTCTACATCATAATAAGCTTTAAACCTTTTCAGCGTGTTTTTAAATGCCAGCTCTAACCTATGAGCCATGCAGTGAAGTCCAATTACAGCAGGTTGTTCATCTGAGATTCTCTTTCTCACTCCAGATTTACACCCTTGCATTGTTGCAGCACCATCCGCAACATAGCACAAAAGCTTTTCAAATGGCTTTTCTGTAGCCTGAAGTACACCAGAACATGCATTTTGTAATGCTAAAAAAATTGATTCAGCATCGGCTTTCTGAAGAGAAATTATATTTAGAAATTTTGTGTACATTTCCCCCTTCTTACAGAATACTAGATATATTATTAATTGTTCTATTACAGCACTGTCGGTAGATTCATCACATAGTAAAGAGAAACATTTCACTTCCTGAATATCACTGGAAAGCTGTTGAAAACAAGCCTTAGATATATACTTGACAAATTCTTTGCAAGCTTTATCACTTTGGTAGCTTTCTCCAATATCAAGATTTTTCATGACATCTAATTTGCACTGCCACACAAAATCAGTGAATGGACGTGAATGTTTCGCTAAGGCATGAGCTGTGCGAAAAAGGTATATAAGTCTGTCTTTCTGGCATCGCTGCAAAGACAGCAAGGCTCTGCTAGCTTGAGATGTGCCTGGGACTTCGTTGGCTTTTTCTAACATGTCTAGAATTTGACCATGCTGAGTGCTGGAAGCATGGGCTTTTATAGAATCTAGCTTAAAATTAGCACTTCCATTTTGAGTTTTTACAAAGTTTGCAGAACATTTCATTTTTTTCAGTATCATATTTCAACCAAGGGAAATGCCTCAGCCACTGCGCCTGAAATTTTCTTATTCTCTGCTCTTAGTCATATTTTTTGTCACTCTCCTTCTTGCTGCAGTCACTTGTATTCTTTTTCTTTTTCGTTGGGGGTTCGCTACCGATGCCGTAACGCCACATTTTAAACAGCTAAATCAAATCGCGATAAGATAAAACAAACTTCTTTTCAAAGCAATTTCTGTGAATTCTTAAAACCAAAGACAAAAAATAAAGTTTTAACTTAACATTCAGGACTGTTCACCACGCTGAATTTGCCTTTTGACGATTAGGTGTTGTGAGATCATGTTTGTCTATACACCCTATAAAGTACGGCCGTTGTTCCATTTCTTCCCTTTTGTTGCCATAAAGATGAAGACAAATATTCTAAATACGTGACAACCTCAAAATATGGGAGAAAGAAAGCGATGGGGGAAGGAAGGGGAAGAAGCAATGCCCAGGATACATTCCAGTTCCCCTCCCCGTTTTCACAGCAGGAGTCCGTGGGGAACAGGCTTCCGGAAATCGGCCGTCCTCCTGTCCTTGCTGGATTAAAATTTGGAGAGGACTGCCAATTTTCAGAAGTTGTCGTCCTCCCAGACGGCCTTGAGATTATTGAGATTAGAGATTCCGTAAAAAATAAATAAATAACAAGTTATCATCGTAAAATTATAACGAAAGCCGCCCTTTCCCGTGCCATAAATGAAAATTGTCTGCAAATCCCCCCTCTCCCCATAAACTTAGCTAGTGTGCATTATCAACGCCTTCTTTCTAGGAGAGCCATCAGGTCTGCATTGTAATTACAAGCCCTAGTTCTTTTCTCTTCCCTCATATCCCCCACCCAATGAATCCGATGACTGAGCGAAAATGCGATAGATAGAACGCTCACGATCGTTTCTCCTTTTCGAGGTCTACATGTGCCGAAATTTCGGATTTTCACCCGACCGACAATTATACCAATGCTTAAACCAGGGCCAAGACTGAAGAAATTTATAAATTTAGAATGAACTCGGCCTGAAGATAACTGCGTCTCAACGAGTCCGAAATGATTTGTATTCAAACATGTTGAAAACAAATGTGACAATTTTGTACGGAGAATTGAGCTTGTTTTCTTACATTTATCTTTAGATAGCTGAAATAAATGGAATAAGTTCATGTATTCAATTTAAATCCATTGAAAAAAAAATCAGAATAAATATGTTCGGCCCGGTCATAACGGACATTTAAAAAAAAGACTCAAACCGGCCCGAAACAGTAGAAAACTCAAGCCCAGCCCGGGCCTAAACTCAAACCCGTGCAGAGCTCTATCACCTTTTAATTCTTAATAAAATTTCCATTTGCTGTAATAGATGGGAGTACGTAACAAGTTTGAATTTTTGGAATGGATTCTTCTATTTTCAGCCAGAAGTATATTCTTTTCTTCCCCACTTTAGTTTCAACTTTAAAACTCATACGTTTACAATTCATTCATGGCATTTGTTTCAGTTGTCTGAGAACTGAAGTTAAGGTATGAAACATCTATTCAGTCCAAATAGTGTCAATGAGATTTAAACTGCTTAGGGACAAGAGAATTTATATGATTATTTATTTACCACTCCTTCAAATTTCCAAACATTGGAAAGAGGAGAGATTTCTTACATCTGTTACCCCTCTGCACCCACCCATAGATCGGAATTCCGACGGGTTCAGTCATCGGCGAGTTTGATCGCAGTGGTTAAGTGCTGTGAGGTTGGTGTATGAATATTCAGTTATCGCACTTCATCCTGAGGCATCTGTTTCTAATTTATTATTGTTGTGCGATATATTTGTGCACACATGTTAAAGAATATAATGTGAAAAAAAAATTCTTAGGAGGACGGGTAAGAAATGTTAATAACCGTCCTTGAGGACGGGCTAGATTTTACAGGTTTCCCAAAGCCTGGTAGGGAGTCAAAATAGCCAGATGTCTTACGGGCGCGGGAAGGAGGGAAGAAAGGGGGGTGACAAAATTACAAACACGGAAGCAGTATTGTTTACTTTCCCCAGATTATTGAATATCGTCTTTCTTTGCATAAGTGCTAAGGGGAAAAGGGGAAAATTTAATTTACAAGAGAGAAATGGGAATAAAAGTTTACTAGTCCGACAGACCAATATAATTTATATTCTGCTGGTCCGTTGGGTGTTTTTGTGGTCTCGGACCAACGGACCACCGTTAATTTCGAGCCCTGTATATATATTTAAAAGCCAATTTTTTCAGTTAATTAAACATACAGTACAGGATCGTCTATCCGGCATCCCAATATCTAGAATGCTCCCAAAACCGGAATTGGGCAGAATGATGCCAAATTTTGTGCCAACAAACATATTTTTACCAAAAATTAGTCAACACAGTGTTTTTTCTTTTAAAATCTCACCAAATAATCAGAAGTGTTATTTTCCACCAATTTTTTTGTAGTTTATATGAAAAACATTCTCATAATATGAATTACGGTTTCTCTATGTTTTCCTTTAGAAAATTGCCGTAGGCCACCGAAAATTTACAGAAATTCATACCAATGTAATTTATTAATATCTAATTTTTCTTGGATATAATATATGCTTCATAAAAAGATTTTAATTTGTCATAAATCACTAAACAGGCCATCGAGATTGTTACCTCCATATAGCACCTCTTAATTTAAGAAGGGATTGTGTTACCGAGCCGGTGTTACTCAGGGATAAACTTTCCCTAATAAACTGGATGTGGTTGGCCGTTGATCTTCCGGCTCGTTGCTCGGTCGACTTAGTTGTCGGCAGAGCTTGTAACAGAGTCATACAGTAATCAGAAACATTACACATTTCAAAATAAAAAGGATTCATTAATTAACAAAAACAAGTTTATTTAGTCCCAAGGACAAGCATTTCCATAAACTACGTTATTCACTCATGGGCGGCTAAACGCCTTTACCTTCCTTAATCAAGAGAGAGAGGGCGAGTGAGTTTACCCACTGCTAGGTGCTTCTGAGCACCACTTAAATTTCGAATAGGGAGGTCAATGAAAGCAATTAAAATCATCTTACCGATTTTCAGAAGTTCTTACAGTCTGGTGATGGCATCGGCCCTTTTTCCGCTCAACCTCACTAAGCACAACTCTTCACTAACTCGTACATATCACTTTCACCGCACAAACTCTCCGATGATACTCTCTCACTGACCAATGTCCAGTGTTCGCCAACTCTGCAATAATAATGATATCCCCCCTTTTGAGCGCTCCTACTATATATAGGCTCAAAAAGCGCGCGAAAAACGTGTCGCTATCCCCCTTTGCTCTCGTTACAGCATCAAAGGCGGGATTCCCTGCGTTTTCACTGAATGTAACAAACACGCCTTGCTTTCCAAAACATCGCGGTCCGTCCACAATAACTCCTTTCAATATTTCGCTCCGCAGTGTCCGCTTTATCAATGGAGGCTGGCCCCCTTACGCGAGTTGGTCATCGGCTTTCTCCGACATCTGACCGGGCCGCATTTTATGACTTTTCCCTTGATTCAGAAATACACGCCTGCATCTCTTATCAAAGGGTTTTAAGTTCTTCTTTTCACATACGTTGAATGCAAAGATAAAGCCCCCGGTTTACAAAAGCGTCCCTGGCGTTATTACCGACACGTAATTCAATCTAACTTTCGCGCCAAAATTCCAAGGTACTCCCTCGGAATTGTTACCTTACAATTTCGAAGTACGCACCTGATATTCCTAAACACCGAAATCAGGTGGGTAGCTCTGGTTCATTGTAATCCCAGCGAAGCCCATGTTTTCAAGTCGGCATGGAAAGCCGGCTGATAACATCCGTCCTTTTCCCCCGGGATTTTAACGCACCCCCATATTAATTGTCTTTCCTCTCCGACTCTTCCTTTCTCTCTCTCTCCTTCTCTCTCTCTCTCTCTCTCTCTTCGGTACAACCATGAACCCATGCTACACTTAATCTAAATAAAATTTTTAGTTACACTCAGATACATATTTGGTTAAACAATGGAACACAATAATAATAACATACATTTTTAAATAATATCAATAAATAAATAAATAAATTAGATCAACATTTGCATGATAGAGTCCATCTCGAAAATGTTCACTCTACATTCTAAATACACTTCTGACTTGGCACCTTCACTACCGTTTCAAAACGTCCTCTATAGTCTGTTATAGCAACCTGAAATAATAGTGCACTCTACAAATTTCCTGCAGCCACCTGAAATGATAGTGCACTCTACACAATAAATATTAATGATAATTGTCCGATGATGACTATCACACTCGTTTTTAAAAGTTCAGCATAATGTCCCAGCAAATTCTATCAAGCTCTTGAGTCAAAGTCGTTGTATGGTTTGCTAAAGGTCCATGACCCCTTCTTTCAGACAGATCTCGAACACATTGCGCCGTACTGTCCGGGCATGCAGATACACCTTGTCCTGTACACCTGGTCTGTCAATGTGACCATTTGATCGTGATTACCGGGTTTTGATGTCCCGATACACTTGTGTTGGTCGGTAAGTTTAATAGGCGTAGAATTTGATTCTGGCGAGTCGTCGTCACCGTTTCTTTCGAAACTCACAGACACACAATTTGAACTTTCGTGAACATACGAGTCTTACTGCAATTCTAGAACCACCTCTCTGTAGCATGTGGAGCGCAGGCTCCCATCAGCACATTTACACCCTTGATTGTAATCAAGTAATGATTTACGCTTGATTGTCTCAAGTAATGTTCTCCGCAGAGCACTATCGTTACCCTTTGTCCGTGCCTATCATTAGCACTCGGACCTTCCGTTGTCACCCGTTCCGGTAACTGCAACGAAACGAATTTGCACACGTCTCCGAATCAGACTACTATGGCGTAGCCCACTGGCATAGTTTCTATGTCGTAATGCGTCTTTATTCAAGGTAATAAACAGACACTGCGGCCAACCATTGGCTGCAGCACTAAAGTCTTTTGGCGTAGCCCCATCATTTTGTAGTTTAACACCAAGGTCTTTTCAAAATGACCCCAGTCTAGTCGAAGTAGCATCATCATCTGTTCGGCGTAGCACCACCAGTTATTTCTGGTGTAGCACCAGCGCATCTTTGGCATGAGAGTTACTGTGGCGTAGCCATCTCATCTCCTTCACCTTCATCCAATCCATACATTTTGGATCACAATGGTTAAGAAAGATATTTATTGCATTTCATTAAAATCTCCCTTAAATTTTGAACAAGGGAAAATTTAATCTTTCCCCAAAACAATTTTAATGAAAAGGTACACAATTAAAAACAATTTAACATTAATTGGGTCACTACTTCTCTCTCTCTCTTTTTCTTAACTTAAATATCATTTATAAATTGCTCTTTCTCTAGAGCATTACTCATTCTCTTCTACTCCTTTAAATTAATTCACTAAGAGTTTACACTTAATTTTCTCACATTACATTAAAATTCCTTACAATTAACCATTAGTTACATTCAACAGTTATTTTTCTAACTCTCGGCGTATTTCTTTACATCCTAACTATTAACACTAAACATTTCACATAAATTTGGATATTTCTTATAATTATCCTTTATTTACATTTATTCGATCACGTTTACTATCAAAGCCTGTCTTATACATTAATTACTTCCTCATAATATTAAACATTTACACTATAGCTATCTCAACGTTACGCTGGAAACATTAAACTATCCATTATTTACATTCCTCAATTACATCTCTCTCTTTCTCAATCTATCCTTAATCTCTATCCTCAATCACATCTCTATCCAGCACTTATTATACCTTAATTAATTCATCACCTCAAATATCTCAACATCATTGTAAACTTCTTATAATTACTCATTCTTTACCTTTCATTTACATTTAGTCGATTACTTTCCTTTTTCTTACATAATAAAATTTCTCTTTTATAATTAATCCTTTTCCCCTAATATGCTTTCTTAAACCCTGGTTTTGCTTGGTTATTTCGGTACTACATTTTAAACACAATTTTCATCTTACACTACATCACTTGAGAGCAGACGCTTAAATTTTTACAGTACACACTCATTACTGTTTAATGACAGTTCCTCGAACCCTTTTTGTTCGTATCCTCCCTAAAATATATTCTTTAGTCCGTAACGCTATCAACACCCCAAAAGAATTACTTAAACACTAATATCCACTGAAATTTCGAATACATTGTAATCTTGCGTATTCTCATCATTTTTCATCATTCAATCATTCCATTCATTCATCCTAGTATATAACCTTCCCTGTAACACGCTTAACTCTAATAATCCCGAACTCATTGCGAAAACCTGAAAATCCCTTTTAATTTTTCTAACCTCGTCCCCTAGTTACTTTCGTTTTCTTTCCCCTCGGGAAACTCTCCCACAGTCCGAAATTCCCATTGTTAAACATAGGACTCCTTCGTAATCAATATACCTGACCTATTACAACAACTCGCGTTTGGAACGTCAACCTGATTGTTCGCGTTTAAGGCGTTCACAAGCCCTTGGGCCAAGCGGTCTGCGATTCTATCCAGAACCCCCTTATCCGGATTGTCGTCACTCTTTGCGAATGACAACATCTTTTTGTAAAGCCACGAGTCCGTCTCCTCAGTAAGTTTATTAGGGATTGGAGTGACGTTTGTTGCATTGGTCTCCCCCCTTGGGACGCTTCTAGACCGCAAGTCATAAGTACAGGACGCTTGGTCACTCGCCTTTTCTCTGGCCCCTAGGGAGCGACTAACGTCCCCCTCCGAAACTTCGTTTCTTTCAATGGGAGTGTTGAAGAAAGCTCCCTCGCGGCACGCGACACTTTCGCGTTCGTTCGGACGTTCGAATGAATAATCGTAAGTGATTGTAGCCTCGGAGTCCGCTCTCTCATAGAGATTTTCACTGTCCCTCGGGCAATCCTGCGTGTAATTCAAAACTAAAGTGTCTTGGCAGTCAGCTTCCTCGTAGCCTGCCCAATGACTTGGCTGTGGTTTATTTCGTCTCTCACCTTCGCTTCCAGCCTCTTGATCATTGAACTTATCCCCGTCCTCCAAATAAGCCTTCCAGGTTTCGACTAATGTTAACCTATCAATATGCACGTTCTGGATATCCCGGGGTTTGTCGATATTCTGTATCTCAAAATTTGTGGGACCCATTTGTTTCGTAACGCGATACGGCCCATTTGAGAGTTTCGCTAACTTCCTTGAACGACCCCTTTTAACCCGTGGAGTATACAAATAAACTCTCGAACCTACTGCTATGTTTTTACGGACGGCTTTTCCCTCCCTATAATTCTCTTGCTTCTCACAAGCTATTTCGCAATTGCTACGCACTACCTCGTAGCCGGCCATACGCTCAATTGCCGCAAACCCCTGGGTTGGCTGTATGGTCTGGGCCTTTAGCACTACCTCGTAGGCTTTCTGCATTCTCTGACTGAGATTTGTGACATAGTCGTCGTACGAATAATAGGGTGTCCGGGTTTCGGTTAACAACTGATTATGTGGTAAGCGCGGGTCGCGTCCATATGAAAGGTAATATGGAGATTCCTTTGTGGCCGCGTGTACTGAGCTCCTATAGGCCATTAGAAAATGCGGCAAGCACGTATCCCAGTTGTGTTGGCTATCGTCTATTAGAGTGGCTAATGAATTCTCCAAAGTTTGATGCAAGCGTTCAGCTTTTGCGTTGGTCGACGGGTGATATGAGCTAGTTCGTAGATGGTGAATGTTTAATTTGTTTAGAACCCCTTCAAAAACTTGAGATAAGAAATTCGAACCCCTGTCCGTTAAAATCTTGGCCGGAAGGCCGTGGTTCGCGAACACGTGCATCATTAACGCGTCGGCTATGGTTTCCGTTTTCGTGTCCGCAATTGGTATGGCGTCGGCGTTTCGCGTGAAATGGTCCACAGCGGTTAAAATGTACCGGTTCCCGTTCATGGTGACTGGAAAAGGCCCGATTATATCTACTGACAGAGTTTGATAGGGATATTCCGCTATCGGCACTCGTTGCAACGGTGCCTTCGCTCTGGGGTTATAGCCTCTCCTTCTTAAACACTCGTGACAGGTGTGTACGAAGTTCTTAGTATCGGAATACATATTTGGCCAAAAATAACTCGCTTTTAACTTCTCATAGGTCTTGTCAAACCGCAAATGCCCCCTTGAATACCCGCCATGACATTTTTCTAATATTTCCCTTCTCAGTGTCCCTGGAACCACTATTTGTTCTATGTTTTCATCACGGGCGGAACTTCCTTTTCTTTGCGTATAAGTACATAACACCCCATCCTCGCTCAGGAAGTACGATTCGTATGGTCGTTTGGGATACACGTCGCCTTTAAGCTCCTTAATAATCTCGCTTAATTTTGGATCCCTTTCCTGCTCTAATTTCAATTTCGCCCTATTCTGATCGGAATCCGCGCCAACAATGTTAACATCCCTACTTAGGAGATCAGGTACTACGTTCTCCTTGCCACGAACGTATTCAATGTCAAAATCGTATTCTGCTAGACTGCACGACCATCGGGCCAATCTGGAATTTGGATTTTTGATACCGAGTAAATACGTGAGCGGTCTGTGGTCGCTGGTAATTTTGAACCTTTTGCCATACAGGTATACCCTGAAATAACTGGTGGCCTCTACTACGGCCAATAGCTCCTTTTCTATGGTAGAATAATTTACCTCACTCGGCTTTAATTTTCGGGACATGTACATAATAGGCATTAATTTCCCGTCCTCACCTGGCTGCTGAAGACAGGCAGCAATACAGGTATTTGATGCATCGCATGCTAGGTGAAACACTTTGTTTGGATCCGGATATGTTAAATTTGGCATCTCTAACAGCGCTGCTTTTAACGTCTCGAACGCTCCTTGCTCCTTGGCACCCCAATTAAACCTGGTTTCCTCTCTCGTCAGATCTGTTAAAGGCTTCGCAATCTCGGCGTATCGATCTATGTGCCTCCGATAAAAACCACACATTCCCAAGAAACGACACACTCCTCTCACGTTTTTTGGTTGAGCGAGATCATTTACTGCGTACACATTTCTCGGGTCGGGGGATACTCCTTCTTCGCTAATGGTGTGTCCCAAAAATGTTAGAGACCTCTGCATGAAAGTACATTTTGAGGGCGCAAATTTGAGGTTATGTTCTCGAAACCGTTCCAATACTAAATTTAATTTCCTTAGATGGTCCTCTATTGTTTCTGAGGCGATCAGAATGTCATCAATGAAGCAAAATATTTTTTCCTCTTTTAACCCGCACAAAATGGCGTCAGCTATCCGCTGAAAACAGCCCGGGGCGGCCTTTAATCCGAAAGGAACCCTGTTAAATTCGAAAAGGCCCTCTTCGCAGATGAACGCGGTTCGTTCCCGATGCTCTCTTGCGATCGCCACCTGATGATATCCACTTTTCATGTCCAGGGAACTATAGTATCTAGCACCGGCTAACTCGCTGAATATATCATCTATCCTTGGTAATTTATAATTGTCGCTCAGAGTCTTAGCATTGAGTTTTCGATAATCTACGCACATTCGCTGTTCCCCATTCTTTTTCTTCACATCACTCCGGACCGTAGTAAATCCCTAATCTGAGTAGATAATTCTTCTCTGAGTGCTATTGGTGTTCGATAAGGCCGGCTGGTAACCGGGGTCGGGTCGTTCATATTTATTTCAAAAGGGATTAAATCGCAGTATCCTATCTCAGACAAATCTCTAGCGAACACATCTTTATAGCGCCCTACCACACCCCATAATTTTTCGCGCGGACTCGCAGAGATTCCTCCCAGCTCAAAGTCTGCTTGGGTCAGCTCCCCTCTTTTCGTGGATACTGTAGGAATTGAGTAACCCTCTAGGGCTTCATACGGCTGTATGGAAGCAATCTTCATACCTTTGTTTAAGTTTAGAGGCTTGCTCGTAAGATTGTGAATTCTTACAACCCTCTCCCCTTCGCGGGACCTTCCTAGCCTCGGGCTGACACGATATCGCTCGTTTCCGTCTTTCAAGTCGCGTACCTCATAGTCTACTCCTTCCTTTAAGGTTTCAAGATCGTAACTTATCCTGACATCTCGTTTCTCCTGTGGTTGAAGCCTTGTCTTCCGAAAAACACGTACAGTCGAATTTTCTTCCCCCCGACCATCTAACAATTTCCTTTTGTGTGGTACAGCCTCAACTTCGCCTAAAGATGGATCAGCGGGGTTCACAAATTCAATTGGAATTATCCCGTGCGGTTTTGAGCTGACCAGTTTTCTTTCCTGTAAATTTATTATAAAACCTCCCGCACCTATATAATCTGTTCCTATTATACCTGAGTAGTTCTCGCTCAAGGGGTGTCTCGCTATGACGAATGGGTGTTTAATGAGCTTCGGGCCGACCTGGACTGGTAGAACGCGCTCTCCGTTATGTAACAATTCTCCGCCATTTGCCGTGGTCAGTTTAACTGCGGACTCTCTACACGGGTACTTCTTTTCAAACTCTCTTTTGAGTACCCCGGGGCTTAAAATGCAGACAGCGGCTCCTGTGTCTAACAAAAATTTAAAGGTTTTTGACCCTATGGTCGCCGAAATGACTGGCAGCGAGAATTTTGAGAGAGTCGATCGAATTTTACTTTTTGGGCCTATCTGAGTAATGCGGGCGTCCTGCGGCCACCGTTTAAAGGGCGCCCCGTCTAGTTTAAATCATTTCTATTACTGTAAGTGCCCCTGTTCTGTGTCCTACCGTTAGAGCCCCACGACTGCCGATTTCCTGCCTGAGATCCACTATTTCTCGTGCTTTTGGTTCTTTGATATCTACTTTCATTTTCTGCTCTCTGATTCCTAAATCCGTTATCGTCCCTTTGATTTTTAAACCTGTCCTCTGTTCGTCTTTGCGGAGCCCTAGAACGACAATCCCTTAAAAGATGTCCGACTTGTGAGCAGACGAAACAACGACGAGATTCTCGGTGCGGCTCGATCTCGGCTCTCCTGACTTCGCATGCATTTCCGGCGGTTTCTTCAGTACGGCCTTGTACTTTTAAGTCGGCGAGGTTGCGACATATGGCATTTAGCGCCGATTCATTTGCTCTATCCCTTGCTAAAAGTAGTTCCAACACTTCACTTGAGTCTGCCCCTGTCGAGTTTACAAATGAGACTCTATTACAGACCCTTTCATTCGATTCTTCTAAGACGGCTACATTAACGGCTTCTTCCATCGTCATCGGGTTATGCGACATTACTGACCGCTGCAATTTGGGGTTTAACCCGGCCAAAAATTGCGAAAGTTGGGTGCGGTCTGCCAATTGTTTCACTTGTGGTATGCTAGTGTCTGCCCCCTGTAAATATTTAAATGCTGAATTCTTTACTCTCCCTACGTATTGTTTGACAGTTTCTCCGGACTTTTGTCGGCAGTTAGTGAACTGTTGCAATTTGACCGCTAAAGGTAATTGTTTCTCAAAATAATCTAGGAATTGGTCTCTGAGAACCTTAAATTCCGTAGCGCTCCTCACATCATGATTATTGGATAGAAATTCCAATGCACCTCCTCTTATTTTAATTTTTGCCACTAAAAGTTTCTCGGCATCCCCCCATCCTGCGATTCTACCTACTTCTTCGATGCTTTCAATAAACTGCGAAGGTGTCATCAACTCGTCTTCGCCCGAAAATGGCGGAACTAGGCCCAGGAATCCTGCGATAGTATTTGACACAAAAGATCGCTCCGACACATTATTACAGGCTGCGTCGCCACCTCCATTTCCTGAATCTCTTGGCATTTTTGTATTTTTCTCCCTTTACTAACAATAACCACTAATAAATTCTAAACGCCCGCAAAATAAGTACATAAATGGCATACATTCAATACAATTTCACAAATAGTCATGCATAATACCAAACAATTAAGATATAGCCTGCAGTATATTCTATTTAATTTTCTATTTTCTAACTTTCATCCATTGCCCCTTAGCGTTTCAGTACATGTTAATAAATCCTAAACGCCCACAAAATAAATACATATACAGCATACACTCAAAGAAATTTCACCATTAATCATGCTTAACATCAAATACTTAAGATATAACATACAGTCTATTATTTTTAATTTCTATTCTCTAACCTTCTTCAATTTCCCTTAGTCTTACCGTACCCTTTAACAAATCCTAAACGCCCACAAAATAAATACATATATAGCATACACTCAAAGCAATTTCACCATTCATCATGCATAACATGCATAACAAATACTTAAAACAATTTGTAAGAGTTAACACTCATAATACTAGACGACCCATCCCGTTTTAAAAACTGCGTACTGATAATATCTATTTCATTACTCTTCACAATATCAATATTAAAAATTAAATCGTACACATCAATCCCCATTGTGCTGTTTACTAAGTATATGCTCTCAAGTTCACAAACAATTATTATTTTTAAAAAAAACTCAATACAAATTACTAAATCAATAATTAATTATTTATTCTATTATTTAAACTTATTCGTTGTGGCCGCAATAACCCAGGTTCGAATCCTGGTCACGGCACCAAATTCTGTTACCGAGCCGGTGTTACTCAGGGATAAACTTTCCCTAATAAACTGGATGTGGTTGGCCGTTGATCTTCCGGCTCGTTGCTCGGTCGACTTAGTTGTCGGCAGAGCTTGTAACAGAGTCATACAGTAATCAGAAACATTACACATTTCAAAATAAAAAGGATTCATTAATTAACAAAAACAAGTTTATTTAGTCCCAAGGACAAGCATTTCCATAAACTACGTTATTCACTCATGGGCGGCTAAACGCCTTTACCTTCCTTAATCAAGAGAGAGAGGGCGAGTGAGTTTACCCACTGCTAGGTGCTTCTGAGCACCACTTAAATTTCGAATAGGGAGGTCAATGAAAGCAATTAAAATCATCTTACCGATTTTCAGAAGTTCTTACAGTCTGGTGATGGCATCGGCCCTTTTTCCGCTCAACCTCACTAAGCACAACTCTTCACTAACTCGTACATATCACTTTCACCGCACAAACTCTCCGATGATACTCTCTCACTGACCAATGTCCAGTGTTCGCCAACTCTGCAATAATAATGATATCCCCCCTTTTGAGCGCTCCTACTATATATAGGCTCAAAAAGCGCGCGAAAAACGTGTCGCTATCCCCCTATGCTCTCGTTACAGCATCAAAGGCGGGATTCCCTGCGTTTTCACTGAATGTAACAAACACGCCTTGCTTTCCAAAACATCGCGGTCCGTCCACAATAACTCCTTTCAATATTTCGCTCCGCAGTGTCCGCTTTATCAATGGAGGCTGGCCCCCTTACGCGAGTTGGTCATCGGCTTTCTCCGACACCTGACCGGGCCGCATTTTATGACTTTTCCCTTGATTCAGAAATACACGCCTGCATCTCTTATCAAAGGGTTTTAAGTTCTTCTTTTCACATACGTTGAATGCAAAGATAAAGCCCCCGGTTTACAAAAGCGTCCCTGGCGTTATTACCGACACGTAATTCAATCTAACTTTCGCGCCAAAATTCCAAGGTACTCCCTCGGAATTGTTACCTTACAATTTCGAAGTACGCACCTGATATTCCTAAACACCGAAATCAGGTGGGTAGCTCTGGTTCATTGTAATCCCAGCGAAGCCCATGTTTTCAAGTCGGCATGGAAAGCCGGCTGATAACAATTGCTCTTTTCTGATTAGATCCAAGAGATGTGTCCGATGTTTTTTTTTTTTGCCAAAAGAAAATCGCAAAAAATTATTATTTCATGAAAATTTATTACAACAAACTTCACGTTTCTGCACTACAGTGCATGGTTTATGCAGATTTCGAAGTATATCACTCCCACATTTGTGCGATGCAATTTTGGCCCAATATTTTTTTTCTTTTATCAAACATTTAAAAAAGCATTTTAAAATCCTAATTTCCAAAATTAATTTAGGTTATTGTTGTCCTACACCAAAACATTGAGAAGCGTAATGTAAAACTTATCTCTTTTTTACTTTTTTCAGTGCAGTTTTCTCACGAGACAATGATTTGTAGATTTTCTGCCAATTTTCAGAGAAATATGTACATTTCTTGGTATTTAAGGAAAAATTTCCTTTTTTTACCTTAATGAAAAATAGCTCACTGGGCAACCATAGCTTACATTTGGCAAAAAATTTTAAATTTGTATGTTGATATGTTTTTAATGTGTTTTATTTATTTGTCAGTAATTTGGAAAATATTCTCTGGCAATATCACAAAAATCAGCATTTGTAAATGATCTTTGTTATATTTCGTTTTACTGTAAAGGCATTTTCAATTTTTGCAATCTGTTTTCATGGACTAAGATTTTATTAATAATTTTATGTTTTATGTGGGAAAATTACTTTTCAAACATGTGGTTAATAAAATGAAGGGTTATTTTCTAGGAAAATGTACTAAAACAATGATTTAGACACTTGAAATGCAGCTGTTTAAACAGGATGTATTAAAATTTGATGTATTCCCATCTATGAGGTTATAATTTTATTAAAATAAATAAATATTATTATCTTTAGTGTAAACTTGAGTTCAAGCCTCAATAATAAACTTTTTTTATGTTTTGACCCCTTTTCATAATTTTTTTAACATCTAGATCTGATTCTAATTTAATTACATATATATTTTTATTAATATATAATTTTTTTACTAGCATACTTTTCATTACAAAATAAAGCTTTATGTAATACATTTATGCTTAAAAATTGAATTATAATTTTCTCCGACAACATTGTAACATTGTAGAACATTCCAATAGATTTTAGAAAAGTGTTCCAAATTACAGAAAAACTCCTTATCCAGAAAGTTCAAAGTCCCAAGCATTCCGGATAATAGATTCCAAAGTGTATTGCCATCCTAATTTTTGTCCTATTTAAAGCCCACATATTAGTGTTTCTATCAAGTTTCAGAAAAAAATATGTGCTTTTTTTTTAATGTCCATTATAGTTAATTATTTTCTGAAACTGATTTTTTCACTTTACATGTAATAGACATAATAAATGTAAATTAACTATTGTTATGATATTACATATGCATTCCTGATATAAATAGCTTCAAATTGGTACAGTACAGGATCTATTATTCGAAATGCTTGGGACTTCAGGCATTCTGGATAAGGGGTTTTTCCGTAATTCGGAACACTTTTTCTAAAACTTACTGGAATGGTCTCAAATGTCGTTATAGAAAATTATAATTCATTTTAAAAACATAAATGTATTAAAAAAAGCTTTTTTACAATCTATATGGGTTAACTAAAATGCAAATTACATGTAATTATAGTATCAAATTTAGTGATTAAGAAAAATTTTGAAAGAAAAAAATGTCTGAAAAAAGTTGATTATTCAGAGTAGTTATTAGAAGTCTTTTTTTTTTTTTTTTTTTTTTTTTAAACATTTCAACTAAAGTGGGCCCTCACCATATTCATCTAATATTTTGGCAGAAGCACCTTTGTTCATATGATTCAAAATATTTTAAAGTACTTTTAATAAAATTAAGATGAGAAGGATGTTCATTTTTAATTTAAATGAGATATTCAACTATGGGTGCAAATATATCAAATTCTAATTTATGCTCTTCAAATGTGTTTCTAATAAGCCTTTATAATTCTAAATGCCTGTATAAATAAAAAAAATTTAATTTCGTTATCCTAAACATATATCTCATTTCCACCAACAATATTTTTAAAAGATAATATCCCAGCATAAAAAGCACAAAATATATAAAAATATTAGTGGATGGAAGCAGATTGAAAAAATGGAAAATATTTGAAAATAAAACGAAATATACCAGCGATCTGTCTTCTATAAATTACTGATTAATAAATGTAACATGGAACTTTTTGCTAGGGTCAATTTTCGGTCCAAAATAGCCATTTTCATCCAAATAATAGGATTTAATTGAAAATGATTTTGATCTTGGAATTTCATCAACGTTTTTTAAAATATTGAAGATGTGTATATTTCCACAGAGATGAAAAAAAAAATGGATTTTCCCGAGAAAATGACAAGTTTATTGCTTAGGTTAAGTATTTAAAGAGATCAATCAGAAGACCCTGAATGACATTTTATAGCTGCTATACTTTTCTCTGCATTTCGGCAAAAGTTAACTGTCATTAATTTCGGGAATTCCTTACTTAAACATACTTTCTATCCTCTCGTAAATGCGCTGATGACTCTTTTTTTTCATCTTTTCCAATAAATGTTTATTAAATTGTGCAAAATAGTGTGAATTCTGCATGGCACATCGCGTTTGAACAGCGTAAGATTTCTTTAGTGATATCGGGATATTTCTAATGAAAAAGTTGAAATACTTTTACCGAAAATCAAAGTCCCGGAACAAAGAAAAGAAAAGAAAATGTAACGAATTCGGAAAAATCGAAACCTTTGTGCCTAGTGTTCTCTGCCCTATACACCCAGAAAAAAATGAAACGCCATTAAAAAGCACCTTGCCGCGACTTGTCTGTAACTAACTCCTGTATTATACTATACAGGAGTTAGTTACGGACAAGTCGTGGCTCCTATATACTATACAGGAGACTTATCCGAAACTACTGAAGAATGGAATGACGCGTCTCGCCATCAATGTGACGGTCTTGCCCATGCCGGATCAACACCTCCGAGAGCTACTATCGAGGGTAACGGCCGGATGCAGCCGCTTAGGAAATTTTTGGGAAAAACGGTGCTACTTCGGATCTTTTCCGGAAAAGAGGAATTGTGGAACATCTCGGAAAAAACATGATCCACTGAATATTTTCATTCGTTATCGCGAGAATTCCTCGCGTTCGTTTTCGAAATTTAAGAAGAATCAGCGGTGGCGAGTGCACACGGCATTTTTTTCTGCGCGGAAATTTTGAATTTCGTGCGCAGTTTGCGCGTCCTATTTCAAACCCTCTAAAATAGTAGGTTTCAATGCATTTTTTTATTGATATTGCTAATTAAAGCAAAAAAGCAATTAGCGGGATTTAAAAAAAAATTCGTTATTTGGCGCAATATTTAGCAAGTAATCGCTTGTTGGCGCAGAATTTGGCATTATTTTTGTTGGAAAAAATCCATACATCGCAATTCACGTTCCCGTGAACGGGCGTTTATGCAAATTTAATATGAACGACTCCTCCCGTTCACCGGCGTGAACCGTGACGTTTTTCAACATGAGGTTTCATGCAAATCAGTTCTCAATGCGTACGCATCTGATTTGCATATCCGGGGGCGTTTCCGGAACAGTCCATTCTCGGATATATAAGGCAGAGATTTCTTGAAGCAAACATCATCAGAGAGATTTCCCACTCAGTCTGATCCAGAACGGAGCGGAGAAGGCTTTGTAAGACATAGACACTGATGGTCTAATGCAGGCAGACAGAAATGTTTTAGACAGAAGCACTGCAGGATATCGTTTGACGACGGTTTTTAGTCGAGACGGACGCAGAGATGGTCAGTTTAAACCAGTATGTATTGAACATTAAATTTACTTACATGTGTCTGGAAATTACGTTAAATATTCTTCTGATGTCTTATCCTTTGGTTTTCCTTTGCCAAGTGTGATACCTTCAATGGTGGCTGCAAATACACGCAAGTGATAGAGGTAGTATAGTTACTTACTACCCATGCATCAAGGAATTTCTGTCTGGTTATTTACAACTGCAAACTTTTTGTACATAGTATTTTTTTGATGTTTTGTGGCATGGAAACCTGGAATGTGTAACTTGCCTAGTTATGTTTCTCACGAAAAAAAGTGAACGTTGTTTTTCTTTGAAACTGGATCTGCATACTTTTATGACCCAGCCAACACTTATTGACTCTATGCCAGTGCGTACTTTGCTGTTCATCTTGCTTCTTCAAATTTTAAATTTTCCAACAATTTTGTCGTATTCCGGTTTTGGGAGAGTCCGGATATTGGAACGCCGGATAAGAGGTCGCGTACTGTACCAAAATTGTTGAATTTGAGCCATTAGCTCTCAAATTATTACATTTATATACAGACATTATTGAAGAATCGAAGATGGCCACTATTTGGTAAAAATGACCATTTTTCAAACATCTGTATCACAGTCAATAGTCAGCAAAATATTTAAAAAAAACTTCTGCAGCATTTGAAAGCCTTAATGAGAAAAGTAGATGCTTTTTAAATGCATCCCAGACAATTGGTAGTTATAAACAATCAGCTGTAAAAGTGAATAATTTAAAGGAAAAAATTAAAATTTTATGCATTCACCAACAAGGTCAGTGATTGTATAAATCACAGGTTGTTGTCAGTGTGAAGCATGAAGTGTATTTGGTGAGACAGTGTCTACCCAAACAACCTGCTATTAAGTAATTCTTATTTTAATTGTACATTATTTGTGGTAAGTGCATAAAATATTTCAAATAATGTATAATTATGCAGGGAGTTGCTTGGTAACATGTCATTTGGGTAGGTACTAGGGCTGTGGAGTCTGAGTCGGCAAAAATATGCTGACTCCAACAATTTAAAAGTAATTTTATTTTGGAATATTTAACTATTCAATAATTTTTTTAAATAATTTTAGGCAATAATTAAAAAAAATTAACGTTTACCTATAAAAAACTACCGATATAAAAAATAAAACATTAATTGCTATTTATGTCAGTATTGGATATTAGTAAACAAGATGAGTCGGACAGGAGAAATAAAGAGGAGCCAGAGTCGAAGATTTGAGGTACTGACTCCACAGCCTTGGTAGGTACTGTTTACCTAAATTATCTTCATGCTTTGATGCTGGTTGTTGTTATACAATTACAAAAGTTTTATGCATTTTTTCTAACATCTACATGCAGATATCACTATCATCAAAACTTTTGTGACTAAACCAATAGAGATAATATGGAAATAAATAAAAGTAAAAAGTAGTTCAAAACTTACTGAAACATTGAAAATGCAGAAATCAAGTCCTGAGTGCTAAATTCCACAGGGAAACCATAGAGTTCAACAATGTTGTTATATTCTGAAAGGAAAAAATATATATATATATATATATATATATATATATATATATGAATACAGGGTGTCCCAAAAAGATTAAAATGCGCTTTAATTCTTTACCTGTTGGAGATAAGTGGGCAAAGTAAATTGCAAAAATGTTGAAAGTAAGGTAGAAAAAAAGACTACGATAATGAAATAGTCCTCCCATTAATTTTCAAAAAGTTACACTTTTTAAATTTTTATACGACCCCCTTAGACAAATTTGGTCAATCAGAAATTTTTTATTTTTAATGCAACAAGATGATTAAAAAAAACCCAGCATATCTGTATCTTTAAAATTGAGCGAGTTATATTTAATTGAAAACTGAACATTGTGAATGGGGACCATTATCAAATTAGAAATGTAAATTTGTGACATATCACAAAAAAGATAAAACTGGATGATAATACATAGGAGACATTTTTGTGAATTCCGAGTAGGCTCACACTGCAATCACACAGATTCTTAAATACTTATCAATAACTAAGTACTTCTTCAATAATTAAGTACTTTTAAGTACTTTTTTATCTAAACAATTTTCATTGTCAATTTGTTTATGATCCCTATTTTCACTGATGAAGCAGCCTTTCACATGGTACGGAAAAGTGGCATAAATCAGATTTTTTCCTTTATCATAATTCAGTTATTTTAAAGATACAGATATGCGGGTTTTTTTAATGATCTTGCTGCATTACAAATAAAAAAAATTTTCTGATTGACCAAATTTGTCTAAGGGGGTCATATAAAAATTTAAAAAGTGTAATTTTTTGAAAATGAATGGGAGGACTATTTCATTAACGCAGTCGTATTTCTTACCTTACTTTCAACATTTTTGCAATTTACATTGCCCACTTATTTCCAACAGGTAAAGAATTAAAACATGTTTTAATCTTCTTGGGGCACCCTGTGTGTATATATATATATATATATATATATATATATATATATATATATATATATATATATTATATATATATATATATCTTACTTATTAAATAAAGAAGTTTGTCTGTGTTTCTGTGCGTGTAGTCTGTATCCCGAAATCTAAGTAACCATGAAATTTGGTACACAGGTGCTTCAGAAACAAGATAGGTACACCTCAGATTTATATTTTAAAATCTCAAATTAGTTTTTTAGTTATTTTATGTTTTAGTTAGATTTTTAGCAATTTTAGCCAATATTTGCACAAATTAATCCCTTAGCGACCTAAAATACTATCACAGAGTTTTCATCTTGACACCATCCGAAGGGTCGAAAAATTCTCTTTTAAACAAACTACGAATGGAATCTATATGATTATTAGATGATATTAGTGAGAATTATTAAATAATACAGCACGCGACCTCTTATCCGGCGTCCTAATATAGCGAGTTTTTGTTTAAAATCCCATCAAATGCTTTTTTGCCTTAATTAACAATATCACTAGAAAAAATGATGGTAAATCTGGATAATAGGCCACCGTAAGTAATTTTTCAAAGTACAAATCACGCCAAATTGGCGCATTCTCCAGTGTTGCAATCGGAAGTGTGGTGGGCGACCTGTTCTCAGCTTTAACCCTAATCACACCGGAAATGTTGCTAAAAATAGTTCCGGCAAGGAGAAAAACGACAAGTATCATGGAGGTAAAAGCGAACTCATTAACTCCATGGTGGATATATTTGTTCCATGTCAGATAAACATACCTTCGACAAGTGGCAGAACATTTCACTTGTAAAATGAAATAAGGAACTTCTCTTTTTAGCAAAACCATATTTTTTTTAGAATGGGTGAATTCGTTTGATGCCTCGATGACTTCATAGTGGTAAAGTGATGTCATAACGTTTTTCACTGCAAAGTGACTGGGGCTTATAGAAAAAGCTACAGAATCTAAAGAAATTTGCAGAGATTTTCAAATTTTTTTCTCATTTATTAGTAAGTTTACAATTTTCAATTTTCGGTTTTCATTTTCACATATTTTTGAAATTCTTAACATAAAAATTAACTTTTGGCATTTCCAGTTAACCATTTCATTAACTGTATGCACTGATTATGAATAAACTATAACCACATTAAAACAGCTTGTTTTGATTTTCTTTCATGGTGGTCTGCTACGATAATGCCGAAGGTGTGATATGGGTGTTAAACAAGTGTCTCCGATTTATAACATATTCCTTAATTGTTTTCCTAGGATACAGGGGTTTAAAATATTTTTTTATAAGGTAAATAAAACATATATGAACTGATAGAACTACCATGAAAGATGCATAGAACCACCATGTTTTTTTTAGATGTTTACAATTATCAGGCAATCTGGGGGTGTTGGGAAAAGGGAAAATGCATGATTTTCATTTTTTCCACTTAAAGTGGATAGATTTAATTGAGAAAGGGCTAGTTTCCTTGGAGGTGAAATTGTTTGCAGTATTTTCTGGGGGCATGAAAATTATGAGTACTCAGGTTGTTTTTTTCTTAGATCAGTCTGAGAGCTGTTAGTTTTTACTTCTCAGTTGTGACACATTTTAAGAAAATTCTTAGTTAACATTTTTGGTCTGAATTATGTCCAAATAACCATCATTTGATGCAATGAGTTCTATAATAAAACATGCTTCATTATCTATAAAAGATAAAGTGACCATTTTGAAACATATGAACAAAGGTGCTTCTGCTAAAATATTAGGAGATGAATATGGTGAAAGCCCACTTTAGTTGAAATGTTCCAAAAAAAGACTTCTTATAACTAGCCTGAATAATCAACTTTTTTCAGACATTTTTTTTCTTTCAAAAATGTTCTTAATCACTAAATTTGATACTATTCAGTTTTTAAAAAAAGTGTTCAGAATTACGTAAAAACCCCTTATCCAGACTGCCTGAAGCCCCAAGCAGTCTGGATAATAGATCATGTACTGTATATATTTCTTGTGCATTTTAAATCTCTTTGAGTTTTACATTACGATATACAGAAATTGACGATATACATTTGTCTAATACACTCTGTTTCAAAAAAATATATGCACTACAGTCGCAAAATTTGGCATGCAAATGTCATTTTAAGAGTTATGTAAATGATCAAACTGTCAGCACCAGTGATGTTATAGTGCTCATGCAACGCATATAAGAACGACACAACATGAAGCATTTAAAATGACCAGTGTCCTCACTCATGGGTAATTGAAACTGGATTTTCTGCTTTGATACTGAAAGTAGTGTACAACAGTGCCATATTTCCTTAGAAGTGGAAGAAGCACAAGCTTCGGGCGGCAGATTTTCTAGGGTGGCAAAATTCAGTTCAAAGTTGAAAGCCAAAAAATGAAACATAAAAGAGAAAGAATATAAATATTTTTTATTGATCAATTTTTCAATTCAAAATAATGGTGGGAAAACTGTATTCTAACGAAATCCCACACTTGTATTTGTACACATGCAGTATGGAGTATACCGGCTTAGGTACCTCCTCCTGCTACTCTCGCAGACCACCTGTGTAGCTTATACTAATATAAATTGTAAATTTCAGGGCGTCAAAGATGTCCATTTCAAAAGAGCTCATCAGATCCTAATTGCTCCTCGATGTTCAACCCCATAGAGTTCTATCCATAGATATAATTTTTAGGATATCTACGGTTCCATATATACACTCACGGATAATGAGAGTTGCAAACTAAGAAGGAAGCATAGGATGAATCTGAAATTTTATTGATGGAAGGATACAGATGAATGATATACATGATCACAAAAACAGTGTAGCAGAACACGTACAGAGGGAGCTATGGTACACAGTCCGGTTATCCTCAATAGCGTGTCACACAGCCTGGTGCTGTGATACAAGCAGCAATACGGTTCGGCATGGTGTCGAACAGACACCTGATGTTGTCCTGCGGCAGACGAGTCCACAACTGTTGAACGTTACATTCTAAATCCCGAAGATTGCGGCAACAAGGCAGCTGGCGTTTCAACTGGTCCCACACATGCTCGACAGGGGACAGGTCTGGGGGAGCGGGCAGGCTATGGAAGTGTCTGGACATGACTCATGCAAGCCTGGGCTGTTTGATTTGGAAGTTTAAGATTCAAATCTCTGGGACTTAAGTCCTGCTGTTCAATAATGAGAAAGACTGGACAAGTCCTTGTTCAGTTGTTAAGTAATAGGAATTTCTTAACTTGTAAATTTCGAGCAAAAATAGCACTATGTTGGAAATGAAGAAAAAGTCAAGATGTAAACTAAATCCATGTTTATTCAATCATGATGGAATCTTGCCAGGAATGCATGGTAGCTACTTTCAACATAATGCAGCAGAACATAACACAATGCAGCAGAACATATTTACAGAGTTTGAGTTGATACACTTAGAAAAGTTCACGTTGGTAAACTTTGGCACACACAATTTCACCATTATATCATTCTAGCTCCACCTCGAATAGGTCACACTTCAGGAGAAATATTGGCTTAACGATTAACTTGATATAATTACTATAATGCACAGTCAAAAAGTCCTTTAGTTCAAAGATTAAAAAGTTAAATCACCGATTTGAAATTCCTTCGGGTAATACAAACGAGTATTTACAACACATCGTTCTTACCCCGGACTTGCCTTCTAAACCAAGGCCATCTTTGATGATTACTGTCATAAAGTAATTTATCCAACAATCAGTACAAATGTAAATACTAATAACATACTTAATTAGTTACATTCTACTTTAACTAGTAGGAAATAAATTCCATGCTATCAATGTTAATATAGTTAAATAAGACATATTAGTCTTTCTATCTAACAGCCAAAAATTGGCTACATACGATCTATTGCATACATATTGCAATATTAACTACGGCGTACAACTGTGTACGGGAAGTTGTCACAGAAGATAGTTGTAGTAGTACTAGTTTCCAGAGTGGGCTTCCCATATATATACAGAGATCGGCACCTACTGGAATAAGTTCCGAAGTTGGTTCCGAAAAATATTCAAATGAGTTAGTGTACACATCGAATATTCAATTTGCATGAAGACCCTTGCTGACAGAAAGCAGTGAGTCGTTGCCGTGAACGAGGTAAGTTAATCAAAAGGAAGAAAAAAGAGTTTTTGAACATTATCTGGGAGACAGGTGACTCATGATCTTCTATTTACGATCTTCCAGCAATCGGCCCCTTCATGCAGGTTGTCAAATTCGACATATACACTGTAATACTCAAACATTTAATCTAAGAACATTGACAAAAAAAATGTCAAGTTTCCAGTTTGTTTTCATCAAATTATAATGAATAATGATATGAACAGTCTAAGATTATGGATAATAACAATAAAACATGATACAGTATTAAACATACATACTCAAATTCTAGTTGAACATAATGTATAAACATTTACTAGATTTATGAAATATAAGTAATTATAGAAACATTAGACTTTCAAAAATTTAAAAGCTTTAAGTATAGCCATTTTATCTTTAAGAAAATTTTAAGTATAATCACGTCATTAAGTTATATTTAAATTTAAGTATAGACATGATAAAATAAGGTTAAGGTTTAAAATTTTATGCATAAACATGTTATTTTATATAAAGTTTAAATTTAGGTATAAACATGAAAGATACAAAGTTTAAGTTTAGTATAAGCATCTCAATATTTCAATTGTTAAAAAAAAAATTAAAAAAATAAACTTTTGGGTGTTGTAATTCAAATAGAGTATACATTAAAAAAATACTCAAAGTTTGAATCAAAATGCCAACACAATTTCTTCCATCATACACATTGAAACACATCAGCAAAATTGCTTTGTGGGATCAAAAAATGGTATATATATTCTAATGTGAAATATTAAAAAGTAAGGTACTAATCACCCTTTTTCAAATATATAAGAGCAACTAAACCGCACAATAGGGAAAGTTGAAAAAATGAGCGATTTTACACAACATGTGTGGTATTATCAGAACATCAATAAAATATTTTATACTCAATTGACAACTTTTTTTGTACATTGAGGTAGAGATAAATCATAATGCTTCATTCTCTAATATTAAATTTTAAGTATATTAGGATAAAGATTGACAATTAAAGTAAAGAAAATTACACTTTAAATAGTCCATAGCAGAATTTAAGAACTCTATCCTTAGTCATAGGTTTTGTAAAATAATCTGCATTATTATCTTTACTATTTAAAAAGTAAATTTTAAATGACTCATTTAGAACCAAGTTTCTCAAAAAGTTATATTTGACATCAATATGTTTAGTTCAATGATTTTCAATTGGGGAATTTGAAAAATTAATAGCTGCCTGGTTATCACAAAAAATTATACATTTATTTTTGTTAATTCTTAACCCTATTTGGTAGCATTCCTCAATTACGTTTTGCATCAATATAATTTCTTTAGCGGCTTCAGTCAGTGACACGTATTCGGCTTACATAGTGGACATTTGTGTTCGAAGGTACACTACGATATCGATACTTTATCAATATAAAATATCATACCTCTTAAAGATATCTGATCGTCTCGAATGGTTGCAAAATCTGAGTCCGTATAACAATTTAAAATAATTTCACTAACATTTGATAATTTTAATGCGTAGTTTTTAATTTTATCTAAATACCCCATTACTTTTAATAAGGCATCCCAATGTTTTATACCAGGGTTCTCTTGAAACTGAGAAAATAAATTTAGTGCATAGCTTAGATCGGGTCGTGTCCTACTAGAAATAAAACTTAAACATCCGATTAAACTTCTATACAGAATGTTTTTCATTTGGTTTAACTCATCACTAGTGACAGGACAATCTATTTTACTAAATATCTAACCCTTAGCTATCGGTAATGAAACAATTGTTGGGTATTTAAATTGTTTAAATTTCTCACAAACTTTATTACTATATTGTTTTTGGTGTATTTGAAATTTGTGTTCAATTTCCTCAAACTCTACACCAAGTAATTTCTTTATTTTTCCTAAAACTTTAATATCAAATTTGTTTTGTAACATCAAAACTACTAAGTCAATATCCTTCTGATATTTTGAAAATAAAATAATATCATACACATAAACTAATATAAGCACATTATGATTGAATATATAGCAGCAATTACACCATTTGAGTTTCGTAAACTTCAGTTCTTTGAACATGGAATCTAATTCCAATAACCAATCTCTACCGCTTTGGTGAAGTCCATATATTGCTTTATTCAGTAAACATACATATTCATAATATTTAATAATAGTAAAGCCCTCTGGCTGTTTCATGTAGCTTTTATATTTTAACTTAGCGTAAAGATAAGCACATTTTATATCTAATTGGAAGTGTACCTAACCTAGCATACTGACAAAGACCGTGAAAAATAATCTAATCAAGCTGAAATTCACAACTGGACTAAAAACTTTGTTGTACGTGTCACCCTTTACTTGGGTATATCTTTGAGCTGCTAGTCTTGCCTTAAATAGCTGTATCTCCCCCTTTTAATCTCTTTTCAACGTATAAACTTATCGACTGCCTATTATTTTTTCTGAAGGAATTGCAGGAACTAATTCCCAGACATCTCTTTATTTCATAACATTTATTTCTTCAGTCATGGCGTTATTCCATTCATTTAATTGGCTATAGTAGAGCTCAGCCGTCTTTGTGACAAGTGTAGAAAGATCTTCAATAGAGCTAAAAAGAGTGGTGAATGGCAGGTTTATAAATCTGCTCTCACTTCCTATAATAAGGCAGTTAGAGACTCCAAAAGAAATTCCTGGACAAACTACTGCGAGGGTATTAAGGACGTCAGAAAGCTCTTCAAGAGAGCTAAAAAGAGTGGTGAATGGCAGGTTTATAAATCTGCTCTCACTTCCTATAATAAGGCAGTTAGAGACTCCAAAAGAAATTCCTGGACAAACTACTGCGAGGGTATTAAGGACGTCTCTGCTACTGCAAAACTAGTCAAGCTGATGTCAAAAGACAGCAATTGTAACCTGAATACTGTTAGGTTGCTAAATGGTGGTTATTCTGGGACTGGGGAAGAGACCCTGGTTGAACTGTTCAGGGTTCATTTTCAGGTTTCCGAATCTAATAGCTACAGCACCATTCCTGATGCTCGCTCCACTTCTACCTATGATAGTAGTAAGTGGAACATTGCTAGGAGTGTGGTCACCTTGGATAGGGATAAATGAGCAATTAATTCTCATAAACCCTATAAAACTCCGGGGATTGATGGCATAATTCCAATTCTTCTCCGGAGGGGAATTGAGGTGCTTGTTACCATTCTCTGTAGAATATACAGAGCCTGTATTGCCTTTGGTCATGTACCGTCCACCTGGAGGCATACAAAAGTAATCTTTATTCCAAAAATTGGCAAAGATAATTATTATGAGGCCAAATCCTTCAGGCCTATTAGCCTTACGTCTTTTCTTTTAAAGACTATTGAAAAGCTTATTGACAGGTATATTAGGGAAGTGATTCTGGCCTCTATGCCTCTGTCTAACTCTCAGCATGCCTATCAACCGGGTAAATCTATGGATACTGTCCTCTATAGTCTCTCCTTTATTCTGGAGAGAAACTTAAATGCCAAGGAAATTGCTCTTGCCACTTTTCTTGACATTGAAGGCGCTTTTGACAAAGTGCCTATTGACACCATCTTACATGCTCTTGATAGGAAAGGTTTTGACATGACTATCTCCTGTTGGATCAAGAACCTGTTATCCAATAGGTATATCTGTACATCTTTACTTGGTGATAATATGACGGTGCATACTCTGGCAGGCTGTCCGCAGGGAGGTGTACTTTCACCAATTCTTTGGTGCTTAGTTGTTGATTCTCTTTTGGAAAACATCATTGGTTCTGGTGTATCCTGTATTGGACATGCTGTGACGATGTTCTTATCATCGCCAGGGGAAAATTTGGTAATACTGTTTCTGACATGATGTCCACTGCTCTTAGGAGTGTCGAGACATGGTGCAAAAATGCTGGTCTCTCTGTTAACCTACCGAAGACTGCTATGGTTGCGTTTACAAAAAAACGCATTCTTAATCTTCATTCGCTTCTTTGGTCAGAAGCTCATTTGCTCCAAGGAGGTAAAATTCTTAGGAATCTATTTTGACAAGAGCCTCAATTGGAAGAGACACTTGGATTACTGCATAACTAAAGCTAGAAGAATTTTCTGGTCTTGCAGGAATGCTATTGGGAAAACCTGGGGTTTGAATCCCAAGGCTATCCATTGGATTTACTCTATGGTAATCTGTCCCATCATTTCCTATGGCTCCATTATTTGGTGGTCTAGAATCAGGTGTGAAACTGCTAAATTAGATTTAATTAAGCTTCAAAGAATGGTGTGTATTGTGATCTCTGGATGCATGAAAACCACTCCCACTACAACTCTTGAACTTCTACTTGGATTGCACCCTCTCTACATGCACATTGAGGCTGAGGCTCTCATCTGCATGAACAGACTTAAATATCTGAAACACTGGAAGGACTACTCAAAATATTTATCTTGGAGTGGTCTTAACATTAACGGAATAAATCATCCTTATTTCCATATGCCATCTGATGGTATTCTTGTCAGATACATGTTTGACAAGCCTTATGAAATTCAGGTCCCTTCACGGGACGACTGGAAGAGGACTCCTACCTACAATAAACAGAATTGTATTATATGGTATACGGATGGCTTGAAGCTAAGTACTGGTGCTGGTGTATGCTGTCCAGATGATGGTACAAAACTGTCTTACTCTCTCGGGAGTTATGCTACTGTCTTTCAGGCTGAGGTTTTCGCCATTCTCATGTGCTGTAGAATTTGCTATGACAGATATTACAGGAGCAACCAAATACTTATCTGTTCTGATAGTCAAGCTGCTCTTATGGCCTTAGGGAAGTCTACTATGACGTCTTCCCTCGTCTGGGAGTGTTATACTGCACTTTGTAAAATTGCTAGCAACAACAAAGTCATCCTTTACTGGGCGCCTGGACATTCAGGTATTCCAGGAAATGATTTGGCTGATGAATTGGCTAGGAAAGGCTCAAGTACTCCTTTTATTGATCCTGAGCTGGCTTTGGGTGTTCCCAATGAACTAACTAGAAGAACTGTCTATGACATCTTCAGAAAGCTTCAGTGCAAGAACTGGCAAAATTGTTAGAAAAACTTCGGTTGTAAACAAGCACGTACGTGAATTGGTCGTTGTACGGTCTAAAATCCAAAAGATACTTTGTTCTAATTGGCTAATCGCTTTCAGATCACTTGTTAAGAAGTTTTACCCCCATGGTATGTGGTCCTGCAGATTGAGACGTCAACTTCTGGTTTATGCTAATTTCTACTTCAACTGATTAGAGATTAGCAAACTCCTGAAGGAAAACATTAATTACAACTTCAATGATACTGGGCTATTTAAGCTAGTGCTTGTATCTGTTGATTATCTTCGTCTTCGGGATATATCATCATGATCACATATGATTGTTATCTTCATGTATGCTGGTTATGGCAATGTTTAGTGGCCGATGTTGTTAGGCCTAACTGCCGTTAAGTCTTCTGTAATTTTTCAAGACTTTTGTTTAAACTATTTAACTTTTGCAAATATATTTTCCAAGTTATGGAAATTGATATGTTCTTATGTTAATGTTTTGAGTTCTTGAAAATAAATATTGTTTCTCTCATGTCAAGATTATTTCCTGCTTACATCAGCTACGACACTCTGCTAACATCTGGTTCTTCGAATGTATAAATTCCAACGCATTTCAAGATACCAGCAAGTGGGTTATGGGCCCCAGCAGCCCTTGTATAGCAGCAAACTAATATCAACGAAGTAGTTTCGAAACATCAAGGAAAAACGAACGAGCCCCGAGACGGGGGCCGCAGCAGCATTGTAAGAAAATAGCGACACCGGACATGGAGAAGTTCAGGAAAGATAATTTCTCCACATGGAGTACGAATATAAAGTTCATATTAATGAACAAAGGACTTTATGGATTCGTCACGGGTACGGAGGAAAAACCTGATGCGGAAACGACCAGGAAAGAAAAGGTGGAATATCAAAGACGTAAAGAGACAGAGCTTTCAACACTCTACTACAGTCTAGAGGCGGAGTACTGCGATTTGATTTCATCAGCGAAGGAACCTGTGTTAGCATGGAACATCTTGAAAGACCAATTCGAACCAAAATCCAGGACTGGACTCATGAGGCTCTTTGACAACTTCTTCAGTGAGAAACCAGTGCCGGGAGAACCGATTGGACTATTCATCGCAAGGATTAAAAGATGGGTCTCCAAGCTGAAAGATGTAGGCCACCCAATGGCCGAGGTCCTGGTAGCTTTCCAAACAATTATACATCTCGATGAGGACTACCGAGGTATTGTACAGATCCTTTACAGACTGCCGGATGATGCCTTTACACTAAAACACATCGAGACAGAATTGCGCGCCGAGGAGGACCAGACAGCTCAGCAAAAGCATGACGAGCAACAGAACGGAAGTAAGACTTTAGCATTTAATGTATGTAACTCTAAAACTACAAAATTGTTTAGATCTAAGAGTACTTCTTCCAAAAATGTAAATTCTAGTAAACAAGTAGGCCCTTCCCATAAATGCAAGGCATATGACCATTTAAAAGCTAATTGTAAATCCTATCTTGCTAAGTTAAGTGAAATCCAACATGGAATAGAAAATTGTAATGTTGAATCGACCGACAAATTCGGTTGGGTTGTTGACACGGCAGCAACTAAACATTTTTGTAATAATCTCGAATTATTTGAAAAATTTAAAGATTTAAAAGGAACAACAAAGTCCTTAGCTGCCGGTGATCAAGAAAGCCCAATCTAAGGTGTCTGATCGATCAACATGTATGTGAAATTGAAATATACTAAAAATCTAATAATTTTGAAAGATGTTATGTATTCCCCGAAATTAAGGAGGAATTTAATTGCTCCTTCACTACTAGAAGAGCAAAATTGCATTTTCACCGGGAAAAATGGTTTCCTTACTTTTTACAAGCCTGGCGGCAGTAAATGGTTTTATGCCAAAAGACATAACGGCTTGTATTTCCTTCGACCTCAATACGAGACAAAATCTAAAAATTTTAATGTTGAGAAGTCTACAGGAAATGTAAATACTAAGCCTAAAACTAAAAATGTAAAATCTAAAAAATCTAGTGATTTTAAAAGTAAAAGTAAAAATGAGTCATCTGTTTGCAAAATTGAAAATGACGATCATGTTTTTAAAAATTCAACTAACAAAAGTAAGTTTAAAACTTGTAAAGTTGAAAATTGTGATAATGATCAAAGTAATAATGTAAATAGAAATGCCAGTAAAGTTTTTAAACGTAAAATTGTAAACTCTAATACTAGTATTTTTAAACCTAGCAAGCCTTGTAAATTTGATGTTTTTAAAAGTTCAAGCAATGTAAAATCACCCATTGAAGTTGGGGGAAACACAAGGTTATGGCATAAAAGGTTTTGTCACATCAATTTTGAATATTTACATCACACATGTAAAGTGTCACCTGTTAAAGGATTGCCTAAAATCAGTGTTCGAAAAATCAACTGTAACTGTAGTAAATTAGCAAAAACAAAAAGAATTTCGTTCAAACCCATAGGCAGAATAAGATCAGAAAAACCATTGGAACTAATCCATATGGACATATGCGGGCCAATGCCAAAACCATCGCATGGAGGTGCTAAATATTTTCTTAGCATAACCCATGATTTTTCACGCAAAGTAACTGTGTATCTTATGAAACGAAAATCAGAAGTTTTTGATAAGTTCAAACAATTTCAACATCGAGCAGAGAGATTTCTAAATACCAAAATTTTAAGTGCCAGAACTGACAACAGTATAGAGTTTTGTAACACTGAGTTTGAAAAGTTTTTAGAAACACAGGGAATCAAAGCGGAAAGAACAAACACGTACACACCCGAACAAAACGGGGTTTCCAAGAGGTTTAACTTAACTGCTTTGGATTGTGTTAGAGCAATGTTAAATGATAGCAATTTAATGGATGATTTTTGGGCAGAAGCTTTACTCTGTTTTGCATACGTTAAAAATAGGATATGCCACAAGTTTAAGAATCTGACACCGATCGAGTTGTACAATGGCAAAAAGCCATCAGTTGCTCACCTCAGAGCGTTTGGATGCAAAGTTTTTGTAGGCAATCCTAAACAACTTAGGGGGAAACTTGATATGAGGGCACAAGAGGGCATTATGGTGGGATACGCACTGAAAACTCGGGGGTATAGGATATCGCTCTTGAACGACGAGAAAATAGTGGAAACTAAAAATGTTAGATTTAATGAAGAGTGCAATGCAGAGGAAGGCGGTCTGGGACTCAGTGTAAATCAGAATCCTAAAGAAAATTTTTACTTTTTCATCTCACGATCCCACCTATCCAGACTCGTCTGACGAGGAGTGTATGGAGAGGGAAAAAGACGATTCATTAGATCAAGATCCAGATACTACTTGGATCAGAAAAGTCATTCCGAGAATGACTGAACAAGAAAAGATGTTTATTACTATTATAAAGGAAAGGGACCTAGGTTGAGATCACTAAAAGATATAGAAAATTTTTGTGAGAAAAATAAATTAAAATTTGATAAAAAGTTTTTCAATTTTAAGGGGGATCAAGGGAGATCATGGGATCGGTCAGAAGCCAACATTGTAGAGGTCCAAATTCCTAGGAACTACAAGGAAGCAGCTAACTCGTCCAAATCAAAAGAATGGAATACAGCCATGGCAGACGAATTAGATGTCATGAAGGAAAGAGGTGTCTGGGACTTAGTGCCTGCACCTGTTTCCGACAAACTAATCAGTTGCCGTTGGGTGTATACAGTCAAAAGAGACGAAAGAGGTGAAGTTAGCAAGTATAAAGCTAGACTTGTAGCTCAGGGATTTAACCAAGAAAAGGGGCAAACTTACGAAGAAGTGTTTAGCCTGGTAATTAACCTTACCATCGTTAGGATGCTTTTTACTATTTTTATGTGTTTATTAGGGTGGTTCCATACTTAGCTTGACATCAAATGTGCATATTTATATGCCAATCTCAGTGAAAAAATATTCATGAAACAGCCCCCAGAATTTTTTGACAAAAACAAAAGTGTATATGTATGTCAGCTAAATAAAGCGATTTATGGCTTGCACCAAAGTGGTCGAGAATGGTAGCTAGAGTTAGACCAGGTTCTCAAACTTAACTTCATAAAGTTTAAGTGGTGCAATTGTGCATATAATTTTAACAATAAGGCTTTATTGATTGTTTACATTGATGACAAAATTATTTGCCAAAAATCAAATGGATCTAAATTATGTAACTTCGTTACTAAAAACTAAATTTGACATTAAAATGTTAGGAAAAACAAAAATGTTATTAGGTATTGAATTTGAGGAAAAACATGATAAACATTTCATCCATCAAAATCAATACATCGCAAAAATTTGTAACAAATTCTCAAAGTTTATATATCCTATTTCTAGTTTACATATAGCTAAAGGTATAGTTTTAAGCAAAACAGATTGTCCAGCAAATCATGCAGAAATCGAACAAATGAAGAATATACCTTACAGAAACTTATTAGGTTGTTTATCATTTCTTGCCAGCAGAACTAGACCTGATATTAGCTATGCCGTAAACATCTTATCCCAATTTCAGGAAAACCCAGGCATTAAACACTGGGATGTTTTACTTAAACTTCTAGGGTATGTAGATAAAACAAGGGATTTTAAACTAAACTTATCAAACATTCAATCTGTAAATTTAAATTGTTTTACTGATTCTGACTTTGCAGCTAATCGGGATGATAGAGTATCAATGGGAGGCATGATATTTTTTGTAGACAGGGTACCTATTTCTTGGAGGACATTTAAACATAAATGTGTGAGTTTATCTACAATGGAGGCTGAATATATCTCATTAACCGAATTGGCAAAGGAAATGGCATGGGTACAGAACATATTACTTGAATGCACTAAATTTAGTGTTAAGTTAGGAAATAGTGTAATATTCTGTGATAACCTAGCAGCCATAAACTTTTCCAATTTGCCCATTGAGAATCATAGAACCAAACACATCGATGTTAAATATCATTCCTTAAGAAATCTAGTGGAAAAGATGGTCTTTGGGATTAAATTTGTAAATAGCAAAAATAACAAAGCTGACGGTTTTACGAAACCTATTACCAAAGAAGCAATCTCTAAATTCTGTGAAATCTTTAAAACTTAAGATGTTTAAATTCTAATGTGAAATTTAATATAAACAAGTTAAATTCATTCAAAATTGTATAGTTGTATTTTTCAAAAATTAACTTCAACACTTTTTCAAAACCCGCATTGCGTAGTTTAGTTACCAATGTGTTTATACTGTATGGTGAAGATTTTTAAAGTTTTTGATACATACTAAAAATGACATACATTTTTTCAATCTCTCATGTAGTAGCTTAGATACTTATGAGTTTAAACTGTGTAGCGAAGTATTTAAAAGTTTAAGATTTTCGATGTAATATACAAACTTTTTTACATTCCCTCAACATGTAGTTTAGATACTGTTGAGTTTATACTGTGTGGCGAAGTATATAAGATTTGTAAATTTGCATCTCCTGTATTTGACACAGAGATATTTTTAAATTTATTTTCTCATGTAAGTTGTATCATGATGTATTTTATACTTTTTTAAACTTTGTCTAGAAAATATAATTATACACTGAAATTTATACATGATATTTTGAAACTCTATAATGCAGTATATGTTCAACTGAAATTTAAATTTGATTACTACTTGTATTTATGTGATTAGACAACTCAATCTGCAGAAGGAGGCCGCTTGTTAGAAAAACTTCGGTTGCAAACAAGCACGTACGTGAATCGGTTGATGTATGGTCTAAAATCCAAAAGATACTTCATTCTAATTGGCTAATCGCTTTCGGATCCCTTGTTAAGAAGTTTTACCCCCATGGTATGTGGTCCTGCAGATTGAGACGTCAACTTCTGGTTTATGCTAATTTCTACTTCAACGGATTAGAGATTAGCATACTCCTGAAGGAAAACATTAACTACAACTTCAATGATATTGGGCTATTTAAGCTAGTGTTTGTATCTGTTGATTATCTTCATCTTCATGATATATCATCATGATCATGTATGATCATTATCTTCATATATGCCGGTTATGGCAATGTTTAGTGGCCGATGTTGTTAGGCCTAACTGCTGTTAAGTCTTCTGTAATTTTTCAAGACTTTTGTTTAAACTATTTAACTTTTGCAAATATATTTTCCAAGTTATGGAAATTTATATGTTCTTATGTTATTTTAATGTTTTGAGTTCGTGAAAATAAATATCGTTTTTTTCACGTCAAGACTATTTCCTGCTTACATCCGCTACGACACTCTGCTAACATCTGGTTTTTCGAATGCATAAATTCCAACACATTTCAAGATACTAGCAAAAATACTAAGGACCAAAGGCAGTCGAAAATACTCAACTGCAATTGCCCTAGCATACGCCAGAAGGAACTTTTCAAGCTCAGTAGAACTGGCATCAGAAGGGCTGTTGGGCTCCTTACTGGGCACTGCACCCTTAAAAGATATCTAAATATTATAGGTGTCACTAAAGATTCACTATGCAGGCTGCAACTATAGCGAAGAAACTGCTGCGCACATTCTTTGTGAATGTG
Source organism: Amaurobius ferox (assembly GCA_951213105.1). NCBI lineage: Eukaryota > Metazoa > Arthropoda > Arachnida > Araneae > Amaurobiidae > Amaurobius > Amaurobius ferox. Next base: position 202,949,528 of record OX578133.1, on the reverse strand, counting down.
AGGTGTTCTCCGCCTATAGGTTCGAACACATGGGTAGACATGTGATTGAACCCTGGGAGCTCTATGACATTCCTGTCAAGTGCCTGCTTATTTTTGCTTCGGCTATTGGTCTATTTTCTTAATGACTTTCATTTTTCAGAGCAGTACACTAGACCTCTGGTCGATATGCTGGGCTCTCTTGGAGCCACCCGCCTTCATGTCATTCATTCATTCAATCTTAATAGTAATGTTATGAATCATCCATATCTCTATATGCCATGTGATGGCATTTTTGTCAGGTATATCTTTGACAAGCCTTAAGGGATTCAGGTCCCTTCACGGGATGACTGGAGGAAGACTCCTACCTACAATAAGAAGTGCATTGTATGGTATACTGATGGCTCCAAGCTAGATAGTAGCACTGGTGCCGGAGTATGCTGTCCAGATGATGGTACACAACTGTTTTACCCACTTGACAGCTATGCTACTGTCTTTCAGGCTGAGGTCTTTGCTATTCTAATGTGTTGTAGAATTTGCTCTGACAGAAATTACAGGAGTAGCCAAATCTATATCTGCTCTGATGGCCAGGCTGTTCTTATGGCTCTAGGGAAGTCTATTATAACTTCTTCCCTTGTTTAGAAGTGCTATACTGCACTTTGTAATATCACCAGCAACAATCAAGGCACACTTTACTGGGTGTCTGGGCATTCAGGTAATGAATTGGCTGATGAGTTGGCTAGAAAAGGTTCGAGCACACCCTTTGTTGGTCCAGAGCCAGCTTTGGGTGTCTCTAATGAACTGATCAGAAGAACTGTTTATGACATCTTTAGAAAGCAGCAGTGCGATAACTGGCACAACATCAAGGGCCAAAGACAGGCAAAAGAACTGTAAGTGCCCTAGTGTGCATCATAGGGAGCTATTCAAGCTCAACAGAACTGGCATTAGAAGGGCTGTTGGGCTCCTTACTGGGCACTGCACCCTTAAAAGACACCTAAGTATTATGGGTGTTACTAAGGACCTGGGCTGTAGAGGCTGTAAGTACAGCGAAAAAACTGCCACACACATACTCTGTGAGTGTGAAGTGTTTTCTGTCCATAGGTTCAAGCATTTGGGTCGACATGTGATCGAGCTCTGGGAATTACAGGATATTTCTGTCAAGTGCCTGCTGATCTTTGCTTCGGTTACTGGTCTCTTCTCTTAGGGACTGTTTCATTTTTTGGAGAAAGTACAATGGACCTCTGGTCACTGTGCTAGGCTTTCTTTGTCATAACTCACCTCTAAGTCATAAGTCATAATCAGTTAAAAGTGTTAAAATAAGACAAAAGTTTGGTTACATTCCAAAAGTTCCGCTAATTATAATTGTTTTCTCCATCCCAAACTGCCGAATAGTTAAGTATTGTATGTATTCTATCGCTCCAGTGTGCATGACTATTAGTTTTACATCATCAGATAAAATATTTATATCTGTGTCAAAAAAAGATGTTTTTCGTAAAAAATAGTGTGAAGCGCATGAAGTTAGATTGTAAACAAAATTCACCACTGTCATTAAAGAGTGTTCATTACATATGTTATGGTAATAAATTGGTGACTGTATAATCCAATTTTCAAAGCCTTTTAATCAGGAGTATCCTTTTTATCTTTGAAAATCCTTAAGGGTGCCTACTACTGGTTCGTCACTCTATTTTTAGTTTTGCTATTAAGGATGAATTTAAAGCCAGATTCAAAGTGGATTATTGACTTTGTTTCAACTTTAGTGTCTGATGTTCGCAAATAATTTAGAGAATATAAAAAATTCCATGTATGAAAATTTTTTATACCAGTATACTTCAGTGAGCAGTTGCAATCTAGTATTTTCATTACGTACATATGCTTTTGAAAAGTTATAAAATAGATTTTATCTAAAAAAATAATCACAAATTTAAAACATTGCACAAAAGGAATAGAAATTAAATGGAAAATAATTTAAAATTGATTCACCTATTCAGAATCATAAATGATTTATTTCAGGTTTGATTATTATTGATTACAGGTTTTAAAATATAATATTATAAGAAACAATTTAAAACTGCTTTTAATTTAAAAATAAATTATTAAATATCATATTTAGAATCCTCACAAAGCATATTAATATAATAAAAAATATTAAATAAAAATATTAAATAAAAAAATATATACATATAAACATAAATACATAAATATTATTTTTAATTCCCAGAAAAAATACACCACTTAATCTAAACTTTAGGTTCAAATTTACTGTATAACAAACTTAACTATAAAGGTTATTTGCACTCAAATAATTATAGAGCATATAACAAAAATTAAAAAAAAAATCAGAGGTAGGTTGTCCTGTCCGATGGAGCCAAAATGGTTTTGCTTAAATAATATTTTGTAAAATAAAACTTCAGTACGGTTCAATAAATTTGTTCGATTTTTTTTTTTCAGACTCATTTGTTTCGTTTACAGGCTTTCAAAGTGCTACAAATTACCTGTTAGCTGCTTATAGCTAGCTAGCACTTTTAGTTTCTGTCCCGATTTCATCTGGATACTCCGACTCTAGATATGCAATTTTATCATATTATGCAATTTTTTATTAACTTGCTTTGCGGTATATATATTAAACATAACAATATATCTGATGAGATTTTACATTCAAGTTAATCTATAAACTTGTCTGGCGGCACATAATTATGTACTTGATTACATATATTTCTATGTATTCCGTTCAAACCTCATCAATCATTAGTACTTAGAATCCCCAAGTTTATTTTATTTAACCTTTTAATTTTTTTAAACAAAATAAAATGTCTCATGCTTGTACACCCATATCTCACCAAAGAGTAAGTAAAGACACTGAGTTGCAACAATCGTGACATTTTAAATATTGCAGCTTTTCCAGTTACTGGAAAATCCAGGTTAAAAACTAAGCTATAAAAATTATAACCACTCGATCCAAAACCATTATATATACTTGCAAGACTTTAAAAGAGTTACAAATTCTTGCTTATTGTTCATAGTTAGCACTTTTAGTTTTCGAGATATAAGCATTACAAACTTGTAAAACAAAAAATTTTCAATCTAATTGAACTTGACAAGACAATTACTCGAAAACTAAGTCAGTAAGGTTCAATAAATTAGCTTTTTCCTTTTCAAAAAATAGATTGAGAAACTAAATTTTCTAATACATATTTTTGTCGCTTACTATTTATATCTACCTTTTGATGTTTGAGTGAAAGTAAGAAATATTAAAAAATCACTCGCTCGGACAGATGCTTTAATTGTTTTCTAAAAAGTTCAAAGTATTAAAATTATTTTATATATTCATAATCTGGACCAACAAAACAAGAAAAAAATACACTGCTTACAACAGAAATCGCAACACCATGAAGAAATTGATGTATCCTTATGAAATTTACATAATATAATTGTAACATATGGAGATGTGCAAATGATAAAAAAATCATACCTGGAAAATAAAAGTATGGAACTTTATTGACAGTAGATCAATATGGAATAGGCCCACCACGAGTGGCTATACAGGATTGAATACAACGAGGCATCCTGTCAATGAGATGGTCAGTGGTGTGCTGAGAGATGGCATTTCACACAACATGCAATTGGGTTTGTAACTGAACATGGTTTGCTGGAATTGGGAGTTCTCTTAACCCTTTGCGGACGGTTGACGAACCGCGCGTGGACTGCGAACTTGTATTCAAGGACGGTCGCCACGCATTCGTGTCGGATAAAACTTTACCCTAAAGGACGGCCATCACAGATATGCGTTTTCATATGGAATGTTTATATTTGAATTTATTTGTCTACTAGATGGAGTTAAATGCCCATGTGAACAACTCCAATGTATTTTGCAGATACTTGACCTTGGTTAGGGGGGGGGGTCCAATGAATCATTTCTCCATCTGGAGCGGTGAAACATAGTTTTGTAATATACACAAACAGAGCACTTCTCGTATCCTCTGCTATTTTATAATTGAGTTTCGGTTCTCGTTTTGTTTTTCACTTTATGATTTCGCTGGTGAATCATAAGAATATAAGAGAGTATTTTTTAAGTTTGGGTTTTAGAGGAATGCGCGGCAGTGAAATTATTAGGTTATTTCGGATAAAAGAATGGCTGGGCCAGGACGTTTTCTTTCTGTGGAAGAATATACTCGTATGATAAATGAACCAGGCAGTAATGAAAGGGATGCAGATAGTAAAGATTCGTGGAACTATGGTATTTCTGAAGATGAATATGAAAATACAAGTGATTCTGAGAGTACTATTATTACAATGCCGCCAGCTTTAGTACCTGTTTCGGCGAATGATGTTTGGACAGGAGATTTGAAAGATCTGAATTCTTTTGAATTTTTTAGCATACTTGGAATCAATCACAATAATATGCCGCCTAATTTAGATAAGGAAATTAATTTTTTTAGCATATTTTTCGATGATGAATAGTAGAATTCATAGTAAAAACAACTAACGAGTATTTTATATTGAGATTCGTATGAAAAATATATATCAAATTAGAGGAATGCGCGGCAGTGAAATTATCAGGTTATTTTGAATAAAAGAATGGCTGGGCCACGACGTTTTCTTTCTGTGGAAGAATATACTTGTATGATAAACGAGCCAGGCAGTAATGAAAGGGATGCAGATAGTAAAGATTCGTGGAACTGTGGTATTTCTGAAGATGAATATGAAAATGCAAGTGATTCTGAGCGTACTATTATTACAACGCCACCAGCTTCAGTACCTCTTTCTGTAAATGATTTTTGGACAGGAGATTTGAAAAATCTGAATTCTTTTGAGTTTTTGAGCATACTTGGAATCAATCACAATATTATGCAGCCTAATTTAGATAAGGAAATTAATTTTTTTAGCATATTTTTCGATGATGAATAGTAGAATTCATAGTATAAACAACTAACGAGTATTTTATATTGAGATTTGTATGAAAGATATACATCAAATAGAAAATAAGTATTTCTTTTATTCCTGGAAAAAGTAGATTGCTGTGTTGAACAGGTGATTTTCAGCAAATTTTTTTTAGAGTTAGGCTTAGCGCAAAATGTTAGCCATTCTTTGGGAACAGTTCAGAGGCGAAACATGCCATCCTTTGGGCCACGATAGTTCCAGAATGCTGCCGTCCGCAAAGGGTTAATTGGCAACCCATGATGTCCCAGATATACTCAATTGGCGGCAAGTCTGGAGAATATACTGGCCAAGGCAGGATATCAAAATCTTGTAGACTATGCATAGTTACCCGTGCAATATGTGGCCTGACATTATCCTGCTGAAAAAGCAGTCCAGGCCTGGATGACAGATATGGCTGTACCACAGGTCTTACAATGTCAGAGACGTATCGTTGTGCCGTGATACTGCACAGAAACGTGGACCAAAGATGTTTGTCTACCAAATGTTATACCATTCCAAACCATGGTACCACTCAGGGGGCTGTGTGGTGACTGATAAAAAATGCTTCCGGGTGGCATTGTTGAAAGTGCCGCCATACGCGAATAAAGCCATCTGGCATGCCAAAACAGAATCGTGATGCATTCTTGAACAGAATGTTTTGCCATTCTGTCAACCAATTGCGGCTAATTTGACACCACTGGAGGCGATGTAACCGACGAAGACATTGAAAAGGTAGGTGTCGAAAAGGTCATCTACCTCAGAGTTCTACGTCATGAAAACGGTTTCGAATTGTTTGTGTTGAAACCACGTTACCTGTAGTGTAGAATAAATGTCATTATAATATGGTTACTGTGGTAAATGGCTTCAGCACAACACTTCTCAGAAGCATACGATCTACACATAGTGTGGTACACCTGGAAGCTCCACTATCTGATGTTTGTGTCATTTCTTTGTCTCTCATGAACCGTAACACACACTGTTGAACTGTGCTCACACCATGACCCAATAGTTCAGCGATCCTTCGAAAGCTCAATCCACCCTCGAGTAAAACAATGATTTGTTGCCGTTCCGTTGACGACAACTGAACGTATGTGGTACGTAGATGTACTCTTAGAATACTGTGATAATTCTTACAACCTGTAACCAATGACACTACAATTTAGCTATGACGTCGCTCCTCCTTGACCTGACGCTTTTATGCTGCTTGGCAAGGTGTTATGTCACTATGAATAATGAAACTGTAATCATTTGCATATCTAGTCTTGTGGTTTTTATTGCCTGATTTACATACAGTTACACCTACAACTTTATAGTGTTGCAATTTCAGTTGTGAGCAGTGTAGGTACATTTTTATCTATTAGTTTCGGAGAAATTGATGTCTAAAGTGTTTGCATTTTTCGTAATGCTCCGATTTCCACACAAAAGCAGAAATTTGTATATCTGCAGAAGAATCTCATGCCTGAAACAAAGCCAAATTGTCAAACATGCACATATACTTGTTGCCACTGGGCAAATAAGAGCATACGTAAATTAATCACACTTGAAATTATGTTGTTTGATAATAATAATATGCTTGTTGCCCACTCGGCAAACGATAATAACATGTGTAAATTACTCACACTCAAAATTATGTTTGTGATTTACAATAACATGCAGACTGAATAATAAATGTAAATAATAAAAACTGCTAGTTGAGAGGAATATATAGAAATTCATGGAAAATATTTATTTAGAGAAAATGGAATGATTACCTTCAGAAATGTTCTGAGTGACAGGTGTGTAATCTGAATAATCATTCTTGGCAACACCAATTTCAATTTGTCCAGTGATATCACAAAGCTTCAAGAAAATAAAAATTATATAAATTATAATATATATGAAAAATATTACACATTTATGGGCAAATGATTTGGTAACCAAGTACCCAGCCATCAAAAAAATATTGCACATTTAATTAAAAAGCAGCTACTTTCAATATCTTGCCCTTTAATAATCTCATCAACAGTTTAATTTTAATTTATTTTGTCTAAAAGGGGATCTATTTGGTTGGTTATAATTTGCTTTAACAGAATAAAAAAATATTAAATACCTCTAAAATTTGGCTAATAAAAAAAAAATGTCTCAAAAAACTAAATTAATTATAAAAAGGAAAAAAAAAATACCCAGCTTCTTATCCTGGTAGATATTTCACAGCAGTTGATTCTGCTTTTTGTGACTCTAAAAAAAATAACAAATGTGGGTATATCACTTTTTAGGAGTTAAGTGTACAATTAATTCAGGATTCATACTCAAACTTGACAATGAAATTCCCAGAGTTTTCCCAAAAGAATTTTTGCAAATTTCTTTAGTCTGAATCACAACATTTTGTGGTATGTAATAATTTTATTTAGTAAAAAAAATTCAAATTTATTAACTCATAAAAAAAGTTTGCCAATTTGATGATACAAACATGAAATCAAATTTTGCAAATCTCAAAGCTTTGGATGTAATTACAATCAGGAAAAGTAAAAGAATCCTTCAAAAATGAGTTTGTCCTAAGATTTTGAGCTGAATTTAAATTTCCTGAGAATAGTTTTCCATTTTCTTCCTGATGCATATGAATCCTGTAAGTTTAGAAAGTAAGAGGATGGATTTTTTATATTCTGCACTGTATGTATATATTCAAAATTATGCATTAAACAAAGTTTAAAGATGTGAAAGTAGGATGTAAAAAATGGTGGAAAAATTAAGATGTTATTAAGAAAGAGTATCATTCTTCAGCTCAACTGTTCAGCTCATTTGTATATGCGCTTTAATTTTTTAATACTAACTTCAATTGACATCAAACTTTGCACATCCATTTATTGATACAAAATCTTGGTCGGTATTGATTTTTAAAATGATCAGTAGGGGAAAAAATCAAGTAATCTGATTGGCTGCTGACCAAATTATTTCTTTTTCAAATAACATTCACTACTTAACCTGTTCACCATAGCAAATATGTGGTGGAGAGATTCTCACTTCTACAGTCCACTGAAGTATATTCGCATCACTGGGCTGTGGAACTGATAGATGAGTTCTACAGAGGCTGTTCACACATTTTTTAGACGATGTATATTGTATTCACAAAACTAAATTACATAAAATTCCTGTGTTTTAAATGTTCTATTTGACATCCCTTATTCTGAACTATCTTTCAACACCGCAATTTCCAGGATAATAATGCCTTTTGAAGTGTCAGAAGAGGTATTCTATCCCATTCTTCCTGAACAGCTTTCCAGAGTCCTGTAAGAGTTTTGGGACGACGTTTGGATAATGCAGATTTTAAAAGTCCGAAAGCACAAAAATCCATAGGTGATACATCGGGAGATTTAGTAGGGATATCAGTGAAGGGTATGGCCTTGATACCAGTTTTTTGTTCCATTTCTTTTAGGAAATTTACAGTGGATTTTGATGTGTGACTGCTAGCTTTGTCCTGATGGAGTCTCACAGATTGATGGCACTGTGGGTAAAGCGATGGTATTTCATTCAGAAAAATTGGCGATAAAATATGTTCCTGATAGTATTTGTAGTTAATCTTGACATTTTTTCCCACTCTCTTTATTTTTAACTTGCCATTATAAGAAAAACCAGCAACAATCATGAATCCCTTAGAAAAACTTTCTTTCGATTCTTTGAACCATGTACTTCAATTTTTTTCTCCCCTTTTATGATAATAAATGGCTCTTTTTTTGTTGCAATCATTTAAATACACCCATGATTCATCTATTGTGACAATTGCTTTCCATTTTTCTTTGGATAAGTGTTTCTCATATAGAATTCTGCAGCGTGTCCTGCGTTCAGCGATATGATTTGGAAGAAGACGATGCACATTGCGTTTTTTCGCTTTCTTAAGATTTAAATCAACGTTTATCATTTTGTTTACAGTGGACACCGAGCATTTTAATGATTTTGCAACTGTCCTTTGAATAGAGGGATTTTCTATTAACATTAAACAACGTACCTTTGCAATAGTCGAAGATGTCCGTTTTTTCCTTGGATACTTGTTTGGAATTTTTGTCCCACTTGAGGCTCCAATTTGACGTTTTTTTCTTTTCCTGTTGACGATATTACCTATCGACGCTTTAGATATCAGAAAACCATGACTCTCACATCGTTTTTGGATAACAGAGTATGCATATTTCTCTTCGGAAAGAGCATAAATGTAGCCTTCGAACCACTGCTTTGTTAAAAACGCCATTTTTGAATAAAAACAAAACTTTCAAGCCGCAGACGATAATTTTGACTTTTAAAAACATAGTACAATTGGAATTATTTCTTTTGCAGCAAACGATTTTTTATTACCGCTTACCAAAATCGTCTAAAAAATGTGCGAACAGCCTCTGTATTATACTGATTACTGATATATTAATCCTATTGCAATAATATATAAAGATTAGGAGATTAAAAGAATCATAATTGTTATTCTTACATTTAAAATAACAACAACAACAACAAAAAATGCAAAATAATTTATAGTTTTCACTAATTGATTTTGATACTTTAGTTTGATTTTAGAAACTGCTTTGTATAGCTGTTTTAAATAAAATAAAGTCTTTAATTCATACATTAAAAACTAACTTCATTAATGTATGCAATGAAGACTTCCTTATTATTGATAATTTAGTCATTACATGCATACATTTCTTGATTTAATTAATTTATAGTAAACCTCTGTTTTATTTGTTATTAATATTTTTTAAAACCGTATTAGAAACCAAGAAAAATATATAGGGACATATGCATTCTCATCCACTATGCAAGTGTACACCTAGTCATACATGATATACTTACTGAAGGACTTTGAGTAAAAATGCTGTACAATTATAAACTACACTTATGCATATAGTATATTTACTACTTTACTTTTTATGCATATATGAGGATCACACTGAAACTTTTGAGATAAGGCTAAGTGGTACAAGTTAAACTTATTAACTCTTAGGAGTGTTCAAAGTACTCCCCTCCAACATCAATGCATTTTTGTAGGTGAATTTTCCAAAAATTAAATGCTTCAAGCCATCCATTTCTTGGAATCGATGAAAAATGTGTTTTATAGCCTCATCAATCTCATCTTTAAAATGAAAACAACGCCCATGTAAATTTTTTTTAGATTAAAAAATAGCCAAAAGTCACACATAGCAAGATCAAGGTAATAGGGTGGATGTTCCATCACTTTAATGTTTCTTTGTTCAAGAAATTCGACTATCATTCTTGCTGAATGAGAAGATGCATTGTCATGGTGAAGCATGAGTCCTGTAACATTCACTTCCTGAAGAATTTCTGGAAGACACTTAGTGGTGTACCAGTTAACTGTAACTGTCTTCTGTCCCTCTAGCTTTATGACTTTGACCAGACCTCTACTTCTGAAGAACACGGCATACATTACTTTTTTCATTGCTCATTGTCTTTTCACCATTGTTGATTTGGGATCATATTCAAAGACCCATACTGTACATTCTTGACGTGTTAGAACGTCAAAAAACAGTATGTACATTTCATCACCAGTTATTATTTTAGAAATAATGCAGTGTACATTTCATCACCAGTTATTATTTTAGAAATAATGCGGTGTCCACCATCATTAAGTAATTTTATGGTTTCTTTACTGATTCTGACACACTCCGCTTTTTGGTGTTCTGTTAAATTATGGGGGACCCAACGGCAAACTAATTTTTTCATATGCAGTTCTTCATGAATAATTTTATGTATAGCTTTGGATCCAATCTTAAGTTCCTCCAGTATCATTTGTAGGTACAGCGATTATCAACGATTAACATTATTCGAATGGCCGACACGTTTTCTGGGACTACAGCTGACAAAGGTCTTCCTATGTGTTCTTCATCCAGGAGAGAATTTTGACCTCTTCTAAACTCTGTAAACCATCTGAATACAGTGGCACAAGATGGAGCATCATTTCCATATGCTAATTGCAGATGTTGAAGACATTCTTTTTGATTTAGCCCCCCTTTAAAATCATAGAAAATCATAGCTCGATAATGCTCTCACGCCAACTCCATTTTCTTTTCTTTCAAAATTTATTCTACAATAGCTAAATTGTAATTGTTGCCACAAATTATTGTCTGTGGACATAAAAAGTTCAAATTTAAATATCCGACCAATTTTTTTCTAATGCATATCGTCTACCTACCCCTGTCTAAAAAATTTCAGTGTGATCCTCATATATATAGTATATTTATTACTATATATATATATATATATATATATATATATATATATATATACATATGCATAAAATATTTATCACTTTACTTTTTATGCATATAGTATATTTACTATGCATATAATATATTTATGAATACCCGTTGACAATCAACAGTCTCCCAATATGCAATCCCGAATAAAGTGAATTTTTGAATAATTCAATTTTTTCAGTGGTCCTTTTCAAACAGTTCACGCATGCACCAAATTTCAAATATCTGTCTCACTTCAGACTGGGCGTTTCTCATTTATTCAGCCAATTAAACATTTAAGTGTGCGGTATCCCTAAATTAGCAAATATTAGAAAGTTGAAATTATACACTTTATTCGTATAAAGTTCTATTTTACCAATTTTAAAGTCTCTATCTCATTGAAATCTGTTTTACTATCATTTCACATTTGGACCGCTTTGCTGTGAAGCACACATTAAATGGACATTTTTGAAAAATACAATCTTTTACTGAAGTTTTATCGATTGATTGACCCATGCATCAAATTTCAAGTCTTTATCTCTCATTTTACCTTCAGAACATTTTGGTGTAGAGCACCCTCCTCTACAGAACATATTTGTAAAACTTGGTTTTCCTTTCATTTACGATTGACCCATGTATCAAGTTTCAACTCTATTCTTCTTGGGTTTTTTTATCAGAGGATTGGCTCATACACCAAATATCACACCTCTATCAAATTTTAAAGGAGGCGTTTCTCATTTATTCCGCAAATAGAATATTTTGGTATGCCTCACCCCTAAAGAAGGAAATATTGGAAAACTGAAATTGTACGCTTTCTTTCCGAAATACCTACCCATATACCAAATTTGAAGAATATATCATACGAAAATTAAACATTGCTACTATCATTCTTACAGAGGTAGAACCGTCCATAGGAGGAGAGAGGGGGGTTGGGGCACCACACTGTAGATATCCTTATATAGGATATCTATGCACCACTCAAGTAGGGGGGACAGACCACCAATATATTTTTTGTAGGAGAAGACATGAAAAAATCACATAAAGGTGAAAATCAAATTGAAGGAACGAGAGCTCATGATAAATGTTTGTAGGGGGTGCTTAATTTGTATGGGCAACATTGCCCCAGGCTGCCTTTTTGTTATCAGAACCCTCCTGTTTTGCCCTCCTTACCCTTTTGTGATGAGAAAAGCACCCTGCTTGGCAACGTTTTCCACTGCCTGTTATCTCCCAACAATAAGTAAATAAAAATAATAATATTAATCCCTAATCTAGAGTCAAAGAAAACATCCCCCACCATACTTGTCTCCATCAAAAGAAACAAAATAGAAATAGCAGAAAGATGAAGATTGTTACACCAATACATTCCTTCTTCCACATAATTAAAACTTGAATTTTGTTAAATTATTCCATGATTGGTATGTATTTGGGGTAAAAAGTTCTAAATATTTGAACTCTATAAACATTTTTGTTCTAAAACCAATATTAAAAAATATAGCTTTCCAAACTAAGAGTTCTTTTGTACCATTTGCAGGAGCTCTTGTTTGTTTATGTTGAATCTGTTAAAATCAAAGCATAAGAAGGGAAAAGTTGTTTCTGGATGAGTGTGTTGCAGTAACTTCAAACTTTTACCGGCTTTAATGAAATATGAGAAAACATTTCTTCTGATATTATTTACTAACTGCCTTCAGCGACCAACCAGCATGGTTATTTTTTGAAAAAGGTCATAACTTGTAATAGCTTTCTTGCAGTAACTGTCGACCGCATACATATGCCAGCAACAATTCATGCAGTAGTTGTTAACCGTGTGCCCAACCACTATACGGGCACTTGCAATCTGCGTAAGTTATATACAATAAAGATAACCCTTATTTCATGAAAAACTAAACACACACTGTACAATATAAACGTTTTATTCATGATGTAAATTCTTTATTAAAAATATGTTTTAATTAAAATATTTCATTCTGTATAACAGATTTCCTTAAATTTTGCAGAAATTCCGATTCGCAATGTTAATGTTTATTAAGAGGATATTTTAATTAAAATATTTCATTCTGTATTAAAAATGTTTCTTCAATTTCATAGAAATTCTGATTCGTGATGATCCTGTTAGCGAAAAACCATCATTTCAAAGCCGAATCAGCAATGCGTCATTCCGCATAACGTAAATAATTCCATTTAAGTGACAAAAATGACCGTGGCACAGTTGATGTTTGTGTATATTTTGATTCTGCACAGAAATTAAAACTAACATTAGAAAATAAAATTTACACTATGCAAAACACGCTTTTATATGCTAACAGAAGACATATTACTTTCAAATTTTCATCCATATTAACAATAATTAAATGCATGACACGGATGATGGATGAATAATAAAATTGTAAATGAATAATAAAATGAATAATAAAATTGTGTTTTTCAGTTTCCTAAATTATCGTAAAGTAGTAAAACTTTAAATAAATATAAAACAAAATTCTAAGTGATATAATTCTAGGATTTAATGCTGCTGCTGTTGCCATCTAGTGGAAGAAAAAGATGATTTTTCAAACATCATTGCATTATCGCTGATTCTCAGAGACAAGCATGTATAAGCAATTTTGCAAAAAATTATCGTTCAAATTTTTAAGAAAAATATATTTTTTACAAATTAAATTCGTTCTCCCTCCATACAGCTGTGGGAGTGGCTAGCTTCCAGCTCAAGACTGGCCACAACTTTCTGCAGAAACAATTACATCATTTTGGCTAGTCGAATTCCCCGACATGCCCACTTTGTGGCCTTGGTGACATGACTGGTGACCACCTCTACACTTGCCCTGGGCTTAGTGACGTCGCAGATAGAAATTCTGCGGAGGATGACTTTTCGTTTTGTTTAAGACTTTACTGGACTGCCCGACAGAGGCTGTTGGTTGAAAAACCAATGTCTGGTGTAGGATTAAAAAAAAAAAAAAAAAAAAAAATTAATTCGGAATTTCTTAAACATCACTCATTTATTTTCGTTATTTAAATTTTTTATGTAATTAAGAGATGAAAACTCAACTCATCACTGGGAGGTCAGTGACAGAAATGATGAATTTACTGTTTTATGAAATCAAAACTATATTTAATACTACCGAAAAATATGTAGATCAGACTGTATTCTAAACAAACATGGCAAAAAATATCTGTTTCATTTTTCAGTTGTTCTTTTTAAAGCTCAAGGGACACAAAATTAATGATTATCAGAAATACAGCCATACTTTATATCTTCGGGTAAGTCAGACAGTCTGGGTCGAAGAAGAAGCTCTGCTATGCATTGTATATATATTTAAAGTTAATTAAAGAGATGCAATGCAGTTAGTTATTGCAAAGGCATGAGAAAAGGTGGAAGATACTGCCGTTCATGATGCAAATATACGAGCCTCGTCCACAAAGTAAGTTTCCCTGGGGTCGTTTACAGAAAAGAAACTCAATTTCATGGAAATATTTATTGCAACAGATACAGCAAGTGTTCAGCTATTTTTCAACATATTCGCCATCGGAATGGAGACATTGTCATACCGTGGGACCAACTTTTGAATACCTGTGTCGTAGAAGTCTGCCGCCTGGGATTTGAACCACTATGTGATAACCATCTCTGCCTCTCTGTCATTCTCAAAACGCTGACCGGACAGGAATTTCTTGAAGTGTAGGAAAAGATGGAAATCACTGGGAGCGAGGTCCGGGCTATAGGGTGGATGATTAAACACTTCCCAGCTGAACTCCTGCAGGAGACTTGCGGTCCGGCGAGCTGTGTTCAGCCTAGTGTTATCATGCAGGAAGACAATACCGGCACTATGCATCCCGCGCCGCTTGTTCTGAATGGCAAGTCGCAATTTCTGCAGTGTTTCGCAGTAACGCTCAGCATTCACCGTCTCACCTCTGGTCAGGAATTCGACGTGAAGAACGCGCCGTCTGTCCCAGAACACCGTGCACATCACTTTCCATGCCAACAACGTCTGCTTGAATTTCGTCCTACAGGGAGATCCACTGTGACGCCAATGCATTATTGACTGCTGCTTTGTTTTCTGGTGTAATGTGTGCAATCCAAGTTTCATCACCTGTGATGATCCGGTCCAGAAACTCGTTGCCGTCATCATGGTACCACTGCAGACACCAGAACACAAAACAATGCTGACCCCATGCGCTTTGTTTTGTGTTCTGGTGTCAGTTGCTTTGGCACCCACCTGACGCACAACTTACTGAATAACAGGTGCTCCGTGACAATTTCGTGCAACAAAGAGCGGGAAATGACTGCCGAGTTCCGTAATTGTGAAGTGACGATTCTCCATAATGCGTTCCCGCACAAGCTCCACAAGGTCGTCTGTAGTGATGGATGGCCTCCCACTGCGCTTCTCATCATGCACACTTTGTCGACCTGCTGAAAATTCTCTGCACCAGCGACGCACCATCTGCTTGCTCATGACGTTAGGCCCATAGACACGGCACAGCTGGCGATGAATTTCAATCGGCGCTATGCTCTGTGCATTCAAAAATTTTATCACTGACCGCATTTCACAGTCGGCGAGAGCTGGAATAAGAGCCTCCATCTTCAACAGCTGCAACGATGCTACTGTGAGAATGCGGGAAGTACCATTAGTGCATGCGCCATGCTACGTCATTGCTCTATCACGTATGTGCAGTCGTTTCGCGCAATATAAGGTTTGCTAGCTGTGGGACGAGTGGGAAACTTACTTTATGGATGTGCTTTGTATTTTGAGAAGTATTAGATGGAAATATTTTAAAGTGATATCTACTGATGATAAATGCAGTGATTACAAAAAACTCTTTTGGAGCAATTTTTGGAGCAGCCAATTTTTGAAATTGTAGCAGTTTGTAGCAGGCAATTTTTTGAAATTGCAGCAGCTTGTAGTAGGCAATTTTTCGAAATTGTAGCAATTTGTAGCAGGCAATTTTTCGAAATTATAACAGTTTGTAGCAAGTGATTTTTCGGTATTGTAAAGTATTTTTTTATTTCAGTACTTTGTCGTATATACAACAGGTATAAGAAAGACAAGACAATGAAGTTTTAAAAATCTAATTAACAAAATTTAAGTATAAAAATTTAGAATTTTCAATAAGCTAAAATAGCATATAAATAACCTTAATAAGAAATGCTTATTTTTTTCTCAATATATATTCTTTAACATAAAAAAAAAATAAATACACAATAAATAATTTTAGTAAAAATCTATAAAAAATTTTTAAATTGCAATAGATAATTTTAAAGATCTAAATAAATTTTATTGCATTAAATATTAAAAAAAATCTAAAAAATATCAATAAATAATTTTAAAACAGATTTTAAGAGATTAAAATAGTCAAAGATCTAAGAAAATTTTATTGCATTAAATTTTTTAAAAGGATCTAATAAAATACAATAAATAATTTTAGAAAAAAAAAATCTAAAAATTTCAAATAAATAGTATTTAAAAAAATATAAAAAAAATTGTAATAAATAATGTTAAGAAAAATCTATAAAATTAAAAACTTTAAGGGCAAATTCTAAACATTTTTTTTTTAATCTTGTAGATGGATATTATTTCCTGCTTGGTTATCAAATTTCTTTGTTCAAGATCTTTAATTACATGATCGACTATTTGTACAAGATTATTAGTTGGTATTTTTTCTTGAGTATAAGTCCTCCTGTCAATTCCCGCCCCCCCCCCCCCTCCTCAATTCGCGGATGAAATATCTCCATATTTTTATTTTTACTATGACATGCCCCTCTCCGAAACGAGAAGTAAATTAACTAGAGTGTGGCTCAACTCGACTTTCTTATACCAAAAAATATTTTTAAGCAGCTTGTGATTTGTTTTTTTTTTGCATTTGCAAATTTTACAAAAATATGTTGAAAGGTCTGTATTGTTGTTCCAAATTACCATTATAGCAAGATACCCTTCATTTTAAAGGGTTCAGAAAAACCTTTTGATTAATACGAAACTTAATAATATAACCCCAAGGGGGGACAGGCCCCCAGGCAGCTAATAACATCACGAATACATAAATTGTAGTGGCTATTTTTCACTATAATTACAAAAACTATTAAATTTCACAATCGAGCCTTTCTTCAATGATCAAATTTTGTAATGCTGTCAAGTTAAGGAAATATAAAATTTCGAAGCTTTCGCTCAAATAAAAAAAATAAAAAAAAAAAACTATGTAATTCTACAATTTTCATTAACAAAGCCAAATATAGAGTTTTGTAAAAATCCATTAATATTTGTAGCAGCGATCATGTACACAAGAAATCGATCATAGACTGGCATCACTCTAAAAATAATCAAAACGTATTCAGGGGGTCTCAAAACATATATTGGCCTCGAAATCGAAAATTTTCGTGAAAACAATACTTTCTCAATATTACATATGAGAAAGAAAAAAATCTCTTAAAGTTTTATTTATTTTCTTGCATCTATTTAGTATACAACATCCTTATATTTATAATAAAAAAAAACTGATGCTGCTAAAAAAGAAAAACTTTATTAGAAAAATACCACTCCTCAAAGATTTTTTCTAAAATACGATGAGCCATTGCGAATGCAACTGATGTTGACCCCTTTGAGAGGTCAGTGTGTTAATGACCTTGTTGTTCGCATGATTTGTAATACGATCATGTCTAGTTATTTATTATTTATAGTAAATACAGCTTTCCAAACAAAAGAGCAAAATAAGCGGCCAATTTCAAGTTGAAAGTTGTTACTTCACTAATATATACAAAAGCAGCAACTAATATATATTTTTTTCAAATACATCAAATATCTGCTTATCGAACCAACAAGTCTGCTGAAGATTGTTTAGAATCCACTGTCGCCTGCCGCCTCTCAGACCACTCTGATTTAATGAGGTGCTTCTCGATTGCATCATTGGAAAATACGAAACCAAAACAAACACAGCAAATGCTTTCATCTTTCCTTCCACTAGTAATCTTTGTTGAGTCATACGGTTAGAAAATCAAGTGATCTTAAACGTTCCCCCAATTTTTATGTACGCTTTTACGCCATCAAAAGTGGTTTTAGCTTGAAGTTCTATATGAGCTACTTTTGTACTTTTTATTTATTTTTCGGTTTACCCATTTTAGTTAGTGCAAATCGACAAGTTAAAATTTCCCCGAAATTTTGAATAAAAACCGATTTTTCCTGACATTTTAATCCATTTTTAAACTCTGGATTTCTTGCATGTGCACGAACTTTCGAGGCCTCATGTATAACCAGTGTTTGACTCCACTGTGTCTACCGCACTCCAGGAAGCGATAAGGCAAAACGTATGCCGATTCAGCACATTCAGAAGTAATCTCTCATGCCACACGCCAAACGTTGTTTTATCGCCAGTTCTGGTTTATTCTGGCAACACCTGCAATTGGAGGGAAAGACGAATTGTTTAATAAAAATATTGTTCATAATTTGATTGCATATCAGATTGCGTATGAGAATGCCGTTAAGATACATTTGTATCAGATTATTTAGAAGATTATTATTTGTAACAGATTATCTAGAAGATTGTTTAGAAGATTATTTGTATAAGATTATTAGGGAAGATGTTAGGAAACTTATCAAAGTATACAGTAGTATTTCAAATACTGGTTTGATTATTTATAAATCAAATAACAATCCGACTAATGTGGTTTTCAAGTAATACTATTAAAATACATGTATTTAAGAACTTTGTGTGTGTACTGCATACGGATTGTTTGAAATTAGTTAAAGAAATGTTCGACACACATATATATAATTTATTATTTGAATAAAACGATTTTATGAGAGATTTCGTAGTAAATATATATGTGTAGAATCCGTATATTATTCAATTCTTATATAGTACAAGAATCCGTAACGAAATTTGAAGATTATTTAAAAGGAGGAAATATTTGTCATTTTAAAAATGCAAAATTTGTAACATTTTAAGGAAATTTGCTTGACATTTTTCAGTTTGTGGGAGCAATGTTGCTTTTCCGACACACATAGGATAATGCAACGTTTTTCAAGATGTGTTCTGCAAAACCCTTGGGGTTCTGCGATGTGATAGTTTCAAATAAATTTTCTTAAAAATTTAAAAACGGGTAAAATTTTAATGCTTTTATACTTTTAAATTATTTTAATTTTAAATATTTTATTATTAAATAGAAGAATTTTAAATGTTATTGGAAAATAAATAAAAATATTTCCTAATTTAAATATGGTAAATAAATATCAAAATTAATTGCACTTTGCATTTAAACATTCTCTGGCCAAATACATTTCCAGCAACTTACGTACATGTAATCGTTCATTCAAATTAGTAACATATTTTACAATTATTTTTACATCTAAGTTTGGCAAAATTGAAATTTTTAATACAAAAAATTATAAAAATATGAAAGAGCCTTTATGCAATGGAAAGTGATGTGTACACTTCAATTTCGAAAGAACTATTAAATATTTCTATACTTTTTAGCACACTTATTTCATAGTCATATGAATTTTTGGAAAAACCAGAAGTTACCTATTCAGACCAGGAAATCCTTAGTGAACCCTACCAACCCCTCCGGAATTCAATGTTTAATCTATATCAGCCTTCATCTAAGCTGTACCTAAAGTAAAGTCTTAACAACAGATGTTGAAATGAAAATGTAAAATTTTGAATAGGAAGTGACATCTCTCTCCAGAACAAGAAGTGGAAATCCTTCATGAACCCTACCTCCTCCGATTTAATGCTCCATCCATATTAGCCACTATATCTTTTTAAACATCTATATCCTAGGAACATAGGCGCCGAGTTTTCAAAATCTCAGGGGGGGGGGGGGGGGGCACAATCCGATAAAGTTATATAAAAGATTTACAAAGTCGATAAAGATATAACAACTTACAAGACATCCTTGAAAAAAGCAAGCATATCTCAGTTAGATGACTACAATTGTTTCGAGGGCATTATAAGCCCTACTTGAGAGCAAATGAACAATATGCGCCCTTTGTTGGAAACTTGGTTTTGTTTACATCGCGATTCTCGTTTCGCGGGAGCGTGACGTCATTATTAAAATGATTATTCCGTTCTCGTGAACGAATCGCGATGTGGACAAAACTTGGCTGATCATGCAAATCACCTTTCTCGCCGCTCACGCATCCTGTTTTGCATATCCAGAGGGCTTTGCCGGCAACGGTTATGTTCCGGAACGCACCCATCTTCGGATATAAAGGCTAGACACTTTTCTGGTTTAAGGTAGATCCAGGGGGGTGCCACTCCTTTGCCACGAACACTATCTGTGACATCAGTTGGAGTTGGAGTTTACTTGCAGAGCGCGGCACAAGATGGCGCGCGGGGTTTATTTATTTTTTGTTTGAAACAAGTGTATTTTTAAAGTGTTTATTGGTTTCGAAGACTTCTTACAAGTTCAACTAGAATTTTAATCAAAGATTTGCATCTTAAATTTCAGGCAATGCTAGCTTTTTCTATGTGAATAAGTAAGTGTTCTTTTCGTAATATAATGTATATTTTAGAGTCGTGTTTCCCAGCCTCAGATACATGCAAAAATTTCAGTATTGAAGAATAGGACTCATTTAAATTTGTTTATTAAACCAAAGATATTTTTTATTAAGAAATTAATGACTAAAAGTACATTTATATTTTCAAAATTTATTTATATTCCTTTTTTAAGGTTGAATAATGCAAATTTTAATCAAAAATTTTCTTTTAAAGTAGTCAACATTGTAAAATTTATATTAATTTGGGAAAATGCACTTCTTTCTTGAAACATTAGTTTAGTTCATGAAGTTCCATTATATAGGATTTTTAAATCTTAAAAGATGAAAGTACAGTATACTTATTCATTTCATTTTACAGCAAGTTATTTGTATCTTTATATATTTTCTAATGATGTTCTTGTAATGTTTGAAAAATCGAACAGGATTTAATCTCGCACATTTTATATTAATTAAATTTTATTACATTATATTTTATTAGTTAAATTTTATTACATTACATTTTATTAATTAAATTTTATTACATTCAAAAAATGGGGGGGGGGGAGTACGATTTAAGAAAATAAACAGGCGCGGGTTTTCAAGGGGATAAAGTTTGGGAACCGCTGCTTTAAATCAGATTGTAAGTTGTGTACATGTATGTGCATGCAAATTGTGAACAAAATTCATATAAATTATAGAAGCATCACATAAATCATTTACTAGTTAGGCACAAGTACATCCCTCCCCTCCCCCCCTAAAAAGACATAAAACTCTTAGTCTTAGCGTTTTAATTATTGTTTTGATTTTCAATTATTAGAGATAACATAATCGAAAATAACTTTATTTATATGCATTTAGAAAGAAATTACGCAATGTTTATCTGTGTATAATGAAAATTTTAGAATGATTGGTTGTTTAGAAAACTTTCTGAACATATTTTTGTAAATTCGCGTATTTAAAACAAAAGTCATTTACATTATAGAAGCATCACTTAAATCGTTTACTAGTTAGGCATAAGTACATCCCCCCCCCTAAAAAGACATAAAACTCTTAGTGTTAGCGTTCTAATTATTGTTTTGATTTTCAATTATTAGAGATAACATAATCGAAAATAACTTATTTATATGCATTTAGAAAGAATTTACGCAATGTTTATTTGTGTATAATGAAAATTTTAGAATGATTGCTTGTTTAGAAAACTTTCCGAACATATTTCTGTAAATTCGCGTATTTAAAACAAAAGTCATATACATTATAGAAACATCGCTTAAATCGTTTACTAGTTAGGTATAAGTACATCCCTCCCCCCCCCCAAAAAAAGACATAAAACTCTTAGTGTTAGCGTTTTAATTATTGTTTTTATTCAATTTCGCACATTTTATATTAATTACATTTTATTACATTACATTTTATTAATTAAATTTTATAACATTCAAAAAATGGAAGGGGGGGGGGGTACGATTTAAGAAAGTAAACAGCTTGCCCGTATATTTTTCATCATGAATCAATATACTATAATACATTTAATTTATTATTCTGAAAGTATATCATAGTGTGTGTGTTAAACGATTAGTTTCTATATTTTTATATGTTTACATTGAATTTCGATTTGTTATAAATTATCTGTTTAATCTAAAAAAAACTAATAAAATCAAGTGTTTAGCAATAAGTTCTTCACTATAAAAGCATCACTTAAATCGTTTACTAGTTAGGCATAAGTACATCCCTCCCCTAAAAATACATAAAATTATTAGTGTGAGCGTTTTAATTATTGTTTTGATTTTCAAATATTAGAGATAACATAATCGAAAATAACTTTATTTATATGCATTTGGAAAGAAATTACGTGATGTTTATTTGTGTATAATGAACATTTTAGAATGATTGCTTGTTTAGAAAACTTTCCGAACATATTTCTGTAAATTCGTGTATTTAAAACAAAATTCATTAAAAATAACATCGCCTCCTGTAATAACATTGACTGGTTTCAAAAAGCGAAACGAAACTTTCAGATGATTTATATTTTTCAGAAAGGGAAATACAGTTTTATTATATATGTACCCTTCCAAAAAACCCTACACTGCATATTTAAGTTGTGTTCAAGTAAAATTAATGTTATTTGAGTATTTATTTCATATTTTAAATTAAAAAAAAGGATTAAATTAACTTTGTTAGCATCCTTTAACATTGGAGTCTACCGGGCCGCTCCTGACATTTAACTCCAAGTGACGTTGCGTCTTTACGTGCTCTCATTGGCTAGAGCTGAAGTGGCGCAACCTTATAGATATAGTAACCTTGAGGTAGATCGTTTTTGATCGACGGATCGATCGCTTGGAAAGCTCGTTGGATAGCTTGCTTATACTGATCGATGGAAGGATCTAGAAGGATCTAGATCGGGCAGACGGATCTTCGTAAAGTCATGTTTCGATGTTGTCGAAAGTTACGATAAAGTGTTTATCGGTGAACGCGGATATTTAAACTAAACTTAGTAGTTTTGATGGTTCTCAGTTAAGGTGACCATGTTTCCCGTGTTGTGGACTTTATAGTGCTGATCCGGAAAGTTTAAAGTTTTAGCCATAGCATGTGCCCAGCTAGTGGTGGCGTCGGAAAGTGCATGTGGTCACGTAAGTGTGAGGTTGAGGTTGATTATGGCTTAATGGCACAAGATCCAAAGAGGATATGCTGCGCCAGACATATGGTACCGAGATACATAAAATAGTATTGATAACACGTGTATAATTTAAAATAGTGATAATGAGTGAAAATACTATGGAACATGTGCAACAATGCAAATGATATGAAAAATGGCTAAAAGGTTATAAAAGGTGATGTTAAAAATGATGGAAAAAACCAATGTCCAATAGGAATGGGAAAAGCTCCAAATGAGGATTTTCTCCAATCAATTCTGCCAAATTTAATGTATAAGTCTTAAAATGCTTGAAACGAAACTGTTTATATTTAGTACACTCAATTAAAATATGTTTGATACTTGCTGAGGTCTGACAACTATTACAAAAGGGTTCAACTTCTCCTAAAAGTAAGTGTCTGTGGGTAAAACGAGTATGACCAATTCGCAAGCGTGTTAAAAGTACCTCAAGTTTCCTACATTGGAAACTAGTCCACTTTTGTATTACGGGCTTTACTTCATACAACTTATTACGAGACTGCTGGTTCCAGGAATACTGCCATTTGTCATAAATATTTTTTAAAATGAATGGTTTGATGTCAGTTAAAGGGATTGTCAGATTTAAATTTTGAGTAGCTGATTTAGCAGCAATATCTGCCAACTCATTTCCTCTGATACCAACATGTCCAGGCACCCAACAAAATTCAGTATGGTATCCCTGTACCTTTAGACGATGTTCATACTTGAGAATATCAGAGGCAATAGGGTAATTCATAGCAGTCCTAGATGATAAAAGTTGTAGCGAACTCAATGAATCGGTATAAATGATGTGCTTTTTGGAAATTTGATGCGATATGAATATAAGACTCTGGTATATTGCCAAAATCTCAGCAGTAAAAATAGAGCAAGATGCATGCAGTTTAAAAGACTTTATAGTATTTTTAGATACATAAGCCAACCCTACGTAATTGCCAGCTTTTGAACCATCTGTGAAAATAGGAGTAAACTCGTTGTAGAGATTTCTATGTTCAGCAAACAGTTGCAGATAAATAGTCTGATCTGTGTTGCTCTTAGTAAAATTACTAAATGGGTTGAGATATATAAAATCTGGAACATGCCATGGAGGTGTTTCAAAACACTTTGTTTTCCTTATATTTACATCTACTTGTGGGGTTATTGATAATATATTTCGTATCCGCTTGCCAAAGGAAGGAATGCATGAGGGTCTGTGGTCGTAGAGTCGATCATAATGCTCATCTAGTATTAGTCGTTGCAGAGGGTGGTTCTGTAAGGACATGACCCGATAGTAATAATTCAGCATCAACTGTTCACGCCTGAATTCTAGAGGCGGCTCATTGCAGTACACATATAAGCTTTGAACAGGAGATGTTCTAAAGGCACCTGAACATATACGTAATGCCTTATTATGTATTGTGTCCAGTTTCTGAAGAACAGATGTTCGTGCACTCCCATAAACATTGCATCCATAATCGATCTTGGAACGAATAATGGCCCTATATATACGTAGCATTGAAGTTGTATCTGCACCCCATTTCGTATTTGACAGAACTTTTAAAATGTTAATGGCTCTCTCACATTTCTTTCTCAATTTCTGAACATGGGGTAGGAAGGTGAGTTTTCTATCGAACCAGACTCCAAGAAATTTCACTTCATCAACAACAGAAATTTTAGTATTCTCCATGAAAATCTCTGGAGGTAAGTGTAGACCTCGTTTTCTGGTGAAGTGAACGCAACAAGTCTTTTGGATTGAAAACCTGAATCCATTTAGATTAGCCCATTGCAGAATGCCATTTACTGCAGTTTGACACTGTCTTTCAACAGTGCGCATATCATGTGCTTGGTATGAAACTTGCAAATCATCCACATAGAGGCTTTTATGAACTGATGGTGGTAGATGGTTTAAAATACTATTGATTTTTATGGAAAATAGAGTCACACTCAATACACTTCCTTGTGGCACTCCCTCCTCTTGTACGTGAGGATTTGAAAGAACAGTACCAATACGAACTTTGAATGTCCTATGTGCTAAAAAGTTTTGTATAAAAATGGGAAGATTTCCTTTTAAATTAAAATCAAAAAGGTCCTTAATAATACCATAGCGCCATGTGCGATCATAGGCTTTGTCAATATCAAAAAATATTGACACTAAATGATTTCGCCTAAGGTAGGCAGTCCTGATCTGGGATTCCAGAGCAATAATATTGTCAGAGGTAGATCTTCCTCGTCTAAAACCACTTTGATGTGGAGACAAAAGTTTATTTGTTTCAAGGAAATAAACAAGTCGGGCATTTACCATTTTTTCCATAATTTTGCACATACAGCTTGTCAAGGCAATGGGTCGGTAACTTGAAGGACTTTTGGGGTCTTTTCCTGGTTTTATAATGGGTATGGTGATTGCTCTTTGCCAGGATGTCGGAAACTTAAGTTCCATATAAATCCTGTTGTACAGATATAAAAGGTTCAATAAAGACTCGTCAGAAAGGTGTTTCAGCATAGTATAATGGACACCATCTGGCCCACTGCTGGCTCCCTGAGTCTGTGACAATGCTGTAAGAAGTTCAAACTTTGTAAACGGAGAATTGTATGGCAAGTGTTTGGCTTGTGAGAAGACAATTGGTTTCTTTTCTGATCTGATTTTATGTGACAGGAATGGTTCTGAATAACTTGCTGAGTTTGAAACATCTGCAAAGGCTTTGGCTATTTCATTTGCTATTTCTGCGGGAGAGCTAATAATTGAGCCATTACTATGTATAGCAGATATAAGGTGGTCATTATAGACACCTGAACACTTTTGGACCTTTTCCCATACTTTCTTGCTGGAAATGGAACAGTTTAGTCCACTGACATACTCCTCCCATGACTCTCTTTGTCTTTGTCTGCGTATCCTACGAGCAACCGCTTTTGTATATTTAAATACAGTAAGATTATCAGTCGTAGGATACCTTCGAAATTTGGCCCAGGCTTTCTTTTGTTTTTTGTAAGCCTCACGACATTCTTCATTCCACCAAGGAAAGTGATATTTGGATGTTTTTCCAGAATTCTTAGGGATTGTATTATCAGCAGCCTTAATCAAGAGATTTGTAATATTGTTTACAGCTGTATCAATGTCACAGCTCTGAACTGCGTCATCAGCTATCACAGCTTGGGAAGTAAATGTTAACCAATCAGCTTTCGAAAAGATATATCGCGATGGTTTCACAGGTGATCTGATTTGATTGTTAAAGAGAACAATGGGAAAATGGTCGCTACTGTGTAGATCTTTGTCGACTAAAAAGGACCAGTATGGAAGGACTGACGGGGAACAGAAAGCAAGATCGATAGTGTGGAATGTCTTGCTTGGTTGATGAAAGTAGGTATGTTCATTGCTATTTAATAGGCACAGGCTGTGATCACTAATACACTGTTCAATTTGCTGTCCTCTGTGATTCATGTCACAACTACCCCAAAGAGGGTTGTGACCATTAAAGTCGCCCAATATTACGAATGGCGGAGGTAGTTGACCAATCAAATCATCAAGTTCTTTGCGATCAATATTATCACTTGGTGGAATATATATACAGCATATTGTAATCAATGTCTTAATATGGATACGAGCAGCAACAGCTTGTAAGTTAGTGGTAAGTTGTACATTGGAGGTAGGATAGTTATGGGAAATTAGCAAGGCTACTCCCCCAGAAACCCTACTGTTTTGATCAAAATCTTTGCGAATGCAAGTAAAATGTTTAACATTTATACTATTGTTAAATTTTAAAAACGTTTCTTGAAGACAGACACAAATGGGATGATAAGTATTAATTAATGATTTAACCTCAAACAACTTGGTCTGCAAACCACGGCAGTTCCAAGAAACTAAAGAACCCATTATGTAGGTTTTTTCTTTTTTGGTGAACGAGAACTGTTCACCCTGGACCTATTGGATGACGGTGGCAACACATCCGTCAACATTGTTTCGTCATCCGAAACACATAGTTGTACTGCATCATCAATATTGGCATCATTTTTTGCATCTACTCTTTTTAATGATTTTCTAGGTGCAAGTTCGTCTTTTTCATTTTTTAATTTAGATTTTTGGTTGGATTTTTTTTTGTTTATTGTAGTATATGTTTCAGAATCCCGACTGGTACTTGGTTTATTTGGCTGTGAAAACTCTGGTCTAAAAGTTGCTAAGGGTATGGCAGATTTAGGTTTACATTGAGTACTTGATGGGTTAGTAGGATTTGGACTGTCTTCGGCCACAGAGATAGGTTCGGTTTGTGTAGCAATTGATCTTTTGTCACATTGCGTGGCAACTGAAGTTGAGGATTTAGTGGCTACTGTGGCATAGGATACACCTTCAGGTGTACGTGCTGTTACTATTTTACGTGCTTCAGGGAAAGAAATATTATTATTGATTTTAACAGTTTGTATTTCTTTTTCAATCTTCCATTTAGGGCATGATCGAGCATATGATGGGTGTTCACCATTACAATTAACACACTGAAATTTTTTGGAACAATTTTCAGATTCATGTCCGGGCTCAGCACACCGGGCACATGTTTCACATTTCCCTCTGCATGCATTTTTAGAGTGTCCAAATCTTTGGCACTTAAAGCACCTTAATGGATTTGGAACGAAAGGACGGACTTTGCACATCAGATAGGCTGCTTTAATGGTTTTTGGTAAATCTGGCGAGTTAAAGGTAAGTATGAGGTGTTTAGTTGGTAAGACTTTCCCTTCTCTACGAATGTTGATACGTCTTACAGCGCACACATTCTGGTCAATTAAATTGTTCAAAATTTCTTCCTCACTGTCATAAATCAGATCTGATTCGGAAATTACGCCTCTAGAATAATTAAGTGACATATGTAAGTTTACTGTGATCTTGAAATTTCCAATATGGGTCATTTTCATTATGTTTGTTGCTTGAGCATTTGTGGTAACTTCGACCAAAAGGTCACCGGATCTTAGTTTTTTAACATTTTTTACATCACCTACATAGGCAGCTATACTTTTTTGAATCAAAAAAGGTGAACAATTTGCAAAAGTTCCTTCAGACTTCTTTATGATGAAATATCTAGCTTTTGAGGCATTACCTGATGTTACACAACTTTGTCCCAATCCTCTGGGAGTCACATCTTTTGGCTTTGAGGATTCAGTAATCTCAACCCTCTCAGCCCAATCCATGCGTGATATATTAGGCAGAACAGCATTGTTCTCATCTGAAAAAGAGCATGAAGAACCTGAGACAGAAAGCAATCTCAAATTCTCCATGCTTGTAACCACTTATAAAAAAACCACGGTTTACTTCCAGATCGATCGGAGCCCCCGCTAGGCTCCGTCTCCCCACACTTTTCTAACGTGCCAAGTGTAACCGCCGGAGTCATTCGCAAAGCTAGATGATGGAGAGCGGGCCATAACGTGCACCTGGTGCACAGGGCCCAAGGACCAACAAAGATCCATGGGGGATTTCTCGATATGAAACACTCTCCACCATCTAACCAACGCAACCAAGGGACTCACCTCTGGAACCGTTTACTGCAAACGTTTCTTAAAAGCAAAACTACTGATGCACGCAGCTCTACCCCTTTCGCATCACACCCACATGAACCCATTCCCGAGCCCAAACGGTGTACCTTACGGCAGAGGCCGAAGAGTGGTACTAGGGCCCATAGAGCAGATGTGATGTTTACTAAGGGCTCGGCATTGATGACACCAGCAGCTGAGAGGGACAAGAAACACAAAACACAAAAGGAGAACAAAACAAAAAGAAGGGGAAAGGAGGATAGACAAAAAATAAGAAGGAAAAAGAAAGAGAGAGTAAGAAAAAAGGAAAGAAAAGCCTTGCTAAGGTGCCTCGGGATTGCAACACCCGTATTCACTAAAGAAGTGAACCCCTGAGGGGCACGTAAGTGTGAAATGCTTTTATCCCACTTACTTGTGTAAATAATACTTAAACCAGAAACGTGTCTAAGCATGGAACTTTCACTGAAAACCTTCATATGAGCTGTAGTGCTCATGTTTTGTAAATAGTATGCTTTGGTTTTGCTTACCTGTTCTCCTGATATACATTGTAAGCAAATACAATGGATTCACTCTTCAATAAAAGTGATTTTGAATTAAACTGGAACTGTTCTCATTTAACACTTCTACTGCTACTTGTATTCCTACAACTACTATCTAACGTTTGTTATAGCTGCAACACTCTGTTTTAAATTTTCAACGAAGTTGTGTAACCAGAATTTCGTGGCTCATAGTTATTCTATCACCAGCTTCAGAAATTTAATTATACTTTAATTTTTAATATATAATTTATGGATATGATACATATTTCCGTCAAAGGTTATGGGCCTGTGCTCCCCATAACAACGTTAAAAATTTAGAAGTGTTAGAGTTCCAGCAAAGAATCCTGTCGACGGGGGCCGCGGACGGCGCCATTTACATGTCGACGAAAGCGTAAACAAAACAACTGTTCAGCTCAGTTCCAAAAGGCCACCTTGCCATGGAGGCAAATAAAATTACTGCATTAACTAGAGACAATTACGTCACTTGGAGGAATGAAGTTTCATTCGCTCTAAAAGGAGAGGGCTGTTTCGGATTTGTAGACCGAACAGCGTTACCGGTGGATGAAAAAACGTCACGCCGTGATTATGAAGATCACATGCGAAGAAAGGACCGCGCGTTAGCGATCCTGTTCCAGAATGTTTCATCTGATTACCAAGAGTTAATTGACATTAACGACGATCCGGCAGATGCGTGGGATAAGTTAAAAACGCACTTCGACGCGCCGACTCGCGCCAACCTGGTGCGTTTACTGGATGAGTTCTTCAGCTTACGTCCGGAGCCAGATGAACCGGTGGATATCTTCTGTACGCGTTTGAAGAAGGCGGTCGCCAAATTAAAGGACGTCAAGCACCCGGTGGAAAGCGTCTATGTGGCATTCCAGGCCATAAGATACCTCTCTGATGACTTCCAGGGAATGGTCCAGCAGATATACCGTTGGGAGGACAAAGATTTCACTTTGGAGAAAATCCAACATGAATTGTCAGAGGAAGAAGGACGTATCCGGCAACTCCGTAGTGATAGAAACAATGTAAGTCTAAATTCATCTGTATTCTTGTCTCAGAGTAATGTAAATGTAAAGTGTAAAAATAACAAAGTGTTTAAAAGTGTTAAACCAGTTAAAAGGGTCATAGGACCATGTTATTTTTGTAAGAAGGCTGGTCATTTAAAGAATAATTGCCCTATTCTTAAGTCTAGCTCTAATATAATTGAATTGTATTCATCTGCTTGAGTTGAAGCTAATACTGTGCAGGATCCTAGCGATAGACTCAGCTGGGTAATTGACACCGCTGCTACGCGGCACTTTTGCAATGATATTAATTTATTCTCAAAATTTAAGGAAAGCAAAGGTGCATCTATGTCGCTAGCAGTGGGTGATATTGAGAGCCCAGTTGAGGCTATCGGTACGGTCAAAATGTATGTTCAGTTTCAGAACATAAGAAGTAATATTGTTTTGTCTGATGTAATGTTTTCGCCTAAGTTAAGATGAAACTTATTAGCCGCATCTGTTCTTGAGGAACAGGGGTATACTTTTAAAGGGGCTAATGGGGTATTGTGGTTTTACACTCCAAAGGGAGAAAAATTCTTCTATGCTAAGCGAAAAGAAGGGTTATATTTTTTAAAACCTCAATACGAAGTTCAGACTGCAAATAACAATATTGAAGACCGTAAAACTAAAGGAAAGGATCAGGGTAGGGATAACAATTCTAAGAAAGATAGAAAACCCCTAAATAAGAAAAACAGTATTGACAAAATGAAAAATTTGCCTAGAATAAATAAAAGTAAACGTAACTCTGAGGTGAAGTCGAGGTCAAAAGAAAAGGTTAATGAGAAACCAAGTTGTGCGGTTTCTGAGGTTTTGAATAAAACGGAACTCTGGCATAGGAGATATTGCCACATTAACTCTGATTATTTATATCAGACAAGTAAAGTTTCCGCGGCTAATGGACTCCCTAGACTAAAATATGCAAAAATTAACTGTACACACTGTAAGTTAGCAAAGTCTAAGAGAATTTCTTTTAAGCCAATTGGTAGGATAAGGTCCACTAAACCTTTACAATTACTCCATATGGATGTGTGTGGTCCCTTACCTACAGCTTCAATGGGCGGAAACAGATACTTTTTGACAATCACTGACGACTTCAGCCGGAAAGTGTTTGTTTATATAATGAAACAAAAATCAGAGGTGTTTAAGATATTTAAAGAATTCCAAGCTAAGGAAGCAAGGCAGCTAGGCAAAAAGATTTTGTGTATCCGTACGGACAATGGAGTTCTGTCACAACCAGTTCAAGGCATACTTAAATAAATTGGGGATTAAATCAGAAAGGTCAAATGTATATACACCCGAACAGAACGAGGATTTAATCTAACTGCACTAGATTGTGTGAAAGCTATGCTTGATCAAAGCCAGGTTGATAACAGAATGTGGGCAGAAGCGATTTTGTGTTTTACACACACCAAGAACAGAATATGTCATAAATTCAAAACCAAAACTCCACACGAGTTATATTATGGAAGGAAGCCAGCCGTTGCTCACCTCAAAGTTTTCGGGTGCAAAGCCTATGTGGGCACAGCCAAACAAATTAGAAATAAGTTGGATATGAGAGCCCAAATAGCAATTATGGTCGGATATGCCGAAAGCACCAAAGGCTATAGGATTTATATAGCGGGTAAAAAGAAAGTTGAGGAAACTTCTAATGTAAGGTTTGAGGAAGGAGTGGCAGCGGAAGGCGTCCAGGGCCCTAATTACCCTAAAGGAATCACCTTGAGGAAATCAAACGTTACTCAGTCGATTGACTCGGAATCAGAATGCTTGGGAGGAGTGTCAGAGGAAGAAGCAGGTGAGAGCCGTGACACTAGTAAATCTAGTGGGGATGAGGACTCTCCTGCTGATTCTGGTCTGACACCCTGCTCAGATATTGACTGGATACGGAAAGCAGTACCTACGCCTGATGGGAGTAGGACGGATATTTACTACTCAGTAAAAGGTGACAATAAAAGGCTGAGATCTCATAATGATGTCAGAAAGTTTTGTGGAAAAGCTAACATTCATTATGATCAGCAAATGTTTAATTTTAGAGAGAAAAAGGGGGTAAGTGATATCAAAAGGAAACCAGAAGCAAGCAATGTTGAGATCTTGATACCCAAGAGCTATAAATCGGCAATAGAATCTCCCCAGTCCGATAAATGGCAAGAAGCCATGGATGATGAAATAGCTACAATGCAAGAGAGGGGTGTCTGGGACTTAGTGCCTGCACCCATCTCACAACAAAAAATTATAGGAAGTAGATGGGTTTATACCATTAAGAAGGATGAAAGGGGAAATGTTAAACGATTCAAAGCTCGCCTAGTAGCTCAAGGATATACCCAGATAAAAGGGGACTCATATGATGAAGTGTTTAGCCCTGTGATTAATTTTAGTTTAATCAGAGCTTTCTTCTCCATATTTGTTTGCATGCTTAAATGGAAACATTTTCAACTGGACATTAGGTCCGCATATCTTTATGCCAAGTTGAATGATAAAATTTTCTTGAAACAACCACATGGATATGTCGATCCAAATCAGCCTCAATATGTTTGTTTGCTTAAGAAAGCAATATATGGCCTTCACCAAAGCGGAAGGGAATGGTATACAGAGCTTGACACCACTTTGAAAAAATTGAACTTTTTAAAATTTAAATGGTGCAACTGTGCTTATACATATCAGAATAAAGTATTAATGCTGATTTACGTAGACGACATAATTTTGTTTGCTAAACAACAAAATGATATAGACCATACAGTTTCACTTTTGAGTAAAGAATTTGATATCAAAGAATTAGGAAAAGTCAAAAGACTTTTGGGTGTGGAATTTAAGGAACTTAGTTGTAAACGAGTCTTTTAAAATTAACTTTGTTAATACTAAAGATAACGTAGCAGATTACTTCACGAAGCCAATGACTAAAGATAGAGTTTTAAAATTTAGTAATGATATCTTTAAAATATAAAATTTAACTGTTCAAATAAAAAATTTTACTTTAAATTTTTTTTCATATTTTCAAAGTATAAATGGTTAGGGTATTTTATAATTTATTCCTCTCTCATTGATACAAATGAAATGTATCTTGAGTATATATTGTTATGTGACAATGAACCGTTACTTTTCTCACATTACACTTGAAAAATATATATCCATTTTTACTACACGCATAATGCATTTTCGCTTATGTGAATAAATATGTGTCTGACTGTACATTATTGATATAATTCACATGAAACATAAAATTTTTAATCTGTGTTTATCTCATATGTATATTTACCTTCTGTATCTTTTATTATCATTGCCATTGTATTGGGTATTTAGTGTGTATACTAGTTATGGGCTAAGATAATAAAACTTAAATTTTTAATCTTAAATGTTAAATTTCATAGTTATACATTAAATTTTCTACAAACTTGAATTTGATGTTTAGACTTAAATTTTTAATCTTAAATGTTAAATTTCATAGTTATACATTAAATTTTCTACAAACTTGAATTTGATGTTTAGATTTAAATTTTTAATCTTAAATGTTGAATTTCATAGTTATACACTAAATTTTCTACAACTTGACTTTGATGTTTAGATTAAAATTTTTAATCTTAAATATTAAAATTGATAACTATACCTAAAATTTTTCTAGAGCTTAAAATTTTTTTTGATATCTTTAGACTTTTAAATTTTAAACTTAATGTTTTGTTTATAAATTTTCAAAATAGTAAAGAAATAGCTTTCTTCAGTATGAGCTAGTACTTAAGAAAGGGCAATAGTATGGTTATACTGTTTTCTTTGACTATGTTATCCTTAAACATGTAATTTAAAGAATGCTTATGATCTGCATAATAGATAAGTGTACTCATTTGATTGTTGCCATTTTGAGAAAAAGGCTATTCACTTTCTAAATGTTATAAGTGTTATACATTTCTTTAATGTATAAAATTTTGTGTATGCATACATTATGTTTTTAGGATACTAAGAACTTTGATTCTTAGAATAACCTTTTTGTTGGATGAAAGCATGGGCGCCGAGAGTTGGTGATTTTGCATGAGGGGGCCGATTGTTGGAAACTTGGTTTTGTTTACATCGCGATTCTCGTTTCGCGGGAGCGTGACGTCATTATTAAAATGATTATTCCGTTATCGTGAACGAATCGCGATGTGGACAAAACTTGGCTGATCATGCAAATCACCTTTCTCGCCGCTCACGCATCCTGTTTTGCATATCCAGAGGGCATTGCCGGCAACGGTTATGTTCCGGAACGCACCCATCTTCGGATATAAAGGCTAGACACTTTTCAGGTTTAAGGTAGATCGTTTTTGATCGACGGATCGATCGCTTGGAAAGCTCGTTGGATAGCTTGCTTATACTGATCGATGGAAGGATCTAGAAGGATCTAGATCGGGCAGACGGATCTTCGTAAAGTCATGTTTCGATGTTGTCGAAAGTTACGATAAAGTGTTTATCGGTGAATGCGGATATTTAAACTAAACTTAGTAGTTTTGATGGTTCTCAGTTAAGGTGACCATGTTTCCCGTGTTGTGGACTTTATAGTGCTGATCCGGAAAGTTTAAAGTTTTGCCATAGCGTGTGCCCAGCTAGTGGTGGCGTCGGAAAGTGCACGTGGTCACGTAAGTGTGAAATGCTTTTATCCCACTTACTTGTGTAAATTATACTTAAAACCAGAAACGTGTCTAGGCATGGAACTTACACTGAAAAACCTTCATATGAGCTGTAGTGCTCATGTTTTGTAAATAGTATGCTTTGGTTTTGCTTACCTGTTCTCATGATATATATTGTAAGCAAATACAATGGATTCACTCTTCAATAAAAGTGATTTTGAATTATACTGGAACTGTTCTCATTTAACACTTCTACTGCTACTTGTATTCCTACAACTACTATCTAACTTTTTTATAGCTGCAACACTCTGTTTTAAATTTTCAACGAAGTTGTGTAACCAGAATTTCGTGGCTCATAGTTATTCTATCACCAACTTCAGAAATTTAATTATACGTTAATTTTCAATATATAACTTATGGATATGATACATAATTCCGTCAATTGTGATGTTTTAAGTTCACAGAAATAAAGTGAGGTTTTGTTTACGCTGACTACTTTCATTTTCTCCACTGTGACGCTTTGCTATTCATCTGGTTTTTTTCACCAATGCTAAAAGAATAAATTTCCAACAACCGGGGTAATGGGCCCTAGCAGCCCTAGTACAGCGTCCTAGTCAACGGTGAAGTAGTTTGCAAACATCAACAAATAACGAAAGAGCCCAGAGACGGGGGCCGCAACAGCATTCAACAAAGTATGGCGACGGCACCAGATATGGAGAAACTTGGCCGGGAAAATTTCTCAACATGGAGTATCGACTTAAAGTTTGCACTTATGAGCAACGGATTATATGGCTTCATAACTGGAACTGAAGAGAAACCGATTGAGGATGCAACAAGAAAAGAAAGATTAGATTATCAAAGGCGTAAAGAGAAAACCTTGTCAATAATCTATTACAGTACGCGATCTCTTATCCGGCGTTCCAATATCCTGACTCTCCCAAAACTGGAATACGGCATAATAATGCCAAATTCTGCGCCAACAAGCGATTATTTGCTAAATATTGTGCCAAATAGCGATTTTTTGTTTAAAATCCCACCAAATGCTTTTTTGCTTTAAATAGCAATATCAATAAAAAAAAAATGCATTGAAACCTACTATTTTAGAGGGTTTGAAATAGGATGCGCAAACCGCGCACGAAGTTCAAAATTCCCGCGCACACTCGCCACCGCTGATTCTTCTTAAATTTTGAAAACGAATGAGAGGAATTCTCGCGATAGCGAATGAAAATATTGACTGAAATATGTATCATATCCATAAGTTATATATTGAAAATTAACGTATAATTAAATTTCTGATGAAGCTGGTGATAGAATAACTATGAGCCACGAAATTCTGGTTACACAACTTCGTTGAAAATTTAAAACAGAGTGTTGCAGCTATAACAAACGTTAGATAGTAGTTGTAGGAATACAAGTAGCAGTAGAAGTGTTAAATGAGAACAGTTCCAGTTTAATTCAAAATCACTTTTATTGAAGAGTGAATCCATTGTATTTGCTTACAATATATATCATGAGAACAGGTAAGCAAAACCAAAGCATACTATTTACAAAACATGAGCACTACAGCTCATATGAAGGTTTTTCAGTGAAAGTTCCATGCCTAGACACGTTTCTGGTTTAAGTATTATTTACACAAGTAAGTGGAATAAAAGCATTTCACACTTACGTGACCACGTGCACTTTCCGACGCCACCACCTTTCCGGATCAGCACTATAAAGTCCACAACACGGGAAACATGGTCTCCTTAACTGAGAACCATCAAAACTACTAAGTTTAGTTTAAATATCCGCGTTCACCGATAAACACTTTATCGTAACTTTTCGACAACATCGAAACATGACTTTACGAAGATTCGTCTGCCCGATCTAGATCCTTCTAGATCTTTCCATCGATCAGTATAAGCAAGCTATCCAACGAGCTTTCCAAGCGATCGATCCGTCGATCAAAACGATCTACCTTAAACCAGAAAAGTGTCTAGCCTTTATATCCGAAGATGGGTGCGTTCCGGAACATAACCGTTGCCGGCAACGCCCTCTGGATATGCAAAACAGGATGCGTGAGCGGCGAGAAAGGTGATTTGCATGATAAGCCAAGTTTTGTCCACATCGCGATTCGTTCACGAGAACGGAATAATCATTTTAATAATGACGTCACGCTCCCGCGAAACGAGAATCACGATGTAAACAAAACCAAGTTTCCAACAAATATTCCGTGGATCATGTTTTTTCCAAGAAGTTCCACAATTCCTCTTTTCCGGAAAACATCCGAAGTAGCACCGTTTTTCCCAAAAATTTCCTAAGCGGCTGCATCCGGGCGTCACCCCTGATAGTAGCTCTCGGAGGTGAAGATCCGGCAAGGGCGAGACCGTCACATTGACGGCGAGACACGTCATTCCATTCTTCACTAGTTTTGGATAAGTCTCCGACTTGTCCGTAACTAACTCCTGTATAGTATAATACAGGAGTTAGTTACGGACAAGTCGCGGCAAGGTGCATTTTTAATGGCGTTTCATTTTTTCCTGGGTGTATAGGGCAGAGCACACTAGGCACAAAGGTTTCGATTTTTACGAATGCGTTACATTTTCTTTTCTGCGCTTGTTTCGGGACTTTGA
The DNA here is from genome assembly GCA_951213105.1 of Amaurobius ferox. NCBI lineage: Eukaryota > Metazoa > Arthropoda > Arachnida > Araneae > Amaurobiidae > Amaurobius > Amaurobius ferox. The sequence goes on along the minus strand of OX578133.1, from coordinate 202,912,033 downwards.
TTTTCGGTAAAAGTATTCCAACTTTTTCGCTAGAAATATCCCGATATCGCTAAAGAAATCCTACGCTCTTCAAACGCGATGTGCCGCGCAGAATTCACACTATTTTGCACAATTTAATAAACATTTATTAGAAAAGATGAAAAAAAAAAAAAAGAGAGTCATCAGCGCATTTACGAGATGATAGAAAGTACGTTAAGTAAAGAATTCCCGAAATTAATGAGAGTTAACTTTTGCCGAAATGCAGAGAAAAGTATAGCAGCTATAAAATGTCATTCAGGGCCTTCTGATTGATCTCTTTAAATACTTAACCTAAGCACTAAAATTGTCATTTTATCGGGAAAATCCATTTTTTTTTTCATCTCCGTGGAAATATACACATCTTCAATATTTTAAAAGACGTTGATGGAATTCCAAGATCAAAATCATTTTCAATTAAATCCTATTATTTGGATGAAAATGGCTATTTTGGACCGAAAATTGACTCTAGCAAAAAGTTCCATTGCAGTATATTTATGGGGTTTTAACGTGTTACATTTATTAATTAGTAATTTATAGAAGACAGTTTAGCAATATCGCGAAATTTTTTTATTTAAACATGATCGCCGGTATATTTCGTTTTATTTTTAAATATTTTCCATTTTTTCAATTGCTTCTATCCACTAATATTTTTATATTTTTTGTGCTTTTTATGCTGGGATATTATCTTTTAAACATATTGTTGGTGAAAATGAGATATATGTTTAGGATAACGAAATTAAAAATTTTTTATTTATGCAGGCATTTAGAATTATAAGGCTTATTAGAAACATTTGAAGACACATTTGAAGACATTTGAAGATTACATTTGAAGAGCATAAATTAGAATTTGATATATTTGCACCCATAGTTGAATAATCTCATTTCAATTAAAAAAGAACATCCTTCTCATCTTAATTTTATTAAAAGTACTTTAAAATATTTTGAAACATATGAACAAAAGTGCTTCTGCCAAAATATTAGATGAATATGGTGAGGGCCCACTTTAGTTGAAATGTTAAAAAAAAAAAGACTTCTAATAACTACCCAGAATAATCAACTTTTTTCAGACAATTTTTTCTTTCAAAATTTTTCTTAATCACTAAATTTGATACTATAATTACATGTAATTTGAATTTTAGTTAACCCATATAGATTGTAAAAAAGCTTTTTTCTATACATTTATGTTTTTAAAATGAATTATAATTTTCTATAACGACATTTGAGACCATTCCAGTAAGTTTTAGAAAAAGTGTTCCGCATTACGGAAAAAACCCTTATCCAAAATGCCTGAAGTCCCAAGTATTGCGGATAATAGATCCTGTACTGGAAACTGAATACCGGGATTTGATTTCTGCAATCGATGAACCAGTGACAGCATGGAAAGTATTGACAGAACAGTTTGAGTCAAAGTCAAGAGTAGGTCTCATGAGGCTGTTTGACGACTTTTCCAGTGAAAAGCCAGCACCAGGTGAACCAGTGGGACTTTTTTTTTATATCACGGATCACGAGGTTAGTTGCAAAGTTGAAGGTTGCCGGACACCAAATGGCTGAGGTCCTGGTTGCATTTCAGACAATCCGACATCTTGATGACGATTTTAGAGGGATAATGCAGACGTTGTATAGACTGCCAGATGACCAGTTTACCTGAAGTACATTGAAGGGGAGTTACTCGCTGAGGAGGACAGGATAACTCAGCAAAAGCGTGACGAACAACAAAATGGAAGTAAGACTTTTGTTTTCAATGTATGTAAATCTAAAAATGTATCTAAATCTAAAAGTGTAGTTACTAAAAGTGTAAATGTAAATAAACATATAGGACCTTGCCATGTATGCAAAGCTTATAGTCATCTTAAGGCAAACTGTAAATTAAACCATGCAAAATTAAGTGAAATACAGTCTAGTATTTTAAATTGTAATACAGAATCGACCGACAAATTCGGTTGGATTGTTGACATGGCAGCAACTAAGCATTTTTGCAATAATTTGGAATTGTTCAACAAATTTACAGAGCTTAAAGGAACTACAATGTCCTTAGCTGCCAGTGATCAAGAAAGTCCAATCGAAGGTGTCGGATCGATCAGTATGTATGTTAAAATAAATAATGTGAAAAATTTCATTCATTTGACAGATGTAATGTATTCACCTAGATTGAGGAGAAACTTAATTGCTGCTTCAATTCTAGAAGAGCAACAATGTAATTTCACCGGGAAAAATGGTTTCCTTACTTTTTACAAGCCTGACGGCAGTAAATGGTTTTATGAAAAAAGACATAACGGCTTGTATTTCCTTCGATCTCAATACGAGAAAAAATCTAAAAATTTTAATGTTGAGAAATCTAAAGGGAATGTACATGCTAAACCTAAGCCTAAAAATGAAAATTCTAAAAAGTCAGGTGATTTTAGAAGTAAAAATAAAAACGAGTCATCTGTTTGTAAAACTGAAAATAATGATCATGCTTTTAAAAATCAAAGTAACAAAAGTAAGTTTAAAACTTGTAAAGTTGAAAATTGTGATAATGATTAAAGTAATAATGTAAATAGAAATGCCAGTAAAGCTTTTAAACGTAAAATTGTAAACTCTAATACTAATATTTTTAAACCTAGCAAGCCTTGTAAGTTTGATGTTTTTAAAAGTTCAAGCAATGTAAAATCACCAATTGAAGTCAGGGGAAATACAAGGTTATGGCATAAAAGGTTTTGTCACATCAATTTTGAATATTTACATCACACATGTAAAGTGTCAGCTGTTAAAGGATTGCCTAAAATCAGTGTTCGGAATATCAACTGTAAATGTTGTAAATTGGCAAAAACAAAAAGAATTTCGTTCAAACCCATAGGCAGAATAAAATCAGAAAAACCATTGGAACTAATCCATATGGACGTATGCAGGCCATCGCGTCGAGGTGCTAAATATTTTCTTAGCATAACCGATGATTTTTCACGTAAAGTAACTGTGTATCCTATGAAACAAAAATCTGAAGTTTTTGATAAGTTCAAACAATTTCAACATCGAGCAAAGAGATTTCTAAATACCAAAATTTTAAGATTCAGGACTGACAACGGTATGGAATTTTGTAACATTGAGTTTTAAAAGTTTTTAGAAACACAGGGAATCAAAGTGGAAAGAACAAACACGTACACACCCGAACAAAACGGGGTTTCCGAGAGGTTTAACTTAACTGCTATGGATTGTGTTAGGACAATGTTAAATGATAGCAATCTAAAGGATGATTTTCGGGCAGAAGCTTTACTCTGTTTTGCACATGTTAAAAATCGGATATGCCACAAATTTAAAAATCTGACACCGATTGAGTTGTACAGCGGCAAAAAAACATCAGTTGCTCACCTCAAAGCGTTTGGATGGCAAGCCTAAACAACTTAGGGGGGAACTTGACATGAGGGCACAAGAGGGCATTATGGTGGAATCCGCACTGAAAACTCGGGGGTATAGGATATGGCTCTTGAACGACGGGAAAATAGTAGAAACTAAAAATGTTAGATTTAATGAAGAGTGCAACGCAGAGGAAGGCGGTCTGGGACCCAATGTAAATCAGAAACCTAAAGAAAATTTTACTTTTCCATCTCACGAACCCACCTATCCAGACTCGTCTGGCGAGGAGTACGTGGAGAGGGATAAAGACGATTCATCAGAGGAAGATCAAGACATTACTGAAAGTAATGAGGAAACGGGGTCCTCTGGTGATGATCATCAAGTTCCCGATCCAGATACTACTTGAATCAGAAAAGTCATTCCGAGAATGACTGGAACAAGAAAGGATGTTTATTACTATTAGAAAGGAAAGGGACCTAGGTTGAGATCACTAAAAGATATCGAAAATTATTGTGAGAAAAATAAAATAAAATTTGATAAAAAGTTTTTCAATTTTAAGGGGAATCAAGGGAGATCATGGGATCGGCCAGAAGCCAACATTGTAGAGGTCCAAATTCCTAGAAACTACAAGGAAGTGGCTAACTCGCCCCAATCCAAAGAAAGGAATACAGCCATGGCAGATGAATTGGGTGTCATGAAGGAAAGAGGTGTCTGGGACTTAGTGCCTGCACCTGTTTCCGACAAAGTAATCGGTTGTCGTTGGGTGTATACAGTCAAAAGAGACGAAAAGGGTGACGTTAGTAGGTATAAAGCTAGACTTGTAGCTCAGGAATTTAACCAGGAAAAGGGGCAAACTTACGAAGAAGTGTTTAGCCCGGTGATTAACTTTACAATCGTTAGGATGGTTTTTTTACTATTTTTGTGTGTTTATTAGAGTGGTTCCATACTCAGCTCGACATCAAATGTGCATATTTATATACCAATCTCAGTGAAAAAATATTCATGAAACAGCCCCCAGGATTTTTTGACAAAAACAAAAGTGGATATGTATGTCAGCTAAATAAAGCGATTTATGGCTTGCACCTAAGCGGAAGAGAATAGTACCTTGAATTACATCAGATTCTCAGAAAACTCAATTTCATAAAGTTTAAGTGGTGCAATTGTACATATAATTTTAATAATAAGGCTTTATTGATTGTTTACGTTGATGATGATATATTATTTGCCAAAAATCAAACGGATCTAAATTATGTAACTTCATTACTAAAAACTAAATTTGACATTAAAATGTTAGGAAAAACAAAAGTGTTATTAGGCATTGAATTTGAGGAAAAACATGATGAACATTTCATCCATCAAAATCAATACATCGCAAAAATTTGTGACAAATTCTCAAAGTTTAAACATCCTATTTCTAAGTTTACCCACAGCTAAAGGTGTAGTTTTAAGCAAAACAGATTGTCCAGCAAATCATGCAGAAATCAAACAAATGAAGAATATACCTTACAGAAACTTATTAGGTTGTTTATCATTTCTTGCCAGCAGAACTAGACCTGATATTAGTTATGCCGTAAACATCTTATCCCAATTTCAGGATAACCCAGGCATTAAACACTGGGATGTTTTACTTAAACTTCTAGAGTATGTAGAAAAAACAAGGGATTTTAAACTAAACTTATCAAACATTCAATCTGTAAATTTAAACTGTTTTACTGATTCTGACTTTGCAGCTAATCGGGATGATAGAGTATCAATGGGAGGCATGATATTTTTTGCTGATAGGGTACCTATTTCATGGAGGACATTTAAACACAAATGTGTGAGTTTATCTACAATGGAGGCTGAATATATCTCATTAACCGAATCGGCAAAGGAAATGGTATAGGTACAGAACATATTACTTGAATGTACTAAACTTAGCATTAAGTTAGGAAATAATGTAATATTCTGTGATAACCAAGCAGCCATAAACTTTTCAAATTCGTCCATTGAGAATCAAAGAATCAAACACATTGAGGTTAAATATCGTTTCTTAAGAAATCTAGTAGAAAAGAAGCTCTTTGAGATTAAATTTGTAAATAGCAAAAATAACAAAGCTGACAGTTTTACAAAACCTATCACCAAAGAAGCAATCTCTAAATTTTGTGAAATATTTAAAACTTAAGATGTTTAAATTCTAATGTGAAATCTAATGTAAACAAGTCAAATTCATTCTAAATTGTATAGTTGAATTTCTCAAAAATTTACTTCAACACTTTTTCAAAACCACAATTGCGTAGTTTAGTTACCAATGTGTTTATACTGTGTGGCGAAGATTTTTAAAGTTTTTGATACATACTAAAAATAACTTATACATTTTTTCAATATCTCATGTAGTAGCTTAGATACTTATGAGTTTAAACTGTGTGGCAAAGTATTTAAAAGTTTAAGATTTACGATGCAATATACAAACTTTTTTACATTCCCTCAACATGTAGTTTAGATACTGTTGAGTTTATACTGCGTGGCGAAGTATTTAAAAGTTCAAGATCTTTCAATATAATATACAAACTTTTTTACATTCCCTCAGCATGTAGTTTAGATACTGTTGAGTTTATACTGCGTGGCGAAGTATATAAGATTTGAAAATTTGTATCTCCTGTATTTGACACAGAGATATTTTTAAATTTATTTTCTCATGTAAGTTGTATCATGATGTATTTTATACTTTTTAAACTTTGTCTTGAAAATATAATTATACACTGAAATTTATACATGATATTTTGAAACTCTATATATAATGTAGTATATGTTCAACTGAAATTTAAATTTGATTACAACTTGTATTTATGTGATTAGACTACTCAATCTGCAAGAGGGGGCTGCTTGTTAGAAAAGCTTCGGTTGTAAACAAGCACATACGTGAATCGGCCGATGTATGGTCTAAATCCAAAAGATACTTCGTTCTAATTGGCTAATCGCTTTCGGATCACTTGTTTAGAAGTTTTACCCCCATGGTCTGTGGTCCTGCAAATTGAGACGTCAATTTCCGGTTTATGCTAATTTCTACTTCAATCGATTAGAGATTAGCACACTCCGGAAGGAAAACATTAACTACAACTTCAATAATACTGGGCTATTTAAGCTAGTGCTTGTATCAGTTGATTATCTTGATGCTTCTTGATGTATCTTGATCTAACTTTGTCTTCGTGATATGTATTCATGATCACATATGATCATTATCTTCATGTAGCTGGTTATGGCGATGTTTTTGGCTGATGCTGTTAGGCCTAAATGAAGTCATATGATTAAATTGACAAGACTTAGTTTGACCAAACTTTACGATGTTACCATTTTCTGAAGTTACGGAAATGGATATGTTTTTGTTCGTTATGATGTTTTAAGTTCAGAGAAATAAAGTGAGTTTTTGTTTACGCTGACTACTTTTATTTTCTCCACTGTAACCCTCTGCTATTCATTTGGTTTTTTGAATTTTTCACCAATGCTAAAAGAATAACATTCAAACATAAAATTTCATCATTCATTCAGAGGTTTTTGCACCTCCACTTGCTCCGAAATAACCTTGAGGCAAAAGCCTCTCCGCGCATCATGTGATAAATTTGGCGATTGCTTCGAAAGCCAGTCAATTTCCGAGTATGATGTGAAAGGAGGGAGCTGAATCCGTATACATTCGGGCCAACTGCCTCCAGGAAGGGATCGCTTCCCCCTTTCTTCCTCCCTACGTAGATCATGTTTAAAATTATGAAATGAGGAAGCGAAGGGGAGTTATGGTTTTGCTCCTGATTCAATATAGCAGTTCCTATCATGCGACCTGATCAAGGAGTCAAGTACTCGCTAAGTAATTTGGTATCTTTGGGGAGAACTGACTGTTTGTTAGGGAGTCTCTTTGTTCGAACTAAACAACCCACAGCTTTATAATAATTAAAGCTGTCTGAAAAGGAAAAAGTTTAGCTCTCTGATTTTGCCGATACTCTGAGAAATTTTGATTCAATTTCCTTTCTCCCCCAACATTTCTTTCCGTTCCCGTAAACAAAAATTACGTTTTCTGGTATTTTCGTGAAATGGCATAGTGTTGGAGCAAAATCAGTTAAATTTTGCTTTTTGTATCAGAATGGCACAGCTTGCTTTAAATGGTGCAGTTTGGTGCAATTGGCACAGCAATCACATCACTGATAATGGAATAGTAAGGCAGAATGTCAATTATGCAAACCAAAATGTGTGATCATAAATGGGACTTTCAAAACCACAACAAATTTTACAACGCATCTAAAAGTAAGACTTTTGTTTCATGCAGTTTTATACCTCGATTTAACGAGTATTTTTTGTCAGTCCATTGGCATTTATTTTATCAAGGTAGCACTATATTATGTAATAAGTTTTAATAGTGGCAAAAATTTGCCACACTATTTTTTCTGAAAAATGTTTCCTTCAAACATCTATTTCTCAGGATCTGCTATAAATAGAGCTTAGGTAATCACTGATTTGAAGTTAGCATCATATTTTGGAGGTATTGGAGATTCACTATAGATTTCCACTTTCCGGTTCTTTTTTTCATTTCCGGTTCAAAAATTGTCATTTTACTTGAAACGTCAATATCTCAAAATTGGCTATAGATATAATCTAGATGATAACTGATGATATATATTCTGCATCAAAAAGGATGTAGGGTGGTTCACTAAGAAACTGTACTTCGGGTTTCTTTTCCATATCTGGTTCAAAAATTTCCCTTAAAACATCTATTTTTCATAACTGGTTATAGAGATAATGACTGATATGGATTGAGCATTAAATTCTGGAGTGTATCAGGTTTCATTAAGGATTTTCACTTCCAGTTTTATTTCCACTTCTGGTATAATTTGTATTTCCAGTTTCTTTTCTACATCTGGTTCAAAAAATTTCTTTAAAATATATATTTCTCAAAATTGGTTATAGATAGAGATAATGACTAATATGGATTCAGCATTAAATTCTGGAGTGGAATGGAGGTTCAGTATTATCCACCTCCAATTATTTTTTCACTTCTGGTTCAAAACATTTTTAAAACTTTATTTATTAATATTGGCTATAGATATGTGGAGATGATGACTGATATGAATTCAGCATTAAATTCGGGAGATGGTTGAGGGTTTTGTAACAGTATAAATTGGACTTAATGACCAACTCAACATATTTTATATTATAAGTTTGTAAAACAAAAGTTGGCAATTAGATTTTTTATATAAGTCGTGTGACGATCGGATTGCAGGAATGTGGCTGATGTTTTCATATGATGTAAAAGATTGAATAAAGTTGAGTTTCTGAGGTTTTACGTTATTATTGTAAGAATTATTAATTTTAAGTTAACAGTTTACTAAAAATTTCCACTTCTGTTTTTTTTTTCAATTTTGGTTCAAAAAATTCCTTGAAACATATATTTCTAAGGATTGACTATAGATAAGAGTTTAGATGGTGACTGATATGGATTCAGCATCGAATTCTATAAGGGGTTGAGGGATTCACTAAGAGTTTTCATTTCCAACTTCGGAGATGTCACTACCAGTTTTCCTGAGAGATAATGTATGTTATATGACTGTAAGATATATGTATGCAAAAGAGAATTAAAATGCTTAATAGTTCCATTAGAAATGAAGTGTAAAAACTATTTACCACAGTATGAAAGTTCATAAATTTCTTGTTTTTTAATATAGCTTTGTTATAAAATATGTTCTCCCATAGGTTCATTCATTTTTACTTTATTAAATTGGAGATTTAAAACTTCAAAGGGTATAGTCTTTTAAGTCATACTTTTTCAATGCATTCCAATCCTTTTAAAATTCCAATGTTACTATTTAACAAATATAAGATTTATTTATTTCCAATAAAATGTGTAAACAAATACTGCTTTGCACTGAAAATTCAATCCAGTCCAATACATAGTAATGTTTAATTTTTTTAAATGAATTTTGTATTTTGAATGTATTTTGAAAATATGTGTATTTTGTATTTGGAATCTTTTTAATTTGAAAAGTATTCTATATTTTAAGCCCTAAAAGCTATGTATTTTGTATCAAAAATACATTTTCAATGTATTTTACTCAACTTTGGTGCACATTAGCTAGTACAAATTTAGTCAGAAGAACTGTAATAATCATGGCGGATAAAATTTTAAGACAATTAGTTAAAGAAACTGCCACAGAGAATGTTGATGATGGCAATTAAGGATGTTCAATAAAGCAATTGTTGATGTCGGAACCTGAGTTTGTGGTAAGACTACGATATATTGAGCTATCATGACTTAAAACTTTTTCAAGACTGATACATAAGTCCTATTACATTATAAAGATTAGGAGTTTGAAAATATCATAATTGTTATTGTTACATTTAAAAGAAAAATAATTTATAGTTGTCAATGATAATTATTGATCTTGGTACTTCAGTTTGATTTTAGAAAGTGTGTTGCATGATGGTTTTAAATAAAATGAAGTTTTAGTTAATACATAAATTTTTTGATTTAATCAATTTATAATAAACTTTTGTATTATTTTCTGAAAATCTTATTAGAAGCTATAGAAAAATATTAAAATATATAATATGGACACATGCATGCTGAACCACTATGCAAATGCATAGCTTGTCATACTTGCTGCAAGATTTTGAGTAGAAATGCTGTACAACAATAAACTACAGTTATGTATATAGTATATTTGATGTGCTAGTTGAAACAAAATAAAAACTTTAACTGTACTTTATTCTGGAAATGTTTAGTAATAAAAAGTAAAACAAACCTCTTTAATAAGTTTTGGGTCTAAACAGTCTCCATCTTCACTGAACATTGCTTCCCAGGAATCATCCGGATTTTCTACAGCAGAAACAGCAGTTTGACTAACATTAGTTTCTTCACTTTGAATACTATTTTGCTTTGAGCAAGTATCAATGTTAATAGAATCTACATCTTTTTTTATGCAAGTAATAGAACTTCCATTCATCGATGATGTTTCAGATTCTATGTGAATTTTTGGTAGTACATTCACAGTTTTGACTTCATACTCTGTGTTAATACTGGTAGGAAAAATTTCTATTTGTTCTGTATCTGAAGCAATATTTAAATCTTTAGAAACATTAATTTTTGAATTGTCAACAAAAGGTGTTATATCTTCAGCACATTCTGTTTGATGTTTTTTAACAGAAATAGTCTGACTCTTTTCATCACACTTTATCAGAGTATTTTTAATAGGTGCAATATCATATTTAATCTTACTTGATGAAATAGTATATTGAGAAATTTTTTCAACAGGATTTTTCATGCAATTTAATTGTAATTTTAGCTGCCTTTGTCCAGCAATAATTTCAGAAGAAGGCTGCACATGTTTCGTCTCTTGTAACCTTTTCTTCAATGGGTTTCCATCACAATTAACACTTTGGACTCCTGATACATTTTCAGTGTCTACTCTCCTTAAAGCTCTTGGTACATACAGTTGTTTATCAGGTCTTTTCTTATGGTGATCCCTAAAAAAATATAGCTTCCTTTTAGGGACTAAAAATTTTTACATAGTATTTGTAACATGATAATTACTATTAAAATAAATTGTATGCATAATAAATGTGTTATATTTGTCTAGATACAGTGCCACAATTTGACTATAATAATAAAAAAAGATATCTGGCTGTATGTTTGGTCATCTGTGTTGTCTGTAGTGAAAAATCTAAACATCGTACGGACATGAAATTTGGTACACAGGTACTTCAGAACCCGGGATGATACACCTTGGCAAGATATTTTTAAATTTTAAATTATTTTTTTAGTTATTTTAATTAAAAATATTTTCCTTTTACACGCTACCATCTTTTTTTTTATCCAACCAGTTGCTCTAAGTCTTCGGACGAGTCGGGTGGTCTGGGCTTTCGACGCTACCATCTTTGCCATCTTTTGCACAGTGCTGGTACTGCCATCTATATTCACATTAATAAACTTAAAATGACAATGTAGCATTAAAAATTCAGATATAGGAACATTGACTTATAATCTTTATGATTTAAAAAAAATTATTCCTGAGGCTCTTGGCTAATAACTGTGCACTATTTTATTCCAAAACAGTTTTTTCATTGGAGCTTATTAGTACCAAATAGCTATTAAGATCATTGGCAATTAAAACATTGCTGTAAGCCTTGACTTTGCAAGAAAGTTTACCATATCATGCAGCATTGAATATAAGATCCAGCATGAACTAACAGAAAGAAAAAAAAAAACCGATAGGAGTATTAAAAAACTTAGGGTTACCACCCAAATACCATAAAAAAAATTCCCTGACTTTTAAATATAGCAAAAATAAAATATAAAATTAGTTTCAAACTGTAATTGAATGAAATATTAATTACAGTTTCACCCAGTAAAGGGTAATGGCTTGAAATAAAAGGCTTTGTCATTTTGCATTTCATTCAATTTTGATTTATTTGTTTATAAATATATGGGTATGTTACATATAGAAAACTCTTTTTTTTTCTTTCCCTTTTCCAGAAGAAAAGTATACTTAACTGGTTATACATTTAGAGTAAAATAAAATATTAATTATTTGCATGCATTGATTAATGCAATAAATAACATATATGGCTACACACTAGCATATTATGCTGTTTAAAGCAAAATGTGATAGAAGTGCATTCATGTGCTTATTTTATTGATTAAACTCTGTTTTGGTTATAAGGATAAAAGGCAAGAACCAGCATGATTCTAAGATGCAGCTTTCAATGTATTTAAAGTGTCATGAAAATGAGATAAGTGAAAAAGAAAATGAAATTTAAAAAATATACTTACTTGAATGTTACTGTACTATTCTCTTTCATTGTAGACATTTTCTTATCACATTTATAAGATTCACGAGAGTATACTATTGTAGAATTGTCATAGGAAGACATAAAACTAGCAAATTCACAATCTTTTTCAAGAAGCAATCTGATACGAGATGAACAGATACAACTTGATAGTTTTTCACATACTTTAGAAGTGGAAAACAATTTTTCATGGATACAGGAATACGGTAAACTACATCTGAAATATAAATAATCTTTTAATATATATAGAAATATATATTGACAAAAGAAGAGCATATCTAAAAACTTAAATTTTAAGTTGTTTTATTTATTTATTTTTTTGTACTAAGTTTTAAATTAAATATTATAAAGATACTTGTCACAAAATATTTTTAATTATATATCACTTTATATGAAATAAATCAAATAAATATTAACATTCATTATTGTCAAATGGCCAATTAAAACTTTTCTATAATAGAACACTTTAGACAAAACATCAGCTTAATACAATTTACTATTTATTCAAAAGAAGCAACTTCAAATCAGGGGATCAGGAGTGCAAAAAAAGTTATTACTATTAACATGTGAAAACCTATGTATGTATGTCCTACTGAAGGTAATAATAGGCCTAGCATCAAGCAGTTTTATCTAAAATGTGGCATTCGATTTGAGAAGTTTCAGAAAATGTTTGAAAATTACACTACGTGACAGTGAAAATGAGACACAAAGAAGGAGTGGGCAGAAAAATATGCAAATTGTAGGGTAGACGCAGCTCACCGAATTATGTAAATGATGCGAAATGCGCAGCTGTCCCAAGCACGTTGAGTGAGATATAAGGGAAGGAACCTGCAGAATCGGCAATAGTCGTGCCACTCTGTCTGCAAAGGAAATCATTTTGTAATTTTTTTTGTCTCAGAGGAAACGTGTAGTAGCAGAAAATGTCAGGCCGCCACCAACTGAGGCAGTTCCAGCAGACAGATTATTTCACGAGGGGTATAGTGATTGGACTCAGAAAGGCAGGTTGGTCCATACGTCAAATCTTAGCTGACAGCCACCTACATGCGTCCACGGTGCACCGGCAGTGACGAAGATGGTTGGAACAAGGGAATGTAGCACGTTTGAGGGGTGTCAGTACAGGCAAAGCGACATTAGCATCTGTAGACCGACGTATCCGCCAGCAAGTGTTGGCAGCCCCACAGGCCACTTCCGTTCCCCTTTTGCAGCATGTACAGGACACCCTTGATGTTCCCATATTGTCTAGACCCATTATCCACCAATTGGTCACTGGCGACCTGCACTCATGGCACCCGTTAAGAAGACTGCTATTGACTCCACAGCACAGACGCCTCCGTTTGCAATGGTGTCGGGATAGAGCCACGTGGATGGCGGAATGACACAGGGTAGTGTTTGTTCTCAGACGAGTCACGCTTCTGTTTTAGCAATGACAGTTTCTGTGTACGAATCTGGCACCGAAGTGGTGACAGGTCCAATCCGGCCGCATCTTGTTCACATCCAAAATAGAGATTAATGCTTATATGTAGAAAGCAGTAATGTAGTAATGTCATCGCAAAGTTGTATGTGAAAATGTCCTCATATGAAGAAGCAAAAAACAAAGTTGAAAAGTGTAATCACTTTTATTTGTGATAGATATTCATTACCAATAATATTACATTACTTGGTAATTCACAGGTAAAGCAGTAAAGCATTTATATTTACAAAATGAGCTAACAAGCTCAAAAGTTTTACTGTTGCTATCTGGACCATCTTAAAGCAGTTTAGATCATCAAGGTAATAGAAAATAACTATATCACCTAAATCTTGATGTGTACACTCATTGAAGCCACCAGAACTGCTATCACGCTTGGCAAAAATGGTTCCTTTGGAAAAGACACCTCCAAGTAAATTTGTTACCGAAATTCACAGTCCGCTACTTCAACACATCGTAAAGAAAAACTTATGACCCTTAAAGATCAAACATAATGTGGTCACTTAGACACTGATCATTCACTGATCTCCTAGTGATCCGGCATCGATCTGCCCTAGTGATCTCATTTGCTTTAAGATGAGTTCCGATGATACCCAAAGATGGGATCGTTCCGGAACATAATTGTAACAATAAATGCCCCTGGATATGCACAATACTTGCTTACGCGTCGAGCACAGGATTTGCATGATTTGCATGCTGGAAAAACATTGCGATTCACTCCCGAGAATGAAGTGAGTCATTCAAAAAGAATTTATAAGATGAATCACGTTCAGGGGAATCGTGAATTGCGATGTTTACACACGCTTTTCCAACACATCTGTGGAACGCCACAATGCGGCATTATGGTTTGGGACGCCATCGCTTATGATAGCAGGTCACCTCTGGTCCATATTGAGGGCACTATGATGGCCCAACGATACGTAGATGACGTGCTGCAGCCGGTGACACTACCCTTCCTTCAGGGGGTTCCCAATGCCATTTACCACCAGGATAACACCCAACTATACACAACACGCATCAGCCAACATTCCCTGCAAGGTACCCAGGTGCTTGCCTGTCCACCAGTCTCCCATGATCTCTCACCAATCGAACATGTCTGGGATGTGATTGGACGTCGACAATTGTAAAATATTTTACAATTGTACTTTTCTCGTGATATACTTACATTTTGAATCCGTTTAAAATATATTTTATATTTTTTGTGTATATTTCTTTGATAATAGTCTGTTCATTTACTAATTTTATATTTATTTATGAAAATTTGCTATGTTACTGGTCTATATATGAACAATCCATATGTACTTTCCAGGTAGCCCCTGATGAAGAGACTATTAACGCTTGAAAGCACTCTGGCATTTTTAATACTTTGTATGTCTTATAAGAAGTTTTAATAAAAGAACTTCTATCTCTAAACGTTGTATCCTTAATCTTATTTAGTTGAAATCAGACGTGATACCAAATTATTTACATAAAATACCTGTTTATAATTGAATGGGTGAGTACCAGGGTGCAAAATAAGGGAATATTTTTAGTAGCAAAATTTTAGTAGCTAATCAAAATTTCATTTATGTAGCAGTTTCGATATTTTGACTAGCAGTTCACAATTATATTAGCGAGTTTTAAACCAGTTTGGAAATAAAGGGTATGTAAGCACAAGGTGGAATAAAGCTTAAAATTCTAATTTATTTTAAATCTTACCAATGACTTTCATTATAGGTCTTTTCAGGTGTTTTATATTTGTTTTCCAAGACATCATAAAAAAATTCATTTACCGTGAAGCATTGTATATGTAATAGTTAATTGTATAATTGTTAATTGTGTTTTATTAATTATATACAGGGTGTCCCAAAAAGATTGAAACACGCTTTAATTCATTACCTGTTGGAGATAAGTGGACAATGAAAATTACAAAAATGTTGAAAGTATGGTAGGAAATAAGACTACGTTAATGAAATAGTCCTCCCATTAATTTAAAAAAAGTTACACTTTTTTAATTTTTATACGACCCCCTTAAGACAAATTTGGTCAATCAGGAAATTTTTATTTTTAATGCAACAAGATCATTAAAAAAACCTGCATATCTGTATCTTTAAAATTGAGCGAGTTATATTTAATTGAAAACTGAACATTGTGAAGGGTGACCATATATCAAATTAGAAATGTAAATTTGTGACATATCACAAAAAAGATAAAACTGGATGACAATACATAGGAGACATTTTTGTGAATTCCGAGTAAGCTCACGGTGCAATCACACAGATTCTTAAATACTTATCAATAACTAAGTACTTTTTCAATAATTAAGTACTTTTAAGTACTTTTTTTATCTAAACAATTTTCATTGTCAATTTGTTTATGATCCCTATTTTCACTGATGAAGCAGCCTTTCACATGGTACGGAAAAGTGGCATAAATCAGATTTTTTCCTTTATCATAATTCAGTTATTTTAAAGATACAGATATGCGGGTTTTTTTAATGATCTTGCTGCATTACAAATAAAAATTTTCTGATTGACCAAATTTGTCTAAGGGGGTCATATAAAAATTTAAAAAGTGTAATTTTTTGAAAATGAATGGGAGGACTATTTCATTAACGCAGTCGTATTTCCTACCTTACTTTCAACATTTTTGCAATTTACATTGCCCACTTATCTCCAAGAGGTAAAGAATTAAAGCGTGTTTCAATCTTTTTGGGACATCCTCTATACAATGTTCTGTTAATTGTATATGTTGATAACATAATTGTTTCTGATAAACATCAAAAGATCATAGAATATGTAGTTTCACTACTGAAATCAAAATTTGACAAAGCTTTAGGAATTTGACAAACCCAGGAATTAAACACTGGGATGTTTCACTTAAATTGTTAGGACATGTACATCAAACTAAAGATTTTAAATTAAATCTATCAAACAAAAAAAATGTAAATCTTAAGTGTTTTTCTGATTCTGATTTTGCAGCCAACCACGATGACAGAGTGTCATTAGGGGGCATGATATTTTTAATTGATAATGTTCTAATTTTATGGAGCACTTTTAAATATAAATATGCCAATTTATCAACCATGGAAGCAGAATATATTTCCTTAACTGAAGCTGCAAAAGAGATGGTATGGGTGCAAAATATTTTGGGAAAATGTAAAAAGCTTGGAATTAAATTGGATAAAAATATTTTATACAGTGACAATCAAATGGCCATAAATTTTTCTAATTCGCTCATGATTCATAGAACAAAATACATTGGTATCAAATACCACTTTCTTAGAAATTTAGTTAAAAAGAAAGTATTTGAAATTCAATTTCTTAATAGTAAAAATAATACAGCTGATGGTTTTACAAAACCTATAACTAAATTTATTTTGATTTTTGTGAAGAAAATTTTAAAATGTAAAAATTCTAGAGACTTTAAACTATAAGTATAAATTTTTAAAAATTGCATTCAAAATTGCAAAAAATAAATATTTTTAAAATATAACTCTGACTAGTAAGGGGAGCTCTGACTAGTAGTAATTAGCCATCTATATTCAAATTTTTTTAAGCAATAATTGATGTTTCTACATCATAAAAAACTAAATTTTAAAATAAATTTATTTGTTATTCTAATGATTTCCATTCAATGTATATTCCATTAATGCTGCTGCCAGTGCAACATTAGGTATGTTCTCAAATTTTCAATGATTATTTATAGCAAATGTATTAAGTTTTAAGTTATGTGCACATTGTACATCATAATATGTAGAAAAAGCTATGAGTCTAACAATATGCATAATTTTATTATTTTAGTATTGTATTTAAACTTTTGTAAAAATTTTTAAAGTGTATGTAAAAAATACATTTTGGGTTCTATTTCTTTTTACTTATAAAAATTGAGAACCTTGATCAGTGCAACAATGCATGCAAACCGGTTGGTAGATTTTTTTTTTGTGGCTGCTAAAAATTTCCAATTCCCCTCCTGGTTAAAAGCATAACCTTTATAGATCTCCTGGATTTAGTTATAAAATATGCAGAATTTTACTGTATATGTAATACCATGGCATTTCTTTTGGAAAGTATAGAATTTATACTGTTCAAACCTAACTGTCCATACATTGCAAAATATAAGATTTAATATAAAAACATGAAAAAATATCTCAAAATGTCCATCTCATGAATAATACTAATATTCTACATAGAAACTGAAATGGTTGGTGCACTCTTAACCCTTTCGAGATGGGTGTCTCACCGGTGCGTCAGCAGTGAATATCACTCACAGCCAGGTGGCTCATGTGTGAGACGCCGCTTGATTTGGTTCTGAGGATGGGTGTCTCATATATGAGCTTGACGCAGGCTTCCGGAAACCGCCCATCCTCGCCAGGTTAAAATTCGGCGAGGACAGCCAATTTTCAGAAGTTGCCATCCTCTTGAACGGCCTTAAGATTAGAGATTCCGTAAGAAAAAAATATAACAAATCGTTGTCATCGTAAAATTATGGCAAAAGCCGCCCTTTCTCATGCCATGAATAAAAACTGAAATGTCGTCACCTGCAAATCCCCCCCCCCCCCATAAACTTAGCTAGTGTGAATTATCAATGCCTTCTTTCTAAGCAAGCCATCAAATCTGCATTGTAACCATAGGTGCTAGTTATTTTCTCTCTCCTCATCCTCTCCCCAGTGAATCCGATGACCGCATGAAAATGCGATAGCGTGCTCACGATCAAAGTGACATGATCTGTTCTCCTTTTCGAGGTCTACATGGGCTGAAATTTCGGGTTTTCACAAGACCAATAATACCAACCCAAACCAAGCCCGAAGAAATTTATAAATGTAGAATGAACTCGGCCTGAAGATAACTGCATCTCAGCAGGCCCGAAATGATTTGTATTCAAATATGTTAAAAACAAATTTGTCAAAATTTTGTACGAAGAATTTAGTTTGTTTTCTTAAACATTTATCTTTACATAGTTGAAATAAAAGCAATAAGTTCATGTATTCAATTTAAATCCATTTTAAAAATTTTCAAAATAAATATGTTCGACCCTGTCGTAACGGACGTTTAAAAAAAAAAAGTCTCAACCCTGCCCGAAACAATAGAAAACTCAAGCCCAGCCCGGGCCTAAGCCCAAATCCCCTTTTAACTCATTAAAACCCAAACAATAAAATTTTTATTTGCTGTAATAGAAGGGAGTAAGTAACCAATTTGAATTTCTGGAATGGATTCCTCTAATTTCAGCCAGAAGTATTTTATTTTCTCCCCCACTTTGGTTTCAACTTTAAAACTAAAACGTTGAAAATTCATTCATGGCTGTTGTTCCAGTTGTTTGACAACCGAAGTTAAGGAATGAAACATCTATTCAATCCAAGAAGATTTTAATCTTGATTAACTACATTCCCTAGAAATTAAGAGTGCTAATGAGGTTTAAACTGCTTAGAGACAAGAGGATTTATATGATTATTTATTTAGCACTCCTTCAAGTTGCCAAACATTGGAAAAAGGAGGGATTCCTTACATATCTTACCATCACCTCCGAGAATACGGGAGTGACGATCTTACCCTTCTGCCCCCACCCACAGATCAGAATTCCGCTGGTCTGGTCCTTTATAAGAGACTCCGCATCGGCGAATTTGATTGCAGTGATTAAACGCTGTGGGAGTGGTGTGTGAATATGCAATTATCGCACTTCATCGTGAGACAGTTGGTTCTAATTTATTATTGTTGTGCGATGTATTTAACCACATATATTAATGAATATAAAATGAAAAAAATATTCTTAGGAGGACGGGTAAAAAATTTCAATAGCTTTCCTCGCGGATGGGCTAGATTTTGCCGATTTCCTGAAGCCTGGCTTGTAGTAATACTCATTAATTTTGTATTTTTAATGCTAATAGATGGAGCCCTATATCCACTACAGTTGAATTTATGATGAATCTAGAATGTTGATCTTCAATTTGTTCAAGTGTTTTGTATTTTTGAAAGTTTAGTTCAACGTGGAAGCCAAAATTGTGAGTGATGTAAACAAACTAAGCTGGCTCTTTAAATGTTGCACATGGTATAGACATTTTTGTGTTTCTGGCCCTCTTGTATACTTTTATTTTTTAGAGATGGTGTATTACTGTAGTTTTGGTATTCAGTCGTTTCGAATTTTTTGTGTTTTTCGCAGCATATAGAGAGATATTTTGTGGAGCGTTTAGAAAAGAAATTAGTGATTTGCAAAGGCTAAATGAAGATGTTTTTTAATCGAAGAAGAAATCATTCCTACTGTCAATTAACTTTCGAGTTATTCAGATGATAGTTATGAATCTTTTTTTTCTCAAAAAGTCATAAAATGATAGTTTTGTGCAACGCATTGTCTTAACAACGCAGTCTTGTATTCCTGTTTTATATAAAGATTATCATACAAAATCAAATTTTTAAACATTGCTTCATTTTATTGTAAATAGTCTTTGCTGCATATTTTTTAATCTTTGTTTTCACTAATTATTGTGTTGATTAAAATTCCTAATTTTTATATTTATTTTTCCTTAAATGTTTAATCAATGTAAATCATTTTTTTTTATGATTTTTATGTAATTTTCCAAAGAAAATATAACCCTAAAACTATGATATTTATGTACATGATAAGGTTATACAAAAAAATAAAACAATTGAATTTAAAGTTTTTTTCATGCAATTTTTTTTCAAAAGTTAGGCTTAACTATGCAAAAAGCTCCGTCCTCTATGATCAGTGTATTTTGACCCCGCTCCGTCCTGAGCAAGCGTTCTAGACAGCAATGTACCATCGCGAAAGAGTTAAACAAATAATCTTTAAATGAAAAATGATTACCTAATAATTTTACTTGCTGATCCAACAATCACTCTTCTCTCATGATCTTGTCCAATTGAAAAACTACATAAGTCAGGAAAGAAAATGTCATCTATAAATTTATGTGCTAAATATCTCAGTGAGCTAGTCCAAGGAGGAAAGATGAGAACACTATAATGAGAAAAAAAGCTTTTCAGGTTTCACAAATGTATAATGTCATTTTAATACACTGACTCGGTAAATATACAAGATTATGTTTTATTAATACTATACTGAACTTATTAATACTGACAAAAACTAACATCAAGAGATATCAAGTCAGACAAATTTAATCCTAATGGCTGTCAAAGTGAGAGTATGAAATTTAGCATTTGGTAAGATTGTCAATTCCTATTTTCCTTTTCTTTTTTTTCTTTCACTGACTCTAAAATAAAATGTTAATAGACTTATTTTAAAGGCATATGTAAATATGTATAAAAAGGTGGGTGTATTAAGAAATTCAAACCATACAGATGCTTCATAATATATACTAAAAGGAAAATCAGAAAGGAAAAATTAAAATATTACTATAAATTTGAAAAATAAGCTGGAATAACTCCAAACTGTTAATAAAAAATAATTAATTGGTAATAATTAGAGCCTGGATATTGACTCCAAAATTGCTCTTAAAAAGATAAAAAACTGCTCTTAAGGGGATCTTTCAGCCTTATACTCCCTATACCATCAATGTAATTTCATAAAAATTAGTATGAATAAAAAAAAAATCTTCATATGAAAGTCTGAAATTTACTGTTTGTACAATATGTTTTTCTGAATCTTCTAATATAATTAGGGCACTTTTTTTTAGCCAGAAAATAATCCACGAAAGCTACTTTTTACTCACGCAAGTTAGCTTTGGGGATATTGTGCAGTGGTGCACATGTAAAAAGTATAACTAAATTTTGAGACCGCCAATTTTGGAGATAAAGTAACCTTTACAGATGATGTCATTGGAACTAAGCCCAGATATGCACTGATGAGTTCCTTTCACGCGGAAGTAATGGGTAGCCTTGTAGTATTCTTTCTACAGTCGGTCATAAATGTAAAAGATCTGTGTATTCAGCTTCTGGGGGCTCTGTTCCTTTGCTGATGATACTTTTAAATCACTTTTAAAAATTTATCAATCCTGGTAGCTTGTGCAACTGGAATTTGGGTTAAAAAAAACATTTGGTGTATTTTTAAAACATATGTATATTTACTGTATATATTACACATCGACATATTTGGGGAAGGAGGGTACGGTACCGGTGGATGCCTCCCCCACGGGGTTTCCGGTCTAAATTGGGTGGCTCTTCCTGGCCATCCAAACAGTTACCTTACACCTTTCTGGTAGGTCGGATGGTCTGGGTCTCAAAAACAACAACATTGACATATGTAAACAATAATATCAAGAGATATTTCTGCCTATAGTAAACTTTTGATACATACAAAGAACCTTCAGATATAATAATAAAATTATTATTATGTAATGAAGTAATATAGCTCATATAATGAAGTAATATTGTAATATATCACCTGAAGTAATATACTTTAAATAAAACAAATTCATATTACATAGCTTCCAACTTATTTGGAGTAAAAATCAGAATAGAAATTTTTGAAAAAAATCAGAATAGCGCGTAAAATGAGTTTTACAGAACAAATCAACATAAATCTGATTTTCAAAGGACACAATGTAAATAATGCACGTGAAACACACAACTGTTTTGAGATCTCTTTGGAAACAGTTGTATGCATGTTCATTTGTACATTATTTACATTGTATCCTTCATCTGTCAAAATATTTTGACAGAAAGTTACGTTATGTAATGATGATATAATTCGTTATGTAATGATGAAAAATGATATAATTCTATTATATTTAGAAAATGCAAGTTTGACAATTGCGTTTAAGAACAGGGTTGTTTAAATACATGGGCAAATTTAATTTTAACACATTCCTTATATTATATTAATTCTAAACTATGATTTTGTTATTTATAATAACTCATGCTTTTATTTTGTCAGTTTTGTTGAAATTAAATCATTACAATAGTCAGGATTTATGAACTTTTCACAAAAAAAAATTTTTTTACAATTGGGAAGACACAAATTTTTTGTTCTTAAACTGCAGTATATTTTTAAACACATTCATAAAATTATCATGTATTATTAAAATGTGCATTGTCTAGTGTCTACACATAAATAAAAATTGGTGGCAGTATATTTTAAAGAAAATGTTTATTTTGTTCAAAAATATCTTTTCATAAAAATGTGGCAGAAAAAAAAGGCTTTAGATAGAAAAAGATTGAATTTCATGATCGTACTATTTATATGAAAATAATTAAAAAATTAACTTTTATAATCAACCAAACTACGAAAATAAGCTAGTTTAGTCCAGTTAATGTGCAACAATAAGTAGAAGGAGATCGATGGAAAAGGATAATTGCGTAATCTCGGAAACGCCCGCGAAAAAAAATTAATTTGACGATCGTACTATTTATGTGAAAATAATTTAAAAAATTTGCCTTTATAATCAACCAAAATATGAAAATAAGTTAATTTAGTCAACTTAATGTGCAACAATAGGGAGATGGAGATCGATGGAAAAGGATAATAGCGTTCTCTCGGCAACCGCTGCAGAGATGAAAAAAAAAACATTACTATTTATATGAAAATAATTAAAAAAGTGACCTTTATAATCAACTGAAATATAAAAATAAGCTAGTTTAGTAAAGTTAATGTGTAATAATCAGGGGATGGAGATGGATGGAAAAAGGCAATTATGTACTCTCAGCAAAGCCTGAAAAGAAAAGACTGAATTGCTCATCTTATAATTTAAGCGAAATATAATTTGTTTAGTAAAATAATTCTTTATTTTTATTCACACTATAAAAATAAATTAGGTCTATTGTTCTGATATGAAATCATTAGAAGAAGAAAATGGATGCAAACTGGTAATTTTGGACTCTCAACAAAAAGGGGTAAAAGTAAAACAAATATTTTCAAATGCTGCGCGAAGTTTTTTTTTCTGTTTTCCCTTTGAATCCAATGACAACATATGTATTAATGACATATATGATGACATACATCACGGTGATTACGGAGACAAAAATTTACAACTTATTTTTGATTCCATTCTGTGGGGGATTTTATCCCTACACTTCGGGTTAGAAAGATGAAAGTCTGTCGTCCGTTTCTTGAACGCTGCGTACTGGAAGTACCAGAATAAATAGAGCTTGTCACACGAGAACATCTGCGTTCATTTGGATTGCTTGTCACACGAGAATGCGAACGTTCTCGTGTGACAAGCAATCCAAATGCTTGGCGACATTTTGGTGTGAAAATATAAATTTGACGATAAATCGGCAAATTGGCACGATTTTTAGGCGTAATTAGTAAAAAATATTAAAAATCATAAAGAAATCGATTACGCGCGTAAAATCGTAAAACAAGAGAATTTTCGTAAAAATTACGAAAAATTCGTAAAAGTTGGCAGGTATGATATTACATTTATATATATTGTAGTGTTTCGCATCAGTAATCACACGAGACTGCCAAATCGTCATGTACTTCTTTATTACAAAACACGGTCTAGTTATAACACTTCAACTTACCAGCGCCAGCGAAGAACTGATGTTCTTTTTGAGACAGAACAAGAATGCATATCTGATGCACTGTACGTCACGCTTAGCAGATGGCCAGGAATCGAATACACATCGAATGCCACATGAGTATCCCCCCAGTGAACGAGGGATACCGAGAAACGATATCAAGTATAATACAAAATATATACAAATATACATGTTTAAAATATACAAATTAAATTAGTTTAGAAATACATCGATCTTACATGTACTGTTAGGGTGTCCCAAAATACAATGTAAAAATTTTTTTTTTAAAAAAAGGTGAGCCGCACCCTCTAAAAAGTTTCTTCTAGTCCTATTAATGAAATATATGAAGTTAGAGCTCATTTGGAAAAGATTAAGAGGTTCCTCAAGGTCACACAAGCTACACTGATTTATGTAAAAATCTTGAATTTTAATCAAAAGCATAAGTGGTGATGATGATCAATTATATATTTTATTTTCATTATTAATAAATTTTTAGTATCTATTATAACAAAAAAATATAGTAAAAAGCATAATTAAATATAAAAACATAATTAAAAACTTTAAAGTTTAACTGTAACCACTAACATCACTTATTGCACCTTAACAGCAAATCTTAAAAAAGATTAAAGATTTATATGGCATACAAGTAGACTTAATGAGAAATAAAAAAAGGAATAATGCAAAAGACCAAGAAAATCAAAGAATGTATAGTAAAAATCTGGATATGTTATTTGACATAAGTCATGCTAATTCAGAACAGCTTATTAAAAATGAAGAGGATCGTCAGTTTCTCAGATTACAAAGAGAATCTAGGAAATGTTGCATTGGATCTCTGAACAGAAAGCTTTCTGCATGTGAGAAAAGATCAGCTGACCGACAGGAAAATTTTGCAAAGCGATTAAAAGAAGCTGCTTCATCTCAGAATTCCTTAGCTTTATCAACTGCATCTCCTACGTCAATAATGGATGAGACTGAGGAGACTGAAAGTGAAAACTCTACAGAAGACTCTGATGATGAATATGCTGCAGGAATTATACCAGAAAAAAAAATTATTACGTGAGAAGCATACAGGTAAAGATGAATGAAGTAGAAGGTGTGTCATAACACCAAAAGTTGCTGCTGCTTTTGATAGAAATAATATAAGAAAGTCAACAATGTTACTTGCATCTGTCTTAAACATGGCTGGTGGTGGTGGTGGTGGTGATGGTAAAGCAGACTATTCAAAGAGTAATGAAACTTTAAAATCTCTAACTCTTTCAAAAAGTACGGTTCATCATGAACGTCAACGTTTACGTTGTGAAACTGCGCAACAGATAAAAATGGAATTTCATACCTCAAAATCAGTAGTTCATTGGGACAGTAAGTTATTACCTGATTTATCATTAAATGAAACAAAGGTTGACCGTTTGCCAGTGTTAGTTACCTCTCTAAAAGATAGTAGTACTACAAAACTTCTTGGAATTCCTAAGCTGTTATCTGGTACAGGAGAAGCATCAGCTAATGCGGTTTTTGAACTTTTACAGTCATGGAAATGTGATTCTCAGGTTATTGGTATGTGCTTCGACACAACCTCCTCAAATACTGGAAAGTTTAAAGGAGCATGTGTTCTTTTTGAAAATAAAATAGGAAGAAGCTTTTTGTGGTTAGCCTGTAGACATCACATGTTTGAAGTGTTACTTTCAGATATATTTAATGTATGTTTTGGACCGTCAAGTGAACCTGAAATTACTATGTTTAAAAGATTTCGAGAAAAATGGATTGAACTTAACCACCACAACCCAAAATGTCAAAAGAACGCCATTGATAGTAGCATCCGACGCTTTGAAAATTTTTATTACTGATCAACTTCAGACAGCTGCTAAACACTTTCCTAGAGATGATTACAGAGAACTATTAAATCTTTCCGCTTTTATGATTGGAATGGATGTGAACAATATTATTCGGAAACTAGGTGCTCTCCACAGAGCTCGATAGATGGCAAAAGCCATTTATTCTTTGAAAATTGAACTACTGTTTGATGGAAATGAATCTAAAATACAATTGACACCTCAACAATTTCAAGGCCTTCAAAAGTTCAATCGGTTTGTTGTATGTGTATACATTCAATCATGGTACACATGTCAGTCTACTGTAGATGCACCAGTGAACGATGTTTTACTGATACAAAGATTGCATGAATATGATGATATACAACTACGCAAAACAGGATTAAAGATGATTTTACGCCACTCGTGGTATTTAAGTGAAGACCTTGCCACTCTTTGTTTTCAAAACTTCTTAGTGCCGAAGAGAAATATATGTTAGTAAAATCAGTGAAAAAAAGAATTTGCACTTATTAAAGAAACTTCCTTTAAAATTTGATGACTTAAATATCTCTCGCAATTTCTTTCACACTGCACAAATAGACGACAGCTTCTTAAGCATGCCTGTTGAGAAGTGGCCAGAAACACAATCTTTTAAAGAAGCTAAAGAAATTGTTAAACATTTGCCATGTGTTAATGACTGTGCTGAGCGAGGCATAGCATTAATCGGAAGTTTTAATGATACAACGAAAGATGAAGAACAAAAACAATATTTATTGCAGGTACTTGAAATGCATAGAAAGAACTTCGCGAAGTGCAACCGTAAAGAGCTTTAAGATATGTAAAAATCATTACTTATGTTATTTATAGAATGTTATGCAATATTTTCCTCTTTATTATCTGGTTAAACTTGACAGGTAAATTTTGCTGTAAAACATTCTTTTTACATTGCATTTTGCAATTTTGAATACAGTTTGTTTTTCGTCATTTTCTTAATAATTTTTCTTATATTTTCTGCACTAAATATTATCAATAGGGTAAATTTTTATAGAATCGACATATTAAACGCATGTAACATTTTAAATAAAAAATATATTTAAAAAATAAAAATTTTGTAAGCAACTGTAAAATATTATCGAATTAAAGCTATTTTTTAAACTTTTCGGTGACCTTGAGGGACCTCTAAATATTTTTTTTAAGCTGAAATTTTACAGGAGGTCTTAAGTACACCAAAAGAAACTTTTTTGGGGGTGAGAGTCAAAATATTTAAAAAAAATCTTTTGGGGGACTGTACTGTACTAGTCTTTCAGGAAATCGTACTGTCCTACCACTCCTGGTTGTGATGGCAGATATTGAATTTTCATTTCATGTATTAAAAGTCGTAAGAGGTTTATATTTTTCTGCCTCTTCACACAGGAGGAAGGCGGGCTTCACTCGATCTAAAGATACCGTTTTATTTTTATCTTTAAGTTGAATTTTTATAGTTTTAGCAGGGGCGGCTATTCAGGGGGTCCGCGGGGCCGCACGGATCCCCTTGAATAAGCACTTCAAATTATTTTAGTTATATAGGTTAATTACAATTTTTAAGGAAATTATCTGAATTTTATTCCAATTAAAATTCGAATTATTGGAAATAACTGATGAAATTGTCACTAGATGGCAGCACTAAAGCTTTGAAAGAGTCTCTTATGCTCTTTTCATCCATATTAAATCTATAGGGAAAAATACTGCATTACAGGGAAAGACGAGGGATTCTTAATGAGGCCGCGTCCCTACATTGCCTCTGGGCTGATAGAACGAATGGTATGTTAATATAACGGCAATAGAAATTAAAGTTAAAAAAAACAGACATTGCAATATTCCAATTCGATGTGAGCCGCGGCAGTTTCCGCGGCGCAAATCGGAGAAATGCCAAGAAGAAATGAAGAAACCGCCAAGAAGAAACAAATACTGTGAAAGACTGACTCGAATTGGCTAAGTTTCGCTAATTTGGCCTCGAATTTTCCTTGATAAATGTGTGTTTTCTCTGTCGCTTCTTTTTAAAATAATAAATTTGGATGTTTGAATACATATTTGAAAATAAATTACTGTATTTATGTAATTCTGATTTATTTTACTGATTCTATTGACCTAGTCCTTTCAGTTTTGGTTCAGGACGAAATAGTTTAGTATTAGATACAGAAAATAGAAATTCAAAAAAGTTGCGATACATATTTTGTGCTTTTTACTTAATAGAATAAATGGTGGTTATTTATGGTATTTTGGGGGTTTCTGTTCTTCGCCTTCGGTAGAAAAATGCATTGTTTGGGGCACTCAGTTTAGTTTTGACCCACCCATCCGTATTACTGAAAATGTTTCACTCCCTAAGCGCCCGGTGGGGGGATAATTTCTGATGTAGGGTGGTTCTGTCCTTCGGAAAGGGGATCATTTCTGATTTAGGGTAGTTCTATGCTTTGTTTGTGACGAGTTTCAATGCGTTTCACCTCTTAATTGTTTAAAAGCCATGAGAATTGTATTTGTGGCATACCCGTGGATATTTTTAGTGACACTTTCAGAAATGTGTTGTCTGAGGGTGTGGGTCTCTTTGACTCACTCACCTATCTTACTTTTTCAGCTATTTAACATTAAAGATTGAACAAATTATAAATATTTGTTAAATAATGTTAAAAAACAATTTCAACCAGATACTTGATTCTTTGATCTGACGTTTTCCTTAAAATCCCCCCCCCCCTTCACCGGCCACTACTCAATCTCCCTGGTTTTGCTTCTAATTTCATTGAAGACCAATATTGCACCGACATTTCCTAGGCATAAATTTTACTTGAGGTAGTCCTAAAATTTCTCATCTGGCTTCCTAATTAAGCGATTTTGAATCTACCGGTGGCTATAGTCTCTGCACTCTCTATACGTGCATCGCCTGGACGCGATCGGCCAGAGTGTATACGAAGCCAACCCCCTCCGCTCACATTACACGCGGATATTGGCTGGCTTTAGAAGCGATCGCCAAATGTATCACGTGACGCGCGGAGAGACCTCCTCCTCAAGGTTATTTCGGAGCGAGACACGTGATATTTCTCCTCTTCAACAAGAAGATAAATATTCCGTATAAAGTATTTGTATTATACATACATATGTCGAACATTCGAATTGTAGTATCGACTCGCGGAACCCCTAAAGCGTTTGAGTGGAACCCAAGGGTTCCGCGGAACACAGGTTGAAGAACACTGCTCTAAGGCAATGGATTGATTTTTACTTTCATATATATAGGCGAAAATTTGAATTCCGGTTTTTGTCGGGAGAGCATGTTTCAAGCAACCTTGACCACGAATCAGACGTTTTTAAAGTCATGCATGTATGTGTTTGATGTGTGTGCATGTGTGAGGGCGTGAGTGTGTCAGTAAATCTGTGGAGATGATATCTCACGAACGAATTAAGCAATTCGAACGAAATTTGGTACAAAATTACAATTAGGGAAAACCGGAAACCTGTTGCTTAATGTTAGAACATATATTAGCAAAATGAGATTTCTTTTAGCAAAATGCTAAATAAAACTTAGTTTAAACCTTTATTTGGAACTTGCATCTATCTCCTTCAAGGAAAAAATAACAATTTATAGTTTGCAATTATGAGGACTTCCTGACTTGTCAATATATATATATATAAAATATATATATATATATATATATATATATATATATATATATATATATATATATATATAATATATATATATTATATATACAGGGTGACCAGAAATAAGCGCCCCAATAAAGAACTGTAATATCTCGAAAACCACTGTACATAAATCGTTCAAACTTTGGGAATAAATAATACTGAAATACTGACAACCAAATGCCATTGCAGGTGATGGCAAACATATCGAACTTGTGATTTCATAAATTTAGAATATATATATTTTTTCTGTAATTGGAATAAAACATATTTATTCACCCGTTTTTTTGTCGTTTCATTTTACTTTTGGGGAGCTTTTTTCTGGTCATCCTATATATATATATATATATATATATATATATATATATATATATATATATATATATATATATAATATGTATATATATATATATATAATATATATATATATATATATAATATATATATATATATATATATATAATATGTATATATATATATATATAATATATATATATATATATATATATATAAGGATATAAACAAGAAGAAAAACTAAGCGAGAACAGGAGTGACCATATGATTTGCATAGAATGGCAGGGGTGGATTGCGACACCCCTTTCCCGCTTAAAGCAGCTTTTACGACCCGGGCAACGCTCACGGCACCAATGTAACTCAATGGTCAATCTCCCACATGTGCAAAGACAGAAGCACCCGAACGGACACAAAAGCAAAGATGGAACCAAGCATGGAAGAGATACACCCTACAATCCAGCTTTAAAACACAACATTTTATAAGGGAAAGTCGCACATGCGCGATAAGACTTCATGATGATAGGATCGCAGATATGAAAATATATATGATTAAGAATACTCATTTAGAATCAAACAATGCACAATTTCTTTCTTTGAAAAAGGAATAGTAATAATGTTGTAAAAAATATCTAGGGTAATTTCTTTTTAATGCATCATTTATTATTTTATTACATTCATAAATGCAGTCTTTTTTAAAAGTACTGTAGTTTCTGTTTCTTCTGAAGTACCCGACAATAATATTTCTGAATATATTTTTAGTGAGGTTTGAATTCCAATCAATAATATTATTAATTTTGATATTGTATGAATTTCTCTTGTCGTGTATGGTTGTATAAATTCCATACTGTTGGTGTTTTCTTATTGACAAGTCCAGGAAGTCTGTCGATCCATCCTCATTGATCGGGTTTTCAATTAAGTCTAATTCCCTTGGGTAGAATGCAAAATCTATGTCAGGGGTGTTTTCATAACCCCCTAATATCACATCGTCAACATAACGGAAATAAGGTATTTCCGATAATATATGGGTTCCTCTTTCATATTTGGATAGATAAATATCCGCCAATATTGATGAGCATGCCCCACCCATGGGTATGCCTTTGACCTGTTTGTAGTAATGCGTACCGTCATATAGTATGTTTTCATTCAATACCAACTCAATCAAATCCAAATATCTTCTGAGAGTTATATATGGTTTTAAATTATATTCCTCATGTAATTCTTTCAAGATCATTTGTAGGTTTGTTAAATCGATGTTATTAAACAGATCCCGGAAATCGTAGCTTCTGAAGTTCAAATCTTTATGGCAAAATTTCAGTCGGTCTATCAATTCCTGTCCGTTTTTTAACATTATGGAGTTTTGCTTCTTAATATCAGTTATAACATATTGGAGTAATTTCAGTATTTTATATATATATATATATATATATATATATATATATATATATAATATATATATATATATATTATATATATATATAATTTATATATATATATATATATATATATATATAAATATATATATATATATATATATATATATAATATATATATATATATATATATATATATAATATATATATATATATATATATATATATATATATATATATATATATATATATATATATATATATAATTTATATATATATAATTTATATATATAATTTATATATATATATATATATATATATATATATATATATATATATATATATATATATATATATAATATATATATATATATATATATATATAATATATACATATATATATGTATATATATGTATATATGTATATATATATATGTATATATATATAAAAATTGAAGGATTTTAATCGAAAATTATGCATAAACTACTGTATGTACAAAAAAACCCATCTCTAGCATATCTGTTACAAATGAGTAACTATAAGCCAAGTCTAAGGATAAAGATAGAAGGTTACATATCACTACATTGGAAAGGGGGATGAGAAGAATATTAGGATTCAAAAATCACAATTAAAAGTATATAAAAGTAAATAAAAATAAAACTCTGCAAAAATGAGAATAGGCAATAATAATCAGCTCAAGACAAGAGATCAAGAATAGAGAACAATCAATCGAAACCACACAAAAAATGGCGGTCAGTTCGAAATTGCATTCTCATCAGGACAGCCATACAATTCGAATTAAAACCGATAGAATAGCCAGTTTCTGACAATGGCGATAGTATTTAACTATAGACACCATTGGAACTGTCTACTGGCTAGAGGAATTAGAAAAATAAATCAATTGAATTATACAAAGTTGAAAAACAATACCTCCACGAACTGTAATGTGAAATCAAAAGCATAGCAACACGTGTAAGATAAACTAGTGACTGAGCATTTCACCTCACTTCGTCAATGCGAGTGGGCGAGCATTTCACCTCACTTCGTCAATGCGAGTGGGAATGAATACAATTGAACGATACATAATAAGTATGGAGACTTTCGAAAATAGTAAACAGTATAGGACTCAGGACAAGTGGAAAATAGACATTCGAAAATAGTAAACAGTATTAGACTCAGGCCAAGTGGTAAGTGAGGTGATAAGAATGGGTGAATTTTCAAAAATGAGTTAACCAATCAAAGATAAATAATGCATGTGTAAAATTATTACGTGGTATATTTGAAATTATTAATAATATTATTTACAAATACTTCCGGATATAGGTAGTTTTGACAAATGCGTTTAAGTTTATTGATGTGGAGAAAGTGAAACTGAGGATCAGAAAGTCGATGTATTCGAAATAGCTGGTTTAAAATGATGTTTCTAAACAATTGAATAGAATTACAAGATTGATATGATAGCAGCTTTATGATAGTGAAGTTGTAAGAATCTTTTTTATCATATAGATTGGTAATTACATGATTATTGAGGGTATCTAAATTTAGGTCTAAAAAATTAACAGTTTGACTAACGCAAGGCTCATTAGGAATTAATTCTAGGTTAGACGGGTAAAAATCAATATTAATGGGATAGGAATCATCAATGATAATACAAATTAAGTCGTCAACATATCTATATATAATATATGAATTAGAGTTAAAATGACATTCATAATAATAAAGATATAAGTTAACGAGTATACTACTACTACAGCCACCTTGTGGTACACCAGATGTTTGTAAATAAATGTTATCACCTTGGATAATATAATTGTTGTATAACACAAAGTGCAAGAGCATAGGAAAATTTTTGACATTAAAAGCATCATGATTGGAAGATATATAGTCATGATAAAGAGAGATAATAACTTTATGTAAATCTTTAATGACAATATTATTAAATAGGTCTTTAAAATCAAAGGTTTGGAAACCAAGAATTTGTGGTAACTTGCTAAGGTGATTAACTAAATCAAAACTATTGTTCAAAATGAAATATCCTGAATTCCTGAATTTAAGAGATTCATTAATTCGATTTAAACAGTTAAGCAAGTACTTACTAGCTGTAGTGGTAAAGGTATTATGTCCACAAGTGACTGTTCTAAAACTGAGAGGTGATTTATGGAATTTAGGAACCAAAGTAACATAAGGAAATTTAAAAAACTTACAATATTTAATTGTGTATATAATTTTAGCATTTTAGTTTTGATTTGGATAGACTGATTATTAATGGGTTTAAAAATTTGATTATCTTTTAAGTAATTCTGTAACAGAGAAACATAATATTTTTTACAAATGATGGCATAACTATTAGAAGCTTTATCTACATAAGTTATGACAAAATGTTGTTGTAGTTCTTTGATAGCAGATAGGAGTTGTTTATAAGGATACCTAGGCTTCGTTAATTTAGTGTTTATAATAACATTTTTAAGTAGATGTAAGGTCGTATACTTCCATAGATTGAATGCTTCAATAGGAATAGAATGTGAACAAGCAAGTTGATATATGAATTTATCAAAATCAAATGATAGAGACTGAAGAAGTTGTTTAGGGTGATGGCAGAATGGAATGCGAAATTTAGACCCTTTATTCATAATATCCCTAAGTATATCATCCTGAACTATACTGAGATCCCCAGTAATAATGTGACCATGAGTGGAGTTGACAAAAGGGGCAAGATTTTGATTGCTGCATACACATGATGTAAGATCATCGGAGTTTAATGTCCTAGAAACTTCATTGTAATTGTAAATAGTTCTACCAATTGGTAAATTATATTTGAATGATTTTTGTATTTTGATATCATTTACTGGTAACAAGTGCTTATGTTTTGCAAATAAATTATTGAAGTTAAGAGAATTAAGAATAGGGTGTTTAAAAGAGATTACACAGTAAGCTATTTTAGTATGTGGATTTGGTGAATGGA
This sequence comes from Amaurobius ferox, assembly GCA_951213105.1. Lineage (NCBI taxonomy): Eukaryota > Metazoa > Arthropoda > Arachnida > Araneae > Amaurobiidae > Amaurobius > Amaurobius ferox. Next base: position 202,877,899 of record OX578133.1, on the reverse strand, counting down.
GTAGGTGGTAATTTAAGAAATGTGTACGTGAAAGAAGCAAATCAAAAAATAAATGTTTAAAATGCTCATGAGTTAATTTTAATTTTAAAAAATTAGTATAAACAATACTTAATTTGCTTTTTCTGACTTTATATAACCATGTTCTAACAGGTAGAAAATTGAAAGTTTGAGAATAATTATATTGTAATTTCAAAATGTCTGCTTTGTAATCAATAGTTTTACTTAAGTTACTTTTTCCGTTGCCACGCTTATATCGCTTTTTACTAATGTATGTATATATGTATGTATATATATATGTATGTATATGTATATATATATATATATATATATATATATATATATATATATATGTGTATATATATATATGTGTACATATATATATATGTATGTATATATGTATGTATGTATATATGTATGTATGTATGTATGTATGTATGTATATGTATGTATGTATGTATGTATATGTATGTATGTATGTATGTATGCATATATGTATGTATATATGTATATATGTGTATATGTATATATGTGTATATATATATGTATATATGTGTATATATATATGTGTATATATGTGTATATATATATGTGTATATATATATATATATGTATGTATATATATATGTGTATATATATATATATATATGTATGTATATATATGTATATTATATATATATATATATATATGTATATTATATATATATATATACATATATATATGTATATTATATATATATATATATATATATATATATATATATATATCTTTATATTTCACAAAAAAAAAAATCCATTAATATCAAATTAGTGAGATTTTACATTCTACGGCATAAATATAGCTTTAAATCGGTATACAACAATTAAAGTTTATTTAGTCCTTCAGATCTATAATTGTTATATTAGATCCATTTCTGTGACGGATAAAACTGAGTGTAAATGTATATTGTTGGCAACCCACTTAAAACTGTAAGTCACAGACAATTTATCTCATGTGTGTACAAAAAATAATAATATAATTTTACTCTAAATAATTTTGAAATGCAGATTTTGGTGGGAAAATTTTACAATTTGCCATTGTTTTTAACGAATTTTTTTTAAACATCTATTTCGTAGGATTTAGATGCTTAAAAAGATATAGTGGCTAATATGGATGCAGCATAAAATTACGGAGGAGGTAGGGTTCATGAAGGATTTCCACTTCTTGTTCGGGAGAGAGATGTCACTTCCTATTCAAAAATTTATATTTTCATTTCAACATCTGTTTTTCAGACTTTGCTTTAGGTACAGCTTAGATGAAGACTGATATAGATTAAATATTGAATTCCGGAGGGATTGGTAGGGTTCACTAAGGATTTCCTGGTCTGAATATGTAACTTCTGGTTTGTCCAATAATTCATATGACTGCATGAAATAAGTGTGCTAAAAAGTATAGAAATACGTAACAGTTATTTCGAAATTGAAGTGTACTTTCCATTGCATAAAGGCTTTTTCATATTTTTTTAATTTTTTGTATTAAAAATTTCAATTTTGCCAAACTTAGACGTAAAAATAATTGTAAAATATATTACTAATTTGAATGAACGATTACACGTACGTAAGTTGCTGGAAATGTAATTGGCCAGGGAATTTTTAAATGCAAAGTGCAATTAATTTTGATATTTGTTTACCATATTTAAATTAGGAAATATGTTTATTTATTTTCCAATAACATTTAAAATTCTTCAATTTAATAATAAAATATTTAAAATTAAAATAATTTAAAAGAATAAAAGCATTAAAACTTTACCCGTTTTTAAATTTTTAAGAAAATTTACTTGAAACTATCACAACGTAGAACCCCAAGGGTTCCGCAGAACAAACACATCTGGAAAAACGCTGCATTATCCTACGTGTGTCGAAAAAGCAACATTGCTCCCACAAACTGAAAAATGTCAAGCAAATTTCCTTAAAATGTTACAAATTTTGCATTTTAAAATGACAAATATTTTATTATTTCCTCCTTTCAAATAATCTTCAAATTTCGTTACGGATTATTGTACTATATAAGAATTGAATATTATACGGATTCTACACATATATTTTCTACGAAATTAGAATCGTTTCATTCAAATAATAAATTATATGTATGTGTGTCGAACATTTCTTTAACTAATTTCAAACAATCCGTATGCAGTACACAAAGTTTTTAAATACATGTATTTTAATAGTATTATTTGAAAACCACATTAGTCGGATTGTTATTTGATTTATAAATAATCAAACCAGTTTTTGAAACACTACTGTATATTTTGATAAGTTTCCTAACATCTTCCCTAATAATCTGATACAAATAATCTTCTAAACAATCTTCTAGATAATCTGTTACAAATAATAATCTTCTAAGTAATCTGATACAAATGTATCTAACGACATTCTCATACGCAATTTGATATGCAATCAAATTATGAACAATATTCTTTATTAAACAATTCGTCTTTCCCCTCTAATTGCATGTGTAGCGAAAATAAACCAGAACTGGCGATAAAGCGACGTTTGGCGTGTGGCATGAGAGATTACTGCTGAAATTGTTGAATCGGTATACACTCTGGCCTTTCGCCGCCTGGACATGTATATTTTTTTATTCAAACCCCCTGAGCGTAACTTTCAGTTTAACTAACCCGCAAAGAACAAAAGGTTGAGGTTGTCGTCCCGTCGACATATCGCTGAACAACTCAGAATTTGCAATTGGAAAAAACCTTTTTTTCAATCGGAGTGGAGAATTGTTGTTGAGTAGAATTCCTAACTCAGGATCAGTTGCCTGAGCTGAGGCAAAATCTTCAAAATTTAAAATAGAAGATTAAATGTTGTCAATTTCAATACGTGACAGTGCATCTGCTACTATGTTATCAGTACCTCTTGTGTGACAAATGTTTGTCGAGAATTGAGAAATATAGTCCAGATGATGCAGTTGTCGAGGCGAAGTCTGATTTCTGTTAGAAGGCATAGATTAGGGGTTTGGAGTCAGTGTAAATAACAAAATCCCGACCTTCTAGCATGTGTCTAAATCGTTTGACTGATGTGTATATTGCCAATAATTCACGATCATATGTAGACCAATTTTTTTGACTTTTTGAAAGTTTGACTGATAGAAATGAAATAGGTTCCCATTTGTTTCCGTTGAGTTGCATAAGAGATCCTCAGGGTTGCAAAAAAGCCGGCTAAAATTAATAAAAGCCATGCCAGTGGCTTTTATTTATTTTTTTTTTGGCTAAAATTGGCTTTTTTTTGGCCAAAATTGGCTTTTTTTTTTTCAAAAAAAAAAGCTTGAAGGATTTCAATTTTTAAGTTACACATTTTTAAGTGTTATTTAACTAATTTTAAAGGCATTTTATTTTATTGGGTTAGAATTTAATAAATAACTTTATTTCTCAATAATGAAAACATTAATATTGGAATACCTGCTAGTGATTTGTTGGTTGCAAAAAAGCCAGCTAAATTTTAAAAAGGTATACCAACTGCATTACTTGGTTTACATTGGCCTTTAACACATTTTTTTAAAAATGTTATTGCTTTAAATAAAGAAATATTTCATTTTAGGACAATAGTTGCTTAGTGATATATTTTACTAGTTAACTAATTTTAAGGACTTTATTGATATGCAAGAGTCTTATTTTTACTCATAAATATTTAAAATCATGCATAAAGTCATTTAATAAAAAACACTATCATTATTGAAAACAGTATTGGGAATAACATATGCATAAACAACTATTTTTAATAGCATCAAGCTTTTCAAAATTTATTTTAACAAGTTTTAATTTGAGAACCTTTTTTGATTACTCACTCTTTTGTTCTGAACTTAGATGCACCAAAATTTCTTCAAATACTATCTTCTAAATTCCTTTTTCAACATTGAACATTCTATGATTTAATCCCAACCCCAAATCTTTACAGCCAATTAAAACTAAAACAAAACATCACACTGAAATGAAATGAAAAAAGAAGCACTCTTACTTATAAACTGAAGTGAAATAAAGTTAAGAACATGTGTTTAGTTTTGGTTTAAATAAAAGTGATGTAGTGCTTGAGCTAGCTAGCTAGATGGTTAATTATAAGTTTTTTATAAAGAAGGATTTGTCTGTTTAATTAATTATAGTCTTTAAAATGTGTAGTATATGTAATGTAGAGCTATGCATTATGTAACAGAGGCTTTCAAAACACCATCTTGGTGTCTAATTTAATGCATTCCCCTCACTGTATATATATTTTCTCTTTTAGACATATTACCTTCATAGTATTTTTCTAGTGGTCATAAAATCTTGTGTACTTGGTAATATTTAATAGAAGTTTATAAACATTTTAGTAAAAAACATTTAAGAGTGCATCAAAGATAAAGTAATGCAAATTTAATGTGAATTGGCTGTAAAACACCTTTTTTTAAAAGAAAAGCCGGCTTTTTTTAAACGGTTAAAACCAAAAAAAGCTGGCTGGCTTCTTTGGTCTGGCTAAAATCCGGCAACTCTGGAGATCCTCCAACAGCTACATCACTAGCGTCAACCCACACACTTAATTTTGCGCTAGGAATAGGATGACGAAGAAGAGTTGCGGTAGTTAAAGCATTCTTAGCATTTAAAAATGATTTTGCAGCAGAATTAGTCCATTGAAGCAAATCTTGAGCTTTGGTTTGTGTAGTATTTTTAAACTTCTTTTTATTATTGATACCTTCTAAAAATTTGTTTAATGGACCTAGTATGTGAGCAGATTTTGGTACAAAACGTCGATAAAAATTAAATAATCCAAGGAATCATTTTAATTGTGTGATAGTTGTTGGCTTCGGAAATTTTTTTATACAATCTACACTTTCTGTGAGTGGCACAATACCAGATGCTGAAACTTTAAATCCCAAGAACTCAATTGATGAAAGTTCAAACTTACATTTCAATGGCTTTACACTCAGACCGTATTGTTTTAACTGTTCAAATAAAGTTTTCAGGTTTTTATTATGTTCTTCTGGTGATTTCGAAGCTATTAAAATATCATCGACAAAAGTGCATACAAACGGAAGATTAAGTGTCACTTCATGAATAAATCGTTGAAAAGTAGCAGCTGCATTACAGAGCCCAAACTGCATACGAGTGCTTTCAAATAATCCGAAGGGCGTTGTGATTGCAGTTTCTTGCACATCTTCTGGATTGATAAGAATTTGATGATAGGTTTTGATAAGTTCTATGTGTGAATAAATTTTGCTTCCATGAAGGTTTGAAGTGAAATCTAGAATGTTGGGTACTCCATAATTATCCTTTACCGTTTAAGCATTCAGTGCTCGATAGTCACCTACAGGTCTCCATTCAGTACTGTTCTTTTTAGGTACCATATGTAATGGGGATGAATAATTGCTTTGGGAAGGACGCATGTGACCAAGTTCAATCATACTTTGAAATTACTCCTTTGCAATGCACAAACGATCAGGTGCAAGAAGCCATGCTTTAGAAGTTACGGGAGGTCCAATAGTTTCAATGTAGTGAACTACTGAGTGTTTTACTGCTTGATCAGGACGAGGTGATCTGGTTACTTCCGGAAATTCTTTTAAAAGTTTATGATAAATGCTGTCACCTGATACAGTTTTAATTGAATGGATGTCACTTACATTGAATGTACAACGAGAACTTATTTTAGTTTCTGAATCAATCAATTTTTGTTTAGACAGATCAGGTATCAAATTAAAATTGTATAAAAAATCTGCACCTATGATGGGAGTAGAAACATTGCCAACTAACAATGACCATTTAAAAATATGTCTCAGGCCAAAATCTAAGGAAATCATTGAGATGTATACACATGAATAGGTGAAGTGTTAGCTGCAGAAAGAATCATTTGGGAAGTGTTTCTTCTTTGTAATTTTGAAGCTGGAATGATAGATACGTCTGATCCCGTATCGATCAAAAATGTTATGTTAGTGCGTTTGTCACACACAAAAAGATGACGAGAATTCCTAGGCAAAGCGCTAGTCGCCTTTACACCTGCCTCTTCTCATTTTTCTTTTTTTGGTATTTACAGGGAGAAATACATTTTAAAGCTTTATGGCCAAATTTTTTATGATAATAACAATTTTCGTTATTTTTAGTTTCAGATGTGTTTCTTTGTCGTGAAGTCTTGTTTCGGTTGAGACTGGGGCTTCTGCTACGAGAAAGATCATTTATCCTTAAGTGTAATTTTTGTATTTCAGCAAGTAATCTATCTTCAATAGAATTTAAGGATGAAACAGAAGAACAAGCACTCACCTAAATCGGTGTCACTTCAATTACATGATCCGCTATTTCTGCTGCAGCGTTCAATCCCAGAGGTGTAATAGCTGCTAAAATAGTTTGGACTTGAGAGGGTAAATGCTGAAGAAAAAGTTCTAACATTAGTTCATTGGGTACTTTATAGTTTTCAGCGTGGGATTTTATGCTGCATAGTAATTCCGAAGGCTTGCGATCACCAAGATGTTCTCCTATAAGTTTTCTAATTTTTGGGTGGGAGGATTTCCTGCTGCGTTTAATGAGTTCCGTTTTTACATGAAGGTATGGGTCGTCCTTGTTAGGATTCATAATTATGTCTCTAATGATTGTAGAAGCTTCTGGAGGCAAATGTGACAAGACATAATTAAATTTAGTTTTACTTCCAGTCACAGCTTCCGGTGTACCCAATTTGAAAGTGCTTTCACACATTATGAACCACAATGTAAGATAACTGAAATTGTACGGTGAAATTTTAATCGCATTTGAAAACACCATGACAAATTGATTGTTTGAAATGAGAATCCAAAATTAATCGGCTATCTTCAGTCTAAACTTATACATAAGAGAGATTTCACTCGAAGGTACCAAAATTTTGGTAAAGCAAAATTTATCAAACTTCGAAACAAAGTAAGATTCTAAGGTCTATATCAGTGAATTTGATATGAAACATTTTAGAATGAAAAACATTTACACGAACAAACACAGTACCAAGTCACCACTGTAGTGTTTCACATCAGTAATCACACGGGACTGCCAAATCGTCATCTACTTCTTTATTACAAAACACGTTCTAGTTACAACACTTCAACTTATCAGCGACAGCGAAGAACTGATGTTCTTTTTGAGCCAGAACAAGAAAGCGTATCTGATGAGCTGTACGTCACGCTTGGCAGATGGCCAGGAATCGAATACATGTCAAATGCCACAATATAAATGATCATAATTTAATAAGTGCAATTTCACTTACTGTAAGAGTTATTATAAATGTAAAAATACACTCTAAGACAAAAAAAAAAAAAAAAAATCGATGCACCAAGAAAGAATTATCCAAATGAGACAAAATTTGGTACATGTAATATGGATGTACAGAAAAATAAATGATTAGAATTTCAGAACAATTGGATGATTTATTGCACTGAAAGATCTACATAAAGTGAGCATGTCAATATGGTGTTGGTCCATCTCTGGCCTTGATACAAGCTGTTACCTGACATGGCATTGCTGCATAAAGTTGCCGGATGGTGTTCTGAGGCATGTCGTTCCAAATGGCCTCCAATTGACGAGTTAATTCATCTACATTCTGGGATAGTCGCAGGTGACGCCCCATCTCAATTTATAAAATAATTTATTTTATTCAAAATATTATACAGAATTTAAACATATATTTTTACTTTTATTTTGCTTGAGGATATCTGATTAGAACAAGAACTTTTTTTAATAGTATACTGAATGATGCCAGCTATTTTTTTTTTTTAATTATATACTACTAAGGTCTGGTAGAATCATTAAATTGATGATACGTCTCACTATAACACTTTGACATAATTTCAGTACTGATAGAGCATTATTTCATAAATTAAAATAACTGAGATATATCTCGGGATTATGGGATAAACGATTTGGCAGTGATTCAAGGATTATCATTTCTGGCAACATATAGAGTTATTCCTTTTAGAATAAAATATTATGTAATATAAATAGATGTTTCTTTTACATATTTTTCCCTACAATACATACTGTATGTAAGGGGAACATAATGTAGTAGAAAAAAAAACAACCATTGGATATTGATGGATCTATGCATTTTGAGCATCCCTAAATATAAATCAACCACTTTTCAATGATGTATGTGTGTTTTGTCTGTCTGTAAAATCTATAGACACGATATTTCTGGACTAAATTGAGAGAATTGAATTAAACTTCACACAATTATTTTCATTGTAAACCATCAAAAGCCCATTTATTTTCAGAATGATCAATATTTTTACTTATTAATTTATGTACCCTGTTTATTATTTGTGTAATAATTTATACGTAACGGACACTCCCATTACCATAGCAATATAAAAGACTTATGTAGACTGGATATAGTACGTGGGAGTACAGGATCTATGTGTACATTAAATTAAATTGGATTTCAATAATTTTATTTTCAAATATCTGATTTGCAATTGCTTTCTTTCTGTTTAAATTATTTGGTTGCAGTGGTGTTGCCAATAGTATGGTAGAAATAGTGTTAGAGGTGGAACTAATTGCAACAAAAATGATTCTTGTTGTAAATGGTACGTAACAAGCTCCTAATCAACATACTAAAAATATACATCCGTACTGCTGCGCAAAATGAGTTTTCTTGCCGCCATCTTGATAAAACAAGAAAAAATCACAAAAAACTTTAAAAAATCAAATTCATGTGTGGTATCAAATTACAGGAAATTTCATGCTGAAAAAGGATATGATATTGGTTTAAATAAAGAAAAGGAAATAACAAAATGGTGGCCAAAAAACTGAAAGCTTTTGCAGTGTTGAAAAACATATTTTTATTAATCTAAGCGGCTTAAAAATCCTAGGTAGCTTTAACTTCGCTCACAATTTTTTTTAAAATGTGGAATTAAAAAAACTAATTAAAAATTCTATTATTTAAAGTTAAAATTTCACATTAAACAAAATCTAAAATTTGAAAAAGTTATACAATAAAAGGGTTTTTTATAACATAAAATCATATTTATTTCATCAAAATCAAATCTCATCTTCATCTTCATGTAAATCAAAACTGTCTCCTGTGTTTGTACAGTCCTTTCCACAACAGATTTTACAAACTACTGAACATGGAAGTCCATATCGGCGACATGCACATTTCATGGTGTTACATGATTCTTCAACTGTAATTTGGCAGGCACATTTAATCATATTTAAGAGTTTGTCTGGTGCTGGGCTCAAGTCTTTTAATATCGGCTGAAATTATCCATCAACCAACTGCCAACCCCATAGTGTAGGATCAGGGTTTGGCATATTAAGATTTTTCCAAATAAAACACTGCAAATGCACTCAAAGTAGATGGTATTTCGCTGCATTTTGTGTTGGAGGCAAATGAGCTATATCAAATTATTTTTTAGCTGAATCTATTTTCTTAATGTACTGTTCATAACGAAACTCATTTAGGTTGCTTGTGTCGATGTTACCTCCATAAGGGGGCCGCACCTGGCACCATTTTGAAGTTCGTATGAACAACGAAACGCAACAGTATAAACGTAAACAGTGTACAAAAGAACTTTTACTTCTGCTTCTTCAAATCTACGAGTGGCCATGGAGGCAAGTAGAACGGAGTTGCTGACGCAGGAAAACAACGTCACCTGGTGTACCGACATCTCATTCGTCCTGAAGGGAGAAGGATGTTTCGGACATGTAGATGGAAGTGTTAAGCCTATAGAAGAAGATGCAAGTCGTCGCGACTACGATGATTTTTATCGCCGGAAAGACCGAGCATTAGCAATCATCTACCAGAGCTTATCCTCGGAATACAAGGAGTTGATAAACGTCACCGACGAACCTAGTCAAGTATGGAATACCTTGAAAGAACATTTTCAATAGCCTTCCAGAGCCAACCTGGAGAGATTACTAGATGAATTCTTCGACATCTGGCCGGAGCCAGACGAGCCTGTTCACATTTTTTGCTCAAGACTGCGGAAGGCCGTGACGAGGCTTAAAGACGCGAAACACCCCATTGAAGACCTATATGTTGCATTCCAAGCAATACGATATCTTCTGGAAGAATTCCGCGGCATCGTTCAATTAATTTATCGCTGGAATGACTCGGACTTCAAGCTCAGCAAAATACAAGCAGAGCTAGCAGCGGAGGAGAGCCGGCTTCGGCAGCAAGCGAACGACTTTTCCAAAACTGTGAGTTAAAATTCTGCATATCTTACTTCTAAGAAATGTGTAAATAGTGTAAAAGTGTCTAAATTTAAATTTCCAAATGTATCTCATAAAGTGTCTAATGTAAATACTTCTAGTAATATTGTAAATAGTTCTAAAAGTAAAAATAAGTATTTTAAGTGTAACAAACTAGGTCATACTAAATTTAATTGTCCTAGAAATAATGGATCTAGTATTCTGGAATTTCTTGGGTCTCCACAGATTGAGGCTAATACTGTAATCGATCCTAGCGATAGACTCAGCTGGGTAGTAGACACTGCTGCTACGCGACATTTCTGTAATAACATTAAGTTATTTTCAAAATTTAATGAGTGCAAAGGCACTTCAATGTCGCTAGCAGTAGGGGATGTCGAAAGTCCAGTTGAGGCTATCGGGACGGTGGAAATGTATATCCAATTTAAGGATAAGCAAAGTATTATCAAATTGGAAAATGTTATGTATTCTCCTAAACTTAGGAGAAATTTATTAGCTGCACCTGTTCTTGAGGAACCAAATTTTAGTTTTAATGGAGCTAATGGGGTTCTATGGTTTTTTACACCTAAAGGGGAGAAATTCTTTTATGCAAAAAGAAAGGATGGGTTGTATTTTTTAAAACCTAAGTATAGTACCCAGGAACAACATAACTTAGAAATCCGTCAATCTAAAGATAGGGATCGAGATGGAGACAAGAAACACAAAAAGGATAAGAAATCCAAGGATAGGGATCCTAGTGCTTCCAGAAAAACACCTAAAGTAAGAATAGCACCTAATCTTAAAGAAACTAAATTTAAATCTGACAAAACAAAAACTAAGCAGAATAAAAATGTGAATAGTTCAATATCTAAGCCTAGCAGTTCAGCAACTGAACTTAATAGTACAAACTGTCTATGGCATAAACAATATTGCCACATAAACGCTGAATATCTCCTCCAAACCAGCAAAGTTTCTGCTGTAAACGGACTTCCAAAGCTTAAATACAAAAAGTTAAATTGTAAATCGTGTAAATTGGCTAAGTCTAGGAAAGTATCGTATAAACCCACCGGTAGGATAAGGTCCACTAAACCATTGCAATTGTTACACATGGATGTGTGTGGTCCCTTACCCACAGCCTCATATGGTGGGAACAACTATGTCTTAACTATAACAGATGATTATAGTAGAAAAGTTTTTGTTTACCTCATGAAACAGAAGTCAGAAGTATTTTCACATTTTAAAGAGTTTCAGGCCAGAGAAGAAAGGCAGTTAGGTACTAAAATTCTATGTATCCGGACGGATAATGGAATGGAATTCTGCCATGATAAGTTCAAAAATTACATGAAGGATATCGGTATTGAGGCTGAGAGGATTAACACATATACCCCACAGCAAAATGGAGTATCAGAGCGATTTAATTTAACCGCATTTGACTGTGTTAGAGCCATGTTGAACGATAGCAAATTGCATGACAGATTCTGGACGGAAGCAATATTGTGTTTTGCATACACTAAAAATCGAATATGTCACAAATTTAAGACAAAAACTCCACATGAACTCTACAGTGGTAGAAAACCTTCAGTCAAACATCTTAGAACCTTTGGTTGTAGAGCATATGTAGGCAAACCCAGTCAGCTCAGAAAAAAGTTAGACATGAAAGCTACAGAAGGGGTGATGGTAGGCTATGCTACTAAAACTAAAGGCTATAGGATATTTTTGTCAGGAGAGAAACGAACAATTGAGACCTGCAATGTGAGGTTTGATGAGGGTGATGTAGTGGAAGGCATCCTGGACCCAATTTGTCCCAGAAATATCTCCTTAGGGATATCAAGAGATAACCTTTCAGAATACTCCGACGGGGAATATCCGAGAGAGCAGTCTGATGGGGGGGCAGGAGAGAGTGAAGACACTGGTGACGATCCGTCTGAATCCAGTGAGGAAACGGACTCTCCTGCTGACTCCAGTATGACTCTTTGCTCGGATATTGCTTGGCAGCAAAAGACGGTTCCAAGACCCGATGGGAGTAGAACTGATGTGTATTATTACGCTCAAGGAGATAATAAAAGGCTGAGGTCGCCCAATGATGTTAAGAAATATTGTGATAAAAGAAATATACAATTTGATCAGCAACTGTTTAATTTTCGGGAAAATAAAGGTCTTAAAAGGGTCAAAGGCAGACCAGAAGCAAGCAATATTGAAATAAATATACCAAAAGGGTACAACGCTGCTATTAGATCCTCCCAGTCCGAAAAATGGTGTAAAGCTATGGATGAAGAAATGGCCATAATGCAAGAGAGGGGTGTCTGGGAACTAGTTCCTGCATCCACCTCACAAAAGCATATAGGTAGTAGATGGGTCTACACTATTAAGAAAGACGAGAATGGGAAAATCAAGAGGTTTAAAGCTCGTTTGGTAGCCCAGGGGTATGGTCAGCAAAAGGGAGAATCATACGATGAAGTTTTTAGCCCTGTTGTTAACTTCAACTTAATTAGAGCATTCTTCTCAATTTTCGTATGCATGCTTGGCTGGATGCATTTCCAGTTAGATATCAAATCTGCCTATCTCTATGCTAAATTGAGTCAAAAAGTATATATGAAACAGCCTCAAGGTTATGTCAATCAGGAACAGCCTGATTATGTTTGTTTGTTGAAGAAGGCCATTTATGATCTTCATCAAAGAGGAAGAGAATGGTTTAATGAACTTGACACCAAATTAAATGAATTAAATTTTTTAAAACTTCAATGGTGTAATTGTGCCTATATTTACAATAGCAAAGTTCTTATGCTAGTTTATGTGGATGACATAATTCTCTTCTCAAAGTATCAAAGGGACATAGACCACATTGTTTCATTACTTAGCATAGAATTTGATATCAAGGTATTAGGAAAAATTAGAAAACTTTTAGGCGTGGAATTTAAAGAGTGTGACAATAAATTTTTTATACATCAAAGTCAGTATATAGATAAAGTATGTCAAATGTTTCAACAGTATAAATATCCAGTTACTTCACTTCCCATTTCTAAAGGGAATATTCTAAGTAAAATAGATTGTCCAAAGACAAGTGAAGAAATAAAGCAAATGCAAAGTTTTCCTTACAGGAGCTTAATTGGGTGTTTGGCTTTTATATCTAGTAGGACTAGACCTGATATTTGTTACGCCATCAATATATTATCTCAATTTCAAGAAAACCCCCCATTGGGATGCATTGTTAAGACTTTTAGGATATGTTGAAAAGACTAAAAACTATATGTTGAATTTATCTAACATTCAGGAGTTAAAATTGAATTGTTATTCAGATTCTGACTTTGCTGCAAATCGAGATGACCGTGTTTCACTTGGAGGCATGATACTCTTTATTGATAATGTACCTATTTCTTGGCGTACCTTTAAACATAAGTGTGTCAGCTTGTCAACCATGGAAGCTGAGTATGTATCACTAACAGAAGCCGCTAAGGAAATGGTATGGGTACAAAACATAATTGAAGAATGTCATTTACTTGGGTTAAATTTTAATAAAAGTAACAGTGTTATTTTTAGCGACAACCAAGCAGCCATTAATTTTTCTAACTCTCCAATTGAAAACAATAGAACTAAGCATATTGATGTTAGATATCATTTCCTAAGAAATTTAATAGTCAATGAATCTTTTAATGTTAAATTTGTAAATAGTAAAGATAACTTAGCAGATCACTTTACTAAACCAATGACTAAGGAAATAATACTTAAATTTTGTAATAAATTTTTTTTTAAAAACTAAATCAAACTTTTTGAGATTAAATGTTTAGTCTAAAGAAAATTTTAAATACTAAATTGAATTTACAACTTGGGAATTTTTAAAGATGTCATATATATACATTATTGTTTATCTTAAACCTCATTGATATAAGATAGTATATCTTGAGTATAAATTTTTGTGATATTGAATCTTTTTCACTTTACACCTTTGTATATACATCCATTTTCCATGACCCGCATGATGCTAAATAATAGCTTATGTGTATAAAATTTTGTATTTTTCAACTTGGTAAAAAGCATGTGTTGAAAGTTTTGATAAAGGACTTTTATTATCTAATTACTTCAATCATGTATTTTTAAATATTTAGTATATCAATGCAGTCTAATAGTATTAATTATGTATACTTATATTGTGCTAATAGACTAAATTTTTTAAGCTTTTTGAATTATAGTGTTTATACTCAAATTTAAAGTAAACTTAAATTCTATGCTTATACAAAATCTTAATCTTTTAAAGTTGACTTGTTTAATATGATAATGTGCTTATACTTAAATTTTGGATACTTATAATTAAATTTAAACTAAAATTTAAATTTTTGAATGCTGATACTTAAGCATTGAAGTTGTGTTGTATATAAATTTCTACTTGATGTGAAATATTGTTGTTACAATATTGTCGACAATACTTAACTATTTTTCAGATGCTATAAGTACTTATGCATTTTATTTTAAATTTAATAATGATATAATACTTTAAATTTTTCCTTCATTATATGTTTGATAGGATACTGGGGGCCTTGGTGTTTATTGATATACCTTGGTTTCTCAGAGTAAGTTTTCTTTTGCATATGCATTGAGATTTAAGGATTTGCATGAGGGGGCCGATTGTTGGAAATAATCAATACATCGCGATTCACGTTCCCGTGAACGGGCGTTTATGCAAATTTAATATGAACGACTCTTCCCGTTCACCGTGACGTTTTTCAACATGAGGTTTCATGCAAATCAGTTCTCAATGCGTACGCATCTGATTTGCATATCCGGGGGCGTTTCCGGAGCTATCCATTCTCGGATATATAGGGCAGAGGTTTCTTGAAGCAATCAGACATTAGAGACGATCGAGTTCAGACGATCGAGTTAAGACGATCGAGACGCAGTCCGACGAGACAGACTTGAGATGATGGTCTGATGCAGGCAGACAGAAATGTTTTTGACAGAAGCACTGCGGAATATCGTTTGACGACGGTTAATAGTCGAAATGGATGCAGATGTGGTCAGTTTGGACCAGCATGTATTGAACGTTAAATTTACTTACAAATGTTCGGAAGCCGCTTTAAATATTTTTCTGATGTTCTATCCTTTGGTTTCCCTTTGCCAAGTGTGATACCTTTGATGGTGGCTGAAATACACGCAAGTGATAGAGGTAGTATAGTAACTAACTACCAATGCTTCAAGGAATCTCTGTCTAGTCATTTACAACTGCAAACCTTTTTGTACATAGTATATTTTGATGTTTTACGGCATGGAAAATTACCAGGTACGTGTAATATGCCGAGTTGTGTTTTTCACCAAATAAAGTGAACGAAGTTTTTCTTTAAAACTGGACTTGTGTACTTTCATGACCCAGCCAACACTTATTGACTCTGACAGTGCGTGCTTTGCTATCTTCAAATTTTTTTAATTTTCCAATATCAGTCAAAAAGAAGGTCGGAGGCACCAAGCGACTTAGGTCGGAAGGAGCCACACCTTCTCCAAGAGATCTGGTCAACAAGAAAAGATCAAGGACCGACATCCAACCTGGATCATATGCAGAGGCGGACTGGCCCACCGGGAAATTTCCCAGTGCGCCCTCCCTCCCAGATCGCAATCCTTTGCCCCCCCCCCCCCTCCTCTTATTTTCTTTGGGAAAATACATGTACGCAACATTCTAAAATTATGTAGAAGTGAATTCAAAATAAGTTCTAGAGATGCCCCAAATTATATTTCAATCGATGATGACTGTAATTTCGATAAGGATATTTAAAGGGACGCAAATTTCACAACACTGTTTCTAATGGTAACAGAATATCATGCTTGTTTGTTCACCTCGTTGCTCTCTCTCTGTTTCAAAAATTTATCACTAAATGGTGAGCATCGGGCTGGAATCGCGAATACGCCAAATTATTCAACCGCTTGGACCTGACGTCACACGCAGTCTCGCACTGACATCGGCCAAGCTGCGCGCGTCCTCTAGCCTAACAGATCAATCCTGTTGGAAAATTTAAAATTTGAAGAAGCAAGATGAACAGCAAAGTACGCACTGGCATAGAGTCAATAAGTGTTGGCTGGGTCATAAAAGTATGCAGATCCAGTTTCAAAGAAAAACATCGTTCACTTTATTTCGTGAGAAACATAACTAAGCAAGTTACACATTCCAGGTTTCCATGCCACAAAACATCAAAAAAATACAATGTACAAAAAGTTTGCAGTTGTAAATAACTAGACAGAAATTCCTTGAAGCATGGGTAGTAAGTAACTATACTACCTCTATCACTTGCGTGTATTTGCAGCCACCATTGAAGGTATCACACTTGACAAAGGAAAACCAAAGGATAAGACATCAGAAGAATATTTAACGTAATTTCCAGACACATGTAAGTAAATTTAATGTTCAATACATACTGGTCTAAACTGACCATCTCTGCGTCCGTCTCGACTAAAAACCGTCGTCAAACGATATCCCGCAGTGCTTCTGTCTAAAGCATTTCTGTCTGCCTGTATCAGACCAACAGTGTCTATGTCTTACAAAGCCTTCTCCGCTCCGTTCTGGATCAGACTGAGTGGGAAATCTCTCTGATGATGTTTGCTTCAAGAAATCTCTGCCTTATATATCCGAGAAAGGACTGTTCTGGAAATGCCCCCGGATATGCAAATCAGATGCGTACGCATTGAGAACTGATTTGCATGAAACCTCATGTTGAAAAACGTCACGGTTCACGCCGGTGAACGGGAAGAGTTGTTCATATTAAATTTGCATAAACACCCGTTCACGGAAACGTGAATCGCGATGTATTGATTTTTTCCAACAATCGGCCCCCTCATGCAAATCCTTAAGTCTCAATGCATATGCAAAAGGAAACTTACTCTGAGAAACCAAGGTATATCAATAAACACCAAGGCCCCCAGTATTCTATTAAACATATAATGAAGGAATAAATCTAAAGTATTATATCATTACTAAATTTAAAATAAAAAATGCATAAGTACTTATAGCATCTGAAAAACAGTTAAGTATTGTCGACAATATTGTAACAACAACATTTCACATCAAGTAGAAATTTATATACAACACAACTTCAATGCTTTAGTATTAGCATTCAAAAATTAAAATTTTAGTTTAAGTTTAATTATAAGTATCCAAAATTTAAGTATAAGCATATTATCATATTTAACAAGTCAACTTTAAAAGATTAAGATTTTGTATAAGCATAGAATTTAAGTTTACTTTAAATTTGAGTATAAACACTATAATTCAAAAAGCTTAAAAAAAATTTAGTCTATTAATACAATACAAGTATACATAATTAATACTATTAGACTGCATTGATATACCAAATATTTAAAAATACATGATTGAAGTAATTAGATAATAAAAGTCCTTTATCAAAACTTTCAACACATACTTTTTACCAAGATGAAAACTACAAAATTTTATACACATAAGCTACTATTTAGCATTATGCGGGTAATGGAAAATGGATGTATATACAAAGGTGTAAAGTGAAAAGATTCAATATCACAAAAATTTATACTCAAGATATACTATCTTATATCAATGAGGTTTAAGATAAACAATAATGTATATATATGACATCTTTAAAAATTCCCAAGTTGTAAATTCAATTTAGTATTTAAAATTTTCTTTAGACTAAACATTTAATCTCAAAAAGTTTGATTTAGTTTTTAAAAAAAATTTTATTACAAAATTTAAGTATTATTTCCTAGTCATTGGTTTAGTAAAGTGATCTGCAAAGTTATCTTTACTATTTACAAATTTAACATTAAATGATTCATTGACTATTAAATTTCTTAGGAAATGATATCTAACATCAATATGCTTAATTCTATTGTTTTCAATTGGAGAGTTAGAAAAATTAATGGCTGCTTGGTTGTCGCTAAAAATAACACTGTTACTTTTATTAAAGTTTAACCCAAGTAAATGACACTCTTCAATTATGTTTTGTACCCATACCATTTCCTTAGCGGCTTCAGTTCGTGATACGTATTCAGCTTCCATAGTTGATAAGCTGACACACTTATGTTTAAAGGTACGCCAAGAAATAGGTACATTGTCAATAAAGAGTATCATGCCTCCAAGTGAAACACGGTCAACTCTGTTTGCAGCAAAGTCAGAATCTGAGTAACACTTTAATTTTAATTCCTGAATATTAGATAGATTCAACATATAATTTTTAGTCTTTTCAACATATCCTAAAAGTCTTAACAATGCATCCCAATGCTTAATTCCAGGGTTTTCTTGAAATTGAGATAATATATTGATGGCGTAACAAATATCAGGTCTAGTTCTACTAGATATAAAAGCCAAACACCCAATTAAGCTCCTGTAAGGAAAACTTTGCATTTGCTTTATTTCTTCACTTGTCTTTGGACAATCTATTTTACTTAGAATATTCCCTTTAGAAATGGGAAGTGAAGTAACTGGATATTTATACTGTTGAAACATTTGACATACTTTATCTATATACTGACTTTGATGTATAAAAAATTTATTGTCACACTCTTTAAATTCCACGCCTAAAAGTTTTCTAATTTTTCCTAATACCTTGATATCAAATTCTATGCTAAGTAATGAAACAATGTGGTCTATGTCCCTTTGATACTTTGAGAAGAGAATTATGTCATCCACATAAACTAGCATAAGAACTTTGCTATTGTAAATATAGGCACAATTACACCATTGAAGTTTTAAAAAATTTAATTCATTTAATTTGGTGTCAAGTTCATTAAACCATTCTCTTCCTCTTTGATGAAGATCATAAATGGCCTTCTTCAACAAACAAACATAATCAGGCTGTTCCTGATTGACATAACCTTGAGGCTGTTTCATATATACTTTTTGACTCAATTTAGCATAGAGATAGGCAGATTTGATATCTAACTGGAAATGCATCCAGCCAAGCATGCATACGAAAATTGAGAAGAATGCTCTAATTAAGTTGAAGTTAACAACAGGGCTAAAAACTTCATCGTATGATTCTCCTTTTTTTTCTTTTGTATCAAATCTCTTGATTTTCCCATTCACGTCTTTCTTAATAGTGTAGACCCATCTATTGCCTATATGCTTTTGTGAGGTGGATGCAGGAACTAGTTCCCAGACACCCCTCTCTTGCATTATGGCCATTTCTTCATCCATAGCTTTACACCATTTTTCGGACTGGGAGGATTTAATAGCAGCATTGTACCCTTTTGGTATATTTATTTCAATATTGCTTGCTTCTGGTCTGCCTTTGACCCTTTTAAGACCTTTATTTTCCCGAAAATTAAACAGTTGCTGATCAAATTGTATATTTCTTTTATCACAATATTTCTTAACATCATTGGGCGACCTCAGCCTTTTATTATCTCCTTGAGCGTAATAATACACATCAGTTCTACTCCCATCGGGTCTTGGAACCGTCTTTCGCTGCCAAGCAATATCCGAGCAAGGAGTCATACTGGAGTCAGCAGGAGAGTCCGTTTCCTCACTGGATTCAGACGGATCGTCACCAGTGTCTTCACTCTCTCCTGCCCCCCCATCAGACTGCCCTCTCAGATATTCCCCGTCGGAGTATTCTGAAAGGTTATCTCTTGATATCCCTAAGGAGATATTTCTGGGATAAATTGGGTCCAGGATGCCTTCCACTACCTCACCCTCATCAAACCTCACATTGCAGGTCTCAATTGTTCGTTTTTCTCCTGACAAAAATATCCTATAGCCTTTAGTTTTAGTAGCATAGCCTACCATCACCCCTTCTGTAGCTTTCATGTCTAACTTCTTTCTGAGCTGACTGGGTTTGCCTACATATACTCTACAACCAAAGGTTCTAAGATGGCTTACTGAAGGTTTTCTACCACTGTAGAGTTCATGTAGAGTTTTAGTCTTAAATTTGTGACATATTCGATTTTTAGTGTATGTAAAACACAATATTGCTTCCGCCCAGAATCTGTCATGCATTTTGCTCTCGTTCAACATGGCTCTAACACAGTCAAATGCGGTTAAATTAAATCGCTCCAATACTCCATTTTGCTGTGGGGTATATGTTGTTGTTGTTGTTGAGACCCAGACCGTCCGACCTACCAGAAAGGTATAAGGTAACTGTTTGGACGGCCGGGAAGTGCCACCCAATTTAGACCGGAACCCAGTGGGGGAGGCATCCACAGGGACCGTACCCTCCTTCCCCTACCACCAACCTCTCGGAAGGACTTACGGACCCACATGTTTAACGTGATCATACTCCGCGTGAACACAGCGGCAGTTTTGGCAGCGGCTGGAATCGAACTCGGGCCTACCGAGTGCAACTCCAGCACGCTAACCAATGGGCTACCGCGTCCCGTGGGGTATATGTGTTAGTCCTTTCAGCCTTAATACCGATATCCCTCAGGAAATTTTTGAACTTATCATGGCAGAATTCGATTCCATTATCCGTCCGGATACATAGAATTTTAGTGCCAAATTGCCTTTCCTCTCTGGCCTGAAACTCTTTAAAATATGAAAACACTTCTGACTTCTGTTTCATAAGGTAAACAAAAACTTTTCTACTATAATCATCTGTTATAGTTAAGATATACTTATTTCCACCGTATGAGGCTGTAGGTAAAGGACCACCCACATCCATGTGTAACAATTGCAATGGTTTAGTGGACCTTATCCTACCGGTGCGTTTATACCATACTCTCCTAGACTTAGCCAATTTACAAGATTTACAATTTAACTTTTTGTATTTAAGCCTAGGAAGTCCGTTTACAGCAGAAACTTTGCTGGTTTGGAGGAGATATTCAGCGTTTATGTGGCAATATCTTTTGTGCCAAAGACAGTTTGTACTGTTAAGTTCAGTTACTGAACTGCTAGGTTTAGATATTAAACTATCCACATTTTTATTCTGCTTAGTTTTTGTTTTGTCAGATTTAAATTTAGTTTCTTTAAAATTAGGTGCTATTTTTACTTTATCTATTTTTCTGGAAGCACTAGGATCCCTATCCTTAGATTTCTTATCCTTCTTGCGTTACTTGTCTCCATCTCGATCCCTATCTTTAGATTGACGGTTTTCTATGTTATGTTGTTCCTGGGTACTATACTTAGGTTTTAAGAAATACAACCAATCCTTTCTTTTTGCATAAAAGAATTTCTCCCCTTTGGGTGTAAAAAACCATAGCACCCCATTAGCTCCTTGAAAACTAAAATTTTGTTCCTCAAGAACAGATGCAGCTAATAAATTTCTCCTAAGTTTAGGAAAATACATACCATTTTCCAATTTGATAATACTTTGTTTATCCTTAAATTGGACATACATCTCCACCGTCCCGATAGCCTCAACTGGACTTTCGACATCCCCTACTGCTAGCGACATTGAAGTGCCTTTGCACTCATTAAATTTGGAAAATAACTTAATGTTATTACAGAAATGTCGCGTAGCAGCAGTGTCTACTACCCAGCTGAGTCTATCGTTAGGATCGATTACAGTATTAGCTTCAATATGTGGAGATCCAAGAAATTCCACAATACTAGATCCATTATTTTTAGGGAAATTAGCTTTAGTATGACCTAGTTTGTTACATTTAAAACACTTAATTTTACTTTTAGAAATATTTACATTATGACTAGAAGTATTTACATTAGACACATTTTGAGATACATTTTGAGATTTAAATTTAGACACTTTTACTCTATTTATACATTTCTTAGAAGTAAGATATGCAGAATTTAGACTCACAGTTTTAGAGAAGTCACTTGCTTGTTGACGAAGCCGGCTCTTCTCAGCTGATAGCTCTGCTTGCATTTTGCTGAGCTTGAAGTCCGAGTCACTCCATCGATAAATTAATTGAACGATGCCCCGGTATTCTTCCGGAAGGTATCTTATAGCTTGGAATGAAACATATAGGTCCTCAATGGGGTGATTCGCTCCTTTAAGCCTCGTCATGCTCCGGCCGGATGTCGAAGAACTCGTCTAGTAGGCGCACGAGATTAGCTAGGGAAGGCGCTTGAAAATGTTCTTTTAAAGTATTCCATACTTGACTAGGTTGGTCAGTGACGTTTATCAACTCTTTGTATTCCGAGGATAAGCTTTGGTAGATGATAGCAAGCGCTCGGTCTTTCCGTCGATAAAAATCATCGTAGTCTCGGCGACTTGCGTCTTCTTCTATAGGCTTAACAGATCCGTCTACGTGTCCGAAACATCCTTCTCCCTTGAGGACGAATGAGATGTCGGTGCACCAGGTGACGTAGTTGTCTCACGTCAGCAACTCCGTTCTACTTGCCTCCATGGCCACTCGTAGATTTGAAGAAGCAGAAGTAAAAGTCTTTTGTACACTGTTTACGTTTCATTTTTGTTATTCACACGTACTTCAAAATGGTGCCAGGCACGGCCCCCATCTGAACACTGGAATTCTTTAAAATACTTGCACTTATGATTCTATTGGGCGTTAAACTGGCCCGTAACCGTTTCTTGTTGGAAAATTTAAAATTTGAAGAAGCAAGATGAACAGCAAAGTACGCACTGGCATAGAGTCAATAAGTGTTGGCTGGGTCATAAAAGTATGCAGATCCAGTTTCAAAGAAAAACATCGTTCACTTTATTTCGTGAGAAACATAACTAGGCAAGTTACACATTCCAGGTTTCCATGCCCAAAACATCAAAAAAATACTATGTACAAAAAGTTTGCAGTTGTAAATAACCAGACAGAAATTCCTTGAAGCATGGGTAGTAAGTAACTATACTACCTCTATCACTTGCGTGTATTTGCAGCCACCATTGAAGGTATCACACTTGACAAAGGAAAACCAAAGGATAAGACATCAGAAGAATATTTAACGTAATTTCCAGACACATGTAAGTAAATTTAATGTTCAATACATACTGGTCTAAACTGACCATCTCTGCGTCCGTCTCGACTAAAAACCGTCGTCAAACGATATCCCGCAGTGCTTCTGTCTAAAGCATTTCTGTCTGCCTGTATCAGACCATCAGTGTCTATGTCTTACAAAGCCTTCTCCGCTCCGTTCTGGATCAGACTGAGTGGAAAATCTCTCTGATGATGTTTGCTTCAAGAAATCTCTGCCTTATATATCCGAGAAAGGACTGTTCCGGAAACGCCCCCGGATATGCAAATCAGATGCGCACGCATTGAGAACTGATTTGCATGAAACCTCATGTTGAAAAACGTCACGGTTCACGCCAGTGAACGGGAAGAGTCGTTCATATTAAATTTGCATAAACACCCGTTCACAGGAACGTGAATCGCGATGTATTGATTTTTTCCAACAAATCCATCGAGGACTTCTCGCACGCATCTGACTTGTTTTTCTTGAGCGCAGCGATCGAGCTTGGCTGCTCTCTATTTGTTATTCTAAATTTTCTGTCCACCTAAACACCACCAACGAATGGGTGAAGTGACTTTTCAGTTTTAAATTTCCGAAAAAAATCCGAATAATGAACTTTAAAAAAAAGTGGAGCCCAGCGAAGAAAAGAAAAAAGAACAGCGGAATTATTAGCATGCGCTGATGATCCGAAACAAAGAAGAATATTTTTCGGAATCAATTTCCGTACCAGAGATAGCAATACTGCCGATTGGCCCGATACAGACAGCAATAGTGAAGATTAATTGGATGACATTGGGGTAAGTATATTTAATGAAAAAATGTATAATTTGTCTAAAAAGTCTAAAAATGTCTAAAATAAATGTGATTTTTTTTACAGCCTTCACCATCTTCAATTGGACAGGAAGGAAGTGAAGGAACGTATACGCGAGCCGCCATCATTCCTGAAGATTCCCTGCTTATCAGCTTCGACGAGCACAATTCACGGACATCACGTACTATAATTTCATCAGAAAGTGACGTTTCTCCCAGCACCTCGACTACAAAAGGTAATGTTTGTTTTCAAAGACTCTCAAACAGTGCACCTGTCAATGAAAGATTGTCACTTATGAACAACATTAGCCAACCTAGCAGTAAAGCCGTGCTACATTTACTGTTTGATGAAAAGAGAGTGTATGAAAGAAAGCTTTCAGAAAACAAGTATGTGAATCGTCTTTGGATTTCTGTTAAAGTGGAGGATCGAAAAGTAATTGCAATTTATTGCAATGTCTGTTTGGCTTTTTCTGATATTGACTTAACGTTTACGAAAGGTTTTACAAGGTTTTCCCACATATATCAATCAAATGAAGAGCATGAATGCAGCAAATCTCACAATAATGCTGTTACAGCATATCTAAGCTGTGAACGTAAGGAATATATTGGATCCCTAATTAATAAAGAAATGGATGATCTTCGAAGGCGCCAAGTACTCGAATCTCTCGAGGTACTAAAATTAATTGTTGAAGTGATAAAATTCATTGGCAAGCAAGGACTTTCTTACAGAGCACACCGCAACGAAACACTCTGCACTTTAAAAGACAGGAGTTCCGAACATGGGAACTTCTTAAAACTGATCCTACTGTTGGCACAATTTGACGTTCCCTTGAGCAATCATCTTGTTAAAGCAATAAAAGCTAGCGAAGAAAGACATGAAAAGCTGCGTCGAAAGGGTAAACCGTCCAGTTGCGAAGAGGAAGTCTTGTGACGATGTTGTCAAAGAGCACTGTTAACAAGATTACAGCCGGAATTCTGTTCATCATGGAAAGTACTATCGTCAATGAGATTGGTAGTCGCAAATACAGTGTGCAGATGGATGGAAGTTAAGATGTGTCTGTAGCCGACCAGAAGACCATAATTTTGCGCTATGTATTAGATGAAGATATGAAGGAACAACTATTTGCGGTTAAAAGAAGTTCGGACACATCTGGTTCGGCTTTATACCAGTTATTAAAAGAAGCACTGGAGATGTACGGGTTAAAAATGGAAAATATCATAGAGACGAATCATTTGGCAGAACTTCAAATCTGCGTGGTGAATCCAGAGGTGTTCAAAAATTCATCAAAGAAGATTCTCCAAACTCTGTATACATTTGGCGTTACGCACATGTGCTAAACCTGTGTGCAACAGATGTCGTCCAAAATATTCTTCCCATCAAGAATTTCATTGGCCTTTTACAATCTACCGCTGTTTTCATTTCGGATTCCAGCAAACGTATGACTATTTGGACTGAAGTAGCAAGAGAAAAAGGAATTGGTCCACCTAAGCTGAAGAGACTGCAAAAGATAGGAGATACCCGTTGGTGGTCGAAGCAAGCGGCTTTAGAGAAAATTTTAGGAGATTTTAACAATCCTAAGGTGGAGAATTTTTACGTTCTCCTTCAAGTTTTCTTTAACATCAGGGAATCGAAAAAATTCTATGCCAAAGCTACATTTGAGGTAGATGCTCTTTTACAGAAATGGTGCCAGTTTGAAACAGTTTTAATAGCTTTCCTACTTCTTAATATTTACACTGTTTTGAGACAAGCATCAGAATACTTGCAGACTCAAGGAATTGATTATCTATCGGCTTGGCACATGGTTGAATCTGAGAAGGAGATACTTAAGAGTTCCGATTTTGAAACAATGTATAAAAAAGTGTCTCGTTTTGTGAAGGAAATGAACGACTACCTTTTGAAAAATGATGTGGATGAGATAGAAATGGAGACGGAGTTACGTCAAAGAAGAAATTACAGTCTGGAGAATTAGCTAAGGATTCTAGACCAATAGATCCTGTTACCCGCTTCAGAAGTGAGGTCTTCCGTACGGCTATTGACCAAATCAAAACGAGTATTGATGAAAGGTTTTCCACCAACAAAGAACTTATAAAAGACACGGCATGCCTGGATCCACGACGTTTTAAAGATCTTGAGCTAACTGGCATTCCTGAAAACTGTCTTAATAAGATTGCCCAACTGACTGGTCTTAAAGCTACCCAACTAAGATCCGAGTTGTCAACTTTCGTCCGAGATTTTGGGTTTCTTTCAAGAACACTGAAGGAAGAATTCCAACAGTCTGATCTTGAAAAACACGTTGAAGATCCTAGTAAGTTTTACGATTCTGATTCGGATAACAAATCTCAATTTTTTGATAAGATTGATGAGGACATTCATTCAGAGTTGGATGCGAATTCTGTTCGCACAAGACCCGCAAACTCCGTTTAGTCCTTGCAAAGGATCATGCTTGAAATGCTTGAAACTGCTTGAAATGCTTGAAACTGCTTGAAATGCTGCTATAAAATCCTGTATAGGTATTCATTGAACGCCTCGGCATACACCAATCTATTTCAAGCTTACGAATACTTGTTAACGTTATCGTTCACACAAGTATTGTGTGAAAGAGCCTTTAGCAAACTGAAGATTGTCAAGACGCGATTGAGATCAACTTTGACGGATGAAAGATTGGAGCCTTTAATGTTAATGTGCTGTGAAAAAGATATCTTGAATTCAGTTCGTTTTGAAGATATTGTTGAATATCTGTGTAGAGATTAATCGATTTATACTAAAATGCTTCCATTCCATAAATTGTTCTATGAATAATGAAACCAGTTGTTTTAAGAATATCAGAAATCTTCATTTTTCACTTTAGACATAAAATGAAAAAAATAATTTTTCCCGGTAAATATTTTCGGGTCGGTAAATTTTTTCCATATTGAATTTCAAATCCTAGTCCTCTCACGGTCTCTACTATCTAGGGCTAGGCTTTCAGTGCTTGGTGCTTGCGCCTCCTTGGCAGATTTCCCGGTAGGAATTTTTGTTCCAGTTCGCTCCTGCAGTCAGGCAGTCCAGGTTATTAAGATGGCAATCGTCAAGGATTCCTTCCCTTCAAGTAAGCTGATCAAGGATGATGTTGACATCATCCAGGTGGAGATTCTCAATAAAATGAGATCCCCACTGGTGAGCAACTTCCGAAGATTCATGGCTCTGGCCTACACACTGGAGCCTTGGTTCTTCAGTGCAATGATGCAAATACTGTGAAATGGGTTAAGAAAACCTTCCACAATAACAGGCACGTTCTGGGTGAGGTACTTAAAGTCTTGAGTGCCAATGATCTTCCCAAACCCGTCAAGGTGGCCTTTAAGACCAGAGATGTATATACTAAGGAGCCAAGCGTTTTGCTGAAGCAGCTGAACCGTTTCAACCCGGAGTTGAAGTCTGAGGAGTGGCGTGTTCTGCAAAATTTTGTGGAACCCCTCTCCATACAACGATGATCCTAAGACCTATGCCGGCGGTAGCTTCAGCTACTGGTAGGGTCTCCCTTGCCGGACAGGTCGAAGGTGAAGTTCCTGACCAAGTGAGGCATCCGGGTCCTCCAGGTTGAGGGTTGGAAGTGAGGCACCTAGCCCCACTCTGTAAAATCCTCAGGGATCCATTTTTTTTGTGGATATGGGTGTTGCAATCCCGATGTTCCCGAGCGAACTTTTTCTTCTAGCTGCAGATTGCATCAATGCTGAGCCCCTAGTAAACATCACTTCTGCTCTACGGGCCTTAGTACCACCCTTCTTCCTTTGCCATAAGGTATACCATTTTGGGCTCGGGAACGGGACCATATGGTTGTGTTGCGAAAAGGGCAAAGCGGCGTGCTTCTGTAGTATTGCTTTTAAGAAACGTTTGTAGTAAACGGTTCCAGAGGCTGAGTCTTTTGGTTGGATGGTCGGGAGCGTTTCATATCGAGAAATCCCCCATGGATCTTTACTGATCCTTAGGCCCTGTGCACCTAGTTCACGCTATGGCCCACTCCTCATCATCTAGCTTTGCGAATGACTCCGGCGATTACACTTTCCACATTAGAAAAGTGTGGGGAGACGGAGCCTAGCGGGGGGGCTCCGGTCGAACTGGAAGTAATCCGTGGTTTTTTCTCATTTAGTGGTTACAGCATAGAGAAATCAGATGTTCCATTCCCTGGTTCTTCGTGCTGCCGCAATGAAAGTGTTGAAGGACTGGGCACACCCTCGGGTGAATCCCAGTCAGCCATTGAGACAACCCCTTTGGGGTTGAATCTTGGCAAAAAGGAGGAAACCTGCAGTCTGGTTGTGGAAGCAAGTGGAGTCGCGAGCCTTGGTGACCGACACACTGAAACCACGGCTGTGACACAGGATATACTCACAAAAGTATCTTAACGATCTGAACTACTTTGAGATGGTCCTGAGAGCAACGAAAAACTTTTGAGTTTGTTAGCTCACTCTGTAAATAGAACTACTTTGCCTCAGTATTACCAAGTATTGTAATTCTGATTGGTAATGGATTTCTTTCACCTCTGATTGGTAATGGATTTCTTTCACCAATAAAAGTGAACAGACTTTTCAACTTCGTCTTTGTTTTGCTTTTTCCTATAAGGACATTTTTTTACGTATTAACTTTGCTACGTAATTGATAATGAATATTTCAATTTGCACGACATGGCAGATAAGAAATCATACTCGCGGTACACATTACGCAGCCTACCACTGACCAGTATGCACCGTCAACAGAGATTGCAATGGTGCCGGGTTCAATCAACATGGAATTACTCAGATTGGGAACGAATTGTCTTCAGTGATGCGACCCGACGACCAGAGCAGACGTGTCTGGAGACCAGGGTGTTGAAACCCAGACCGTCCGACCTACCAGAAAGGTGTAAGGTAACTGTTTGGACGGTCGAGAAGTGCCACCCAATTTAGACCGGAACCCAGTGGGGGAGGCATCCACAGGGACCGTATGGAGACCAGGGTGTAAAAAAAATCATGATTCTTTTAAAAAAAAAAAATCACAAAAATCTGATTTATTCGATGATTTAAATCAGATTTTTTCGATTAAAATCATAATTTTTTTTTTAAACAAATTAAATCAGATTTCTTAAATAAGTTTACCTACTCTCTATATATAGGGCTGGTAAATACCCAGTTGATAGTATAAATCTGTAAATAAAATATATATATATTTTTTTTTTGCATGCAAATAACTATTCTAAAGTATTTTGTCCCAAGTAGATAACTTCGGGAACATGGCAGAATTGGCAGACCATATAATGACTTACTTTACATATTTTAAATTTAAAAATAAAGCTCTGCATAAATGCTAATCACACACAATAACAATAATATTATTCATTTATTTAAAGATTTGTTCATAAATGTAAGTTTGGCAGCCTTTTCCACCCCTAATTGATTCCTCAATTTACTGTGTACTAAACCAAAGGTTGAAAACATTCTTTCAACCTCTGCAGATGTGGTCTTTGCAGTCATAAGTTGCTCTATCACTAATAGTTCTTTTGACGAAATACAATCTTTTAAAGCTGACAAAGACTTCGACCACTGGAGAGCGTTGACTTCTTCTACTACCATATCTTCAAATAAGGGTCCATTAAATGGCTGTGCACAAACAATAAACTTCAGAAGAATAGCCATCAAAGATGTGTCCTTGTATATTTCTTTGACAAATTCAATTGCTTTATTTTTTCATCTCTACATAAGTTTTCTGGCTTAAATGTTGGGGACAATAGATATGCCAAGAAATGTACTCTGGTATCAAAGCTTTGTCTGATATTGGAAAATTTAAAAATTTGAATTTGAAGATAGCAAAGTACGCACTGGCATAGAGTCAATAAGTGTTGGCTGGGTCATGAAAGCACACAAGTCCAGTTTTAAAGAAAAACTTCGTTCACTTTATTTTGTGAAAACATAACTCGGCACATTACACGTACCTGGTAATTTTTTCCATGCCGTAAAACATCAAAATATACTATGTACAAAAAGTTTGTAGTTGTAAATGACTAGACAGAGATTTCTTGAAGCATTGGTAGAAAAATAACTATACTACCTCTATAACTTGCGTGTATTTGCAACTACCATTGAAGGTATCACACTTGGCAAAGGGAAACCAAAGGATAGAACATCAAAAAGTATTTAAAGCGACTTCCGAACGTTTGTAAGTAAATTTAACGTTCAATACACGCTGGTCTAAACTGACCATATCTGCATCCGTTTCGACTTAAAAACCGTCGTCAAACGATATCCCGCAGTGCTTCTGTCAATAACATTTCTGTCTGCCTGCATCAGACTATCAGTGTCTAATCGATCGTCATCTGATCGATCGAATGTCAATCTAATTAATGTCTGATTGCTTCAAGAAAATCTCGGCCCTATATATCCGAGAATGGACAGCTCCGGAAACGCCCCCGGATATGCAAATCAGATGCGTACGCATTGAGAACTGATTTGCATGAAACCTCATGTTGAAAAACGTCACGGCTCACGCCGGTGAACGGGAAGAGTCGTTCATATTAAATTTGCATAAACGCCCGTTCACAGGAAGGTGAATCGCGATGTATTGATTATTTCCAACAATCGGCCCCCTCATGCAAATCCTTAAGTCTCAATGCATATGCAAAAGAAAACTTACTCTGAGAAACCAAGGTATATCAATAAACACCAAGGCCCCCAGTATCCTATCAAACATATAATGAAGGAAAAATTTAAAGTATTATATCATTATTAAATTTAAAATAAAATGCATAAGTACTTATAGCATTTGAAAAACAGTTAAGTATTGTCGACAATATTGTAACAACAACATTTCACATCAAGTAGAAATTTATATACAACACAACTTCAATGCTTAAGTATCAGCATTCAAAAATTTAAATTTTAGTTTAAATTTAATTATAAGTATCCAAAATTTAAGTATAAGCACATTATCATATTAAACAAGTCAACTTTAAAAGATTAAGATTTTGTATAAGCATAGAATTTAAGTTTACTTTAAATTTGAGTATAAACACTATAATTCAAAAGGCTTAAAACATTTAGTCTATTCACACAATATAAGTATACATAATTAATACTATTAGACTGCATTGATATACCAAATATTTAAAAATACATGATTGAAGTAATTAGATAATAAAAGTCCTTTATCAAAACTTTCAACACATACTTTTTACCAAGTTGAAAAATACAAAATTTTATACACATAAGCTATTATTTAGCATCATGCGGGTCATGGAAAATGGATGTATATACAAAGGTGTAAAGTGAAAAAGATTCAATATCACAAAAATTTATACTCAAGATATACTATCTTATATCAATGAGGTTTAAGATAAACAATAATGTATATATATGACATTTTTAAAAAAATTCCAAAGTTGTAAATTCAATTTAGTATTTAAAATTTTCTTTAGACTAAACACTTAATCTCAAAAAGTTTTGATTTAGTTTTTAAAAATTTTATTACAAAATTTAAGTATTATTTCCTAGTCATTGGTTTAGTAAAGTGATCTGCTAAGTTATCTTTACTATTTACAAATTTAACATTAAAAGATTCATTGACTATTAAATTTCTTAGGAAATGATATCTAACATCAATATGCTTAGTTCTATTGTTTTCAATTGGAGAGTTTTGATGGCGTAACAAATATCAGGTCTAGTCCTACTAGATATAAAAGCCAAACACCCAATTAGCTCCTGTAAGGAAAACTTTGCATTTGCTTTATTTCTTCACTTGTCTTTGGACAATCTATTTTACTTAGAATATTCCCTTTAGAAATGGGAAGTGAAGTAACTGGATATTTATACTGTTGAAACATTTGACATACTTTATCTATATACTGACTTTGATGTATAAAAAATTTATTGTCACACTCTTTAAATTCCACGCCTAACAGTTTTCTAATTTTTCCTAATACCTTGATATCAAATTCTATGCTAAGTAACGAAACAATGTGGTCTATGTCCCTTTGATACTTTGAGAAGAGAATTATGTCATCCACATAGACTAGCATAAGAACTTTGCTATTGTAAATATATGCACAATTACACCATTGAAGTTTTAAAAAATTTAATTCTTTTAATTTGGTGTCAAGTTCATTAAACCATTCTCTTCCATTTTGATGAAGACCGTAAATGGCTTTCTTCAACAAACAAACATAATCAGGCTGTTCCTGATTGACATAACCTTGAGGCTGTTTCATATATACTTTTTGACTCAATTTAGCATAGAGATAGGCAGATTTGATATCTAATTGGAAATGCATCCAGCCAAGCATGCATACGAAAATTGAGAAGAATGCTCTAATTAAGTTGAAGTTAACAACAGGGCTAAAAACTTCATCGTATGATTCTCCCTTTTGCTGACCATACCCCTGGGCTACCAAACGAGCTTTAAACCTCTTGATTTTCCCATTCTCGTCTTTCTTAATAGTGTAGACCGATCTACTGCCTATATGCTTTTGTGAGGTGGATGCAGGAACTAGTTCCCAGACACCCCTCTCTTGCATTACGGCCATTTCTTCATCCATAGCTTTACACCATTTTTCGGACTGGGAAGATCTAATAGCAACGTTGTACCCTTTCGGTATATTTATTTCAATATTGCTTGCTTCTGGTCTGCCTCTGACCCTTTTAAGACCTTTATTTTCCCGAAAATTAAACAGTTGCTGATCAAACTGTATATTCCTTTTCTCACAATATTTCTTAACATCATTGTGCGACCTCAGCCTTTTATTATCTCCTTGAGCATAATAATACACATCGGTTCTACTACTATCGGGTCTTGGAACCGTCTTTCGCTGCCAAGCAATATCCGAGCAAGGAGTCATACTGGAGTCAGCACGAGAGTCCGTTTCCTCACTGGATTCAGACGGATCGTCACCAGTGTCTTCACTCTCTCCTGCCCCCCCATCAGACTGCTCTCTCGGATATTCCCCGTCGGAGTATTCTGAAAGGTTATCTCTTGATATCCCTAAGGAGATATTTCTGGGACAAATTGGGTCCAGGATGCCTTCCACTACATCACCCTCATCAAACCTCACATTGCAGGTCTCAATTGTTCGTTTCTCTCCTGACAAAAATATCCTATAGCCTTTAGTTTTAGTAGCATAGCCTACCATCACCCCTTCTGTAGCTTTCATGTCTAACTTTTTTCTGAGCTGACTGGGTTTGCCTACATATGCTCTACAACCAAAGGTTCTAAGATGTTTGACTGAAGGTTTTCTACCACTGTAGAGTTCATGTGGAGTTTTTGTCTTAAATTTGTGACATATTCGATTTTTAGTGTATGCAAAACACAATATTGCTTCCGCCCAGAATCTGTCATACAATTTGCTGTCGTTCAACATGGCTCTAACACAGTCAAATGCGGTTAAATTAAATCGCTCTGATACTCCATTTTGCTGTGGGGTATATGTGTTAGTCCTCTCAGCCTTAATACCGATATCCTTCAGGTAATTTTTGAACTTATCATGGCAGAATTCCATTCCATTATCTGTCCGGATACATAGAATTTTAGTACCTAACTGCCTTTCTTCTCTGGCCTGAAACTCTTTAAAATGTGAAAATACTTCTGACTTCTGTTTCATGAGGTAAACAAAAACTTTTCTACTATAATCATCTGTTATAGTTAAGACATACTTGTTCCCACCATATGAGGCTGTGGGTAAGGGACCACACACATCCATGTGTAACAATTGCAATGGTTTAGTGGACCTTATCCTACCGGTGGGTTTATACAATACTCTCCTAGACTTAGCCAATTTACACGATTTACAATTTAACTTTTTGTATTTAAGCCTAGGAAGTCCGTTTACAGCAGAAACTTTGCTGGTTTGGAGGAGATATTCAGCGTTTATGTGGCAATATCGTTTATGCCAAAGACAGTTTGTACTATTAAGTTCAGTTACTGAACTGCTAGGCTTAGATATTGAACTATCCACATTTCTATTCTGCTTAGTTTTTGTTTTGTCAGATTTAAATTTAGTTTCTTTAAGATTAGGTGCTATTTTTACTTTAGGTGTTTTTCTGGAAGCACTAGGATCCCTATCCTTGGATTTCTTATCCTTTTTGTGTTTCTTGTCTCCATCTCGATCCCTATCTTTAGATTGACGGGTTTCTAAGTTATGTTGTTCCTGGGTACTACACTTAGGTTTTAAAAAATACAACCCATCCTTTCTTTTTGCATAAAAGAATTTCTCCCCTTTAGGTGTAAAAAACCATAGAACCCCATTAGCTCCATTAAAACTAAAATTTTGTTCCTCAAGAACAGATGCATCTAATAAATTTCTCCTAAGTTTAGGAGAATACATAACATTTTCCAATTTGATAATACTTTGCTTATCCTTAAATTGGACATACATTTCCACTGTCCCGATAGCCTCAACTGGACTTTCGACATCCCCTACTGCTAGCGACATTGAAGTGCCTTTGCACTCATTAAATTTTGAAAATAACTTAATGTTATTACAGAAATGTCGCGTAGCAGCAGTGTCTACTACCCAGCTGAGTCTATCGCTAGGATCGATTACAGTATTAGCCTCAATCTGTGGAGACCCAAGAAATTCCACAATACTAGATCCATTATTTCTAGGACAATTAAATTTAGTATGACCTAGTTTGTTACACTTAAAACACTTATTTTTACTTTTAGAACTATTTACAATATTACTAGAAGTATTTACATTAGACACTTTATGAGATACATTTGGAAATTTAAATTTAGACACTTTTACACTATTTACACATTTCTTAGAAGTAAGATATACAGAATTTAAACTCACAGTTTTGGAAAAGTCGTTCGCTTGCTGCCGAAGCCGGCTCTCCTCCGCTGCTAGCTCTGCTTGTATTTTGCTGAGCTTGAAGTCCGAGTCATTCCAGAGATAAATCAGTTGAACGATACTTCGGAATTCTTCCGGAAGATATCGTATTGCTTGGAATGCAACATATAGGTCTTCAATGGGGTGTTTCGCGTCTTTAAGCCTCGTCACGGCCTTCCGCAGTCTTGAGCAAAAAATGTCAACAGGCTCGTCTGGCTCCGGCCGGATGTCGAAGAATTCGTCTAGTAATCTCACCAGGTTGGCTCTGGAAGGCGCTTGAAAATGTTCTTTCAAGGTATTCCATACTTGACTAGGTTCTTCGGTGACGTTTATCAACTCCTTGTATTCCGAGGATAAGCTCTGGTAAATGATGGCTAATGCTCGGTCTTTCCGGCGATAAAAATCATCGTAGTCGCGACGACTTGCATCTTCTTCTAAAGGCTTAATACTTCCATCTACATGTACGAAACATCCTTCTCCCTTGAGGACGAATGAGATGTCGGTACACCAGGTGACGTAGTTGTACCGCGTCAGCAACTCCGTTCTACTTGCCTCCATGGCCACTCGTAGATTTGAAGAAGCAGAAGTAAAAGTTCTTTTGTACTCTGTTTACGCTTACACTGTTGCGTTTCGTTGTTCACACGAACTTCAAAATGGTGCCAGGTGCGGCCTCCATCTGAACACTGGAACGATTAATAATACTTACACTTATGACTCTATTGGGCGTTAAACTGGCCCGTAACCGTCTGTCTGATATTGGAAAATTTAAAAATTTGAATTTGAAGATAGCAAAGTATGCACTGGCATAGAGTCAATAAGTGTTGGCTGGGTCATGAAAGTACACAAGTCCAGTTTTAAAGAAAAACTTTGTTCACTTTATTTTGTGAAAACATAACTCGGCATATTACACGTACCTGGTAATTTTCCATGCCGTAAAACATCAAAATATACTATGTACAAAAAGTTTGTAGTTGTAAATGACTAGACAAAGATTTCTTGAAGCATTGGTAGAAAAATAACTATACTACCTCTATAACTTGCGTGTATTTGCAACTACCATTGAAGGTATCACACTTGGCAAAGGGAAACCAAAGGATAGAACATAAAAAAGTATTTAAAGCGACTTCCGAACGTTTGTAAGTAAATTTAACGTTCAATACACGCTGGTCTGAACTGACCACATCTGCATCCGTTTCGACTTAAAAACCGTCGTCAAACGATATCCCGTAGTGCTTCTGTCAATAACATTTCTGTCTGCCTGCATCAGACTATCAGTGTCTAATCGATCGTCATCTGATCGATCGAATGTCAATCTAATTAATGTCTGATTGCTTCAAGAAAACCTCTGCCCTATATATCCGAGAATGGACAGCTCCGGAAACGCCCCCGGATATGCAAATCAGATGCGTACGCATTGAGAACTGATTTGCATGAAACCTCATGTTGAAAAACGTCACGGTTCACGCCGGTGAACGGGAAGAGTCGTTCATATTAAATT
Source organism: Amaurobius ferox (assembly GCA_951213105.1). Taxonomy (NCBI): domain Eukaryota; kingdom Metazoa; phylum Arthropoda; class Arachnida; order Araneae; family Amaurobiidae; genus Amaurobius; species Amaurobius ferox. The sequence goes on along the minus strand of OX578133.1, from coordinate 202,841,809 downwards.
TGCATAAACGCCCGTTCACAGGAACGTGAATCGCGATGTATTGATTATTTCCAACAAGCTTGGTCATATCTGTTTTTGAAGGATTTATTCACAACCAATTTTTTGGGGCGCGGTAGCCCATTGGTTAGCGCGCTGGAGTTGCACTCGGTAGGCCCGGGTTCGATTCCAGCCGCTGCCAAAACTGCCGCCGTGTTCACGCGGAGTACGATCACGTTAAACATGTGGGTCCGTAAGTCCTTCCGAGAGGTTTGTGGTAGGGGAAGGAGGGTACGGTTCCTGTGGATGCCTCCCCCACTGGGTTCCAGTCTAAATTGGGTGGCACTTCCCGACTGTCCAAACAGTTACCTTACACCTTTCTGGTAGGTCGGACGGTCTGGGTTTCAACAACAACCAATTTCTTAGGGCGAGGTAGCCCAGTGGTTAGCGCACGGGAATTTCACTCGGTAGGCCCATGTTCGATTCCCTCCGCTGCCAAAACTGCCACCTTGTTCACGCAGAGTACGATCACATTAAACATGTGGGTCTGTAAGTCCTTCCGAAAGGTTGGTGGTAGGGGAAGGAGGGTACGATCCCTGCGGATGCCTCTCCCACTGGGTTCCGGTCTAAATTGGGTCGCTCTTCCCGGCCGTCTAAACAGTTACCTTACACCTTTCTAGTAGGTCGGACGGTCTGGGTCTCAACAACAACAACCAATTTCTTGCAATTAACAAGCACTTTGTTTTCCTTCAGGCCAGCTTTTTCCATATATTAATGGCTTCAGCAATTTCTCTGCATTCGATCTAAAGCAATCGAAATTGGTTTCAAACAAAGCAATAAGTCTTCTACATTTCTTTTAATACCCATATTCATAAGCTTTGATCTTATACCTTCATCAGATGCATCTTTATTTTCTTCTACAATCTGCATTAAAATTGGCCAGTTCTTAAGAATCACACATGGTGTTCCAACGCACTTCTAATGGTAAACTTAGGCCAACACCTTTTCTTCCACAAATGGAAAAATGATTTTTTAATCTTGCAACCAGACCTGCTTCCGAATAGCTCTGCTTCCTTTTTCACCTACTTCAAATTTATCATTAAAATAAACCAAATTGGATCCTTTTTTCTTCCAGAAGGCATTTTTTATTAGTTTAAACTATTAGCCTTTCTTAAGTAATAAGTAAATAATAATCACTTCTATAACAAAAGTCTAACACTTATGCTCAACAGATTGCATGCGATAGAAAGGAATTGCAACTGGGAATATCCACTCTAGGTATAGGTAGAAAACTGGAAAAAACAGGTTTTCAAGTAAAGAATGACAAAATCTTATCTCCTAAGGGGTGCAGGGTAAAGAACAAAGAAAGGGTCAGGAGAGAGATTTTGAAAAGATAAGAATGGCCAAGTGAGGATAAACCCTAGGGACAAAAATTAAGAAGAAAGGTAACTAAGAAAAAGTCAGCACTAGTCAGATTTAGATTTCTAAGATTTCTAGGGTTTAAGTTAAAAAATGATTTAAATCACAGATTTTTTTAAAAAATCAGTTGATTTAAATCATAATTAAAATTACTGATTTAAATCGTTGACACCCTGGACATAGTCAGGATCCTGCTCTTACTGTCACATGCCACAGGGCCCGACAACAGGGAGTTATAATCTGGGGTGCCATTTCATTTGATAGCCAGATCCCTTTGATAATCATCCATGGCACCATCACAGCATAGAGGTATGTTGCTAACATTCTATGACCCATTGTATTGCCATTCCTTTCACGACACCCCGGGCTAACTTTTCAGCAAGATAATGCCAGGCCACACATGGCACACCTCTCTATTGATTGTCTGTGTGTTTATAACACACTTCCTTGGCCAGCCAGATCCCCAGATCTCTCACCTGTTAAGCACATTTGGGCTGAGATGGGGCATTGCCTGCGAGGTTCCCAGAATACAGACAAATTAGCTCGTTAATTGGAGGCCATTTGGAATGACATCATCGCTCAGAACACCGTCCGACAACTTTATACATCAATGCTCCGTCGGGTAACAGCTTGTATCAAGGCCAGAGGTGGACCAATGCCATATTGATATGCTCACTTTGTGTAATCTTTCAGTGCAATAAATAATCCAATTGTTCTGAAATTCTAATCATTTCTTTTTCTGTACATCCACATTACACATACCAAATTTTGTCTCATTTGGAAAACTCTTTCTTGATGCGTCGATTTTTTCGTCTTAAGAGTGTACTTTGTCGGAAACAGGTGCAGGCACTAAGTCCCAGATACCTCTTTCCTTCATGATACCTAATTCGTCTGCCATTGCAGTATTCCACTCTCCAGATTGGGATGAATTATCAGCTTCCCTGAAGTTTTGGGGGATCCAATTTCCACATTATTTGCTTCTAGTTGGTTACCTGAAGTGCATTGATCCACTTTAAAATTAAATATTTTTTCTTCAAATTTTAACTTATTTTCCTCACAAAATTTCTTATCATTTATGGATCTAAGCCTAGGGGTTTTCCCTTGATAATAATAGTAAGACATCTACTTTTGATCCAGTTTTCCTTAGAATGACTTTCCTGACCTCCAAGGAGCACCCAAATAAGGAACCAAGCAGTGATCAACAGAAGACTCAGTTTCCTCCCTCACTGTTTTTATCAGTATCTTCATATTCTGTTGCTTCACATGCCTCCCTACCCATGTCCTCCTCATCAGTGGAGTCGAGGATTTCCAATTTTTGAAATTTAAAGGTTACACTTTCAAATTTAATTTTACTTTTAGTTTCAAATTCTATGGGTCCAGACCGCCTTCCTTTGCTTTGCTACTCTCGTTAAACCTGACATTACTTATTTCTATTATTTTACCCTCATCTAATGACTAAATTCGATATCCTCTTGTTTTAAGGGCATAACCTATCATTATCCCTTCCTGAGCTCACATGTCTAGGCTTGCCCCTTAGTTGTTTGGGTTTCCCAACAAAAGCTTGGCTTCCAAAAACCTTTAACCCTTTCCTGGTGGCAGTCTCGAATACATGTTATCAATCGACGTGTGGCCGCGTTGACCATCCGGAAAGGGTTAAATGAGCTACACAAGGTTTTGTGCCATTATATAATTCAAGAAGTGTTTTATTCTTAAATTTGTGACACATCCTATTTTTTACATAGGTAAAACAGAGAACGACTTCTGCCCAAAAATCATCAACAAGATTACTGTCATTCAGTAACGTAATATTCTTGACTGGGGAGGCTAAGCGATTGTCATTTTAACTTGGAAAAGGTTTTGTATAGTGAATTTATATTGAAATTCGGACTTTCAATAAGTTTTATGTCTTTGGTGAGTAAAATAAAATAATTTAACATAAAATTGCTAAGAGTGAATGAAATGCACAATATTTTAAAATATATTACATATGTGATACATACATATAAAGTATAACATGTTAAATGTTTGCTTATTTATAAATTAGTTGAACTTTTACAACCATTTTATTAAATACGAAGTCATGGTCACTTATAGGAGAGAACACTCTCCCCCTTGGATTATTCAAGATAACAAAGGCGGGCATCAATCTAGACGATGTTATACATTTTATTCTTGACTTTACACTCCCCCCCCTCTTCCGGCCACTCAAATTGCTGCTCAAACTCAAGATGGCCTGGGTTTTCACCCCCCCCCCCCCCTCCTTCCGCAAAACGTTCTACATGTGCCCATGTATGAAAAAGTGCATTGAAAATTTGTGAAAAATCTGGAACATAAGTTTAGTTGAAAATCACTGTAGTCAACAATGTCCCTAAACAATATTGCTTATTAATTATTTATAAATGCTGTATTATGACAACTTAAAAATATCTTATACTTACAATATGTAAAGAATCCACTAAAAGATTATTAACCACTTTTATTTAACTGAGATTCTCGTCTAACAGGGGATTTTACAGGGAAATGAAACTTATTCTTTCTAAACTCCCAAATACTCAAACGGATGCTTCGCCATATTGATGCCTTTATAAAGAGTTAAGTCTAGTTTGCAAACAACTTAAGTTTAATGGTAGTCATTATTAGTATTTCTTTGTCTTGAGATTGTTTAAAGTTATGTAAATCCAAGGTTATTTGTGAAAAATGACTCAAATTCTTTAGTATTACAAATAATGATTATTTTCTACAAATAGTAATTAATAAAATCGTGTTTGACCCAAAATGGAGGACCCATTAGGCTTGCACTACCCACCCTCACTTACACATCATTGATGAAACGTCACGTCCCACATCCAATCATTGATTGTTTATAAAGGGTTGAAAATGGGGGAAAAATAGCGACGCCAAAAAATAAGCTAACTTTTCATGTTAGTTTATCAGATAGGGAGGAGTTTAACAATTGGGTGGCCATTGGCTTAATGCCATGTTTCTCCTTATAGATGATGAAGGCTGGATGATTTTAGCTCCTAAAACAATAAAATATGTGTTTTAATGGGAAAAATACTTTGAATCGTGTCACTTTAAGCAAGAAAATGTAACAATTTTCTAAATAATACATATATCTTCACAAAATTATTTAAAAAATTATAATAAATAAAAGAATGTTTAAATAATTGGTACTTACGTATTAACGCCACCGCAGCAGGAGTTGCGCTAATGTGCCAATAAAGAGCAATCTTCTTGTTCGCACGCGCACGCAGTTATCTTTTGGATTCCTTGTTGCCTTGTTGTTTGCTGATATTTGACGCCATTTTTTAGTGCTACGAAAATGCGTATGACAGCATCAGGTGAAAGAAAATAGAGACTCTTTAGAATCTATGTTAAACTCTATATCGGCCCATTTTCCACCGAAATTCGAATGACTACTTTGTTTTTAAATAAAATGTTTTGAATTTTGAAAGTGTTTTGATTTTAAATAAAGTGTTTTATTTTATGATTTGTCGCAAAAATTTTAGGTGTAGATTGGCGGCACTTAAAAACCGCCAAATCTGTAGCTGCGGTGGCATTAATACGTAAGTACCAAATAATTTTTTAAATTAGATTTTAAGCTGGGGAGGCTCGGCTTTTTAGCCTCAATAGACGCCTCAATAGACGCTCATTTAACATTGCTTTAATGCAATCAAGGGCAGTTAAGTTGAAATGTTCAGATACACCATTTTGCTCTGGTGTATTGCTATTTGTTTTCAGCATTGATTCCCTGATTTCCTAAAAGTTTAAACTAATTGTGACAAAATTCCATTCAGTTACCTGAACGGACACTAACAATTTCATGGTTTAAAAATCTTTCTGCTCTATTCTGGAATTGTTTAAACTTATCAAATACTTCTGTTGGCATATTCTGGGGCGTGTTAGAAAGGTTGAGTCTAAAGTATAATTATCAGGCGGAATTGCTGAAGTCTGGAGATGGCAAAATAATAATAGAACATTTACCAAAATATAGACACGTGTGGGATATAAAAGATCCAAATTATACGAAAAAAAAATACTAAAGAATGATTCCTGGGATGAAATCAGCAGCATTAGAGAGAAAGGGCCTGTTAAAGAGGAGGGGCCTAAAGCATGATTGACGGCCAGAATTGCCGAAGTTCGCCAATAAAAATTGCCCTGTGTAATAACACCATAAGTGCTGACTGGGTGTTAAAAACATAGGGTGCATTTGAAAAGTCTCTGCAGTTATGACCAGCGGTCATGTTTGAAAACTCATGAATCAGCGATTTAGTGTCAAATCTTTATCTATGATCCATTATGTTTGTTTTTTCTGACTCAACAAATTATAGAATAATCAGGTAATGGTGATTTTAAATAGAATAGTACCATTGACAAAAGATTTTCATTAAAGATTTTTCACCTTGGAATGTGAGGGCCCTTTACATTCCTGCATTCTTTTCAGGTCTTCCTACAGTGTGTAATGTAAGTATGACACTTTCTATATGAAATTTATCCAATGTTGGCAATGTTATTGGTCTTTTGCCTAATAAATCTCCCTTTTGCTGCATTGAAGTATTCTTTTAAAAGTTGCAGACGAATATTGAAATGTGTAACCATTTGATTTAGAATTAGTAGAGAACAAATTTTAAGAAGTAAAATGCAAATTTATACATATAACAAAGAGCGTTTTTACACAAAATTTGAAAACCTGGGAATGCTCTTTATGTACATATAGCAACTTAATGACATCTACTTACAAAATGTCACAATAACTATAGTATTTATTTCAAGTAGTAAAAAAAATGTATAAACTATAAGACACAAAATTATTGTGACATTTATTTATAAAATATTTACCTGTCACGGATAGAATTCTCAGTAAAACATATTATATCCTTTTCAACTTTATCAAGGAAATCACATTCATATTTTTTCAAATAACGACCGTCTAAGTAAAACGCCAGTTTGAGAAAATGTTGAAATTTCGATTGGAATTTAACAGCGATTAATCTTTTTACACTTTTCAAACGTTATTTCAGTAGCAAAGTGTACAAAGTCCATATTTTATTGGGACGGTATTCCACCATTACTCATTGTGTTTATTATAGATCATATTCATATTAAGTTAATAAAGCAGCTCCGTATATATTGATAAGGGGTGTCCGTAATAAGTATGGCGTTACCGGGGGCGGGCCATTGTGACTTCTTAGATATACATAAGGCTCCTCTATATACTCCTGTAGTAGCTCCTCTATATACTCCTGTAGTAGCTCCTCTATATACTCCTGTAGTAGCTCCTCTATATACGCCTGTAGTACTAGAGCTCCTGTAGTACAGGAGCTTTAGATATACACTTGTGAGACATTTATTGGCGTATAAAGAGTCGGTGGTGCCTACAGAACCCAGGATCCCGCCAGGTGGCGCTGACATCGGTCCTTGGCGAAAATCCCAATAACGCGTGTTCACTGATGTGGATGTCCTTTCATTTGCTGTGTGTGCAGTTGAAAAACAATGCGGTAACCCTTTCCAGCCGAATTTACCCCTTTTTTTCTTCTGTGAAACAAACGAAACCAAATAGTGCTTTTTGTAGTTCATTTTGCTACTAAATCTGGTTCATTTTAAAGTACGTGAGTACTTAAGTGAGTACGAAATCTAATTTTTTAATTTTAATCGTTCTAAGAGCTCTTTCACCTGACGTCACGTCGCCAAGCTGCCACCTAGCAACCGTTGCTGGTAGTCATACATTGCATGTTTTGCGTTTGAGTCAATTGTAGATACTGTCCTACCGCCACGAGAAAGTCTCTGAACAGGGTTGCCGCAAGTAGACGAGTCGAAGAAAGGAGGGAGAAAGGTTTAAAATCGACTGCAACATTTGGCAAATCAAGCGCACTCCGTTTCGTTTATCATGATGTACTAAAAAAAATAGTAGATGTTTTTTATCCGCCAGTTAAACAAAATTTTCGTATTAAATGACATTAAATTATAAATTAACTTAAAAATTTCTCGCCATTTAAAGTCAGAAAATAATTTGTTATTATAGGCGACAGCGGTTACGGAAAGCCGTCAATCTATTAGAACAAAGACTAGTAGTTATAAATTGGGGGTTCACCGGCAGATCGGGGAGGTGCAGCAGGAGGAGGGTCCCTCTTTGAGAGGATCCTCTTTGGGAGGATGCCTCTTTGGAGTGTCTTCCCTCTTTGGAGTGGACCCTCCTTGGAGGGTCTTGAGACCCCCAGGAGAATGCCTCTCACTGCCCCCCTCCCCTCTTTTGGAAGTTTGGTGAGGTGGTGCAGCACCGGATGCCTCTCTTGGGAGGATGCCTCCGCCCAAAGAGGGCAATTGCGAAAGTCTTTCAGAGAGGCCTGATGACTCATACGGAGTGAGTTTCACTCCGAGTCTTGAGAGGGAATGTCACAATCGCTGACTGACCTGAGGAAGAGGTTTCAAGGGATTTCGCAATCGATGACTGACCCTTGACCTGAGGAAGTGGTTTCAAGGGATTTCGCAATCGATGACTGACCCTTGACCTGAGGAAGTGGTTTCAAGGGATGTCGCAATCACATAATCTGGAAATGACGTGTCGCGCCTTGGAGCTCCTTAGCACACGTCCTCCCTCTCTGCTGGTCAGCGACAGAGTGAAAGATCTTATCAGCGTTACGTAGTTAAAGCGCCCTCTGGCGAATTTTGATGAAGTGCTGCCATCTATCGGCATTTTTTTCCCAAAAGAATTTAATGTTTCACTGGTCAGGAGCTGGATTCGAACTTGAACCCAGCCGATTAGAAGCCGCGCGTCTTACCATCGTGCCAAAGCACCCGTGCTTTATAGGAAGTTAACTTCGAAGTGTACCTTATCAGCGGAAGTTAGATTATTTTTCAAAGTTCATTCGAATCGCTCGGTGAATAGCGATGCACTTTATAAAGGGTGCGTTTTAAAACAGAATGCTACGGAGTGAATATAAAATTGCGTATTATAACATTATGATTTTTTTTTAAAACAAATGTATACACAAACTTTAAAAACACGAATGTAATAATTAGCTAAAATTGTATTCAGTGGATTTTTTTTTAAATAAATCTAACTATCAATACGATTTTTATAATAATAACGAAATAATTTCGAATGTTTACACTAGAATTTATATCATTTTATTTAAAACTAAATTTCAAATTAAATGAAAATTATTACAGTTTTCAAACAGCAAGTTACAGAATTATTAGCCAGCAAAAAGGAAAAAATAAATGATAAATAAGCAAAATTATGACTTTAAAATATTCATTCTTTTCATATTTTTCAATCAATTATAAAATATTCATTCACATTCATTGGAATAACTATTATCTACTATGTACGAATCACTTGAAATGTTTTTACATGAAGAAGAGTCTGAATCGCTATCCGACAGATGTATCACTAATTTCTTCACAATATCTTCTATCAGTCCATCTTTCTTTCAATAAATATTCTCTATTTTTTCAATAAATATTCTCTATTTTTTCACAGTGTTTTTTCCATTCATTTTGTGTTACTTTTAAAATAGCTTCTTAAGCAATAATTGTAAAGTGTTCAAATAGATAAAATACTCATCTCAGTGTCATTAAGCGATTTCCCCCTCACGTTTTATCTTTTTAACTAATGACGCTGAAACCTCTGTCGCTTCCGCAGTTCTCTTCATTGCATTTGAAATTAGTATTTTTAGAGAATTTGCGGTTTTTCCTCTTCAAAAAATGCCGTAACATTGTGGACTATTGCACATGCTTGCGAATGCAGTCTTTCCACTTTTAAATGTAGTCATTTTTCAACCAGACAAAATCCACAAAGTGTGCAACACAATACAAGTTACTTCACAGCTTTAAAAATCACAGAATGCGAGCGTCTAGCATTGACCCTAGTACAAAGCGAAATGCGACTTTCGTCGGTTCTATCTGCGCCAAATCCAAAAAAGCGCTTTCCGTCACACCTAAAATGCAGTGGAATAACCTGTTTCCATAGCGACCGCCACCATAACGTCTGCTGTCTGGGGACTTTCTCGTGGCGGTAGGACAGTATACTGACGTTGTTGTTGAGACCCAGACCTGAGGGTAACCTAGCATTTTAGCAGTTTAGGATTTTAAACATTTTGTAGTAATGTGCAACAAACTGCTACACTAGGAGCTAGGACAAATAATAAAAACAGTAAATCAAAAACCTCGAACCTCCAACTATGGACCAATGAAATAATGTCACAGTATGAAGATAAGAACCACACCTAGAGATTGGAGATTAAAGGCGCCTGGTGCTCTGTTCTGGACGAAACTCTATGAAGAGAAGTATTCTGTGGTATACACTTTGAAGTTGTCGTCTTCGAGATTATACATGGAAAAAAATGTTTGTTATCGGGAAGAAAATTGTGATAAAAAGAAATAGTGCAAAGATGTAACGTTGTGTGACAATATACGTTCGTAAAACTACAAAAATGTCTTAAATTTAGGTAAGTAGTATATGATATATTTATTACAATTTTTGCGAGTAAAATATTGACACTGGAACGTTATACCTTATACATCTGTAATAATCCGATTGAATGATTTTCTAACTTATTTTTTACAGTACCTAATTTTATATTGAAGATCGCCGACCAAATATGAATATATCAAAACTTGTACTGCAATATTTCACCTGGCCTGTTTAAATATCTTAAATGGTCAGATGTTTTTATTGTTGTATCAGTTAAATTAAAGGAGAAACTTTGATTTATTTCCTACTAGACTAATTAAATTTGTGTAGAAGATAGCAATATATTTTTTAATCTGATTCATAGTTCATTTGTTTATCACAGTAGTGTGCTATAGTCTAAGAGTGAAAAGATGTTATACAAATTAATGAAATTACTAATGAAATTAATATATATTCTATATGTATATACCAAGTTGTAATTTAAATAGCATATATATGAAGTTTCATTTCAACTGTATGGGTGTTGATTTTGAGATTTTATTAAGTAACATTCTGAAGAAAGCAAACACTAATAGCCATTGTCTAATGTTTATGAAATACTTTGAAGTTTGATCTGTACCCAAGGGGGGGGGAGGCCCCCCCCCCTTATACAGGTATAAAGGTTATGGGGATTATTGATATTTTAATTTATTTGAACTTGAACCATGTTCAACGGATGAACGCACGGTCGTGCGTTCGAGCCTGTGATTGGTTGACGTACAGCTCCCAACGGATGGACAACGTACTAACGCGTCAGTGGAAACCGGGCTTACGGTAACTGTTTGGACGGCCGGGATGTGTCACCCAATTTAGACCGGAACCCAGTGGGCGAGGCATCCACAAGGACCGTACCCTCCTTCCCCTACCACCAACCTCTCGGTAGGACTTACGGACCCACATGTTTAACGTGATCGTACTCCGCGTGAACACGGCGGCAATTTTGGCAGCGGCTGGAATCGAACCCGGGCCTACCGAGTGCAACTCCAGCGCGCTAACCAGTGGGCTACCGCGCCCCAGATATACTGACGTGTATAATGTTACGAAATTTTATATCTGTCATTATGCCTACCGTTTGTAGTGTTTTCAAATGCGAAAATCATTCTAATCGAGACAGCAAATATTTTTTTGAATCAAAAAAACGTCTTAGTGAAGAACGCCGGGAGAAGTGGCTACCGGTCATCAAAAGAGCTGAAAATAAGAAACAATGGCTAAGAGTATGTGAAGATCACTTTATTTCAGGTAATTATTACTTATTTTTATCGTCACTCCTGCACACCTATGTTGTCAACTGTTGGGACTTCACTTTATGCTGAATCGTTAAGAAAAATTAAATATTATTTAGAATGCTAAAAGTGCGTCAATGATGTATGAAGCAAACATAAGTGTGTACTTGAAATTTTCAAGTTTTATAAACTATCACAAATGTGCAAAATAAAACACTGAAACAAAATTGAATTTACGATCTTATCAAGTTTTATCGACCCTACAATGCATGAAATTGCATTATTATTGATACTTTATTTATCTATTGTAGGTATATTTCATGTACTTAAAAAATATCCATCAATAGTATTGTGTTGAATTCCTTCATGGCAATTTTTTTTTAAACATATTGAAATGTTGCTTTAATAATAGTGTTGCAATCATTTTGTTGCATGATTCTAGTGTTATAACTTATCAAATGTGGCAAGTTATTGCGAGTGTGTTTCTTTTTCTTAGTCTTTATATAAAAATAGCATTTCGATGTAATAGAATCACTTTCACAAACTGCGTGTATTGGTTCTCTGCGGAAAGCTGCGAAATGTTACCAGAGTTATACTTGGAGACAACCTAACTTGATTGCATACATTACATTTCTACTATATGGCCAGTGCCTTCTGTCATAAAAATAATATACTTGTGTGTGTACATATATACGTAATTATACCGTTCGACTCCAACGAGAAGGCATTTGGGTCACGTGATTTTGGACGAGTCCATTAGTTAAATTCAATGACAGGTAGAAACGTACTAGACGAACGTAAAAGTTCCAAAAAGTTTTTGGCTGAGATCCCCCCCCCCTTTCCGCAATTTATGGGTTCGCTCGATTGTGTAGCACGACATTTACTTTAAGAAAGACCCTGAAATTAACGATCCATCTTCAAAAAGGAAAAAAATACCGTGACATACACACATCTTTATATTTTTATCATTATATATTTTACTCTTACGCTGTTTAACTTCTATCAACTACAGAGAAAATTTTTCGATCCAAATACTTTTGCTGCCATTGAAAATAATTTCAGTAATATCTATGCATCACATTTTATACAGTTACATATTTCATAAGGTATTAATATTTGTTCATTTTAAAATAAATTTTAGTAATTTAATTAATTTTAAATACAGTATTTCAGTAATGAAGACATTTTTAAAAAAAAATTTGCATTTTAAATACTTCCAAGACATATTTCAAAATTGTACAGTACTAGTTATGCTAAGTTTATATGCTCCTACATTATTTACACAACAGTCATGTACCATGGTTTCATGCTATATTCGCACTCATCAGTAAGTGGGTAAAGCCAGAAATTCCATATGCAGAATTATTGTAGATTTTTTGTGGTGCCGCCAACTTTACTTCAAGCTGAAAAGCATTTAGCTTTCGCAGGCATAATAAAAAATATACAAAGCAAGGAAAGCAAATTCATTTTGCCATGCCAAACACTGAATGTGATAACTCCCCCCCCCCCTTCATGTAACCCTGAACAAAATTTATATGCTCTACCCACATATTTATGCAGCAGCTATGTACCATGGTTTTATGCTACATTTTGAATCATGCCTGTGAAAGCTAAGTGCTTTTCGATGTAAAGTACAATTTGGCGTATAAAATTCCATCACCACTAAACATTTACAGTAATTCCACACATGAAACTATAAATAATGAATTGCTATAGTGTGGCTACAGGATCTCGGAAAAAAAATTACCTGGTTTCAAGATAATATCTTAAAAAATTCTCTGATATGTTTCACTATCTACTTTTACTGAATATCAGTTTAACAAGCATAAAAAGTTAATTAATAAAGTTGAAAGTGATATTTAAGAATAAATAGTTAAAATTAATTACTTTCAGCATTGAAAAGTATAACAATCAAAGTATAATATTTATGCAAGAATTATATAAAAACAGTATTATTTCAAATATTAATTCTTCAAGCATTAAAATTCTAGATAAGCTATAAAACTCAGCTATACATTGAGCAGTGTTCTGTAAAATCACTTATTGCAATAAAATTATGTAGCAGAAACAGTATTTTTTTCCTATCATATGAAATGTCTTGACAACTATCAAAATAATCAAGATGAGAGGGATCACTGAGAAACATTGAAATTTTAAAACTATCTTCTTCTATTGAGGTGTTCAATAGGTTGTTACATGAAGCACAAATAAGGAATTCTATACATATGTATTGTCACGAGTTGGAAGAAAGCTGTGATTACCAAAAAAATTTCAATTTCCTTGATTTTACAGGTTTTTTTTTAGAAATTCCCTGATATTTCTCAGAATACTGATATTCCCTGAATTCCAGATTCTTTAGCCAGCCTGTTCTACTTATAAATAAGAAACAGGTTATATATGGATATATAATTCTAGCCAAACTTTGTTCATCCCTTCAGGAATTAGAATTCCTGATCTATATCAACTTATCAGGAAAATACTCGAGCTTTGTTTCGTCATATATGAAGCGTTTGGCAGGTTGTGCCGTATCTTCGATGTGTGCATTGAGTATCTTGAAGCTTTGACATCAGTTGGCTGGATTGCAGGTGTGCAAATAGAGTCCATAGGGACCACCCACAGTGGGCTGAGCAACGGGATCTGTTTTTCCTGTTGGTCAAGAGAACTGAAGCACAATTCCGAAAAACTATCTTGCAAAGCAGGGTTAGTGGGAGCAGAGTTAGTTATGGGGAAAGTTTGAGATTTTTTGATCTGCAATTAGTGTGATTATATCAAAGGTCTTTTGCAAAGGGTCTACGTCTGCTTTAATTATTTTGGTAATTTGATTTAAGAAGTTCCTGACATCATTGATATTGAAATAATCTTGTATTTCTTTAAAGAATTTAATGAATTCTAGTAAGAGGCTAGGGGTTTGATTCGAAGACTTTCGGGCATCCGAGTGCGTGTGGGCCATGTGCTCTTCAGAACTTGGTGTTCTTGTCTCAGCACGCGCCATCGCCACGTTGTCTGTAACAATTTCGAGGTTTTGTGATTTAGGGAGCTGTGGAAAGTTTTCCATGCTCAGGTTGAATTATCTGATCTATTGGTACGAAGGTTTTGGGGTTTGGTTTTAGGTTCCTGGAACTTGTTACGGTTCCAGGGGTTTTGGGGGCAGAGCCTAAATTTGGCGGGGTGGGCCCCATCACAATTAGCACACTTTGCCGAAAGGTCCCTAGGTTTAAAGCATTCGCGAGTTTGATGGTTTTCTCCGCATTTTAAACACCTGGCTGGAAGCGAGCAATTATCCGAAGAATGGTTATAATTTTGACAATTGTAACAAATTTTTACTCCTTTTGATTTGAAGACTTGCACTGCGATTCTCATATAGAGAATGGAGGTGAGGTTGTAAATTCTCTTCCACCCCTCAGCCGGCTCTAGGCAGACCAAGAAGATGGGGAGAGGTGACCTATCACTACTATTTCTAAGCTGTGAAATCCTAACCATCCTGAATCCTTCAAGGGATAAAGCCTCTATGCTAGTGTTGGTTGGCAGCCCTTTTATCACTGCCTTTTTTGGTCTTTCGTTTTTTAAGCATATGGAGCTAAAAGGGATTTTATTCTGAGTCAGGTGAGTCTGTACGCTCCTGTAATCCTCAACGGATCCAGGAGTGAACCTAATCACCCTCCCCATCAGCAGTCCTTCAATATTAGTGCCTAAAGTTTTGTTTAATTCTTCTATGAGGGCTCCCCAATTACTCGAGGAGTCAACATAGAAGGAAGAACATTTGGGATTAGGTTTTGGGCCACAATTTCCATTCTCTTCTTCCTGATTATCAAGCGGCATGAATTTATTTTTAAGTAGAGGGAAGTCCTTACTAGATGCAGCCTCTCGTGGCATGGCCTCAGATAACTCAGCAGCCGTAATCTCGTCATTAGGCTTCCTGCGCGGGAGCTCAAAATTTAATTTGAAAGATTTCGCGATTTTGTATTGACTATACAAAAAATCCTCAGATAAGCTATTCCATGTTTTGATGACATAAGCCGTAGCCTGATAGGATTTCCTAATCAAGAGGTTCTCAGGGGTAGGGATATCCGCTAGCAAGAGAGCATCAGAAGTTATGCTTACCTCTCTTTGATGAGTGCCGTCTTGTCGATGTCTTCGGCTTCCTCGATGGCGATTTCGGCATCCAGGTGTCTCTTGGCCCAGTCATAGATCTCACAGTGTCTGTGGATATCGAAGGATTCATTTTTGGGTGGCTCAGGTGTATATACCACGCTTGCTTCGCATCTGGCAGCGAAGGATGTGAAGTACTCAGGAGTTTTGTGCGCCTGTCGCACCAGCTTCTCAGCACGTGCTGCTCCGTCAATGTCTTTTCTTTTCCTCCTCATCGATCTCCATGACATCTTCCCAGCTGAGAGTCTCTTTTTCCTTGTCCTTCCTGTGCCTTTCGAAAAGAATTTTTTCCTTACTCTTGGTCTGTCTGCCTTTCACGTCGTCCTCTTTGCCTTGGGGTATCTCCTTACTGTCGTTGGCTTTCTTGTCTTTAGGCCTAGGCATCTCGGCTATCTCTTGTCGTCCCCTAGTTTGTACACTTTCCTTTGAAATCCAATTATATTCCTCTATAGTTTCTCCTGTACCTCCTCCTCTGTTTTTTCAAAGCTCTTAACAAATAAATCTCTAATAAGCAGTAATTTCTCTTTTTCCTCCGGCGAAAACATCTTGATTAGTTTAGCTCGATATATTCTACCAAAACTTGGTGCAATTATACCCAGGTCACCACGTGCAATAGTCTCAGGAGCTGGGAAAATACTAACGTAAAATTGCTTATGACTTTTATTATTTACAGAAATTATCAATTGTCAACTCTGTGAAATATCACATAAATTCTACATAATCATAAAAAAATTAATAAGTACAAAAGTTTCACAAAACTTATTCCCCTCCCCAATAAAGTGTACGAGACAAATTTCATAAAAACAGTTTTCATATTTTGCAACATTTGTGTTTACATATATATATATATATAAATTTTAGATTTAAATAATATGCATAAATGTGTCATAAATTCTTACATTATGGTTTAAAATAAATGCATAAAATATGAAAAAATACAATATCAATACAATACATCATCAAAATAAATAAAAGCTAGCATGTACTCTTACATTTCCAATTACGAGGCATAATCCTGAGATCTTGACTGTGTATACATCTTTCACCCAGCCACAAGCAAACTGATTAAAAGCTTCTAGACTTAAATTCGTCGGACGTATATTCACTTTTCCCGAAAACTAAGTAGTTCACCATATCGAATTAACTAAGTTTTGGAAAATCTGATGCACATCTTGTAAATTCACTTTCACACATTGAATAAGGATCTTTGTTTCCTATTGATGCAATTTTTAGTAAATATCGAGCTTTAGTTCGACCATCCATATCCTGAAAATATTTAGATGGCATAATTATTACTTAATGTTTAAATTAATATATTTGAAGAAACGTACAACGTGTATAGCAATGGGCGATCTATGGGTTGTATGTCTATCAGCCCGTTGCTAAGGCTCGTTACTAAGGGAAATGGCACGTGGTTGAAACAGCTCTCTTTGATATAAAACAATCTTGAAATGATGTTAGATTATTGTGAAAAGGAAATCTGCGTTGTTATACATATTAAAATATAACACTTACTTGATACTTCATTAAAATATATCCAACATCATAATAGCATTATAGCGTAAAGAAAGAAAATAGGATATACGGATACTGGAAGCGAAGTGACGTTTGGGGCTACGTCACAATATCCCTCCCCCAATATGAGTGGGACGGAGGAGGAGTCGTAGAAAGTAGTCATTTCTATCGTCACCTTTGTGAACTAAAGATCTGGTATAAATGTAGCTGCGCAGCTGGAACTGCTTTTCTCGCGATATCCAAACACAATACTCGCGGGCGACTTCAATGCACACCACCGAGCGTGGGGCAGCAGGAGAGCCAACACACGCGGTACACAGATACATAGATTGCTAAACACAACAAACACTGACATCATTGCACCGTCGAGACCAACCTGCTTCTCAGGTGCCAATGGCTCATTCATAGACTTTGTCCTAACGAGAAACATAGAATACGCTCACACAATTGATACCCTGGATGAATTCGACTCGGATCATCTACCGGTACTGGTGACATTCGATTTGAACACTCCCCTTCCAGCCTCTCTGGGACAAGAGAGGGTGAACTGGAACGTATTCAAAAGAGCACTTTTCGAGCCGCATTTAGCAGTGCCCAACATTATGAGCACGGCGGATATTGACTCTGCCACGCACACACTCACAACAGAAATCAGGAGAGCTATTGCATCTGCCACAACACATCGTGAGTCACCAAAAATGCCCACACTTTCCCACCATGTCAAACAATTAGTTAGGCAAAGGAACAGAATGCGTAAGACATGGCAGGCTAATAGAGACCCTACCCTCAAAAGGGAGCTTAACAGACTCACGTGGAAAGTCAGGGATAAAATTGTCGCAGAAAAGCAGCAACAGTATAAAGAGTTAATTGAATCCCTTAGCTCGGAAGACGTATCGCTCTGGCAATTCGCTAAAAGACTCAGAAAACCTCAAATTAAACTCCCGCCACTAATAGATGGCGCTAATATTGCGTACTCAGACGAAGAAAAGGCAGAGGCGCTTGCTAGGCATTACGAAAAGCAATTTGAACCAAACCACGATCTAATGTGTCAGGACACCCTAAGAATGGTTAGGCAAACTCTAAACAATTTCAGGAACTCCCCGGTCACGGCTGAGATTAACCCAGCCACCCCGCGAGAAATAGTAGAGATTATCAAAAACCGTAAAAGCCCAGGGCACGACAAAATCAGGAATATCGCGGTAAAAAACCTACCCTTAAATATAATATTTTACTTGACCATCTTAATAAATAAAATACTAGAACTAAATTATTTCCCCAAAGAATGGAAGGAAGCGATAATTATAGCGATCCATAAACCTGGTGAGGATGCCTCAATTCCAGCCAACTACAGACCAATCAGTTTGTTGCCGACACTTAGTAAAATTACTGAGAAAATAATTCTTAAGAGACTGAACACGCACCTTAGTGAGAATGACATTATCATTCCGGAGCAGTTTGGATTTCGGCCAAAACACTCCACCACTCATCAATTGCTGAGAGTGGTAGAGTACATTTCTTCTGGTTTTAATAATAAGACACCCACAGCTGCGATTTTTCTTGACATCCAAAAAGCCTTTGATAAAGTGTGGCACTGTGGATTAGCTTACAAATTGATCACTCTAAAAGTCCCTGACGCACTTGTCAAACTTTTAATTTCATACCTAAATAACAGACACTTTCAAGTCAGAGTAAAAAATAACTTATCTACACCCAAGCTCATTAAAAGTAGTGTACCGCAAGGATCCATCCTGGGCCCGACACTCTTTAACATATATCTAAATGACATTCCCAGGACCCCAGACACGGAGCTGGCACTCTATGCAGACGACAGCGCGATACTTGCAAAACACCCTTACGTCTCAGTAATGCACAGACAGCTACAACAACACTTAGACATACTCCAAACATGGCTGGAAAAATGGCGAATAAAATTAAATCCCAATAAATGTCATTGGATTTATTTCTCAAGAAAACGAAAACCTCCGCCTCCTCTGTACATAAACAACCATGCCCTAAAAGCGGAAAAATCTACTAAATACCTAGGTGTAACGATAGACTCCCAACTAACTTGGAAACTGCACGTAACGAACATAATCAAAAAAGCGTATATAACCATAGGAGCCTTAAACACAATGATAGGAAACGGAAATCTAAGTTATCAAAATAAACTCCTAATTTATAAATCGGTCATCTGCCCGGGAATGCTGTATGCAGCACCCGTATGGGGATATGCCTGTAAAACTACCATAGACTTATTAGAGACAAGACAAAACAAAACCCTAAGGATTATAAGGAAAGCCCCTAGATACTTAAGAAACTCGGTAATTAGGAAAGACTTCAAAATAAAAACTGTTAGAGCCCAAATCAAAAAGCTAGCGCTTAAATTCTACAAAAATCTGCCATCTGTCCCAAATGAACTATTATTTAATCTGCATGACTATGATCATCGCAAGGCTAAATCTCGTAAGAGACCCCGCTCGGTACTTAACTTTGATATTCGGTACTAGGAACGTCCCACCTTAATCAGTTGATATTAACGAAAACTCGCGATCTTTGGTTTTCCACAAAATGTTTAAAATCCTAAACTGCTAAAATGCTAGGTTACCCTCAGATCTGCATCAACCCCCCAAACTGCTTAAACTCTTAATGTGCAACAAACTGCCACACTAGGAGCTAGGACAAATAATAAAAACAGTAAATCAAAAACCTCGAACCTCCAACTATGGACCAATGAAATAATGTCACAGTATGAAGATAAGAACCACACCTAGAGATTGGAGATTAAAGGCGCTTCGCGCCTGGTGCTCTGTTCTGGACGAAACTCTATGAAGATCTGGAAGGTGACGTTTCTATACTCCCTTTCGCTTGGGGTGGTATATGGGTTTTACGTCCAATGGCCAACACCCGGTCCCGCCCGTACTTACAACGGACACCCCGTCTCAATATATTTATACAGGACAGCATACGATCCCGCCCATACGTACTGCTGGAATCCTGTATCAATATATGCGTCGGTGCATAGTGCTGACTCAACGGAGAAACCGGGGCGACTGGGCTTGACTTATGAACATAGCTATTATAAAAATCAATTAAGTGAATCGTGTTATCATATCCACAGACTACTATACAGACCTGTCACTCTCGATAGTTTCGTTTTCGCGGCGGCCATTAGAGATAGACCAAACATTGGGTTGGCGCGCTCTTGGCGATGGTCTGGTTTGATCCGAGCGCTTGGCGATTCTCTGGTTTGAGTCCAAGCCGATTTTCAATGTTATAACCCTATTTCGCTCGGCGAAAACTTTTAACAACAGACTAGCGTGTTTTGAGTAACGTGAAAAAGGATTATTTGTTAAGTGTTTAGATCATTTCATGGAAATGGATTGATAAAAGAAAACTGGTTGCGTTACAGGGTATGTAATTTATGTTTATTAAAATTGAAATAATTTTAGTTATCACTATCCTACATACGTGTTCATTATAAGTATACACGTGTTCATATAAGTATACATGTGTTCATCATACGAAATTAGTGCTGTGTTGTTATTACTGCCGGATTAGACTAAATTTTAAGAGGTAGTGGTATAATTAGTTAAAAAATATTTTCCGTATTTTTATAAAATGTGAAATAATTGATATTTGGATAGCTTTTTCTTAGTTGCATGTGATATAGTATGTGTATATATTTATGTAAAATTTTTATTAAGTGCCTTATGGTGGAAAACTCCCCCCCCCCCCCCTCGGGTAATTAATGATTGAGTTCCACAACTTCGATAGTGTATTTATGTAAATTTGATATTTACTATCCCAGAATAAATTAAGGATCAAGTAATTAACGATCAACACGCTAGTATACTTTTTAGACTGAAAATATTATATAATATTTCAGTCTTTTGAGTATGTTAGCTTGTAATTTTTTGTGCATTATGTTTTATAGTGAGACAATGCAATATGTCTATTTTATAATTATTTGAATTAAATATATAACTATGTTTATTTAAATATTCTTAAACTAATGAATATATTTATGTTGCAGATTAATGTATTTTTAAATCCTGATCCTTTCTATAGTTTCAAAAATTATAAAAGTACAGTCCTCAACATTTTGTTCCCAACCCGTTTAAAAAAAAAAACGCCAAGTGAGCGATAACGCGCCAAATCTGGCAGACGCATCGTAGTTCAGATGGTCCAACTCACTAGCTCTAGTGTCTATGCGACATCCCATGTTAAAAATGTTGCCATAGGGTCCTATGGGAGTGTACCTTCTGAATATAGTATTCTGTGATTATATCTTTTGCTGGGTTTCGTAGATTTCCGTACAGTATTCGTTTTATTAGTATTTTGTATATAACAGTGCACAAGTTTAATGTTATTGTTTTAATTACGAAAATACTTGCCATCTTTTGAAATTCAGTATTTCCATTCCTTCCTAAATTTTTGTTCCCTGCCGGTTGTTTGCTTTCGGAATGATGATGTCTTCTGCTGTTAAAAGTGGTGCTAATAGAAAGTTTGTTGACGATATTGCTGGTCAAGATGACAGTTTATTACTTGATGCTCATACTAAAGATTTAATTGAAAATAATTTGTCACCAATCCTTCAAAGTTCCTTGGACAGTAGGCTGAAGCGTAAAGCTAAGCGACCATCGAAATTGATAGCTACTACTGAAAACGGAGTTGCAAGTGTTGTCAATGTAAATGGCTCTTATCTACGATTTACTAAAAACAGTCGTAGATCAAGAAATGGATTTGGTCGAGGTTTGCCAAAGAAAGGTAAATTTTTTATTTACTGAATTTTATTGCTGATTTACTTCTATTTTTTTTTTTTTTCCATTACTCATTTTCCAGTCTTACATCAACTGAGTAACATCTCAGTTGATGTAAGACTTAATTTCAATGTTTTAAAAAAGCTTTTAGCACTCTTTAGTATATTTTCATAGTTTGGGTGTGTTTGAATAGAAGCTTTTATTCCGTTCATCGCATGAAAACTGTACATCACAAACAGCTGGATATGTTTCGAATTGCACTACAACAGTTTAATTGCTCCATTTTGTTTAAATGTTTTAGTTCTAATAAATATGTTTTAAGGCAATTTAACTATGTAAAATAATATAATAATATTTGTTTTTAGCTTATAGTGAGAAAACTAATGGTATTTGTAAAACAAAAGTTGCAGAATTTCAAATTTTTTAAGAATGTTACTTTTATATTTTTCTCTCTTTGATGCCTTTCTGAGAATCTAAAGCATGAAAACCTTACATCTGGATGAAAACTAAATGTTCTAACAGCTATCTATGTTTGAATATCAGCAGATGAAAATTTTATTACAGTAAAACCTCCTAACAGGGCCACATATATTACCGCTCATTCCTGGCTGTTTGGAGGTGCGAGCAAAATAAATTTCCAAATGTGTGCATAAAATTTTTTTAGTAAAACTTTATAATAAACTATGATCACACATATGTACCATAGTGTGTAGATTTAAATTAAATGTTAATTTGGCTAATCTGGAGACCAACCCATCGCACTTTCAGCTCACTCGCCAAGTCGTCGCAAAGCGCTCCAGTTGCGAGCGCTTTATGTTGTAATCTGGTAACCTCTTGTATCAGTGTTTTTCGGCTGTAATTGTGTATAATATATCCAATAAGAATATTCACGAAGGTGACAGAAGAATACGTTTCTGTGGTTGCTACAGTTTTCTGATGTAGAAGCACATTTCTTTTGCCAAAGTTGCACATGCTTTTTGTATAAAATTCTACTATAATTTGGAAAATAAAGGTTTGAATGAAGTAATTAATTGGTATCTTATGAAAGGGATTATGGGTGATAAGTATGTTTATTCGAAATGTGGAGATGAAATGAAGTTGAGTACGAGAGATCGAACGACTTTGTTTGAATGGAGCGTTTTTAGCATTTCAGCCGGAAGAGGAGTTCTGAAAGTTAGCGTTTTTGGTTTAATTTATCCTATGTTTTAAAACTTTGTTTATATTTTTCTGTGTTTAAAAAATTGCTTCCTCCTTTAAAAGTTCTTAATCTTTTCAGTTAGAGTGCAAATTTTTTCCTAACATGGACCACTTGTACATTCGTTCCATAGATTTTGACCTTCAGGTCAAACCCCTGCCCCTGTACTGATCATCGGTTGCATGGAGAAAGTGATCTTGCTACATGCAACATGCACAGATAAAATTGTAGCATATTCTGTGTCTGGGCACTGCAGGCGACCGTTCCTAATAAACCGGAGATCACTGGGGGCCCATCCCGGTGTTGAAGTGTAGAACGACCTTTAGGTCGAACCCCTGCCCCTACACGGACCATTGGTACATTCGTTCCACAGATTTCGTCCTTTAGGTTGAACCTCTGCCCCTACACGGACCACTGGTACATTCATTCCACAGACAGTATAAAAATTTTAAAATTCATAAAAATCGTATTTTGTAACGTTTTTATGAATTCACTGTTGCTCAAATTAAATTACACTATCATTTACATTAGAAACTCTTGTTCAGAACACAGTAGCAAACGTCATTTTGGTGGGAGGAGCCTATTTCTAAACACTGAAAAATGTCACTTAGGATGGGTGGGGCCAATTTCAAAAATCGGGAGAGTGCACCAACTTGGCGTGATTTGTACTTAGAAATAATATGTGAGGTTGGCTGGTCTCCTGATTTACCGTTCATTTTTAAAATTTAATTGGGTCATTATAATTGGTGTTGTTTAATTGTATAGTATATTGCTATTGATCCGATTAGTAGTTGCAATACCCACCTATTTCTTACAACCGTCCCTATGGTCAGCCGTAGTCAGATACACAGCCAATAGCTATTGCATGAACTGCAATGGGAGTAAATCTCCTACACGAATTAAATATGTCTGTGCAGCGTACATATTGTTATTGCATGGAGCCAGGGATCGAAAAACGCAGTCACCACTGCCGACCAACTTTTTCACTCTGGCGATAAAGGTCGAGATTAGCGGTCGCCACATCGCCAGTGGCGACTAAGGAATTACTCTTGGCGACCGTAAAATGTAATGTCTATCGCCAAAAATGGCGACCTGCAAAATTTACATGTTTCTATATCAGAACGTCAAAAGTCTAATCTCTGTGGAGTTTCAGGAACACCCGCACGGATGAGCCTAATTCCTCTGAACCAAACCCAAATTAGACAGTCGGTAAACAAGACTGGTATCATAAAGGGTTTTTCATTGTCGCCCCCCCCCTCAGGAGAATATTCCGTAGGTATCCTATTTATTTCTCCCCAACCCAGCCGTTAAAAGTCTTACTTGCCCATGGCGATTCAACTCAAACGATCTATTAACGAAATCGTGATCGGCCTAACTACGATAGTCTAAAATGACTCTTTTCCTAAACAATCCCTCTGGGGAGTGAGAAAAATCTGTCAAAAATCACCACAATACTGCTACGGCTGTTAATTTATTGCACCTGCAGCCGAGAATGAGTGCTACTGCTATCCACATTCCTATCTCCTTCCTCCCCGTGATCTCCGATATGTTTACTTTTGAGGCATGCCCGGGCGCAGCGCATTCTATCAATTGACCCCAGCAGCACCTTACCGAAATTCGGAGTGGCCCCACTTTTACATACTGTACTAATAGAGCTTTCATCATTTTTACATCTGCCTTAAATTTTTAAACTGTTTCCGAAAGCGGATGCGCAAGCGGAATTAAAATCGCGCATTAAAATGAAAATGCCCCCGCTATTTTCAGCTTGTAAATTTATTTATTGGTTAAATATTCATAACGTATTTTGCATCATGATAAATTAAAAAAAATAATCCATGTACAATAGTTTTGGGTATACGCTGTAGCTGGGAATACCAGGCGCTAATAAAAAGCGTCAACCTTCGGGATGCTTTTCGGAGCTAAATTGCCGATATTGCGACGTTATGAATTGTTCTATTTCAACTTACATATATATGTACTGTTCATTAACGATCATATAGTAAATATGAACGACGATGGCAAAAATTGCGCGTAGTTGCTTCTATGCTGCCTAGATATAATCGCAAAAAATTCGCCATTGTTAAAGTTTCGGCGCGCAATAGTTTCTCCATCCGAGAAATTTCAGATTTCCTGTTATAGATGATACCTTGTTTTATGTTATTAATCTGTCATCGATGATGTAAAAAACTAAAAATGTTTGTATTCTTAAACTGTTTACCGCTTAGTTGTGTTTTCATTAGTGCCAACGGTAAACAATTATCAATTCAAAGTTAAATCGGCTCGATTTTCAACTTATCCGCGGCCAAAGTTGGTTCATGCCCCACCCCGTTGATTAGAAAATTCGAGTAAAGCAATAAAACGGCCTATGTTTTTAGCGATACAAACAGATATTTTTTAAATTCAAAAACGTCAAAATATTAAATAAAATCCAATTTCTTCAAAAGGATAAAGAATTTAGTTGTTATAAAATAAACATATTAGAGAAATTTTACAATAAAAATGGTTGCTAAGTTTATAATGTCCGATAATATAACGGAAAAAATGACCGAAATATCGGGATTGCGATAATTTTAAAGTTACAGACTAAGTGATCAAAAGGTAGAAACAAGAATATAGATTATTTAAAAATCGCAGAAACTCATTGGTAAAATCCCATAAATTAAAAAAAAAATGAGTGGTCGGATTTCTTAATAAAAAAGGCATAAATATTAATAGTAAATGCTTCATCAGCTGTGAAAAAAAAGATCAAAATAAGAGAATTTAAAACTTAAGAAACAGGCATATTCAGAAATAATCTGTAATTTTGGCAAAAAATTGAAGCTGACAAAATGTTGAATAAGTAAAGTGTTATGGGAAAAAAGGAATTTAACATTGACCCCAAAAGTATTTGAATCAGCTTCATGGTAAATGAATTTTTTTAGATGACTTGGTAAACAATTATAAAACACTGAAAAATTCCTATAATAAGAAAAACTTCGGTAAGATTTAAAACAGGGTTAAAAAATGAATGACAATAAATGTTTAAAATATTCAGAAAATGATAAATGAAAGATCAAAATTTTGAAAACTTTTAGGAAATGGAAAAGATGGGGATACTGACAGCGACTTGCAGAAAACTTAGATTTAGAAAAAACACCTGAAATAAAGTTTTGAAAATGTATTCAATATCCAAAATGAGAAGTTAGCAATAAATGCATGTTAACAATATTACTCATTAAAAAATAAATATATATTTATAAATTTGTGTTATCAGAAAAATTAAGTTTTGTATTTTGCCAATCTCTTAAATTTCCCCTAATTTTTACCCCACCTCCTCATCAAATAATAGATCTTAATAATAGAAAAGTAGATCTATTATATAGTTTTCCTTGTTAACATAGTGTCTTTCACCTAACTGAAGTACTCGCCATCTTAAGGTATGGAGAGAAGGGTTTATTGTTTTACTTATGTCTACCATATACAGGGATGTATCTACAGTGGTCGGCGGTGGTCGGGGTTTCCATCACTCAGAATTTCCGACCACCACTCAATTGCCGACCACCACTCATCTAAAAAAATATACATATTACAATTACATTTAAAAAAAGTTATATTCAATTTTATCAAATGTTTTTCTTTAATATAAAAGTATAGAATACTGTTTGTGTGTGCGAATTAACGCAAAGCTCGTTTCGAAATTTTATATTCGCAATAATAATTGTTCTGGAAAATCAACCACCACTCACATTTCTCTAGATACATCCCTGCATATAATAAACCTGTAAATAAGTATGGGTAATATATCTGTAAATTTTTTAATTATAAAATATTTAAACACAATTTTGCATAACATCAAACAAGTTGAAAAAAAAAAATCGCACATTTTTCAGTTGTCAACAATTGGCCTCATCATGAACCTACCAGCCAGTGACTGACTGCTTTGAACCCAGGCATTGTTTACAATGGGTTTTATTCCTTCCCTTTAATTAATGTTCCTTATTATTTCCTATCAATAAGAAATGTATTAGCACTTGCATTACACATGAATATTTATAACCATCATTGTTCTTTTATGAACCCCTTATAAATATCCTCCGCCCCCACCCCCCTTATATTATAAAAATTTATGTTTGTGTATAAAAAATGATGCATAAGTAATTAAGTATTTCTATCTACTTTTCTGATCTTAAGTAAGCAGCCTAAATTATGAGGATTCTAACTATTATCTTCAATTTGTGCAGTTAAAAAAATTAATTTATCAAGAATATATTTTAAAGTAAGAGATGTAATTATAAAATTTTCTGTATATTTGCAATTTTGTTTTGTTAATTTTTTTTTTTTATGCTTTGAATTTAAGTTTTGAAATAGATAAATTATCTGTATCTTTTTTACTACATGTGGGCCACATTATGCAATGCATTCTTTAGCTAAAATTTATAATTGTACCTTTTCGTATGCAATGCGCTCCTTTTTTAAAGTCAGCAACCTGCCCTTTTGAAATCCTAGAATGGACCCTGTAAATATATATATATATATATATATATATATATATATATATATATATTAGAAAGAAGTAATAATAAAAATAATTAATTCAAGTAATCTTGAAATATTAACATCACCATAGAAGCAAAACCACTACCATAATGCCGATAATAGAAAAGATCAGCACCGGCTCAAATTCGGAGATTAAAAAGAATTAAATTCATCTTCAGGTCTGAGTATTTAATTCTATTTAACTCAAACAAATGCCTGTTTCAGATTGGAAAATAGTACATTACTATAAATGTCCAAACTCGGACTAGAGGCACCATAAGATAAAAAAATGAAGATAAGAAGCATTAGGAAAATTTGTATTAACATGTGGCAGGAATCCTTCTTCTTTCACCACATGTATATGTGACCAACCTCAACAGTATAATAAATATCTAGAAGTACCGTAATGAACATGACGAAATACAACCTAGGAGGCAGTACGAACGTTCACAGCGACACTCCCAGACCCATCCAGTGAGTCAGAACAGGAGACAGGACTATTACCCGTATAAGCAAAATAGAATATGTACATGCAGCAAAGATGAAAATTCTTACTAAACAAGAGATTCATAGAAGAAATGGATAAACGAAAATGCCACTATACACCATTATAAGGGCCCTCGAATCGTAGTTTCAAACTGGTTAAAGTTACAAAATTTTAGCAAAAATATAATTGAAAACATAATATTAATATATCTTATTTTCAGATGTTTTTGATTTTTCTAATTTTTTTAGCTTATTTTATTACTTTTCATTTTTATTTATTTATATAATTAATAAATAATTATTATATATATATATATATATATGCTTAGAGCAAATTGAATGTGTTCGTGGAAAAAAAAAATTGTTAGAAAATTGGGGGGGGGGGGGGGGGGGGGGAGATCAAAATTGAGTACAAAATTATGGCCACTAACATCATCAAAGTGGTCACTGAGCTTTATGAGGTCACTGGCCACTGGCTACTGTTGATTTTTTTTAATCTAAAGCCTTATCTGGCGAACTGAAAGGCTTTCAGTTTTCCCACACAGAAAAAATTGCGCCGCGGGAAATCGCCCGCACTTGACGCCGCCATCCACCTTACATAGCTGCCAACCGTTCCGGATTCGTTCCGAATTTTTACGTCTGTTCCGAAAATCCGAATTTTTTCCACAAAATCCGAATTTTTGAAAATATTCCTGTTTTACCCCATTTTCCCCCCTCTGCGACCATAAAAGTTACATATGTGCCAACTCTACTGAATTTGGACGGGAGACTCTCGATTTTTGAGTGTTTATCCCGATTTCCCGCTTTTGAAGACACATCTCCCGATTTTAACGATTTTTTGAAAAATTGTCGGCTGCTATTGCTGTGTTAGCTGAGCGACTAGACTAGAAAAAAATTTGAAAGTCATTTGCAGATTTAGCAGTGTTGGTCATAGCCCTATCCGAAGTGCTGGTAGAAAAAAAATTTTGTAGCAGATGATATGCAGTAGTGATGTGTTTTCTTAAGAAAGCAAGCTCGTTAAACACAAACACAATTTATTTGTTGTGAGATCCATTGCATCAGATGAAGTTACAAAATAAAACACTGTAACATTCGTTGCAAAGCAAAACTATATACAATGAGCTAGCAAGCTCATGGAAAAGGTTTTAAACAGTCTATGACTAGGCACACACTCTCAGTTACTATAACATCGGTAAGTAGAAAAAAACAGATACTGTACCACACATGCCGTGTACGTTAATGAAGCCACCATCATCAGGTCACACGTCATGGCTTTAGAAGTTAGACTACTCTCTACCGATCAAGGTCTGCCTTCCATAAAGGTCTTTCATGTCTACTACATGGTCTGAGAGTCTCACTGACTAAACTCCGAGATCACTAAGGTCTGTCAAGGTCTGTAAAGTCTGAATAACTGAGAATGTGTCCTATCATATATACACTGTGATGGGTACGCTCCGGAACACAACCGTTGACGGCAGCGCCCTCACTATATGCAAAACAGATGCGCGCGCGGCGAGATGGCGATTTGCATGAATGGCATGTTCTGTTCCCGTCACGAGTCGTTCACGAGAACGGTAGAACCATTCTAAAAATGTAAACACGTTCTCGCGATAACGAGAATCGCGACGAAAACAGAACCAAGTTTCCAACAATCGGCCCCCTCATGCAAAACCCCAAATCTCGGCGCACGTGCTATCAATCAATGAAATTACTCTAAAAAAAACATAACAGCAAAAATGTCAAGTTCTTTAGTATCCAGCAAAACATAAAGTATATATATATTACTTTTCATGTTAAGCAAAAAAAAATTTATCATTGAAAGAAAATTTTAGATATCATTGAAACACTAAGTTCCAAAAATTTAATTTAAGTCAAAATTTAAGTTTTCAAGAAATTTAAGTATAATAATTTAAATTTAACATTTAAGATTAAAAATTTTACTATAAATATCAAATTTAATTTGTGTAGAAAATTTTATGTATAATTATTAAATTTAACATTTAAGATTAAAAAATTTCACTATAAATATTAAATTCAAGTATGTAGAAAATTTTATGTATAATTATTAAATTTAACATTTAAGATTAAAAATTTCACTATAAATATCAAATTCAATTTGTGTAGAAAATTTCATGTATAATTATTAAATTTAACATTTAAGATTAAAAATTTTACTATAAATATCAAATTCAATTTGTGTAGAAAATTTCATGTATAATTATTAAATTTAACATTTAAGATTAAAAAATTTCACTATAAATATCAAATTCAATTATGTAGAAAATTTTATGTATAATTATTAAATTTAACATTTAAGATTAAAAATTTCACTATAAATATCAAATTCAATTATGGCTGTTCATTATCTCTGTCCAAGACCAGTATACATAATTAATACTAATAGCAATGACACAGATAATGAAAGATTTTTTTTTTCCTTTCTGTGTTGTATTCAAATTTAAATAAGTGGTTTGTCATCAATGAATCATAGCCAAGTGTATGATAACAAGGAGTAAACACACAAAATAATACACATAAGCATAACTGTCTTATGCGGGAATTGAAAACATGGATATATATATACATTCAGTGTAATGTGAAAAATTTTAGAAAGTTCATTGTAAACAATACACATATATATACTCTAGATACAATTATCTGCATCACAGAGGGAGGAGTAAAATATACGATATCCTAACCATATTTTGTAAAAGAAAGAAAAAAAAATTTAGAAGTTACAAATTTAATCATTTTTGTTTTTGAAAATTTGATTACAAAAGTTTAATGCTCTATCTTTGGTCATTGGTTTTGTAAAGTAATCTGCTACATTTTCCTTGGTATTTACAAAGATGATTTTAAAAGATTCATTCTCAACTAAATTCCTCAGGAAATGGTACTTTATATCAATATGTTTGGTTCGGTTATTCTCTATTGGGGAATTTGAAAAATTAATTGCAGCTTGGTTATCACAGTAGATTATGCTATTATTTCTGTTAAATTTTAACCCTAGCTTCATACATTCCTCAATGATATTTTGTAGCCAAATAACTTCTTTCGCAGCTTCTGTCAATGAAACATATTCCGCTTCCATCGTTGACAGACTAACACACTTGTGTTTAAATGTACGCCAAGAAACGGGTACTCTATCTATAAGAAATAACATACCCCCGAGTGACACCCTGTCATCCCTATTGGCGGCAAAATCCGAATCCGAGTAGCAATTTAAATTTAAGTTACCAATGCCTGATAAGTTTAACATGTAATTCTTTGTTTTCTCAAGATATCCTAAAAGTTTAAGTAATGCGTCCCAATGTTTCATGCCAGGATTCTCTTGGAATTGAGACAGAATATTTACAGCGTAACATATATCTGGTCTAGTTCTACTTGACAAAAAGGCTAAACATCCTATCAAACTTCTGTATGGGATATTTTGCATTTGTTTTAATTCTCCATCATTCATTGGGCAATCATTTTTACTCAACGTGATTCCTTTTGTAATAGGGAGTGAAGAAATAGGATATTTGAATTCTTTAAACATTTGGCAAATTTTATCAATATACTGCCTTTGATGTATAAAAATTTTGTTATTGATTTCTGTAAATTCCACACCTAACAGTTTTTGGACCTTCCCTAGAGTTTTGATATCAAATTCTTCCTTTAGTAAAGAAACTGCATGATCAATATCACCTTGATGTTTTGAAAATAAAACTATGTCATCCACATATACCAACATTAATACTTTGTTCTGGTAAAAATATGCACAATTGCACCATTTGAGTTTGAAGAAATTTAATTTTCTCAAAGTGGTGTCAAGCTCATTATACCACTCTCTGCCGCTCTGATGTAAGCCATATATTGCTTTTTTCAGCAAACAGACATGATTTTGTTGGTTCGGATCGACATATCCAGGTGGTTGTTTCATAAACACTTTGGCATTCAATTTAGCATAAAGGTATGCTGACTTGATGTCTAATTGAAAATGCTTCCAGTTAAGCAAACATACAAAAATTGCAAAAAAAGCTCTTATTAAGCAAAAATTTATAACGGGGCTAAATACTTCGTCATACGAATCCCCCTTCTCTTGTGAATATCCCTGAGCCACTAATCGAGCTTTGAATCTCTTTACTATTCCATTTTCATCCCTTTTGATGGTGTATACCCATCTGGATCCGATTATCTTTTGTGAGGTGGGTGTAGGCACCAAGTCCCAAACACCTCTCTCTTGCATTATTGCTATTTCATTATTCATGGCTTCTTGCCATTCTTGCGAGTGCGGAGATTCAATTGCCGATTTATAGTTTTTGGGAACTATTATCTCTATGTTGCTTGCCTCTGGCCTGGATTTGATATCCCTCTTTTCTCTGAAGTTAAACAAATTTTGGTCATAATGTATGTTAGCCTTAGCACAGAATTTTTTAACATCATTATGACTTCTCAGCCTATGTTTATCACCCCTCACTGAGTAGTAAACATCAGTTCGAGTTCCATCAGGCCTGGGTACAGCTTTCCTTTCCCAATCTATGTTTGAACAGGGGGTCAGATCGGAATCAGCAGGAGAGTCCTCTTCCTCACTAGTATGACTAGTGTCATGGCTCTCACCTGCTTCTTCCTCTGACTCACTATCCAAACATCCCGATCCTGAATCTGATGTTCGAGTAAAACCCGATTTCTTTTGGGTGAAGTTTCTAGGTCGAATGGGGTCCAGGACGCCTTCCGCTGCTTCCATCTCCTCAAAACGGACATTGCTTATTTCTAATATTTTTCCTTCTTTCACAAGAAGAATTCTATAGCCCCTGGTATTTTCTGCATATCCTACCATAACTCCCAGTTGAGCTCTTAGGTCTAGCTTCTTCCTAAGCTGTTTTGCAATACCAGCATAAGCCTTACATCCAAAAACTCTGAGATGGGATACAGCAGGCTTCTTCCCATAGTACAATTCGTGTGGAGTTTTAACTTTAAATTTATGGCAAATCCTGTTCTTTGTATAAGTAAAACATAGGATTGCCTCTGCCCACATTTTGTCACCAACTTTGCTTTGATTAAGCATTGCCTTGACACAATCTAACGCTGTCAGGTTGAATCTTTCAGATACCCCGTTTTGTTCGGGTGTATAAGTGTTAGATCGTTCATGCTTAATCCCTAACTTTTTCAAAAAAGCTTTAAATTGACCGTGACAAAATTCCATGCCGTTATCAGTACGGATGCACAAAATCTTTTTGCCTAATTGTCTCTCCTGACAAGCTTGAAAATCCTGAAAAACTTTGAACACATCTGATTTTTGTTTTAAAATAAAAACAAACACCTTGCGGCTAAAATCGTCTGTAATAGTCAAGAAGTATTTGTTTCCCCCCAATGAAGCTACAGGCATTGGACCACAAACGTCCATGTGCAGTAATTGCAAAGGTTCTGTAGATCTAATCCTGCCTATTGGTTTGTACGAAACTCTTTTAGATTTTGCAAGTTTGCAATGAATGCAATTTACTTTTGCATATTTTAATTTTGGGAGTCCGTTTGCCGCGGAAACTTTACTTGTTTGGTGCAAGTAGTCTGAGTTAATATGGCCATATCTTCTATGCCATAATTCAGTTTTGTTCAGAATTTCAACTGTTGAACCACTAATTTTATTTGACTTTGATTTTAAATCAGATTTGTTTTTCCTTTTATTCAAGTTAGGCCTAATTTTGTTTTGACTTTGACTATTTGTTGCAGGGGTTTTTCTAACCTGTTTAGAATTTTTGTCCCTATCCTGATCTCCTTTACGGCCCTCAACACTACTATTTAAACTTTTAGTTGAGTACTGTGGTTTTAAGAAATACAATCCTTCTTTACGTTTAGCGTAAAAGAAATTTTCTCCCTCAGGAGTCTTAAACCATAGAATACCTTTGGCTGCACTAAAAGAATAGCCCTGCTCTTCTAATACAGATGCGGCCAACAAGTTACGCCGTAATTTTGGTGAATACATAACATTTTGTAGCACAATATTATTTGTATGATCTTTAAATTTAACATACATGTTCACCGTTCCAATAGCCTCAACTGGGCTTTCCATATCACCCACTGCTAGCGACATAGATGTATCCTTACATTTATCAAATTTTGAAAACATTTTAACATCATTACAAAAGTGTCGCGTAGCAGCGGTGTCAATCACCCAGCTGAGCCTATTGTCAGGATTATCAACAATATTAGCTTCTACATTTATATTTGAAAATACTTCAATAATACTAGAGCTAGTCATCTTTTTCAATTTTGGGCATTGTGCCTTTACATGACCAGTTTTATTACACATAAAACATGGTCCTATGACCTTAATAGACTTTTTAACTTTGGTGACATTTTTGCATTTAGCGCTAACATTTGAAAAATATACAGATGAATTGGAACTTACATTATTATTGTCATGATCCTTCCTCAACTGTCTAATCCTGCCCTCCTCCAAAGACAGTTCTTTCTGAATTTTATCCAATTTAAAATCAGTATCGCTCCAGCGATAAATGATTTGAATGATACTCTGGTACTGGTCTGGGAGATACCGGATGGCTTGGAATGCCACGTACACATCCTCCACGGGGTGATTCACGTTCTTGAGCTTGGTGACAGCTTTCCTTATCCTCGTACAGAATATGTCGATGGGCTCCTCGATTTCCGGGCGTAGACTGAAAAACTCGTCCAACAGATGAACTAAATTAGCGCGCGTTGGGGCCTCAAAATGCGCCTCCAACTTCTCCCACGCATCCGCCGGGCTGTCGTCGATGTCGAGCAGTTCTCTGTACTCCGCCGAGATATTTCGAAACAGGATGGAAAGTGCGCGGTCGCTGCTGCGCATGTACTCCTCTCGCTCGCGGCGTGACGTAGATTCGTCGACTGGTAATGCAGTACGGTTGATGTGGCCGTAACATCCTTCTCCTTTCAGGATAAATGAAATTTCATTACGCCAGGTGACGTAATTGTCCCTGTTTAACGCTTCTATGCCGTTGCTCACCGCCATAGTCTTTAACTGTGACTAGAGTGCGTTGTTTACCTTTCTGCTTGATGCAAATGGCGCCGGTCGCGGCCCCCGTCGATGGAATTCACAACTCTTCACTGCTGCTTTATCACGGATAAAAGTTATGGCCTTGACATACTACGGGCCCATAACCAAATGTCGGCTGCTATTGCTGTGTTAGCTGAGCGACTAGACTAGAAAAAAATTTGAAAGTCATTTGCAGATTTAGCAGTGTTGGTCATAGCCCTATCCGAAGTGCTGGTAGAAAAAAAATTTTGTAGCAGATGATATGCAGTAGTGATGTGTTTTCTTAAGAAAGCAAGCTCGTTAAACACAAACACAATTTATTTGTTGTGAGATCCATTGCATCAGATGAAGTTACAAAATAAAACACTGTAACATTCGTTGCAAAGCAAAACTATATACAATGAGCTAGCAAGCTCATGGAAAAGGTTTTAAACAGTCTATGACTAGGCACACACTCTCAGTTACTATAACATCGGTAAGTAGAAAAAAACAGATACTGTACCACACATGCCGTGTACGTTAATGAAGCCACCATCATCAGGTCACACGTCATGGCTTTAGAAGTTAGACTACTCTCTACCGATCAAGGTCTGCCTTCCATAAAGGTCTTTCATGTCTACTACATGGTCTGAGAGTCTCACTGACTAAACTCCGAGATCACTAAGGTCTGTCAAGGTCTGTAAAGTCTGAATAACTGAGAATGTGTCCTATCATATATACACTGTGATGGGTACGCTCCGGAACACAACCGTTGACGGCAGCGCCCTCACTATATGCAAAACAGATGCGCGCGCGGCGAGATGGCGATTTGCATGAATGGCATGTTCTGTTCCCGTCACGAGTCGTTCACGAGAACGGTAGAACCATTCTAAAAATGTAAACACGTTCTCGCGATAACGAGAATCGCGACGAAAACAGAACCAAGTTTCCAACAAAAATTCCCTATATTTAGGTGGTGGTGGTGGTAGTGGTGGTCGCCCGCTTTGGGCTCCTGGAGCATATAACAACGTTCGCAAGAACGGTTTTGTGCTCCGCAACTAAATACGCAACATGCCGCCCTGGCAGCAAGGAACTAAACACACAAAATTAGCATCTTCGAAGCACCAAACACAGCGCGTCACAGCCCGAATATGCAAAAATAACACGACAGAAAAGTATAAAACCGTAGCACATCCGACACAAAATCAGAAAGCAGGGGGGGGAACTGTTGCCAACGGAAAGCCTAAAGAAAAACTTTAGACCCCTATTCACCGCAAGCAACCAAGGAGGAACGAGGCAAGACAGGACGCCCGGTAGAAACCGTTGGACGAAAAATCACACAGGGAAGCGAAGGAAAAGGGGGTAGAGGGGCCGATCCCCAGGGCATGGAACAAACTTTCCCGTTGGAGTTTGAACTTTCTGCACTCCAACAGAAGGTGGTCCACAGTATCAGCAACTTGACAGGTGGTGCAGAGGGGGGAGGAGACCAGGTTCACCCGGTAAAGCACCGCGTTGGTCAGAAGGGTCCTTGTCCGCAGCCGAGCCAGCAGGGTTTCTCCGCAACGAGATATAGGGTAGTTCTTGAAGTACCAACAGCGGGCCTCGATGTGGCCAAAGTTAGAAAAATACTTGCTAGTGGTCCAGACGCGGTCTTCCGCACTGGCTCCCTTCCGCTTGAGCGCGGCAGCCAAGTCCTCCGGGGAAATCCACAATATGGAGTTTAAGTTGTCCGAGTGAGCTTTGGCGAGCCGATCAGCTTCTTCGTTTGGGCCAATGCCTTTATGTCCAGGCACCCATACCAATTTGATGGTTCGGACCTTCTGGAGGGTTTCTTCCAGTCTCTTTCTGAGAAAAAGAATCACGTTCTGAGACTTTTTGTCCACTTTTCTGAGAGCCTTAAGAACAGACAGGCTATCTGATAAGATTACAAGTTGCTGCTCTTCTGTCATAGGTACAGAGATGGCGAGACTAATAGCCAGGGCTTCCGCAGTAAAGATAGAGTTCAGATGAGGGACAGACTTTGAGCACCCGCGGTTAGCTGAGGCGTTCCAGACTGCAACGCTAGTAGATGTTAGCGATTTAGACGCGTCCGACGCTAGGTAGGTATGGTTTCTCCATGTCTCCCAATGCTACATGAATTGCGCGCAGATTATAGAGTCCGGTAGCTTAGTGTCTTGAAACCCGAGATCATTAGTGTGGAAGGTAAGTCCCGGGCAGGGCCACCTATTCGGAGGGGGTGTCCATTGAATCAGGTCTGCTTCACGAAAGTCAAAGTCCAGACGAATTTCCTCCCACGTCTGAGCAGGTAGATTCAGGGTGCTCAGCGAGGAACCATCCAGGGTCCGGTTGAGCGGAGAGAAACGTCCTAGCGCTTTGTGCCTAATGATAAGCCTGTGCTTGAGGCACTCGTGCCAGCGAGACAACTCCCATGTCCCAGTTTCTCTGCGGAGTACAGGAAGCGGTGTCCACTTGGGGAGCCCGGTGGCTACTCTTAAGGCCGCGTTGTAGAGCACCTCAATTCTCTTTTTGTCCGTGACGCAGGCGTTGGAATGGATGATACTCCCGTAGTCCAACATGGATCTAACGACCCCATTCACTATACGAAGAAGGTGCCCCGTGGTAGTCCCCCTTTGCGAGTGGGCGATGTACTTTATAACGTTAAGCTTTCGAAAGCCACGCATGCGAAGTTCTTCGAAATGTTTCTTCCAGGTCAAATTCTGGGAAAAGTGGAGGCCCAAGATCCGGACCGTGGTGACCCAAGGTATCGTTCGGCCACACATACCGACATTAAACTGGGGCAAGCTTTTTTTCTTTGAGAAATTAATCACTGAGCACTTCGCAGGGTCGATGGTTAACTTCCAGTAGCTGCACCATTGTCCTATATTGGTCAACGTCGACTGGATATTCCTTTTGACCTCTGCCCATTCGTTCCCTTGGGCCAGAACAAAGATGTCATCCGCATAAACGACAATTTCGGTATTGGATACCGCAGTCTCGAATATGTCTCGAATGTAGATTGTATATAGAAACGGAGAAAGGACAGAGCCCTGAGGAATTCCGCAATGGCTAGGTGTCTTTCGAGAGAGGCATCCTCTCCACCGGACCTGAAAGTATCGGTGGGAAACAAATTCGAAAATCCATTTTGCTATCCTTCCCGTGAAACCTGCGTCTAGCAGTTTGGCCAAGAGCCCGTCCCTCCAAACAGAGTCGTAGGCGGCTTTAATGTCAAGAGAGGCAAGGATTATATATTTTTTCGCTGTTCTTGCAGCCATTATGTCTTCGTGGATCTTTGTCAGGGAAGTTGAGCAATCGCGAAAGGGGAGAAACCCATGGTGATTTTCGTGGAAGATGTCCTTCGTGAAAATCCTGTGGGTCATACGGGAAAGGATCATTCTCTCCATGACTTTCGCTACCACAGAGGTTAAAGCGATCGGACGATATGATTCAACAGCTTGCCTGTCTTTCCCTCTCTTCAAGATGGGGACGAGTACAGAGTTTTTCCAGGATTCAGGAATGTCACCTGTGGTCCAGCTTTTGTTTAGGAGTTTAAGCAAAATCTGCTGGTTTTCCGTGGTTAATCCCCGAAGGGTCTTGATGTGAATCCCATCAAGCCCGACAGACCCCTGAGACGTGTTGGAAAGAGATCTTCTAAGTTCTTTGAGCTCAACAGGCGCGTTGAAGACCTGGTTCTCGTCGTCGCTGAAGTCTAAGGGGATCCCTTCCAGCGGTTCGGTGCGGCCATACCATTCAGCAAAAGCATTGGCCTGGAACTGAGGTGACGAGGTGTCTTGTCCATCGATTTTGAGGATCCAGTGAGAGGTAGCAGGAGGATCACTCCTTTTATTGAGCGCTTTCAAGATTTTATAGATGAAACCGGACTGGGAAGCCTCCTGGCACACCTTCTGCCAATAGATCCGCGAGGCTGTTCGAGTGGCTTTTCGAAGCTTGCCAGAAACGTGACGGTAAGAGATCCAGAAATCTCGCCGGAGGGTGGTCCTAGCCAACCGCAAGAACCGTCTCTTTTGCCCCAAAAGAAAGCTGCATTCGCTATTCCACCAGGGGGCCCCAGAGCGTACGTTAAGGGCCTGCCACCGGGCACTGTCCGCCATAGCCGAGCCACAAACACTCAGGAAATGTTCGTACGAGATACTCCCTTCTCCGGACATTCTGAGCGACTTATTCAGCAGCAGATGAACTTTACTCCAATTATACCTTTTTCGAATTTCTTGCCGGATATTAAAAGGAATCCGCAGATTAATCTGAACTTTGATAGGAAAGTGGTCCGAGGAGAAGCAGTCGGCGTGTACATTAGCGCTAGACTGCAATGCAATATCGGACGAGCAGATGGAGAGATCGATAAGGGACGTATTCCCATTCCAGGAGATATGAGTAGGGACATTGTCGTTGAGGAGGTTGATGCTTTGTCCCATGATCCAATTGGCCACTATCTCAGCGCCGGGAGAAGTCCGGTCGGAGCCCCAGCATCTGTGCTGGGAGTTAAAATCACCCAGGACAAGGAAAGGTTTGCTGATAGAAGCCAGGAGATTTTCCAACCAGGCTCCCTCGAAACAGCCCCTAGGGGAGTAAATATTAATGATCGACAGGGTTGAAGTCTGCCCCAACCGAAGCTTGATCCCAATCACCTCAGTACCGTGGGAGGGGTCTTCTGGAATAGCAATGAGCGAGGACGGGATCTGATCATTCACACAAATCGCAACCCCGCCGCCCCTTACATTTAGGTATAATGTTCCAAAAATTTTCCCTATAAAAGGGAATTTTTAGCTAAGTGGGAAATTTTTCTCTATTTGATCAAAAGCACGCTCATAAGATTACTGATCAGACGTGAAAAGCTCTCTGGATTTGGGCCGGAAACTCCGGATGTTTCATTACTTCTCTGGCCTCCGGATTACTAATGAAATTCTCCGGCTTTTTTTGTTTGAAATTTATCAATTAACCAGACTTGGTATAATTCCTCGGAAATGCAGATTTTCCGCTTTTTTAGCACTGATTTCTACCATTCCCGGGATCGTAGCAACTTCATAATAAAATGCAGGGTAATGCCAATCAAATTAACGTAGATTTACGGCCACGTGTAATGTAAATTAAGATCTCGATCGCTTATTTTATGAAAGTAATAAATATACTTCTTCAAAGGTTGTCTAATTCAGCATAAATCGCTAAAATGTTATTTTATTCATTAATTTCGCATAAACACTGCGATTGCGCAATTCAGTTTGTTCTCATGAATCGCCGAGAGTGCAATACTATCTTTTTCCATCCATCTCAATCTTCTACATATTGCATTTTTGATTGACCAAACTAGCTTATTCTCATATTCTGATTAATTATTATGGTTAATTTCTTAATTATTTTCGCATAAACAGTGCGATTGCGCAATTCAGTTACATCGCGTGAAATACCGAGAGTACGCTAGTATCTTTTCCAATCCATCTCCATCATTTAAATGTTGCATATTAGATCGACTAAATTATCTTATTTTTATATTCTGATTAATTATTACTGTTAATTTCTTAATTATTTTCGCATAAACAGTGCAATTGCGCAATTCAGTTACATCGCATGAATTGCCGAGAGTACGTTAGTATCTTTTTCCATCCATCTCCATCATTTAAATGTTGCATATTAGATCGACTAAACTAGTTTTTTTTCATATGACTAATTATTAAGGTTAATTTTTTAATTATATTTGCATAATACAAATTTTTCTATTTTGAAAAATCTGTACCATGCAATTGCATTTTTCAGAAAAAATGCAATTAGTATTTTCGAAAAATTTAATGTGAGTCTGCAATCATAGACCCCCAGAGTCCATAAGCTAAAGTCCCAAATTCAAGTTTTTTTTTTTACAGATATATTAGTCAGATTCATAAAGCTTGAAGTCGTGAAAGCTTCGACATGTGTCTTCGATATCTCTTATAGGGATTCAACAAATCATAAGGATAATGAAGACATATTTGTGGGAATAGAGACGTTAGAGTGCCTGAAAAAGTTAAACTCTGATGAAACAAAGCAGTTTTTTGAGTACGTCAAAAACTATTATTGTATGACATGTAATTATATTATCAGAAACTTTCCAATCAACTCTGATGTTTTACATCATGCTGAAGTCGCAGATGTGTCTCAGAGGGAAAAAGTTAAATTTCCTCGATAAAATTTTTTATAGACAGATTTCCCTCTATACTGCAAAAAGACTCAACAGAATCAACGTTTGATATAATTGATAGTGTAGAGACTGAGTTTTTGCATTATCAAATGGCAGCTCTGCCAGAAGAAATAATTGCTGAAGACCAGATGTTCAGTGGGCTAAGTTCGGAAAGCAAAAAGATCCTGTGTATAAACTTTTGTATGGTAAATTGAGTAGTATCATGTTGGGGATACTAACACTCCCCCATAGTAATGCTGCATGTGAACGAATTTTTAGTTTTGTAAAAAGAAACAAAACTGATTTTAGAAGTTCCATGAGTATTTTGACTTTACAGTCTACTTTAATTGCCAAATCTCAGATAAATAGTGCTTGGTATGAACAAACATGGTGCCACTTTCTTGAAAAAGGCCAAATCTGCTACCTATGTATCAATAAACCCAAAAGATTCTTAATTTGTCTTTGTTTTACTTACTTTGTAATAGTGTATTTAAATTGTGTAATGACTTTTTTTTTTCAAATATGAAAATAGTTTAATTTTACTTTTAGTTGAATATTGATGTATTTAAGGAGAACAAATATAGTTATAATTTTATGGGTGTAAAAAAATTATGCATTTCATGTATGTTTCAAAATTCTTATCTCATGAGGTCTTAATTTTTTTTTATTAAGTAAGATTAATTATATAGTATATATATATGGGTTTCACTAACTTTCCTTTCAGGGGGGGGGTTGCAAAATCACTGTCAATACATAATACATTGGCTAAGAAATAGGTACTGACATGCTAATTTCAATGGGGGGGGGGGGGAAGCAAATACTCCCATGCTGGAGATACCCATGTGTACATATTTTGTGTGCAACTATTGCGTGTCATTTTTCTCGCGTACAGTGTTCCTAATTTTTTATTCTCTGGGTTGGCAGCTATGACCTTACGATCCTCCTTAAATTTCGAAAATAAACGGGAGGAATGTGCGGCAGAGTGACTAAAAGCTGTTAGAAAAATCGAATGTAAACATCGCGATTCACGTTTCTCGTGAACGGGCGTTGATGCAAATTTCTTGTGAACGACTCTTTCCGTTCACCGGCGTGAACTGTGACGTTTTTCCATCATGAGGTGTCATACAAATCAGATCCCCAAATACGTACGCTTCTCATTTGCATGTCCGGGGACGTTTCCGGAACGGTCCATTATCGGGTATATAAGATGGAACTTTCTTGAAGCATTTATTGATCGATCATTCATTCTGTCTATCATTCCGATTCGATCTGTTCTTGCGTCGACTGTTACGACGATCTGTTAGGGCAATGTTAGCAGGCTATCGCTAACATATTACGACGATAAGACGGACTTAGTTCTTAGTCAACGTGATTGATATGCGAGTTTAAGTCGGATGTGTTCTTTTTATAACACAGACTTGTAAGTTCTGCTAAGTGATGGCATTTTGATAAAGTAACGTGTAGTTGTTCTCGACGTTAATTATCTGAGTTTATTAACGGTGAATTGTATGAAGTCATAGTGTATCAGTGCTTCAAGTTATTGAATCTTTCCTGCCAAGTGTGATACCAGCGGTGGTGGCTTCGAACAAATACGCACGTTATCAAGGTAGTATATGTTTTCTTATATACTACAAAAGATGCTTCAAGAAAGTTCTAGAACCCAACTCAATCTTTACAAGCTTTCGAGCTTTATGTATATAGTGTTGGCATATATAATTAAAATTTAAAGGTCAATTAGAAGCTGGTGATAGAAGAACGATGAGGTACGAAATTCTAGTTGCACAACTTCGTTGAAAATTAAACAGTGTTGCAGCTATAACAACGTCAAATGGTAGTTGTAGAAATACAAGTAACTGTAGAGGTGTTAAAGGAGAACAGTTCCAGTTTAGTTCAAAATCACTTTTATTGAAGAGTGAATCCGTTGCATTTGCTTACAATATATTTTTATGAAACAGTAAAGCAAATCAAAGCATACTATGTACAAAATACATGAGCTCTACAGCTCATTCGAAAGGTTTCAGTAAAAGTTCCACGCTTAGACACGTTTCTGGTTTAAGCAGTATTTACACGAGTAAGTAGAATAAAACATTTCACACTTACGTAACCACGTGCAATTTCCGTCGCCACCACTAGCTGGGCACACGCTATGGCAAAACTTTTAAACTTCCCGGATTTACACTATATAAAGTCCACAACACGGAAAACATGGTCTCCATAACTGAGAACCACAAAAACTACTTAGTTTAATTTAAACATCTGCATCAGCCGATAAACATTTATCGTAACCTTCGACTACATTGAACAAGACTTTATGTAGATCCGTCTGCCCGATCTAGATCCTTCCGTCGATCAAACTATCGATCCGTCTGCTGATCTGCTTGAAACTATATCCAGATCAATCTACCTTAAACCAGAAAAGTGTCTAGCCTTTATATCCGACGATGGGTGCGTTCCGGAACATAACCGTTGCCGGCAACGCCCTCTGGATATGCAAAACAGGATGCGTGAGCGGCGAGAAAGGTGATTTGCATGATAAGCCCAGTTTTGTCCACATCGCGATTCGTTCACGAGAACGTAAAAATCATTTTAAATAATGACGTCACGCTCCCGCAAAACGAGAATCGCGACGTAAACAAAACCAAGTTTCCAACATATAGCAGGGATCACACTCCTGCGCCAATGTGCGCCAATCGGAAAAAGCTGATACATTGTGATACAAATGCATAAAATTTCGATTTTCTGCGCCAAATTACGAATCCGCCACTCGTATCAATTGCGCCATTTTCACTTCGGTACAATCGTGATAATTTCTATTTAAACCTACATTTTATCGCATATTTCCGTGCACCTTTTATTATTAGTTTTTGTATTAATCATGTATATGTATTGCGGCAACCATGAGATTAACGGCAAGAGATATACAAGCAGCAAAAAAGCATCGCTTGTCT
Organism: Amaurobius ferox; assembly: GCA_951213105.1. Lineage (NCBI taxonomy): Eukaryota > Metazoa > Arthropoda > Arachnida > Araneae > Amaurobiidae > Amaurobius > Amaurobius ferox. Next base: position 202,798,014 of record OX578133.1, on the reverse strand, counting down.
GGGAAGACCTTGACTTTCACTGCGACGGGGAAATGAGAAGTTATCAACATTTGATGTCCAAGAAATAAATATTTTGTCAGCCACAGAGAATCTGAAGAATGTTACGACTAACTAAAAGTAAGTATTTTATTTATTTTATAAATATGTTTTAAATTTATCCAAAAGATGAATTACATTTATAATATTTCTGAAGTATATTTAACATGTTTTACAAATAATACCTTCAGATAAGTACAAATATAAAGACGCATTTTGTTAAAATTAATTTCATAAGACTGCCAAAGTATAAACGTTATTACAATCGAAAATTTCTGGAAAACGGAAACCGATCAGAACGCATTCTTAAACGATCGCGATCGTTTTTTATTCAGTTTCGTTTTTCTCTGTGTATCGGGAAGAATAAAATTAGAAATACAGATTTAACTTTAAAGAAAAGAATTTATATCGCTAAAATTTCATGTGGGCAACTCATGTATATGTGTCCATACGGGGGTGGTGGACTGCCAATATTTTCTTTTTAAAGCATGAAAAATTCACAAAAAAGAAAAAAATCAAATTGGAAGGGACCCGTGATAAATGCTTGTATTGTACACAACTGCTGTTGGCGACTCTGGCCTATTACTATGGAATGACTGTAGGCGCAGTAGTTCAAAACTGCAATAAAAATAGTACAGATTGCGGTGTTTTCCCCCCTTTGTTTCTTGCCCCCCCCCCCAATTCATTAGCCGAATCAAGAGTAAAAGTGATAGAGCAAAACACCCTCTTCTAAACCTGAAAATAACATAGAGGAGAAAGATTGAAAGTTTGTTAAAATAGTGAGGGCATTACCCCACTTGATACATTACTACAGTTTTCTTTTCTTTACAAAGTTAAAATTTTTCAGGATTATTCTTTGTTTGGTATTGATTTGTGGTTAAAAGCTCTGAAAAATTGAACTCTTTCAGAATTTTTGCTTTAAAACCAATATTTACAAATATAGTCGTTCGGACTTGAATTCTTTTGAATCTCTTTTGAATGAACCGTGTTTTCGCCTGTAAGTGTTTACGTCATCGAGTTAGTCAAAACAAATAGGGGAGGGAGAGTTCTGTCTGCCATTGATGCTCTCAGCCTTTGAGGCATTAAAGAGATTAAAAGGTCAAGCTAGGGTAATTATCTTTTGCACTCCAACGTAAACTATTTCCAAATATTATTTATTTATAAAACCTTTAAGCTGGATTTTTGCTGTTTTCGTTTTATTTGTCTTTTGGCGCTCTTTCTTATTTTAATAGATACATTTTATACATATATATAATGTGTTTTGTTTTTTCCTTCGAACGGTATGGAGCATATTTTAAAAAGAGATGTGTATTAACCTCTTAGAGAAAATATTAAACGATACAAATTACAATTGTTGCATTTTAATCCGTCTGCTCAATTCTAAAGATTTTGCTGTTTACATTTCATTCATACATCAAATATAATAAAAGATTTCTGTGTCGTCTGAAGCGGAAAGTCGAAACTGCGAATCGTTGTGAAATTCAGTACACAGATACTTCAGATCCTCGGACAATACGCCTCGTCGTGATTTTTTTTTGAGGGGGGAGAGGGGGAATAAGTGTAAAAGTTATGAACATTTAAAGCTGAAAATTCGTCTTCCAAATCAGATTCAGATTTATTTCTAGCTAACGATAGTGATATTGCAGACATTTTTTCAAACAGACAAACAGGTGTTCAATAAACGAAATGGATTTCATTTATCGGTCTTTTTACTTGATGTTTTAAACTTTACATTATATATCATTACTAGAACGAATTACCCGGGTTCTAAATAGGCGCCTACTACGTATAAATAAATAAATAATTGTACGCAATTTACCACGAAACAGAAAATATAACAACAAATGATTCAACCGCTCATGAAACAGACGATTCTGCGAAAATCTACATGCACCCTAATAAATATGAAACACCATCCATCAGGAGTTTTCCAGCTTCGTGACCGAGATGCTTGTCTATGATCTTGCTACCGTGCCTCGAATGAAATTCGAGCCACATTTTTCTCCATTCGTTTTATTGAGTAGTTAAATGAATTATTTATTGAGTTGTTAAATAAAAAAATATTTCGAAATTAATTTTTTTTCGACTGCGACTGTCGCACCAACCACTCGTTCTTCTTGTTTTATTTTGTTCCTTCAGAATCTCCACAAGTATTTAGGGTGTATTAGGTCCGCGTATGCTGTTTAATTTAGGGTTAGGCACTTAGTGGCCTACGCACCAGCTAAGCTGGCACGTACACCGATCCGTGGCCATTTAACAAAGGCCGCTTAGTGCGCGTGCATCGTATCAAAGGTGAGTAAAATGCGCTTATTATGGGTGTATCATGCCCGCTACGCAAGTGTACCTAGATTTCAGGCGGCAACTGAGCGGCCCATGTTCCCGTTATGCAGATGCTTATTAACAAATTCTACTTATTAATTAACCCTTAGCGACCAAAGTATCTAGCTCCCGCGCAACTGTTCAAAAACAGTTCTTATTCATTTGCTTAAACTAAGGAATTAATGAAAAGCGGGAGGGATATGAATACTCTTTTTGAAACATTGAAATAAATTAACTGAATTAATACCTGCTTTAAATCCTGGCAATCTTACTTTTTCTAGTTATGTACATAATTTACCATATATTTTATTCATATTAGTTATAAAATAGTGCATTTCTTATTTCTAGGAAGATGCAGTCATTTTAATACTGATGTGCGAAATGATATTGATGGAAATGGTGATAAAATTAGCACATGGTGCAAAGCTGGTGCTAAAGAGGAAGAAGTAGTTTTTTACATATGCAATATCAGTATTAATTGCCGCCAGCATAAAATCGCTTATCAAGTGACATTAAAAAAGCAAAAGCCATATAGATAATTGTGTAAAGAATCTTGGACAAAATTACATACTTAAAATGCTGTCACAATTGCAAATTACTACTTGCTTTAATTTCCAAGGAATTACACATGCAGATTTTGTTAGATCTGCAGAAACAATGCTGTGCTTGGCCATTGCAGTTCATCATATACCATACTCATTTAGTAAATCTGCAATTTGTATAATATATTCCTGAAGATGTTTACTGACAGTAAAATAACCAGTGATTTTAAATGCAAAAGTTCTAAGTTGTGCTACATAATATCTGATGGGTCAGGATAATAGTAGTTCAACTTTTAAAGACAATCGTGGGTAGGTTTCTGAAAGATGAATGTTTCAGAAGCTAGAAAGGAGAAGATCTAAAGTTAATGGATGTGGGAAAAGGTGAAAATTGGTAAAACAAATTGGAAATAGGTCCAGATACAGAAAAGGCAATGGAACATCTAATAAGTTCAGAAAAAAGTCTATTATTATGGGAGCCAGATATTTTTATATAACTGCATGCAAATACCTAATAAAAGTTTTACCTTTATGTAACTGAATTCTCAAGAATTTAAAATGTCTACACCTCTTACAGCACTCTAAGTCCTCTGGACGAGTCGGACGGCCTGGGGCTTTCACACCCCTTACAGCAAATTCAAGCTGAATTTCTCATCTCAATAAAATTGATTGCTTCTGAGCTTTCTGAAATAATTTCATCAGAAGATATATCCAGTCCTGGGGCCCTACCACCAACTGCCCGGAATTATTTTCTCACCGTTCGGAAATCCATATTATTCCACCTCGTCATTTACGAAAGTCTGCGATAACCGTACTATGAAGTCGTCGGAATTCAGTTTCATTACACTTTGATGGACAGGGGGGGGGGGGGGGGAGTTAAGGCGGAACCTCTCTGGACCAATTGAAGTCAATAGTTAAATATGAAAGGAGTTAACATAGTGCTTTATAAACACTTTTCTTTCACCGATGAAAAATACTTTTTTTTTGCAGATGAAGAATACTTTGATTAATAGAACTGTGTGATTTCGATTGATAATAACATTAATCATAATTGCCTTTTTTATAAATAAACAAAAAGTTGGAAAAGAAATACATTTTTTAGATGAATTACTAAATGTTAAATGTACTAAATGCTTTTGATATCAATTTTCGAGAAAACTATAATATACTTGTTTTCCAAGTCCCAAAAAGGATTATATTACCTAAAGTTATTCACAGTTTGCGTATCTAAAAGTTAAACTAGGATTAATATATTATGGTTTAGTTTTGATATCAGTGCCACAGAAAAGCAAATTAAGAATATTTTAACAGTTTTTGTAAAGCAGTTGCAATTCTTTCATATTTAAGAAATACATTTTAAATATCAGAGTTTTTACTGTATATTCTTTTTATTTGTGCTGTACTTACTTTTACAAATATGAAAAATACAAAATTTTTTTGAAAATGTGATGAGTAGTAAAATATATATCTTGTACTTGCTTTTAGTATTTGAAAAGTATTGGGGGGGGGGGGGTCCTTTCACAAAATATGATGAAATTCATGTAAAATGCTTAGGGAAAATCTTCTTCTCAAATCTTCTTCTGGGAAGTTTTCTTCTCAAGTATAAACAACATAAAGAAGCGAAAATCATTTACAAAAGTAAAACACAAATAAGTAAAGTTATAATATTAAAAAAAATGAAATATATTTAGCAAAATGTTGTTTTTTTTTCTTAAATAATTGAACCTGAACAAAATTTTACATCTGCGTGTGTCAATGATGAGCTAGCTCTCTACGGACTACAAGAAAATTAATTTTAAAGTAAACATCATCTGTCATAGTAGAAAATGTATATTTCATCTTTGGTTGGTATAAAGTATACTTAACTAAAGTATAAAAAATTTTCAAATTAACTTCAAAATAAATTTTACGAAAACGTAAACTTAATAATTTATTCAAGTTAAGTAATTTGAGGATAAAACTTTAAACAGAAAGCTCTGCACGTTATTACAAAACATTTCACCTGAATATTTTAGTAACAGATGGCAGCACAAGTTTTAAAAATGAAACCCACTCTGATTCGAACCGGAGGCCTCTCGAATGCTGAGCGTCTCTCCTACCGCCTAAGCAAGAGTGCTATGCCGTGTTGAGTGTAATAAGAAATTACATGCTCTAAACCTTACAGTGCTATTTCAGGATGTTCTTTTAAAAGCAGAATATATTTTGAAGTTGTTTTAATATAGTTTTACGAGGAAAAAATTGTATAGAAAAAATACAGGTTTTATTTTTAAAATTCTGTCAGATGTTTATTTAACGATTCGTGAAAGAGAGATAGTTGAGTTCGATAACGTTAACATAGCTGAAACCTAAATAATTATACGAACTTCCAAATAGAAAAAAAGAAAAGAAATATTTTGAAAATTGAAAGGGCAGATCCTTTGAAGTAAATAAATAAGCTTGTATTTTAATATATGTGGAACAAAATTCTCAGATTTGATGAAAAATTGGTGCTTATAAAATTTCTCAAGATCGTCGTTTTACATATTCCAAGGAAATTATTATCGAAGCATCTGATACTAATTTAGTCGGCAACTTGGTGGTAATTTAACCTGAACAATGAAACAAATTCATTGTCAATTAGCATAATTAATTTAACTTCTGTGGTTGAATTTTTCTTCCTTTCAAAAACGATCACTCGCAAATACAAGACCGCCATCTTGAATACTGCTATTACGTACCTTATTTCAGGTTTCACGGCCTCCTTAGAGGGTGAAATTACCAAGGGGTTTTTACGAACCTTCGTACAACTTTAGGCACCCAAATAAGACTTCGTGGTACCACATTTCGTAAAATTTGATTCACGTGCGGAATAACCGGTTATTTCGAACCCGGGTAGATTTACGATGTGTTGGTGGTAGAGCCCCAGGTGATGAATGGATCAGACTGCTAGCAGTGTGTTCTGCTGATCTTGAAGAATGGAGACAATTTAAAACATATTTCTAGCCCAGCTGAGTCTCTTGATGTGCATTGGTCACATATTTTTAAAATGAAAGATATTACTGGATCGATTAAATATCAACTAATTTCAAAACTTGTCTAAAGTTCTTATCTCTCTTCCACATGCAAATGGTGACAATGAAAGAGGCAAGTTTTAGCTTTTATTTCAAGGAAATGATTCAGTTTTTCTTATTTTTATAATGTATAGCAAAAGCCTTTCGTTTTAAGTATGTGATCTTTCTCCTGGTAAGTGCTTTAATTCTGTAATTTTAGCTTTTATTGTTTATTCAATTTCAATATATAAAAGTAATTTATAATTTACATAAAATAAATTAAGGACAAAAAGAAATACTTTACATTGCTACAAATGATACAATTTGTTCATTGGTCTACTACGAAGTTGATAGTAAACTTAGCTTTAGCTGCTACGAAACTGATACCAAACTTAATTTTACCTGCTACGAAACTGATACGAATCTCTGTTTTTCCTGATACAAAAGGTGATACGAAGCAGACTAGTGTGAGTGTGATCCCTGATATAGCCTTGTTTACGTTTTGGCATGGATTTTACTAAGTGATGTAAATTACCTGAATATGCTTTATTTCACAAATAAAGTGAATTGAATTTCTACTTAACATGTTTCATCTGTCTTCAATTTACAAATGAACATTTTTCACTTGAGGTTTTACTGCGTGTGTCTCTGCTTGAACGAAACCTAACTATCTCGTTCAAATTTTCATCATACCTTCAAAAGGAAATTAAATTTCGAGTCGAATCTTTTCAATTTTTCCATCAAAAGGTTATGGGCCAAGTTTTACTGCCCAAAAACCACAGTGAGTGTTAAGTGAAATTCTAAGTGCATAGAGGTATTCAGATGAGGGCCGCGACTGGTACCATTTTGATCTACGGACATTTGTAAACAAGTGTGCAAGAGACTTGTGTTTGCTTTTTCCTCATCTTTCTACTAGCCATGGAGGCAGTGTTAGAAATTAAAAATTTGAACTAGACATCATTTGACGCCTATAGGTTCTGACTCTAGGTGCCAAATAGACACGGCTAGTTGCCATTTTTACATCTCTAACAATAACAACTATTTTTTAAATGCCCATTTTTGTTAAAGATATAAAAAAAGAATAATTCAGATTTTTGTATTAAAAATTGTTTTAAATTTTCTTAAAATTTAAAATAAACTGAAAAAGAAACTCAAGAAAAAATGAATAGAAAAAATTGCTAATTTGTTTTTACTTGGCAAAAAGGGCATAAAAAACAACAACTTCTATTTAACAATTTTCAATTATGGTCATCTTATCTTGTACAGTCATTGCCCCAATACCCCTTCATTTCATGCTTAAAAATTAATTTTCCTGAGTTAAAACAGCAATTAATATAAAAGTTTTAGTTGATGAAAACAAATTGCGAGAATGGAAAATACATGATAATAAAACGGGATAAACCGATAATCACGTATAAATGCACATTTTAGTGACATTTCCATATAATCTTTCTCATATTACTTACAAATATAAGAATGAAACACATTTAAAATTAAAATATTATAAGGTAATCTTGAGCAAAATTTAGTCACTTTTTGTGGCCAATTTTGCCAAAGTATGGAATTTCATTTTAAAATTTGTTTACTATATTCATCTTAAAAGTTTAAAAAAAAAGGGGGGGGGGGGAATTTGCATATTTCTCCAGAAATCGGCAGTCAATGCAAATATTGGAGCTTCACAAAGAAATGCAGAGTTAGCAGCTAGGGTTCAGTATTTGCAAGTCAATAATAAGTTTTTGTTTTATAGTTGCTACTCTTTTTCTTGTCACTTTGACAAAATATAAATCATACCTTTGAAACTCATCTATACCCTTTGGGTGAGCTAGACAGCCTGGGTAATAATAAAAAAAAGTATGAATCACATTAATTTTAGGGATTGATATAAAAAATGCATAGATGCCAACCTACCAGAAAAAAAAGATAGGAACGCATTGCATGAGGAAAAATCGCGCACTAATACCGTTTTTCCCCATACTGCTGCAAAATAGCCTTCTATTTCATTAATAATACGTTTGAAAAATAGTTTTCTATTATATGGAAAAACTATTTTTATGTTTGTAATTATTTTGTATATTATATATACAAAATAATTACAAATATTTTAAACGATGCAAACAAATTGTAACAATGGAAAAATACTTTCAAAATAAAACGAAATATAGAGGATCGTGCACAAATGCCGTTTATCATGATACTGCTGCAAAATAGCCTTTCATGTCATTAAAAATACGCTTGAAAAACAGTTTTTCTGTATAATATAGTATATACGAAATAATTACAAACGTTTTAGACGATGTAAACCGATTGCAAAAGTGGAAAAGTATTTTCACAATAAAACGAAATATAAAGAAGATCGCATATAAATGCCGTTTATCGCGGTACCTGGTACTCGTGCAATATAGCTCTTCATTTTTTTAATAATACGTCTGAAAAATAGTTTTCTTGTATATAACAAGAAATAATCATAAAAATTTTAGTCGATGCAAATGTGTTTCTCCCACATGAATTAGAAACAGATGCAATTACGTGGAAACAGATTTTTAGATGAAAAAATGGGAAAACCTCCATCTTAAAATTTCAGACTTTGTTTCTCATTTCGTGACCTACTTCCGATTTCATGACTTGTAGATACTCTTATGCAGATCTGCATACAATAAAATATAAATGTTATGGAAAAGAAAAAGCAGACTACTGTGGATCCAAATCAGATTCCCGGAACAAGTACATAAAAATCTGAACACTTGGCAGCTATAAAAACGTCATTTTCAATGTCTGATAACAAAATATTAGTTAACCAAATTTACAAGAAACTGGAACGATTCAATCTGGAATGCAATGTGTTCTATAATAGTAAGCAATTAGATAGTAAAGATTGCTGGATCACCCCTTTTCTTTCAAGTGTGATACGTAGATCTACGAAGGAATAAAGGGGATGGGAGCAAAAGAAACTCGTTAAATACCCGAAGTCTCGGGTATCGGAATGTCTGAGGATAAAGCAAATAAAAAAATTCTTCAGAAGTGCAATTTCAGGTCTTGAAGGGTGGGGGTGAGTTCAAGTACAATAAAGATCCCAATGTTGCCTTCCCTGAAAGGACAGGGGGATTTTACTGTCTGTGTACCACCTGCAGAGTTATCACTGTGGGCGTGTATAAAATGCCACTTTTTTCTCGACTGCTGTCCAGTCTTCTACTAGCGATCGTAATTTAGTCAAAGGGAAAGGGAAGACTGATATTTAACAATAGCATTGTTAGGCATCAAATTTGACGACCAGATTGAAGAATCTAGTCGTCAAATTGAAATTTCTAGTCGCAAATTACGACTAGCGACCGCTAATTTCGAACACTGCATGGAGGCAAATAGAATTGAGCCGCTGTCCCGAGACAACTACGTCATGTGGAGCATGGAAATCTCATTCATCCTTAAAGGAGAGGGGTGCTTTGGTCACGTAGCGGGAACCGTGAAATCACTCGAAGAAGATTCTTCTCGCCTCTATTTTGATGACTTCTATCGTCGGAAAGACTGAGCTCTCGCCATCATTTATCAAATTTTAATACCAGAATTTAAAGAACTTGTTAATGTTTCTGACGAACCAAGTCAAGTCTGGGAAACTTTGAAGCAATATTTTGAAGCTCCGAGCAGAGCAAATCTCGTCAGACTGCTAGATGCTTCAACATCAGGCCAGAGCCGGACGAGCCCGTCGACATCTTCTGTGCGAGACTCCGGAAGGCAGTGACTAAATTAAAGGATGCTAATCATCCTATCGAAGACCTTTATATGGCTTTTCAAGTAATTCAATATTTGCCTGAAGAATATCAAGGGATTGTGCAAATCATCTATAGATGGTCTGATGCGGATTTCAAGCTAAACAAGATACAAGCCGAGTTATCATGTGAGGAAAGCATGACATGGCAAAAACTGTAAGTTATAATTCTGCTTATTTTACATCTAAAAGTTTTGTAAATAGTGCAAAAAAATCTAATTTTAAATTGCCAAATGTTAATACCTCTAGAAATAATGTTAATACTAGAAATGTTTCTAAAACTAAGAGTAATGTTGTAAATATTTCTAAGAGTAGTAATGTGAAGTGTTTTTACTGTAAACAGCCAGGTCATGTAAAAATTAATTGTCCTAAAGTTAAAAAGAGTGGATCAAGTATTATTGAAGTTTTTAGGTCTCCTAGTATCGAAGCCAATACTGTTATCGATCCTAACGATAGGCTCAACAGGGTAGTAGATACTGCTGCTACACGACATTTTTATAATAATATTAAGTTATTATCTAAATTTTATGAGTGTAAAGGCATTTCAATGTCGCTAGCAGTAGGGGATATCGAAAGTCCAGTTGAGGCTATGGGGACGGTGGAAATGTACGTCCAGTTTAAGGACATTAAAAGTGTTATTGTGCTAAATGATGTGATGTATTCGCCTAAACTTAGGCGTAATCTATTAGCTGCCTCAGTTCTAGAAGAACAAAATTGCAGTTTTAGGGGAGCTAATGGGGTACTTTGGTTTATTACACCCAAAGGTGATAAATTTTTCTATGCTAAAAGAAAAAATGGGTTATATTTTCTAAAACCTCAATATAGTACCGGTGAGCCAAATAACACAGAAAACCGTGAATCTAAGGATAAGGATCGAAAGGGAAAGGGAAAACCTTAAAAAGGATAGGAAAACTAGTGAAAGGGATACTAGTTCTATCAAAAGTGTATACTGTAAATATAGTACCTAAGGAAAGTAAATCTGATTCGCCAAAAACTAAGCAGAAAAGAAATATGACTAAATCTAAAAATAAGCCTAGCATTTCAATAACTGAGGTTAATGATGCAAACTGTCTATGGCATAAGAGATATTGTCATATAAATGCTGACTATCTTTACCAAACCAGCAATGTTTCTGCAGTAAATGGACTTCCTATTCCTATATTCCTAGGCTTAGATACAGGAAGATAAATTGTAAGCACTGTAAATTGGCCAAGTCTAGGAGAGTTTCATATGAACCAGGGCCCGCGCTAGGAATTTCAAACTGTTAGCCAACAAATTAGCCAAATTGAAAAATCATTAGCCAAATTACATGATTATTAGTCAAAGTTATCGTCGCCATCGGTGAAAAAATTTCTACTTTTAAGCCATAATGCAGCTAATAATATTAATTTCATTCTAAACAAGATATAAAGATAGGTAGATTTCATTTTTTTAATCATTAAATAGGCTATTAGTAAATTAAACTTGTATTTACCAATGAAAGATCACAATGAGTTACAAAAATGGCAAATTTATTTTATAATTGACATAGTTTCATTATCATATAAACCAGGCAAGCCTCGAATTTTTGTACTATACCCCAATTTTCAAAAGCTGCATTAAAGTTAAAATCTTTCATATCTGGCCCTTCACTATTTATAAGAATCAAGTCACTGAGATTTTTTACTCAGATGTTACTGCTTAATAATGAAATTTATGTTCTGTTTACTAAAGCCTCTTTCAACGATGGTTGTTGTCGTAGAACATGTGAAACCAATTCTTGCTACATCCATAATATTTTTATATGTAGTATCATCATTATATTTCTTTAAAATTAGGCACCAAAACTATCTAAGGGATAAATTTTTATGTCGGTTTTAAAATTCAGGCAGCCATAAGGATCGTATAAAAACCACAAAGATGATGATGAAGATGAAACGAAAACAAGCCAGGCAGGCTTAAAAATTCGTAACAAAAAGATAAACTACAATTCAACTTATGACAAATACAGCAAACCGCAAGTTGGCATCTGTGATAATAATCAGCAGTGACCTTTTTGCAGTGGGTTTTAACTAAAATTAAATGCTTTTTTATTTACCGTATATACTCGCGTAAGTCGAGAAATTTGTGACAAAAAAAAAAAGAAGCTTCAAAGCGTGTGTGTGGGGGTCAATTTATGTGCGGAGTCTAAAAAAAAACAAAAAAAACACACCGTAAGTCTAAAAGTTATTTTTTCCCGCAAGACAATCGATGCTAAAACGATGCTGTAGTAATTACGCAATCACACACTCCTAATTTCTCTGCTCTCCAGATGCTCCGGACTACCATTGTATACGCATCATCAAAAAATATACACACATTTTTGTTCGATGTTTATCACTTGTTTCTCTGATTACGGCTGATCGTTTTCGACAAAAAATGGCTCTTTTCAGAAATAATTCTGTAACACGGATCGTTTAAAACTTTAATGCAGGATTTTAAGTTGAAAGTGTTTTTTTGTTTTGTTTATTGGAGAGTATCTAATAACTGTGTTGGGGGTTAACGGTTGTGCGATTCAGGGTTAACGAAAAAAATCGGCTCACATAACGGACGGAATCCAGATAATGTTTTGATTGCCGCGGTGGGTCAAGGGCACTTGAGAGACAGGAATGCGCTGTCTGCCGTCCGTTTTGAGGAGCAGCATGCTGGGAATTAAAGAATACCTGGAGCTTGTCACACGAGAACGATCGTCCCCAAAACAGATGGGAGACAACGCTCGTATGTCATAAGCCTACTTGTCTAGAATCTGACTTTTATTCCAAATTAAATCAGACTTTTATTCCATATTACTTCTCAAAAAAATATTTGCGAAATTTTCACAGTTTCCAAAAAATCATTCGCCATGTTTTTCGCCAAAATATTTTTTTATCGCCAGTTTTGCGATCTTTTTGCATTTGGCGCGTAGGCAGGGGTGGCCATTCAGGGAGTCCGCTGGGCCGCGCGGACCCCCTTGAATAAGCACTTCAAATTATTTTAGTTATATAGGTTGATTATAATTTTAAAGGAAATTATCTGCATTTTATTCCAATTAAAATTCGAATTATTGGAAATAAGTGATGAAATTGTCACTAGATGGCAGCACTAAAGCTTTGAAAGAGTCTCTTATCCTCTTTTCATACCATATTAAATCTATAGGGGAAAATACTGCATTACAGGGAAAGACGAGGGATTCTTAATGGGGCTGCGTCCCTACATTGCCTCTGGGCTGATAGAACGAATGGTATGTTAATATAACGGCAATAGAAATTAGAGTTAAAAAAAACAGACATTGCAATATTCCAATTCGATGTGAGCCGCGGCAGTTTTCGCGGCTCAAATCGGAGAAATGCCAAGAAGAAATGAAGAAACCGCCAAGAAGAAACAAATACTGTGAACGATTGACTCGAATTGGCTAAGTTTCGCTAATTTGGCCTTGAATTTTCCTTGATAAATGTGTGTTTTCTCTGTTGCTTCTTTTTAAAATAATAAATTTGGATGTTTGAATACATATTTGAAAATAAATTACTGTATTTATGTAATTCTGATTTATTTTATTGATGCTATTGACCTAGTCCTTTCAGTTTTGGTGCAGGACGAAATAGTTTAGTATTAGATACAGAAAATAGAAATTCAAAAAAGTTGCAATACATATTTTGTGCTTTTTACTTAATTGAATAAATGGTGGTTATTTATGGTACTTTGGGGGTTTCTGTTCTTTGCCTTCGGTAGAAAAATGCATTGTTTGGGGCACTCAGTTTAGTTTTGACCCATCCATCCGTATTACTGAAAATGTTTCACTCCCTAAGCGCCCGGTGGGGGATAATTTCTGATGTAGGGTGGTTCTGTCCTTCGGAAAGGGGATCATTTCTGATTTAGGGTAGTTCTATGCTTTATTTGTGACAAGTTTCAATGCGTTTCACCTCTTAATTGTTTAAAAGCCATGTGAATTGTATTTGTGGCATACCCATGGATATTTTTAGTGACACTTTCAGAAATGTGTGATCTGAGGGGGTGGGTCTCTTTGACTTACTCAGCTGTCTTATTTTTTCAGCTATTTAACATTAAAGATTGAAAAAATTATAAATATTTGTTAAAGAATGTTAAAAAACAATTTCAACCAGATACTTGATTCTTTGATCTGACGTTGTTTTCCTTAAAATCTCCCCCCCCCCCTTCACCGGCCACTACTCAATCTCCCTGGTTTTGCTTCTAATTTCATTGAAGACCAATATTGCACCGACACTTCCTAGGCATAAATTTTACTTGAGGTAGTCCTAAAATTTCTCATCTGGCTTCCTAATTAAGCGATTTTGAATCTACTGGTGGTTATAGTCTCTACACTCTCTATACGTGCATTGCCTGGACATGTATATTTTTTTATTCAAACCCCCCTGAGCGTAACTTTTAGTTTAACTAACCCGCAAAGTTTTACATCTCGGTTCCTAAATTGAGCGATTTTGAATCTTATGGTAACTACAGTCTTTGTACCACCTGAATGTACATCTTTTTCGTATCAATCCCCTGGGCGTAACATTTACTTTAAGTAGTCCTCTAATTTCACATCTCGGCTCCTAATTGAGCAATTTTGATTCCGCTGGTGGTTATAGTCCTGGCACTATTTGTATATGTGAATTGGATATACATATTTATTGTGTCAACTCCCTGGGCGTAACTTTCAGTTCGGTTAGCCCCCCTCCCCAAATTTCTTAAGTCTCCTTCTAATTGAACGATTTAGATTTTGCTGGTGGCAATCACTTAGATATACAACCTTATTATATCAACCCCTGGGTGCAACTTTTGCTTTAAGTAGCCTCGATTTCATATTTCGGTTTTACAAAAAATGCATCGCCTTGGTTCCTGAAATATCCGTGTACGACATTTCAAGGTCGTACGATGTTTACGTTTTCCGCTACATACCTTACACACACACGTCGAAACACAAATATCGTCTGTTATTATGTAATATGAAACAACTGTGGTGGAAGAGGGGAGACCCTCTTTTTCATATTTATATTTTTATCTATCTTAGTGACTCTTGATCCGATTTTGATGCAATTTTCACACTGTATTTTCTACTTTACAATGGACCCACTCGATCTGCTCACTCTAAACTTTGATCCACTTTTGTTGCACCCGCGCAACGAGTTAACTACTTATTGTTATAAAGGCCGATTGCTATATATAGTGACTGCTAGCAAGCAGAACTCGCTAGTATCATTTTAAAGACGAATAGAGATAAGCATAACGCATAAGAATTTTCTGTAAATTCCAAATTAATTCTTGTATTAAAAATAGTTTCTTTGCTTCTACATATAAATGGCCGTAGATTTAATTGGTTTTCGCTTTCTAATTATGTTACTGTTTGGGTTACAAGGACGATCAGGTACAAAACTATTAGCCATAGAGTACAGAACATGAGAAAAATTGTGTGTATTTTGGGTGTAAAAATATTTGCGCTAATAATAAAAAAATACTGCACATGCATACCACTGAGAGTATTTAATTTTTACAAATTTGATACACATGTATTTAGAAATGTATTTAAATTATTTCCATGGTTGCGATAGGTTCTTATTCATTTTAAAGAAACTTGCACAACGTATATCAACTCAAGTAAAATAATAATTTGGCATACGGCTGTTTCGAGGTAACGCCGGAACCAATTTATCAGTGCCGGATAAACGACAAACTCGAAGTCTGAATGACGTAGTTAGCTCAAACTGAGGGATATATATACATAAATACATAGATGAGCACCTCCCTCTACATGTCGCTCACGAGCCGCCACTGCGCGTAGGCGAATGGCTAGCGCGGACCCTGTCAACCCATTGGTAGGATTAGATCCACTAGACCGGGGGTCGGCAACTGGCGGACCGCGGTCCAAGTCCGGACCGCGGAAGGTCAAAAACTGGACCGCCAAAATTTTTTTGATAGTATAAAATAAATTAATCAAATTATTTAAAAAATATTTTTCTATATTATAGAAAAATATTTTAGAATCAAACTTATAGAATCTATAAGTTTGAGCGCCACCCTTATTATTTTTATTTAAGGAAATTATTTTTATTTAATCAGAGCAGGCGTAAATCGAACGAAAGCCTAACGCCACTTTATGAAACTTATCTTTCGGGCGGGTCTACTCAGCGGCGGCGACCTTGGGCATGGAAGCGCCTCCCCTTTGCGGTGCGGACCTTTGTTGTGCGCCAGCATACACTTTGACACGGCAGTGGTCGTCGAATCACTTCGTCAGTATAGTTGTTGCGATCTCGTACGGAGAGTTTTGTTATTATCGACGCTTATAACGTTTCTTTCTCATCGATATGGATCCTAGAAAGCGTAGAGTTGATAGTGAAAATAGGAAGTTTTTGACTGAGTGGACTGAACAATATTGTTTTACGCTGCCTGATAGGCCTGGAGCTGTTCCAGTTTGCCTCATATGCAACAAAACTGTCGCTCTTGTTAAAAGTGGCAATTTAAAGCGACACTACGAAACAACTCATCAGCAGTTCCATAAAAATTTTCCTCTGGGTAGTGAAGTTCGTCAAGAAAAACTCCAGGCATATCTAGCTTCTTACATAAAAAGCACGGTCTTACTAGTTTGCTCTATGAGCGAGCAAGAAAAACCTGCAGAAGCAGCGTTGCGTATGTGTTGGACGCTTAATAAACACCAGAAGCCATTTTCAGATTCTGAGATAGTAAAAAAATGTATGTTGGAAGTGGCCGCGGCACTTTTTGAAGAGAAAAAAGATGTTGTTGCCGCAATTCAAGGTATTCCATTATCGGCAAGAAGCAATACAAGAAGAACCGAAATTTTGGCTGCTGACAATAAAAGTAGTTTACTCGAACTTCTGCAGAAGGCGCCTTGCTACGCCATAGCACTTGATGAATCATGCGACATTGTTGATGAGGAACAAATGTCCATTTTCGTGCGATTTTTGGATATTGAAAGTAAATCATTTAGGGAAGAATTACTAGCAATATTGCCGTTTAGAGGCAAGACTCGCGGAGAAGATTTATTCAAGACTTTTGATTACTTCATGACAAAATCAAACATTAGTTATGATAAAATGGTGTCTCTTTCAACTGACGGGGCCCCAGCGATGATCGGCAAAGTAAAAGGGCTAGTAAAGAGAATCAAGGATAAGAATGCTGGGCTACTATCTTATCAGTGCATTATTCACCAGGCAGCCCTTTGTGGAAAATTTAGTGTCACTCTGAAAGAAGTAATGGACAGCTTGATCAGGTTGATTAATTTTATGAGGTCTCATTCTGCTCTTCAGCACAGACAGTTAAAAGACTTTCTATCTGAGTGTGATTCGGCGTATTCTGACTTACTGCAATACAACAATGTTCGTTGGCTAAGTAAAGGTCAAGCGATGGAACGTTTTTGGGAAATAAAAGAAGTAATCTCCTTCTTAGAAAACTTGGATACACAAAAAGCACGAAACCATTTGGAGTTCCTAACAAACGAACACAATATGCTAGCTGTGGCTTTCCTGAAGACATCCTTAAACATTTAAATGCGCTCAATACCGAGCTACAAGGAAATGGGAAATTAATATGTGATCTAATACAAAGTGTGTCTTCTTTCCGTCGCAAGCTGGATATCTTTGAAAAAGACATTGCAAGTCAAGAATTTATTCACTTTCCAACAATTTTTGAATATAGAAATAATTATGAATTAGACATTGCAGTATTTTCAAATTTTATGTCAGAACTTAAGAAGGAATTTGCAACAAGATTCCAAGACTTTGCAGAGATAGAGAAGTTGTCGCGATTCTTAAAATCATCTTTTGAAGTTTCTCCAGCGGCAGAATGGACAGATGTGGCTGCGAAGTTGTTCCGCCTTTCAAAGCCTTTACTCCAAATGGAGATAATAGACTTGCAGGAAGACATTTCCTTGCAAAAGTATAAAACTGCATTCGCCGAAGAATTTTGGAGTAAACATGTCCCAGAAAAATATGGAAATTGTAAAAAATTAGCCATTTACCTAGCTACTCTGTTTGGCTCCACATATGTCTGTGAAACTTCATTTTCAAAAATGAATTTTTTGAAGAACGAATATCGCTCAAGATTAACGGCCGCCCACCTTGAAAACATTCTTCGTATAAGCTGCTCCCCGCGTGAACCTAACTTTAAAAAACTGGCACAAGACCGCAAATGTTATTTCTCCCATTGATTTTTGAATACAAATATGCCTATCTACTGTATTTCATATTATTTTGTGAGTGAAAATTAAAATAAAAAACTAGTAAGGAATATAAGGTTTTTTTCTGGACCTCGATAAAAATTTTCAAAAGTATCCGGACCTCACCCAAAATTACTTGCCGACCCCTGCACTAGACCATTAGAATTATTACATATGGATGTCTGTGATCCCATGCCACGGTTTCTTTTGATACAGTTTCTCCATGATACAGTTTCTTATGGTGGAAATAAGTATGTTCTATACATCACTGATGATTATAGCTAAAAAGTTTTTGTTTATTTAATGAAACAAAAGTCAGAAGTCTCTAAACATTTTAAAGAGTTTCAAACCAGGGAAGAAAGGCAACTGGGTACTAAGATTCTATGTATCCGAACAGATAATGGAATGGAATTCTGTCATGACAAGTTCAAAGCTTTTCTGAGTAATATTGGAATCAAGGCAGAACGAACTAACACTTATACACCACAGCAGAATGGTGTGTCAGAGTGATTTAATTTAACCGCATTTGACTGTGTTAAAGCTATGTTGAACGAGAGTAAACTCAATGACAGAATGTGGGCGGAAGCCATATTGTGTTTTACATACACTAAAAATAGAATATGTCACAAATTTAAAAACTAAACTCCATACGAACTCTACAGTGGTAGAAAGCCTTCAGTAAATCATCTTAGGACTTTTGGTTGTAGAGCCTATGTAGGTAAACCTAGTCAGCTCAGAAAGAAATTGGTTATGAGAGCAGGGATAGCATTCGTCCTAAAATTCCTAAAAGTTTGAAGCTTCCCTTGAATTCCTAAAATTAGCCTAAAATTTTTAAATCATCCTAAAATTTTGTAATGTTTTGCTACGGCGTCAAATTTACTCTACTATCACCCGAATACATTCCATTCATACAGCAATCTATGTTAAAAAAGACTTCAGAAATTAAAACGTTGTTCAAAATAGCACTCATTTTTTACAAAGTCAAAGACTACAAGTGTCAATCATGACAAAATCGCCAATTCTCAATGGTTAAATCCTCTCCGTCCGCAGGCGGTTTTAGTGAAATACGATTGCAAGACGAATGGCGACCCATGCGATCATTTACGACAGGAGTTTGGGGGAGATTCTTTTGTTTGTGGGAATGGAAATCTCCACAGGATATCTTAGGAATCTCCAGCGCAAGCTAACAAACCTGGAAGCCTTTAACCTCTCAAAGAAATAAAATAGAAAAAGACTGGTTCGATTGTTGAATAGTGTGCTTCCTCATATTTACTAGATAAATCACGAAGTTTCTCTTTCTTTGCAAAGTTAAAATTTTGCTCAACTATTCTTTGTTGGGAATCAATTGTGTGCAAAAATTTTGAAGAATTTTAGGTCCAAATTGTTGGTATATAATTAAAAAAATTTAAAGGTCAAATTAGAAGCTGGTGATAGAAGAACGATGAGGTACGAAATTCTAGTTGCACAACTTTGTTGAAAATTAAGCAGTGTTGCAGCTATAACAACGTCAAATGGTAGTTGTAGAAATACAAGTAACTGTAGAGGTGTTAAAGGAGAACAGTTCCAGTTTAGTTCAAAATCACTTTTATTAAAGAGTGAATCCGTTGCATTTGCTTACAATATATTTTTATGAAACAGTAAAGCAAATCAAAGCATACTATGTACAAAATACATGAGCTCTACAGCTCATTCGAAAGGTTTCAGTAAAAGTTCCACGCTTAGACACGTTTCTGGTTTAAGCAGTATTTACACGAGTAAGTAGAATAAAACATTTCAAATTTATGTAACTACGTGCAATTTCCGACGCCACCACTAGCTGGGCACACGCTATGGCAAAAACTTTAAACTTCCCGGATTAACACTATATAAAGTCCACAACACGGAAAACATGGTCTCCTTAACTGAGAACCACAAAAACTACTTAGTTTAAATTAAACATCCGCTTCAACCGATAAACATTTATCGTAACCTTCAACTACATCGAACAAGACTTTATGTAGATCCGTCTGCCTGATCTAGATCCTAATAGATCCTTCCGTCGATCAATCTATCGATCCGTCTGCTGATCAAACCGTGATCTACCTTGATCAATCTATTCGTTCTACCTTAAACCAGAAAAGTGTCCAGCCTTTATATCCGACGATGGGTGCGTTCCGGAACATAACCGTTGCCGGCAACGCCCTCTGGATATGCAAAACAGGATGTGTGAGCGGCGAGAAAGGTGATTTGCATGATAAGCCCAGTTTTGTCCACATCGCGATTCGTTCACGAGAACGGAAAAATCATTTTAAATAATGACATCACGCTTCCGCGAAACGAGAATCGCGACGTAAACAAAACCAAGTTTCCAACAATCGGCCCCCTCATGCAAAAACACCAACTCTCGGCGCCCATGCTTTCATCCAACAAAAGGTTACTCTAAGAATCAAGGTCAAAAATGTCAAGGTTCTTAGTATCCTAAACACATAATGTATGCATAGACAAAGTTTTATACCTTAAAGAAATTTATAGTACTTATAACATTTTAGAAAGTGAACAGCCTTTTCTATATCTCAAAATGGCAACAATCAAATAAGTACACTTCTCTACAATGCAGATCATAAGCATTCTTTAAATTACATGTTTAAGGATAACATTGTAAAAGAAACTGAGTATAACCATACTATTGCCTTTTCTTAAGTACTAGCTCATACTAAAGAAAGCTATTTCTTTACTACTTTGAAAATTTATAGAAAACATTAAGTTTAAAATTTAAAAATCTAAAGATATCAAAAATTTAAGCTCTAGAAATTTTAGGTATAGTTATTAAATTTAATATTTAAGATTAAAAAATTTATTATACATATCAAATTCAAGTTGTAGAAAATTTAGTGTATAACTATGAAATTTAACATTTAAGATTAAAAAATTTTAAGTCCAAACATCAAATTCAAGTTTGTAGAAAATTTAGTGTATAACTATGAAATTTAACATTTAAGATTAAAAATTTAATTTCTATTATCTTAGCCCATGACTAGTATACACAATAAATACCCAATACAATGGCAATGATAATAAAAGATACAGAAGGTAAACATACATATGAGATAAGCACAGATTAAAAATTTTATGATTCATGTGAATTATATCAATGATGTACATTCAGATACATATTTCATTCACATAAGCAAAAATGCATTATGCGTGTAGTAAAAATGGATATATATTTTTCAAGTGTAATGTGAGAAAAGTAACAGTTCATTGTCACATAACAATATATACTCAAGATACATTTCATTTGTATCAATGAGAGAGGAATAAATTATAAGATACCCTAACCATTTATACTTTGAAAATGTGAAAAAAAAATTTAAAGTAAAATTTCTATTTGAACAGTTAAATTTTACATTTTAAAGATATCATTACTAAATTTTAAAACTCTATCTTTAGTCATTGGTTTAGTGAAGTAATTGCTACGTTATCTTTAGTATTGACAAAGTTAATTTTAAAA
This sequence comes from Amaurobius ferox, assembly GCA_951213105.1. Lineage (NCBI taxonomy): Eukaryota > Metazoa > Arthropoda > Arachnida > Araneae > Amaurobiidae > Amaurobius > Amaurobius ferox. The sequence continues at coordinate 202,776,656 of OX578133.1, read as the reverse complement.
GACTCATTTACAACTAAGTTCCTTAAAAAGTGATACTTTATATCTATGTGCTTAGTTCTATTATTCTCAATAGGGGAATTTGAAAAGTTTATTGCTGCCTGGTTGTCACAAAAAATTATACAATTATTTTTGTTAAATTTTAAACCTAGCTTTTTACATTCCTCCATAACGTTTTGCATCCATATCATTTCTTTAGCGACCTCTGCCAACGAAACATATTCAGCTTCCATCGTTGACAGACTAACACACTTGTGCTTAAATGTTCGCCAAGAAATAGGTACTTTATCAATCATGAATAGCATACCACCAAGTGACACTCTGCCATCTCTATTGGCTGCAAAATCTGAGTCTGAGTAGCAGTTTAGCCTTAAATCACAAATATTTGACAAATTTAACATATACCCTCTGGTCTTTTCAACATATCCCAATAATTTTAATAATGCATCCCAATGCTTCTATCCTGCATTCTCCTGAAACTGAGATAGAATATTAACTGCATAGCATATGTCTGGTCTAGTTCTACTAGACAGATAGGCTAGACATCCAATCAAGCTTCTGTAAGGGAAACCCTGCATTTGTGTTAATTCACTATCATTCATTGGGCAATCAATCTTACTTAAGATGTTACCCTTTGCAATAGGTAGTGAGGAAACTGGATATTTGAACCTTTTAAACATCTGACAAACTTTGTCAATGTAATCACCTTGATGTATATAAAATTTGTCTTCTATCTCCTTAAATTCCACACCCAAAAGTCTTTTGACTTTTCCTAATTCTTTGATATCAAATTCTTTACTCAAAAGTGAAACAGTATGGTCTATATCATTTTGTTGTTTAGCAAACAAAATTATGTCGTCTACGTAAACCAGCATTAATACTTTATTCTGATATATATAAGCACAGTTGCACCATTTAAATTTTAAAAAGTTCAATTTTTTCAAAGTGGTGTCAAGCTCTGTATACCATTCCCTTCCGCTTTGGTGAAGGCCATATATTGCTTTCTTAAGCAAACATACATATTGAGGCTGGTTAGGATCGACATATCCATGTGGTTGTTTCAAGAAAATTTTATCATTCAACTTTGCATAAACATATACGGACTTAATGTCCAATTGAAAATGTTTCCATTTAAGCATGCAAACGAATATGGAGAAGAAGGCTCTGATTAAACTAAAATTAATCACAGGGCTAAACACTTCATCATATGAGTCCCCCTTTATCTGGGTATATCCTTGAGCTACTAGGCGAGCTTTGAATCTTTTGACATTTCCCCTTTCATCCTTCTTAATGGTATAAACCCATCTACTTCCGATAATTTTTTGGTGTGAGATGGGTGCAGGCACTAAGTCCCAGACACCCCTCTCCTGCATTGTAGCTATTTCATCATTCATGGCTTCTTGCCATTTATCGGACTGGGGAGATTCTATTGCCGATCTATAGCTCTTGGGTATCAAGATCTCAACATTGCTTGCTTCCGGTTTTCTTTTGATATCACTTACCCCCTTTTTCTCTCTAAAATTAAACATTTGCTGATCATAATGAATGTTAGATTTTCCACAAAACTTTCTGACATCATTATGAGATCTCAGCCTTTTATTGTCACCTTTTACTGAGTAATAAATATCCGTCCTACTCCCATCAGGCCTAGGTACTGCTTTCCGTATCCAGTTAATATCTGAGCAGGGTGTCAGATCAGAATCAGCAGGAGAGTCCTCATCCCCACTAGATTTGCTAGTGTCACGGCTCTCACCTGCTTCTTCCTCTGACATTCCTCCCAAGCATTCTGATTCCGAGTCAATCGACTGAGTAACGTTCGATTTCCTCAAGGTGATTCCTTTAGGGTAATTAGGGTCCAGGACGCCTTCCGCTGCCTCTCCTTCCTCAAATCTTACATTACAAGTTTCCTCAACTTTCTTTTTATCCGCTATATATATGCTATAGCCTTTGGTGCTTTCGGCATAACCGACCATAATTCCTACTTGGGCTCTCATGTCTAACTTATTCCTAATTTGTTTGGCAGTGCCCACATAGGCTTTGCACCCAAAAACTTTGAGGTGAGCAACGGCTGGCTTCCTTCCATAATATAACTCGTGTGGAGTTTTGGTTTTGAACTTATGACATATTCTGTTCTTGGTATGTGTAAAACATAAAATCGCCTCTGCCCACATCCTGTTACCAACCTGACTTTGATCAAGCATAGCTTTTACACAATCTAGTGCAGTTAGATTAAATCTCTCAGAAACCCCGTTCTGTTCGGGCGTATATACATTTGACCTTTCTGATTTAATCCCCAATTTATTTAAGTATGCCTTGAACTGGTTGTGACAGAACTCCATACCATTGTCCGTACGGATACACAAAATCTTTTTGCCTAGCTGCCTCTCTTCCTTAGCTTGGAATTCCTTAAATATTTTAAACGCCTCTGATTTTTGTTTCATGATATACACAAACACTTTCCGGCTGAAGTCGTCAGTTATTGTCAAAAAGTATCTGTTTCCGCCCATTGAAGCTGTAGGTAAGGGACCACACACATCCATATGGAGTAATTGTAAAGGTTTAGTGGACCTTATCCTACCAATTGGCTTAAAAGAAATTCTCTTAGACTTTGCTAATTTACAGTGTGTACAATTAATTTTTGCATATTTTAGTCTAGGGAGTCCATTAGCCGCGGAAACTTTACTTGTCTGATATAAATAATCAGTGTTAATGTGGCAATATCTCCTATGCCAGAGTTCCGTTTTATTTAAAACCTCAGAAGCCGAACAACTTGGTTTATCATTAACTTTTCCTTTTGACCCTGACTTCACCTCAGAGATATTTTTACTTTTATTTATTCTAGGCAAATTTTTCATTTTGTTAATACTTTTTTTCTTATTTAGGGGTTTTCTATCTTTCTTAGAATCTTTATCCCTATCCTGATCCTTTCTTCTAGTTTTACGGTCTTCGATATTGTTACTTACAGTCTGAACTTCGTATTGAGGTTTTAAAAAATATAAGCCTTCTTTTCGTTTAGCATAGAAGTATTTTTCTCCCTTTGGAGTGTTAAACCACAATACCCTATTAGCCCCATTAAATGTATACCCCTGTTCCTCAAGAACAGATGCAGCTAATAAGTTTCGTCTTAACTTAGGCGAAAACATAACATCAGACAAAACAATATCACTTCTTACGTTCTTAAACTGAACAAACATTTTGACCGTACCGATAGCCTCAACTGGGCTCTCAATATCACCCACTGCTAGCGACATAGATGCACCTTTGCTTTCCTTAAATTTTGACAGCGGTGTCAATTACCCAGCTGAGTCTATCGCTAGGATCCTGCACAGTATTTGCTTCAATTCTAGCAGAAGAATACAATTCTATTATATTTGAGCTAGACTTAAGAGTAGGGCAATTTCTTTTTAAATGACCAGCCTTCTTACAAAAATAACACGGTCCTATGACCTTTTTAACTGGTTTAACATTTTTAAACACATTGTTATTTTTACATTTTACTCTTACATTACTTTGAGACAAGAATACAGATGAATTCTGACATGGTTTCTGGCCGGATATGTCCTTCCTCTTCGGATAATTCGCGTTGGATTTTTTCCAAAGTAAAATCCTTGTCCTCCCACCGATAGATTTGTTGGACCATCCCTTGAAAGTCGTCCGAGAGGTATCTAATGGCCTGGAATGCCACACAGACACTTTCCACCGGGTGTTTAACGTCCTTCAATTTGGCGACCGCTTTCTTTAGACGCGTGCAGAAGATATCCACAGGTTCATCTGGCTCGGCGCAGGCTGAAGAAGTCATCCAGTAAGCGCGCTAGATTGGTGCGAGTTGGCGCTTCGAAGTGCATCTTTAACTTCTCCTACGCATCTGCCGGATCGTCGTTAATGTCTATTAACTCTTGGTAGTCAGATGAAACATTCTGGAACAGGATTGCTAACGCGCGGTCCTTTCTGCGCATGTATTCTTCATAATCATGCCGTGACGTCTTATCATCCACCAGTAACGCTGTTCGGTCTACAAATCCGAAACAGCCCTCTCCTTTCAAAGCGAATGAAACTTCATTCCTCCACGTGACGTAATTGTCTCTCGTCAATGCACTAATTTTATTTGCCTCCATGGCAAGGTGGCCTTTAGGAACTGAACTGAACAGTTTTTTTGTTTATGCTTTCGTCGACATGCAAATGGCGCCGTTCGCGGCCCCCGTCGACAGGATTTTTTTTTCTGGAACACTAACACTTCTGAATTTTTAACGTTGTTATGTCGAGCACTGGGCCCATAATCTGTTGGTATATAATTAAAAAAATTTAAGGGTCAAATTAGAAGCTGGTGATAGAAGAACGATGAGGTACGAAATTCTAGTTGCACAACTTCGTTGAAAATTAAGCAGTGTTGCAGCTATAACAACGTCAAATGGTAGTTGTAGAAATACAAGTAACTGTAGAGGTGTTAAAGTAGAACAGTTCCAGTTTAGTTCAAAATCACTTTTATTAAAGAGTGAATCCATTGCATTTGCTTACAATATATTTTTATGAAACAGTAAAGCAAATCAAAGCATACTATGTACAAAATACATGAGCTCTACAGCTCATTCGAAAGGTTTCAGTAAAAGTTCCACGCTTAGACACGTTTCTGGTTTAAGCAGTATTTACATGAGTAAGTAGAATAAAACATTTCAAACTTACGTAACCACGTGCAATTTTCGACGCCACCACTAGCTGGGCACACGCTATGGCAAAAACTTTAAACTTCCCGGATTAACACTATATAAAGTCCACAACACGGAAAACATGGTCTCCATAACTGAGAACCACAAAAACTACTTAGTTTAAATTAAACATCCGCGTCAACCGATAAACATTTTTCGTAACCTTCGACTACATCGAACAAGACTTTATGTAGATCCGTCTGCCTGATCTAGATCTTACTAGATCCTTCTGTCGATCAATCTATCGATCCGTCTGCTGATCAAACCGTGATCTACCTTGATCAATCTATTCGTTCTACCTTAAATCAGAAAAGTGTCCAGCCTTTATATCCGACGATGGGTGCGTTCCGGAACATAACCGTTGCCGGCAACGCCCTCTGGATATGCAAAACAGGATGCGTGAGCAGCGAGAAAGGTGATTTGCATGATAAGCCCAGTTTTGTCCACATCGCGATTCGTTCACGAGAACGGAAAAATCATTTTAAATAATGACGTCACGCTTCCGCGAAACGAGAATCGCGACGTAAACAAAACCAAGTTTCCAACACAAATCCATTAATACAAATATAGTTAGTCGGATTATGATTCTCTTACGCCCCTCATTACGTAATATTTGATTAACATCATGTCAAAACAGGAGAGTAGAGAAGGAATTTTTGTCTGCTGTTAGCAACCTCTCTAGGCATTGATGATATTAAAATTAAAGGATATCTCTTCAAAAGGATGCATTGCGTACGGGTCTGGACCACATAGCAGTTTATGAAGAAAAGCAATGGATAAAATAAAATACGGGATAGTAGGGAGGTCCCGCAATTGGATCGCTACGCTCCCCATAAAAAATAAATTAAAAACATTGAAAGAGCAGAAATGTGAAGAATGTTAAATAAACACATTCCCGCTTCCAACAGATAAAACTTTTAAACAGTTTTCATTTCTTTTTAAACTTAAAATTTTGTCAAATTATTCCGTGTTTAGTATGCATCTGGGATGAAAAGTACCAAAGATTTGAACTCTGTAAGAATTTTTGCTCAAAAACCAATATTTAAAAATATAGTTTTCTGGACTAGAGTTCCTTTGAGCCGCAGGAACTTGTGTATGTGTTTTTGTTGATTCTATCAAAATAGAGGATGATTGAAGGAAAATAGCTGTGTCTAGATTAACGTGTTGCAGTAGCTTTGATGAAATATAGGATAACTTATTTCCCTCATATTATTTAATTATTGCCTTCGGCGACCAGCCTTATTGTGTTTGAAAAAGTTTTTAAACTTGCAATAACTTTCTTGTAGTAGCTGTCGATCGTGCACCTCTGCGACGCAAGCCATAAATAACGGGGTAGTTTATAAAGTAACTGTCGATCGCACACCTACGTTACGTGCGCAAATCACGGCTAAGTGTGCAGTTTATGAAGTGTTGATCTTGTACCTCAGCTACGCGCGCAAGTTACGGCTAACGATGTAGTTCATGAAGTAGCTGTTGATCGCACGTCTCCGTTACGCCCTCAAGTCATGACTAATGGTTCAGTTCATGAAGTAGTTGTCTATCGCACACCTCAGCTACATGCATAAATCGTGGTTAGCGGTGCATTTCATGGAATAGGTGTCGATCTCACGCCTTTGTTACTCTCGCAAGTCATGTCTAACGGTGCAGTTGATGAAGTAGTTGTCATTCGCACACCTCAGCTACGTGGACAAGTCACGGCTAACGGTACATTTAATGAAGTAGCTGTCGATCGCACGTCTCCGTTATGCGCTCTAGTCATAACTGTTGGAAACTTGGTTCTGTTTTCGTCGCGATTCTCGTTATCGCGAGAACGTGTTTACATTTTTAGAATGGTTCTACCGTTCTCGTGAACGACTCGTGACGGGAACAGAACATGCCATTCATGCAAATCGCCATCTCGCCGCGCGCGCATCTGTTTTGCATATAGTGAGGGCGCTGCCGTCAACGGTTGTGTTCCGGAGCGTACCCATCACAGTGTATATATGATAGGACACATTCTCAGTTATTCAGAGACTTTACAGACCTTGACTGACCATGTAGTAGACGTGGGAGACTTTTCAGAGTTTAAGATCTTGTAGTTATGCAGACTTAAGACTCGACGTATAGTCAGATCGATCAGACGGTGATCGACGGTGAAAGACCTTGTATGGAAGGCAGACCTTGATCGGTAGAGAGTAGTCTAACTTCTAAAGCCATGACGTGTGACCTGATGATGGTGGCTTCATTAACGTGCACGGCATGTGTGGTACAGTAGCTGTTTTTTCTACTTACCGATGTTATAGTAACTGAGAGTGTGTGCCTAGTCATAAAAACTGTTTACAATCTTTTTCATGAGCTTGCTAGCTCATTGTATATAATTTTGCTTTGCAACGAATGTTACAGTGTTTTATTTTGTAACTTCATCTGATGCAATGGATCTCACAACAAATAAATTGTGTTTGTGTTTAACGAGCTTGCTTTCTTGAGAAAACACATCACTACTGCATATCATCTGCTACAAATTTTTCTTTACCAGCACTTCAGATATGGATATGGCCAAAACACTGCTAAATCTGCAAATGACTTTCAAATTTTCTAGTCTAGTCGCTCAGCTAACACAGCAATAGCAGCCGACATTTGGTTATGGGCCCCGTAGTATGTCAAGGCCATAACTTTTATCCGTGATAAAGCAGCAGTGAAGAGTTGTGAATTCCATCGACGGGGGCCGCGACCGGCGCCATTTGCATCAAGCAGAAAGGTAAACAACGCACTCTAGTCACAGTTAAAGACTATGGAGGTGAGCAACGGCATAGAAGCGTTAAACAGGGACAATTACGTCACCTGGCGTAATGAAATTTCATTTATCCTGAAAGGAGAAGGATGTTACGGCCACATCAACCGTACTGCATTACCAGTCGACGAATCTACGTCACGCCGCGAGCGAGAGGAGTACATGCGCAGCAGCGACCGCGCACTTTCCATCCTGTTTCGAAATATCTCGGCGGAGTACAGAGAACTGCTCGACATCGACGACAGCCCGGCGGATGCGTGGGAGAAGTTGGAGGCGCATTTTGAGGCCCCAACGCGCGCCAATTTAGTTCATCTGTTGGACGAGTTTTTCAGTCTACGCCCGGAAATCGAGGAGCCCATCGACATATTCTGTACGAGGATAAGGAAAGCTGTCACCAAGCTCAAGAACGTGAATCACCCCGTGGAGGATGTGTACGTGGCATTCCAAGCCATCCGGTATCTCCCAGCCCAGTACCAGAGTATCATCCAAATCATTTATCGCTGGAGCGATACTGATTTTAAATTGGATAAAATTCAGAAAGAACTGTCTTTGGAGGAGGGCAGGATTAGACAGTTGAGGAAGGATCATGACAATAATAATGTAAGTTCCAATTCATCTGTATATTTTTCAAATGTTAGCGCTAAATGCAAAAATGTTACCAAAGTTAAAAAGTCTATTAAGGTCATAGGACCATGTTTTATGTGTAATAAAAATGGTCATGTAAAGGCACAATGCCCAAAATTGAAAAAGATGACTAGCTCTAGTATTATTGAAGTATTTTCAAATATAAATGTAGAAGCTAATATTGTTGATAATCCTGACAATAGGCTCAGCTGGGTGATTGACACCGCTGCTACGCGACACTTTTGTAATGATGTTAAAATGTTTTCAAAATTTGATAAATGTAAGGATACATCTATGTCGCTAGCAGTGGGTGATATGGAAAGCCCAGTTGAGGCTATTGGAACGGTGAACATGTATGTTAAATTTAAAGATCATACAAATAATATTGTGCTACAAAATGTTATGTATTCACCTAAATTACGGCGTAACTTGTTGGCCGCATCTGTATTAGAAGAGCAGGGCTATTCTTTTAGTGCAGCCAAAGGTATTCTATGGTTTAAGACTCCTGAGGGAGAAAATTTCTTTTACGCTAAACGTAAAGAAGGATTGTATTTCTTAAAACCACAGTACTCAACTAAAAGTTTAAATAGTAGTGTTGAGGGCCGTAAAGGAGATCAGGATAGGGACAAAAATTCTAAACAGGTTAGAAAAACCCCTGCAACAAATAGTCAAAGTCAAAACAAAATTAGGCCTAACTTGAATAAAAGGAAAAACAAATCTGATTTAAAGTCAAATAAAATTAGTGGTTCAACAGTTGAAATTCTGAACAAAACTGAATTATGGCATAGAAGATATGGCCATATTAACTCAGACTACTTGCACCAAACAAGTAAAGTTTCCGCGGCAAACGGACTCCCAAAATTAAAATATGCAAAAGTAAATTGCATTCATTGCAAACTTGCAAAATCTAAAAGAGTTTCGTACAAACCAATAGGCAGGATTAGATCTACAGAACCTTTGCAATTACTGCACATGGACGTTTGTGGTCCAATGCCTGTAGCTTCATTGGGGGGAAACAAATACTTCTTGACTATTACAGACGATTTTAGCCGCAAGGTGTTTGTTTTTATTTTAAAACAAAAATCAGATGTGTTCAAAGTTTTTCAGGATTTTCAAGCTTGTCAGGAGAGACAATTAGGCAAAAAGATTTTGTGCATCCGTACTGATAACGGCATGGAATTTTGTCACGGTCAATTTAAAGCTTTTTTGAAAAAGTTAGGGATTAAGCATGAACGATCTAACACTTATACACCCGAACAAAACGGGGTATCTGAAAGATTCAACCTGACAGCGTTAGATTGTGTCAAGGCAATGCTTAATCAAAGCAAAGTTGGTGACAAAATGTGGGCAGAGGCAATCCTATGTTTTACTTATACAAAGAACAGGATTTGCCATAAATTTAAAGTTAAAACTCCACACGAATTGTACTATGGGAAGAAGCCTGCTGTATCCCATCTCAGAGTTTTTGGATGTAAGGCTTATGCTGGTATTGCAAAACAGCTTAGGAAGAAGCTAGACCTAAGAGCTCAACTGGGAGTTATGGTAGGATATGCAGAAAATACCAGGGGCTATAGAATTCTTCTTGTGAAAGAAGGAAAAATATTAGAAATAAGCAATGTCCGTTTTGAGGAGATGGAAGCAGCGGAAGGCGTCCTGGACCCCATTCGACCTAGAAACTTCACCCAAAAGAAATCGGGTTTTACTCGAACATCAGATTCAGGATCGGGATGTTTGGATAGTGAGTCAGAGGAAGAAGCAGGTGAGAGCCATGACACTAGTCATACTAGTGAGGAAGAGGACTCTCCTGCTGATTCCGATCTGACCCCCTGTTCAAACATAGATTGGGAAAGGAAAGCTGTACCCAGGCCTGATGGAACTCGAACTGATGTTTACTACTCAGTGAGGGGTGATAAACATAGGCTGAGAAGTCATAATGATGTTAAAAAATTCTGTGCTAAGGCTAACATACATTATGACCAAAATTTGTTTAACTTCAGAGAAAAGAGGGATATCAAATCCAGGCCAGAGGCAAGCAACATAGAAATAATAGGTGATATTGATCATGTAGTTTCTTTGCTAAAGGGAGAATTTGATATCAAATCTCTAGGGAAGGTCCAAAAACTGTTAGGTGTGGAATTTGCTGAAATCAATAACAAAATTTTTATACATCATAGGCAGTACATTAATAAGATTTGCCAAATGTTTGAGGAATTTTTAGCATTAAATTTTTGTAATCAAATTTCCAAAAACAAAAATGATTAAATTTGTAACTTCTAAATTTTTTTTTTTCTTTCTTTTACAAAATATGGTTAGGATATCGTATAAATTACTCCTCCCTCTGTGATGCAGATAATTGTATCTAGAGTATATATATGTGTATTGTTTACAATGAACTTTCTAAAATTTTTCACATTACACTGAATGTATATATATATCCATGTTTTCAATTCCCGCATAAGACAGTTATGCTTATGTGTATTATCTTTGTGTGTTTACTCCTTGTTATCATACACTTGGCTATGATTCATTGACAAACCACTTATTCAAATTTATATATGAATACAATACAGAAAGAAAAATCTTTTCATTATCTGTGTCACTGCTATTAGTATTAATTATGTATACTGGTCTTGGACAGAGATAATGAACAGCCATAATTGAATTTGATATTTATAGTAAAATTTTTAATCTTAAATGTTAAATTTAATAATTATACATGAAATTTTCTACACAAATTGAATTTGATATTTATAGTAAAATTTTTAATCTTAAATGTTAAATTTAATAATTATACATGAAATTTTCTACACAAATTGAATTTGATATTTATAGTGAAATTTTTAATCTTAAATGTTAAATTTAATAATTATACATAAAATTTTCTACATACTTGAATTTAATATTTATAGTGAAATTTTTTAATCTTAAATGTTAAATTTAATAATTATACATAAAATTTTCTACACAAATTAAATTTGATATTTATAGTAAAATTTTTAATCTTAAATGTTAAATTTAAATTATTATACTTAAATTTCTTGAAAACTTAAATTTTGACTTAAATTAAATTTTTGGAACTTAGTGTTTCAATGATATCTAAAATTTTCTTTCAATGATAAATTTTTTTTTGCTTAACATGAAAAGTAATATATATATACTTTATGTTTTGCTGGATACTAAAGAACTTGACATTTTTGCTGTTATGTTTTTTTTAGAGTAATTTCATTGATTGATAGCACGTGCGCCGAGATTTGGGGTTTTGCATGAGGGGGCCGATTGTTGGAAACTTGGTTCTGTTTTCGTCGCGATTCTCGTTATCGCGAGAACGTGTTTACATTTTTAGAATGGTTCTACCGTTCTCGTGAACGACTCGTGACGGGAACAGAACATGCCATTCATGCAAATCGCCATCTCGCCGCGCGCGCATCTGTTTTGCATATAGTGAGGGCGCTGCCGTCAACGGTTGTGTTCCGGAGCGTACCCATCACAGTGTATATATGATAGGACACATTCTCAGTTATTCAGAGACTTTACAGACCTTGACTGACCATGTAGTAGACGTGGGAGACTTTTCAGAGTTTAAGATCTTGTAGTTATGCAGACTTAAGACTCGACGTATAGTCAGATCGATCAGACGGTGATCGACGGTGAAAGACCTTGTATGTGTTGGAAACTTGGTTCTGTTTTCGTCGCGATTCTCGTTATCGCGAGAACGTGTTTACATTTTTAGAATGGTTCTACCGTTCTCGTGAACGACTCGTGACGGGAACAGAACATGCCATTCATGCAAATCGCCATCTCGCCGCGCGCGCATCTGTTTTGCATATAGTGAGGGCGCTGCCGTCAACGGTTGTGTTCCGGAGCGTACCCATCACAGTGTATATATGATAGGACACATTCTCAGTTATTCAGAGACTTTACAGACCTTGACTGACCATGTAGTAGACGTGGGAGACTTTTCAGAGTTTAAGATCTTGTAGTTATGCAGACTTAAGACTCGACGTATAGTCAGATCGATCAGACGGTGATCGACGGTGAAAGACCTTGTATGGAAGGCAGACCTTGATCGGTAGAGAGTAGTCTAACTTCTAAAGCCATGACGTGTGACCTGATGATGGTGGCTTCATTAACGTGCACGGCATGTGTGGTACAGTAGCTGTTTTTTCTACTTACCGATGTTATAGTAACTGAGAGTGTGTGCCTAGTCATATAAACTGTTTAAAACCTTTTTCATGAGCTTGCTAGCTCATTGTATATAATTTTGCTTTGCAACGAATGTTACAGTGTTTTTATTTTGTAACTTCATCTGATACAATGGATCTCACAACAAATAAATTGTGTTTGTGTTTAACGAGCTTGCTTTCTTGAGAAAACACATCACTACTGCATATCATCTGCTACAAAATTTTCTTTACCAGCACTTCAGATATGGATATGGCCAAACACTGCTAAATCTGCAAATGACTTTCAAATTTTTCTAGTCAAGTCGCTCAGCTAACACAGCAATAGCAGCCGACATTTGGTTATGGGCCCGTAGTATGTCAAGGCCATAACTTTTATCCGTGATAAAGCAGCAGTGAAGAGTTGTGAATTCCATCGACGGGGGCCGCGACCGGCGCCATTTGCATCAAGCAGAAAGGTAAACAACGCACTCTAGTCACAGTTAAAGACTATGGAGGTGAGCAACGGCATAGAAGCGTTAAACAGGGACAATTACGTCACCTGGCGTAATGAAATTTCATTTATCCTGAAAGGAGAAGGATGTTACGGCCACATCAACCGTACTGCATTACCAGTCGACGAATCTACGTCACGCCGCGAGCGAGAGGAGTACATGCGCAGCAGCGACCGCGCACTTTCCATCCTGTTTCGAAATATCTCGGCGGAGTACAGAGAACTGCTCGACATCGACGACAGCCCGGCGGATGCGTGGGAGAAGTTGGAGGCGCATTTTGAGGCCCCAACGCGCGCCAATCTAGTTCATCTGTTGGACGAGTTTTTCAGTCTACGCCCGGAAATCGAGGAGCCCATCGACATATTCTGTACGAGGATAAGGAAAGCTGTCACCAAGCTCAAGAACGTGAATCACCCCGTGGAGGATATGTACGTGGCATTCCAAGCCATCCGGTATCTCCCAGACCAGTACCAGAGTATCATTCAAATCATTTATCGCTGGAGCGATACTGATTTTAAATTGGATAAAATTCAGAAAGAACTGTCTTTGGAGGAGGGCAGGATTAGACAGTTGAGGAAGGATCATGACAATAATAATGTAAGTTCCAATTCATCTGTATATTTTTCAAATGTTAGCGCTAAATGCAAAAATGTCACCAAAGTTAAAAAGTCTATTAAGGTCATAGGACCATGTTTTATGTGTAATAAAAATGGTCATGTAAAGGCACAATGCCCAAAATTGAAAAAGATGACTAGCTCTAGTATTATTGAAGTATTTTCAAATATAAATGTAGAAGCTAATATTGTTGATAATCCTGACAATAGGCTCAGCTGGGTGATTGACACCGCTGCTACGCGACACTTTTGTAATGATGTTAAAATGTTTTCAAAATTTGATAAATGTAAGGATACATCTATGTCGCTAGCAGTGGGTGATATGGAAAGCCCAGTTGAGGCTATTGGAACGGTGAACATGTATGTTAAATTTAAAGATCATACAAATAATATTGTGCTACAAAATGTTATGTATTCACCAAAATTACGGCGTAACTTGTTGGCCGCATCTGTATTAGAAGAGCAGGGCTATTCTTTTAGTGCAGCCAAAGGTATTCTATGGTTTAAGACTCCTGAGGGAGAAAATTTCTTTTACGCTAAACGTAAAGAAGGATTGTATTTCTTAAAACCACAGTACTCAACTAAAAGTTTAAATAGTAGTGTTGAGGGCCGTAAAGGAGATCAGGATAGGGACAAAAATTCTAAACAGGTTAGAAAAACCCCTGCAACAAATAGTCAAAGTCAAAACAAAATTAGGCCTAACTTGAATAAAAGGAAAAACAAATCTGATTTAAAATCAAAGTCAAATAAAATTAGTGGTTCAACAGTTGAAATTCTGAACAAAACTGAATTATGGCATAGAAGATATGGCCATATTAACTCAGACTACTTGCACCAAACAAGTAAAGTTTCCGCGGCAAACGGACTCCCAAAATTAAAATATGCAAAAGTAAATTGCATTCATTGCAAACTTGCAAAATCTAAAAGAGTTTCGTACAAACCAATAGGCAGGATTAGATCTACAGAACCTTTGCAATTACTGCACATGGACGTTTGTGGTCCAATGCCTGTAGCTTCATTGGGGGGAAACAAATACTTCTTGACTATTACAGACGATTTTAGCCGCAAGGTGTTTGTTTTTATTTTAAAACAAAAATCAGATGTGTTCAAAGTTTTTCAGGATTTTCAAGCTTGTCAGGAGAGACAATTAGGCAAAAAGATTTTGTGCATCCGTACTGATAACGGCATGGAATTTTGTCACGGTCAATTTAAAGCTTTTTTGAAAAAGTTAGGGATTAAGCATGAACGATCTAACACTTATACACCCGAACAAAACGGGGTATCTGAAAGATTCAACCTGACAGCGTTAGATTGTGTCAAGGCAATGCTTAATCAAAGCAAAGTTGGTGACAAAATGTGGGCAGAGGCAATCCTATGTTTTACTTATACAAAGAACAGGATTTGCCATAAATTTAAAGTTAAAACTCCACACGAATTGTACTATGGGAAGAAGCCTGCTGTATCCCATCTCAGAGTTTTTGGATGTAAGGCTTATGCTGGTATTGCAAAACAGCTTAGGAAGAAGCTAGACCTAAGAGCTCAACTGGGAGTTATGGTAGGATATGCAGAAAATACCAGGGGCTATAGAATTCTTCTTGTGAAAGAAGGAAAAATATTAGAAATAAGCAATGTCCGTTTTGAGGAGATGGAAGCAGCGGAAGGCGTCCTGGACCCCATTCGACCTAGAAACTTCACCCAAAAGAAATCGGGTTTTACTCGAACATCAGATTCAGGATCGGGATGTTTGGATAGTGAGTCAGAGGAAGAAGCAGGTGAGAGCCATGACACTAGTCATACTAGTGAGGAAGAGGACTCTCCTGCTGATTCCGATCTGACCCCCTGTTCAAACATAGATTGGGAAAGGAAAGCTGTACCCAGGCCTGATGGAACTCGAACTGATGTTTACTACTCAGTGAGGGGTGATAAACATAGGCTGAGAAGTCATAATGATGTTAAAAAATTCTGTGCTAAGGCTAACATACATTATGACCAAAATTTGTTTAACTTCAGAGAAAAGAGGGATATCAAATCCAGGCCAGAGGCAAGCAACATAGAAATAATAGGTGATATTGATCATGTAGTTTCTTTGCTAAAGGGAGAATTTGATATCAAATCTCTAGGGAAGGTCCAAAAACTGTTAGGTGTGGAATTTGCTGAAATCAATAACAAAATTTTTATACATCATAGGCAGTACATTAATAAGATTTGCCAAATGTTTGAGGAATTTTTAGCATTAAATTTTTGTAATCAAATTTCCAAAAACAAAAATGATTAAATTTGTAACTTCTAAATTTTTTTTCTTTCTTTTACAAAATATGGTTAGGATATCGTATAAATTACTCCTCCCTCTGTGATGCAGATAATTGTATCTAGAGTATATATATGTGTATTGTTTACAATGAACTTTCTAAAATTTTTCACATTACACTGAATGTATATATATATCCATGTTTTCAATTCCCGCATAAGACAGTTATGCTTATGTGTATTATTTTGTGTGTTTACTCCTTGTTATCATACACTTGGCTATGATTCATTGATGACAAACCACTTATTTAAATTTGAATACAACACAGAAAGAAAAAAAAAAATCTTCCATTATCTGTGTCATTGCTATTAGTATTAATTATGTATACTGGTCTTGGACAGAGATAATGAACAGCCATAATTGAATTTAATATTTATAGTAAATTTTTAATCTTAAATGTTAAATTTAATAGTTATACATGAAATTTTCTACACAAATTGAATTTGATATTTATAGTGAAATTTTTTTAATCTTAAATGTTAAATTTAATAATTATACATAAAGTTTTCTACATAATTGAATTTGATATTTATAGTGAAATTTTTAATCTTAAATGTTAAATTTAATAATTATACATAAAATTTTCTACATAATTGAATTTGATATTTATAGTGAAATTTTTTAATCTTAAATGTTAAATTTAATAATTATACATAAAATTTTCTACATAATTGAATTTGATATTTATAGTGAAATTTTTTAATCTTAAATGTTAAATTTAATAATTATACATAAAATTTTCTACACAAATTGAATTTGATATTTATAGTAAAATTTTTTAATCTTAAATGTTAAATTTAAATTATTATACTTAAATTTCTTGAAACTTAAATTTTGACTTAAATTAAATTTTTTGGAACTTAGTGTTTCAATGATATCTAAATTTTTCTTTCAATGATAAATTTTTTTTTGCTTAACATGAAAAGTAATATATATACTTTATGTTTTTGCTGGATACTAAAGAACTTGACATTTTTGCTGTTATGTTTTTTAGAATAATTTCATTGATTGATAGCACGTGCGCCGAGATTTGGGGTTTTGCATGAGGGGGCCGATTGTTGGAAACTTGGTTCTGTTTTCGTCGCGATTCTCGTTATCGCGAGAACGTGTTTACATTTTTAGAATGGTTCTACCGTTCTCGTGAACGACTCGTGACGGGAACAGAACATGCCATTCATGCAAATCGCCATCTCGCCGCGCGCGCATCTGTTTTGCATATAGTGAGGGCGCTGCCGTCAACGGTTGTGTTCCGGAGCGTACCCATCACAGTGTATATATGATAGGACACATTCTCAGTTATTCAGAGACTTTACAGACCTTGACTGACCATGTAGTAGACGTGGGAGACTTTTCAGAGTTTAAGATCTTGTAGTTATGCAGACTTAAGACTCGACGTATAGTCAGATCGATCAGACGGTGATCGACGGTGAAAGACCTTGTATGGAAGGCAGACCTTGATCGGTAGAGAGTAGTCTAACTTCTAAAGCCATGACGTGTGACCTGATGATGGTGGCTTCATTAACGTGCACGGCATGTGTGGTACAGTAGCTGTTTTTTCTACTTACCGATGTTATAGTAACTGAGAGTGTGTGCCTAGTCATATAAACTGTTTAAAACCTTTTTCATGAGCTTGCTAGCTCATTGTATATAATTTTGCTTTGCAACGAATGTTACAGTGTTTTTATTTTGTAACTTCATCTGATACAATGGATCTCACAACAAATAAATTGTGTTTGTGTTTAACGAGCTTGCTTTCTTGAGAAAACACATCACTACTGCATATCATCTGCTACAAAATTTTCTTTACCAGCACTTCAGATATGGATATGGCCAAACACTGCTAAATCTGCAAATGACTTTCAAATTTTTCTAGTCAAGTCGCTCAGCTAACACAGCAATAGCAGCCGACAGTATGGAAGGCAGACCTTGATCGGTAGAGAGTAGTCTAACTTCTAAAGCCATGACGTGTGACCTGATGATGGTGGCTTCATTAACGTGCACGGCATGTGTGGTACAGTAGCTGTTTTTTCTACTTACCGATGTTATAGTAACTGAGAGTGTGTGCCTAGTCATAAAAACTGTTTACAATCTTTTTCATGAGCTTGCTAGCTCATTGTATATAATTTTGCTTTGCAACGAATGTTACAGTGTTTTATTTTGTAACTTCATCTGATGCAATGGATCTCACAACAAATAAATTGTGTTTGTGTTTAACGAGCTTGCTTTCTTGAGAAAACACATCACTACTGCATATCATCTGCTACAAATTTTTCTTTACCAGCACTTCAGATATGGATATGGCCAAAACACTGCTAAATCTGCAAATGACTTTCAAATTTTCTAGTCTAGTCGCTCAGCTAACACAGCAATAGCAGCCGACAATAACTAATGGTTCAGTTCATTAAGTAGCTGTCTATCGCATACCTCAGCTACGCGCATAAATCGTGGTTACCAGTGCAGTTCATGGAGTAGATGTTGCGCCAAGTCATGGCTAACGGTGCAGTTGATATAGCAGTTGTCAATTGCACACCTCAGCTACGCGGCCAAGTCACAGCTAACGGTGTTGGAAAAAATCAATACATCGCGATTCACGTTCCCGTGAATGGACGTTTATGCAAATTTAATATGAACGACTCTTTCCGTTCACCGGCGTGAACCGTGACGTTTTCCAACATGAGGTTTCATGCAAATCAGTTCTCAATGCGTATGCATCTGATTTGCATATCCGGGGGCGTTTCCGGAACTGTCCATTTTCAGATATATAGGACAGCGACAGAGGTTTCTTGAAGCAGTCAGATTGACAGACAGATCTGATTGAAATAGATCTGAAGAGCAGATCGATTGACTGAGCAGACAGAGGCACTGTGAGATATTGTTAGGCGACGATTTTAGTCGAGACGGACGCAGATGTGGTCAGTTTAGATCTGTACGTATTGAACGTTAAATTTACTTGCATATGTTCGGAAATCACGTTAAAATTTGCTGATGTCTTATCCATTGGTTTTCCTTTGCCAAGTGTGATACCTTCGATGGTGGCTGCAAATACACGCAAGTGATATAGGTAGTATAGTTATTTACTATCAATGCTTCAAGAAATTTCTGTCAGATTATTTGCAACTACAAACTTTTGTACATAGTATTATTTGATGTTTTGTAGCATGGAGATTACCTGGAATGTGTAAGTTGCCAAGTTATGTTATTTACATAATAAAGGGAATGATGATTTCTCTTTGAAACTGGATCCATATATTTTAATGACCCAGCCAACACTTATGACTCTTTGACAGTGCGTACTTTGCTTCTTAAATTCAACTTTAAATTTTTAAATTTTCCAACAAACGGTACAGTTGAAGAAGTTGCTATCTATCTCAGCTACGCGCTCAAGTTACGGCTAACGATATAGTTCATCAAGTGGCTGTTGATCGCACGTTTCCGTTATGCGCGCAAGTTATGACTAACGGTATGTCTGATATTGGAAAATTTGAAGATAGCAGAGCACGCACTGTCAGAGTCAATAAGTGTTGGCTGGGTCATGAAAGTACACAAGTCCAGTTTTAAAGAAAAACTTCGTTCACTTTATTTGGTGAAAAACACAACTCGGCATATTACACGTACCTGGTAATTTTCCATGCTGAAAAACATCAAAATATACTATGTACAAAAAGGTTTGCAGTTGTAAATGACTAGACAGAGATTCCTTGAAGCATTGGTAGTTAGTTACTATACTACCTCTATCACTTGCGTGTATTTCAGCCACCATCGAAGGTATCACACTTGGCAAAGGGAAACCAAAGGATAGAACATCAGAAAAATATTTAAAGCGGCTTCCGAACGTTTGTAAGTAAATTTAACGTTCAATACATGCTGGTCCAAACTGACCCCATCTGCATCTGTTTCGACTATTAACCGTCGTCAAATGATATTCCGCAGTGCTTCTGTCAAAAACATTTCTGTCTGCCTGCATCAGACCATCATCTCAAGTCTGTCTCGTTGGACTGCGTCTCGATCGTCTTAACTCGATCGTCTGATTGCTTCAAGAAACCTCTGCCCTATATATCCGAGAATGGACAGTTCCGGAAACGCCCCCGGATATGCAAATCAGATGCGTACGCATTGAGAACTGATTTGCATGAAACCTCTTGTTGAAAAACGTCACGGTTCACGCCGGTGAACGGGAAGAGTCGTTCATATTAAATTTGCATAAATGCCCGTTCACGGGAACGTGAATCGCGATGTATTGATTTTTTTCCAACACGGTACAGTTCATGAAGTAGTTGTCAATCGCACACCTCAGCTATGCACGCAAGTTATGGCTAACGACGTAGCAACATGCGCAATTCACGGCTAATGATGAAGTTTATGAAGTTACTGTCGATCACAACACCTCAGCAACGCGCAGAAGTTACGGCTAACTCATTAAGTAGCCGTCAGTCGCGTTTCCGACCGCAATGCGGGCACACGGGTAATGATACAGCTGCTGCTTATAAAATGAATCATTTTTTATTAGCGGGTGCATGCAATCCACGTACGATGTATGCAATAACGACAACTCTACTGCGTGTAATAATGATATACACGCTGCGCGGACACATGTTGTCGAATATAGAAAATTTAATTTCAGCAATGCATGCATGGAAAATAAATTCGACTCGAACGAGATAGTTGTTTGTCGTTCAGCAGAGATACTCAATAAAAACCTCCAGTGAAAATGTTCATTTGTAAATTGAAGACAGATGAAACATGTTAAGTAGAAATTAATTTCACTTTATTTGTAAAATAAAACATATTTAGGCAATTTTACAATACTTCGTAAAAATCCATGCCGAAACATAAACAAGGCTATATACATGAAGCTCGAAAGCTTCTAAAGATTGAGTTGGTTGTAGAACTTCCTTGAAGCATTTAATGTAGTATATAATAAAACTTATACTACCATAATAACGTGCGTATTTCTCCGAAGCCACCACCGCTGGTATTGTTGGAAACTTGGTTTTGTTTACATCGCGATTCTCGTTTCGCGGGAGCGTGACGTCATAATTCTAAATGATTTTTCCGTTCTCGCGAACGGATCGCGATGTGGACAAAACTGGGCTTATCATGCAAATCACCTCGCCGCTCACGCATCCTGTTTTGCTTATCCAGAGGGCGTTGCCGGCAACGGTTGTGTTCCGGAACGCACCCATCGTCGGATATAAAAGCTGGACACATTTTTGGTTTTAAGTATCTACAGATGATATGCTGTAGTAGATCGATCGGTTAAGGGATCGATGCAGCGGATATATCTTGGATAAGATGAAGATCGCTGATCTCAGACGGATCTACATAGAGTCTTATTCGATGTAGCTGAATGTTAAGATAATGTTTATCGGTAGACGCGGATGTTTAAATTAAGTAAATCTTAAAGTTTTAGTGGTTCTCAGTTTAGGAGACCATGTTGTTCCGTGTTGTGGACTTTATGCAGTGTTAATCCGTGACGTTTAAAGTTTTTGCCGTAGCGTATGACCAGCTATATGCGGCATTGGGAAATGCACGTTGTTACGTAAGTTTGAAAAGTTTTTATTCTACTTACTCGTGCAAAGACTGCTTAAACCAAGAATGAGTCTTAAGTGTAGAACCTTTTTCTGAAACCTTACGAATGAGCTTGAGAGCTCAAGTTTTTGTATATAGTATGCTTTGATTTGTTTTGCATTGCCACAAATATATTGTAAACAAATGCAATGGATTCGCTTCTTAATAAAAGTGATTTGAACCAAAATGGAACTGTTCTTTCCAACACCTCTACAGTTAGTTGTATTTTTACAACTACCATTTGACGTTGTTATCACCACGAATTCTGCTTATTTTCCAGCAAAGTTGTTCTACTAGAATTCGTACCTCACATCAAAATTTTTTTATAACCAGAAGGTTTATCCTGTGCATCCTGACAGGTTATATGCTTGAGCGTATCATCTTCTATAGTTCTTCTTCTTTCAGCAGACTACCACCTGCCAGCAGGTATGACACTTGGCAGGAAAGATTCAATTACTTGATGCACCGATACACTATGACTTCATACTATTCATCATTAATTAATATCGTGAACAACTGCACGTATCAAAAATGCCGTCACAGAGCAGAACTTACAAGTCTGTGTTATAAAATGAACACATCCAACTTAATGCTGAACATCAGCTGAACTGAACCGAACAGGATCAGAATCGAACTAAATGCTTCAAGAAAGTTCCGTCTTATATACCCGATACTGGGCCGTTACGGAAACGCCCCCGGATATGTAAATTTTTGTAGCGTATGCATTGGGACTCAGGGATTAGCATGAGGGGGCCGATTGTTGGAAAAATCGAATGTAAACATCGCGATTCACGTTTCCCGTGAACGGGTGTTCATAAAAAAATTTGCATGAACGCCCATTCACGGGAAACGTGAATCGCGATGTTTACATTTGATTTTTCCAACAATCGGCCCCCTCATGCTAATCCCTGAGTCTCAATGCATTCGCTACAAAAATTTATTCTGAAAAACCAAGACATATAAATAAACACCTAGGTCTCCAGTATCCTACCAAAATCAAAATGCAAAAAAAAAGACATCATTACAAAAATTGAAGTCAAAGGCATAAATACCTACAGACATGAAAAATTGTTAAGTATAGGAAGCTACATACATTGTAAAAACAACATTTACATCCTGTAGATATTCATATACAACATCATTTCCAAATTTAAGTATAGGCATTCAAAAAAATTAAATTTAGTTTAAATTTAAGTATAAATTTTAAGTATAAGCATGTTTAATATAAAAGATTAAAAAAAATTTTTTAGTATAAGCACAGAATTTAAGTTCACATTAAATTTGAGTATAAACATTATAATTCATAAATTTAAAATTTAGTCTATTAATACAAGATAAGTATACATGATTAATACTACTAAATTGTACTGATACACTAAAATATTTTTAAAAATACATGAGTAAATCGATAATAAAATGTCCTTCATAAAAATTTCAACATTTACTTTCAACTAGTTTGAAAATTACAAAAATTTATACACATAAGCTACTAACTGGCATTATGCGGGAAATTGAAAAAGTGTATATATAGACTATAGTGTAAAATTGGACGAGATTCAACATTTCAAAAATTTAAACTCAAGATATATTAACTTATATCAAAGAGGTTGAGCTAAACAATAATATATATATAACATCTTAATAATTCTTAAAAGTTGTAAATTCAAATTTAGTTGGACAAAATCATTTTGGACAAAATCATTAACCTTAAAAAGGTTCATTTACTTTTCAAATATTTTACTACAAAATTTAAATATTCCTTCTTTAGTCATTGGTTTAGTAAAATGATCTGCTAAGTTATTTTTACTACTTATAAATTTGATATTAAATAACTTATTGACTATTAAGTTTCGTAAGAAATGATATTTAACATCAATATGCTTAGTCCTGTTGTTTTCAATTGGAGAGTTAGAAAATTTATTGCTGCTTGGTTATCGCTAAAAAGGATACTATTATTTTTATTAAGGTCTAACCCAAGCGTATGACATTCCTCCATTATATTCTGTACCCATACCATTTCCTTAGCTGCTTCTGTTAAAGATACATACTCAGCTTCCATTGTTGACAAGCTGACGCACTTATGCTTGAAGGTTCGCCAAGAAATAGGTACATTATCAATAAAAAATATCATACTTCCAAGTGAAACACGGTCATCTCTATTTGCTGCAAAGTCAGAGTCGGAGTAACAGCTTAATTTTAACTCTTTAATATCAGATAAATTCAACATATAACCTTTGGTTTTTTAAACATGTCCTAAAAGCTTTAACAAAGCATCCCAATGCTTAATGCCAGGGTTTTCTTGAAACTGAGATAATATGTTAATTGCATAACATATATCTGGTCTAGTCCTACTAGCTATAATAACTAAACACCCAATTAAACTTCTGTATGGAAATCTTTGCATTTGGTTCACTTCCTCACTTGTCATTGGACAATCAACTTTACTTAAAATATTACCTTTAGTAATAGGAAGTGAAACAACTGGATATTTATACTGTTGGAATATTTGACACACTTTATCTATATATTGACTCTGATGTATAAAAAATTTGTAATCATATTCTATAAATTCCACACCAAGTAGTTTCTTAATTTTCCCTAATATTTTGATATCAAACTCATTGCTAAGCAGTGAAACAATGTGGTCTATGTCTTTCTGATACTTGGAAAAAAGAATTATGTCATCCACATAAACTAGCATAAGAACTTTGTTATTATGTATATAAGCACAATTACACCATTTAAGTTTTAAAAATTTCAATTCCCTTAATTTGGTGTCAAGTTCAATAAACCATTCTCTTCCACTTTGATGAAGACCATAAATGGCTTTCTTCAACAAACAAATATAATCAGGATATTTTTGACTGACATAGCCTTTAGGTTGTTTCATGTAAACTTTCTGACTTAATTTAGCATAGAGATAAGCAGATTTGATATCTAATTGGAAATGCATCCAACCAAGCATACATACAAAAATTGAGAAAAATGCTCTAATTATACTGAAGTTCATCACAGGGCTGAAAACTTCATCGTATGATTCTCCCTTTTTCTGACCATAGCCTTGAGCCACCAAGCGTGCTTTAAATCTTTTAATCTCCCCTTTCTCGTCCTTCTTAACAGTGTATACCCATCTATTGCCTATATGTTTTTGTGAGGTGGATGCAGGATCTAGTTCCCAAACACCCCTCTCTTTCATTACAGCTATCTCGTCATCCATTGCATTACACCATTCACTGGATTGGGAAAATTTAATCGCATCATTGTAACTCCTTGGTATTTTAATTTCAATGTTGCTTGCTTCTGGTCTACTTCTGACCCTTCTTAGATTTTGCTTTTCCCGAAAATTAAATAACTGCTGATCATATTGTATATTCCTTTTTGCACAATATTTTCTCACATCATTATGTGATCTCAGCCTTTTATCATCTCCCTTAGCATAATAATATACGTCAGTTCTACTCCCATCAGGTCTTGGTACTGCCTTTCACTGCCAAGTAATATCTGAGCAAGGAGTCATACTGGAATCAGCAGGAGAGTCCGTTTCCTCACTGGATTCAGACGGATCCTCACCAGTGTCTTCACTCTTTCCTATCCCTCCATCAGACTTCCCCCTCGGATATTCCCCATTGGAATATTCTGAACTGTCATCTTTAGACATTTTAAAGGAGATAGTTTTGGAACAAATTGGGCCCAGGATGCCTTCCACTACTTCACTCTCTTCAAATCTTACATTGCAGGTTTCAACGGTACGTTTTCCCCCCTGTTAAATGAATTCTATAGCCTTTGGTTCCAGTAGCATAGCCTACCATAATTCCCCCTGTAGCTCTCATATCCAACTTCTTTCTGAGCTGGCTAGGTTTACCTACGTAGGCTCTACAAATAAAAGTCCTAAGATGATTTACTGAAGGCTTTCTACCACTGTAGAGTTCGTCTGGAGTTTTGTTCTTAAATTTGTGACATATTCTTTTTTTAGTGTATGTAAAACACGATATGCCTTCCGCCCACATTCTGTCATTGAGTTTACTCTCGTTCAACATAGCTTTAACACAGTCAAATGCAGTTAAATTAAATCGCTCTGACAGACCATTCTGCTGTGGTGTATAAGTGTTAGTTCGTTCTGCCTTGATTCCAATATTACTCAGATAAGCTTTGAACTTGTCATGATAGAATTCCATTCCATTATCTGTTCGGATACATAGAATCTTAGTACCTAGTTGTCTCTCTTCTCTGGTTTGAAACTCTTTAAAGTGTTTAAAAACCTCTGACTTTTGTTTCATTATATAAACAAAGACTTTTCGGCTATAATCATCAGTGATGGACAGTACATACTTAATTCCACCATATGAAACTGTAGGCATGGGACCACAGACATCCATATGTAATAATTCTAATGGTCTAGTGGACCTAATCTTACCAATAGGTTGATATGAAACTCTCCTAGACTTAGCTAACTTATAGTGCTTACCAGGGTTCCCACTAAGTCAGGAAAAGAGGGGTAGAATTTCTCTCCTTTCAAAAAATTTTGGGAGAGATTTTCTGTCATAAGGAGAGACACTTAAAATTTCATTTTTTTTACCATGCTAATTTAGAAAGTAATAAAAAAAGAAAGCATTAACTATAACTCATATTCTTCGACATTTAAATTTTTTAATTCTTAAAACTAATATTATTTTAACATTCTTACTAACATTCTTTTAAAAAATTAATTAGGAGTCGTTTAAGTATTAAGTAAGTACATTTTTGGTAATTTTATACCTCCCGCCCCACTTGTTAGCAAAAATACTCAAATTCCTGACTTCCCCCATGCTTACGTTATGATTTTACTTCCTGACATAAAAGCGTCTACATGGGTTATTTTATGTAAAATGACTCACATGCGAATTTACGATTTTTTTGTCTGTAAACTGCAAAAGTCGATGGCCGACTGTATTTACTTTATATTTTGATTTTTAAAATCATTTTATGATCAATTTTCATGCAGCAATAGCAATTAAAAACTTTAACGATTTTTGATCGCCGACGGCGAATATCGACGAAAACTATTTCAATAGGCAGGTAGAATTAGGTAATAATTTTGACTTGATGTTTGAAAATGGATTCTTTTTTTTTTTTTGTATTTTTTACAAAACTTGTAGAACATAAGGGTTGTATTGTCCTTTTGTTGAATCTCAAGCCAGTCATGTGATTTTAGCCATTTTGTTTGAAAAGTCTGGACTTTTTTCATTTTGTTTTCAAAATAGCCCTTTATTTCATAAATAATACGTTTGTAAAATAATTTTTCTGTATAAAATGCAAAACAATTACAAACACTGTAGTCGATGCAAACAGATTGGAAAAGTGGGAAATATTTTTCCAATTAAACGAGGTATGCTGAGGATAGCGAACAAATGCAGATTTTCGTGATGCTGCTGTAAAATAACTTTTCATTTTATTAATAATACGGTAGAAAAATGGTTTGGTTTTTATTATTTGTATATTAAAAGAAATAATTATAAAAAAATTCAGTCGATGCAAATATATTGTAAAAATGGCAAAAAGATATTCATTGGTCATCTCGCCTCAGAAAATGTGGGAATCGCCGTATGCAAACGCCGTTTTCGTAATCGTGGAGAAACAGATTTTCAGAACATGTCAGAAAGGAATGTCTTTGATAAAAAATTCGTTGCTTTGTTCAAATTTTGTGACATTTTTGGGGCATATATGGCCAGTTTCACGACATTTACGGGATTTTTGTAACCTGTAGTCATACTGTGTACGGGGGAAAGGATTTTCGTCCGCGGAAAGAAGAAAATTTCTCGAGCAAAACACGGAAAATGCGGGAAGTACTCGAAAAGAGCATAATTCAAATCCGTGAAACGAATACTTTAAAAAAAAAGCAAAATTTTATTTGATCGAATTTGCGACCCACGCAAGCAGGGGAGACACTTGGAGACAGTAGTGCGGACCTGGCCTACCTTTCGGTTTACAGGTTTTAGTTTCACACCCCTGACGACTTACGGACCCACATGTTTAGCGTGATCGTACTCCGCGTGAACATGGCGGTAGTTTTTTCTTTTTTCAGCGGAGGGAATCGAACCCGGGTCTACCGAGTGCAATTCCTGTGCGCTGACCAGTGAGCTACCGACCCCATGTGGGGGAGACACTTATAGTTTTCTATAAAATATCTCGCTAATTAGAAACACGTAGTACTTTTAGTGTGCCAAAATCGCGATTGACTGCGATTCACGCGTAGCTACGAAATCGCGATCCGTGACCGCGCGGCAATTGGCCCGCGATTCGCAACAACGAGGCAACTGATCGCGATTTGCGGTCGCAAAGCAATCTGCCTGATCTACCGTCCGTGGGCGCCGTGGGACTGAAATGATTCTGTAGAAATTTCGGTCGCTAGAAATGGTGACTTACTGTAATAGTTTTAGTCGCCAATGACGACCTGGCCACCGCGAATTTGCATCTCTAGTCATCAGGATCGGGCATCGGATTTCTCGGTATCCAATTTGAAGGAAAAAATAATTCTAGGCCGGAACTGGAGCGAGAGAAATTCTTGCGCAGTCTAAATTTTTACGCGAGATTTTTTATAGATTTCGCGAGAATCTCGTGGGTTCGCTCTGAAATGGGAACCCTGGTGCTTACAATTTATCTTCCTGTATCTAAGCCTAGGAAGTCCATTTACTGCAGAAACTTTGCTGGTTTGGTACAGATAGTCAGCATTTATATGACAATATCTCTTATGCCATAGACAATTTGCATCATTAACTTCAGTTATTGAAATGCTAGGCTTATTTTTAGATTTAGTCTTATTTCTTTTCTGCTTAGTTTTTGCCGAATCAGATTTACTAATACTTTCTTTAGGTACTATATTTACAGTATTTACATTTTTGATAGAACTGGTATCCCTTCTTCTAGTTTTCCTATCCTTTTTAGGTTTTCCCTCTCCCTTTCGATCCCTATCTGTAGATTCACGGTTTTCTGTGTTATTTGGCTCACCGGTACTATACTGAGGTTTTAGAAAATATAACCCAATTTTTCTTTTAGCATAGAAAAATTTATCACCTTTGGGTGTAAAAAACCAAAGTACCCCATTAGCTCCCCTAAAACTGTAATTTTGTTTTTCTAGAACTGAGGCAGCTAATAGATTACGCCTAAGTTTGGGCGAATACATCACTTCATTTAGCACAATAACACTTTTAATGTCCTTAAACTGGACGTACATTTCCATCGTCCCGATAGCCTCAACTGGACTTTCAATATCCCCTACTGCTAGCGACATTGAAGTGCCTTTACACTCATTAAATTTAGAGAATAATTTAATATTATTACAAAAATGTCGCATAGCAGCAGTATCTACTACCCAGTTGAGCCTATCGTTAGGATCGATAACAGTATTGGCTTCGATACTAGGAGACCTAAAAACTTCAATAATACTTGATCCACTCTTTTTCAGTAAAAACACTTCACATTACTACTCTTAGAAATATTTACAACATTACTCTTAGTTTTAAAAACATTTCTAGTATTAGCAGTATTTTTAGATGCACTAACATTTGGGAATTTAAAATCAAATTTTTTTGCACTATTAACAACACTTTTAGATGTAAAATAAGCATTAAAACTTACAGTTTTTTCCCGGTCAGCACTTTGTTGATGAAGTCTGCTTTCTTCACAGGACAACTCGGCTTGTATCTTGTTTAGCTTGAAATCCGCATCAGACTATATATAATTTGCACAATCCCTTGATATTCTTCAGGCAAATATCTGATCGCTTGAAAAGCCACATAAAGGTCTTCGATGGGATGATTAGCGTCCTTCAATTTAGATACTGCCTTCCGTAGTCTCGCACAGAAGATGTCGACGGGCTCGTCCGGCTCTGGCCTGATGTTGAGGAATTCGTCAAGCAGTCTGACGAGATTCGCTCTACTCGGAGCTTCAAAATGTTTCTTCAAAGTTTCCCAGACTTGACTCTGTTCATCAGAAACGTTAAGTTCTTTAACCCCTTGCCTGTGCCGCCCGAATCCAGTTCGGGCAACCCTTCTGCGCCAAATTTGGAATGCCCGAACTGACTTCGGGCAAGCGAAAAATGAGTGTTTCTATTCCGCTGATCCCGAATTGAGTTCGTTTTGCCTTCCCAAATGCTTTACAATATAGTTCAATGTTTTTCCAACAGATGGCGATACTTGTCCGCTTTTTTTTTTAAAGTAGGCGGGATCAGTAGCTTGATTAAGCGGGATATAAACAGAGTTTATTGTAAAGAGTGTGATGTCGGCTTGTGTGCCGGGTCATATTTTTCGTACATATCATACTATAAAAGATTTGTGAAATTCTGGAAAATGATTCTGTGAAATGATTTGTGAAATTCAAAAGATTATTTGATTTATTTTGCTATATTTAAACAATTTTGAGTAAAATATGAATATAATCCATTAATTTTCCACATGTATGTCAAAATATTAAATATAGTAGTTATTTCATATAAAAATTTATATTTTTACAAAATAAAATTTTTCTAACCTTTTTAAATGTTATAATAGACAAAACTGAAGCATAAAATTTTTTTCCATATTTGACCCACTTTCCTGAAATATACTCCACAGGCAAGGGGTTAAATTCTGGTGATAAACTTTGATAAATGATGGCGAGAGCTCTCTCTTTCCGACGATAGAAGTCATCAAAATCGCGGCGAGAAGCATCTTCTTCGAGTGGTTTCACGGTTCCCGTTACGTGACCGAAGCACCCTTCTCCTTTAAGGACGAATGATATTTCCGTGCTCCATGTGACGTAGTTGTCTCGGGACAGCGGCTCGATTCTATTTGCCTCCATGGCTAGTAGAAAGATGAGGTTGAAGCAAACACAAGTCTCTTGCACACTTGTTTATTAGTGTCTGTAGATCAAAATGGTGCCAGTCGCGGCCCCCATCTGAATACCTCTACGTACTTAGAATTTTGCTTAACATTCACTGTGGTTTTTGGGCGGTAATACTGTGGCCCATAACCTGTTGTCGAATATAAAAAATTTAATTTCAGCAATGCATGCATGGAAAATAGATTCGACTCGAACAAGATAGTTGTTTTTCATTCAGCAGAGACACGCAATAAAAACCTCCAGTGAAAATGTTCATTTGTAAATTGAAGACAGATGAAACATGTTAAGTAGAAATTAATTTCACTTTATTTGTGAAATAAAGCATATTTAGGCAATTTTACAATACTTCGTAAAAATCCATGCCGAAACGTAAACAAGGCTATATACATGAAGCTCGAAAGCTTGTAAAGATTGAGTTGGTTCTAGAACTTCCTTGAAGCATTTAATGTAGTATATAATAAATCTTATACTACCATGATAACGTGCGTATTTCTCCAAAGCCACCACCGCTGGTATCACACTTGGCAGGAAAGATTCAATTACTTGATGCACCGATATACTATGACTTCATACTATTCATCGTTAATTAACATCGTGAACAACTACACGTTTCAAAAATGCCGTCACAGAGCAGAACTTACAAGTCTGTGTTATAAAAAGAACACATCCAACTTAATGCTGAACATCAGCTGAACTAAACCGAACAGGATCAGAATCGAACTAAATGCTTCAAGAAAGTTCCGTCTTATATACCTGATACTGGGCCGTTACGGAAACGCCCCCGTATATGCAAATGAGATGCGTACGCATTGGGAATCAGATTTGCATGACTCCTCATGATGGAAAAACGTCACGGTTCACGCCGGTGAACAGAAAGAGTCGTTCATAAGAAATTTGCATGAACCGTTCACGGGAAACGTGAATCGCGATGTTTACATTCGATTTTTCCAACAATCTGCATAGATTTTAAATAGCTGTGAATTGCGTTCCAGCCCACTACGAGGGTTCAAGGCTAACAGATAAACACTTTTCCCAAAATAAATTGACTTTTATTAGCATTATTTGCTTTAAGCCCGCCCGCTGCTCGGGTGCATGCAATCCTTGTACGTTACATGCAATAACTACTAACTTAGCAGCTAGATTTTTGCTCTTATGGCCGTATTTTATTTTACAATTCTTTAAAAATTTTAAATGTGATTTTGAGGTTTTTGGATTCTTTTTTTGTTAATTATATTAAGATTTTCTTTTTCTGTTTATATAAAGTTGTTTGAAAACAAAACTAACATTTTTCTAACATACATATATATAGTGTGTATGTATGTATATATTTACACAAAAAATACCTGTGATAAAGTGGCCACTGGATACTGAGTGATAATTTGAATTTTCATGTCTACAGAGCATTAAAATGAAAAATGAAATGGGAAAAATATTCAAAATATTACCTTTTTCTTTCAATGATGTGTGTTTTTTGTATCAATTCTCCTTTAATTAATGAAAAGAACGGTAATTAAACAATACTAATAATAGATTAAACAATACTAATAATAGAAATAATAAAAATTAGCTCCTAAAATTTTGAAAAAAATTCCTTAAGTTCCTACCTAAAATTTTTAGAAAATCTGCTACGATCCCTGTGAGAGCTACAAAGGGAATTATGGTAGGCTATGCTACTGGAACCAAAGGCTATAGAATTAATTTGCCAGGGGGAAAACGTACCGTTGAAACCTGCAATGTAAGATTTGAAGAGAGTGAAGTAGTGGAAGGCATCCTGGGCCCAATTTGTCCCAAAACTATCTCCTTTAAAATGTCTAAAGATGACAGTTCAGAATATTCCAATGGGGAATATCAAAGGGGGAAGTCTGATGGAGGGGCAGGAGAGAGTGAAGACACTGGTGAGGATCCATCTGAATCCAGTGAAGAAATGAACTCCTTGCTCGGATATTACTTGGCAGCGAAAGGCAGTACCAAGACCCGATGGGAGTAGAACTGATGTATATTATTATGCTAAGGGAGATGATAAAAGGTTGAGATCACATAATGACGTGAGAAAATATTGTACAAAAGGAATATACAATATGATCAACAGTTATTTAATTTTCGGGAAAAGCAAAATCTAAGAAGAGTCAGAGGCAGACCAGAAGCAAGCAACATTGAAATTAAAATACCAAGGTGTTACAATGATGCGATTAAATCTTCCCAATCCAGTAAATGGTGTAATGCAATGGATGAAGAGATAGCCGTAATGAAAGAGAGGGGTGTTTGGGAACTAGTTCCTGCATCCACCTCACAAAAACATATAGGCAATAGATGGGTATACACTGTTAAGAAGGACAAGGCTACAGAATTTATTTGTCAGGGGAAAAACATGTAGTTGAAACCTGTAATGTGAGATTTGAAGAGGGTGATGTAGTGGAGAGCATCCTGGACCCGATTTGTCCCAAAACTATCTCCTTGAAAATATCAAAAGACAACTGTTCAGAATATTCCAAAGAGGAATGTCCGAGGGGGAAGTCTGATAGGAGGGCAGGAGAGAGTGAAGACACTGGTGAGGATCCGTCTGAATTCAGTGAGAAAACGGACTCTCCTGTTGATTCCAATATGACTCCTTGCTCGAATATTACTTGGCAATGAAAGGCTGTATGTACCAAGACCCGATGGGAGTAGAACAGACATATACTACTACACTAAGGGAGATGATAAAAGGCTGAGGTCACATAATGACATAAGGAAATATTGTGAAAAAAGAAATATACAATATGATCAGCAATTATTTTATTTTAGGGAAAGGAAAATTTAAAAAGGGTCAGAGGCAGACCAGAAGCAAGCAATATTGAGATACAGATACCAAAGAGTTATAATGCTGCTATTAAATCTCACCAATCTGAAAAATGGTGTAAGGCCATAGATGAAGAAATAGTCGTAACGCTAGAGAGGGATGTCTGGGAATTAGTTCCTGCATCCATTCCACCTCACAAAAGCATATAGGCAATAGATGGGTGTACACTGTCAAAAAGGATGAGGAAGGGGAGATATGTCAAATCAACCAGAAAAAAAAGGATTTGACACCCATGATCTCAGATTTTGATAAAACTTGGCATGTTTGTTCCTTTTATAGATTTAAGTAAGCATATGAAATTTTTTTGCTCTATCTCACACGGTTTAGGTTTTACAGCCTGTTAAAGTTTTTGGAATTTCGCCGTTTTTATAAATTGGGCGGAGGAAATGCAATTTGTGTTTCAATAGAAAATAAATTATATCTCCCTTGTTTACCAACCAATGTTGATGAAATTTTTTATGAGTATACATCAATATGTAAGGAATCCAGAAAAAAATAAATTAAATCAGCAAGTATATATACATGGTCAGAAAAAAATCCTAAAGTTTTATTTATAGATTTTTTTAAATAAAATACTGAGTTCTACGCTAAGTGGAATATCTTCAAAAGGGAAAAGGATAATCAAAAGAATTTTTTTTTATTTTTGTTCTAAAAGATATGCTCTACCGCACGAAAAAATAAAATGAATGGTTTTTTCACTCCTTCATTATTTTTTCTCACTTCAAAGATAGAAATCACTTGACTCACTCATTTTCTTGAAATCGTTAAATTAAAATTACAGTTTCAGTAAAATTATATTAAAATTTGAATATATTTATAATGTTTGTTGGAATGGAAAATGTATTATTACAAAACCATTAAAATGTTTCAAATTCTAGGAAATTATTCTTTAATTCTCCCCAGTGTTTTCATAAGCTTGATTGAACATGTATCATGCATTCTTGAGAGAATTGGTAAGTTCTTCCAGTCATTTTTGGGTGGGGGGGGGGGGAGGGGGTGTACCACAATTGCAATGACATGAGGGATGGGTACAACACATTCATCTTCCCTTTTGGGCCAGAAAAATAATGGTGATGGTCCATGAGGATGTAAAAACTTTACAGTTCCATCTTCTGCATTCACCTCACTCACCATACCAAAATGCCATAAGCTGTCATAAACACAAGCGATAAAACATCCAGGATATAAGTCTTCTATTTTCACAAGTAAAGTTTTCTGCTTGTTACATAAGTTGAAAATGAGAGCTGGTGTTTCATCGCTGCTGATTTTTCTAGCCTCAATTGTTCCCAAATCGTCTGTTGGCAGAAAGCTGTGGAATGATCTTGTTCCTGGAAGAGTTTGAAGATCTTTGGCACGATTTTCCAAAGCCAGGCGAGTTGAATCAACCGCTTCTTTAGAAATAAGTTGGAAATTAATATTTGTAATGTTGGATTTGCAAAACTCTAAAAGTTCATTCGTTGTTATAATTTGTCTGTCCAGATGTTGTTGAAGACTTTCTTTCCTAGTTAAACGTTTTACAGTACCCCCTATTCCATCACATTCAGTTTTACCGTGACTGGTTGCAAAAAATGACCACTGGGCTTTTGGTTGAAAGTCCCTCTCATGCAGACACAGATTCATGAAGTTGTATTTATTTTTATACTGCCCAGCACATCTGTCACTGAAGTAGTGAATGTTTGTTATGTGTGGGTAGTTCTCTTTCAGAAAGGCAGTTACAGTTTTTTGGATCTCATATACCATACTCGCGTCATGTTTAAGGTCATCAGATATGATACAGAGGTAAAATCAGTTTTTTATTGCTTGCATCCTTGCAGTAAATCATGACAGGATGAATAGTGCATGAATCTGAGGTCCAGTGATAACCTTGAGCCTCTTCTTGTATTGTGAAAGTATAATTTTCACTGAAATCCATTGAAATAACAGCTGTATTTGACGAAACTGTTTCCTTTAAACTTTTAATAAATGAAGCTTGTGATTTAGCAATGTATGAATGAGGTATTAACTTGTTCAGTTTTTCTACTAAGTTATCAATAAACTCACCAACTGAGCTCGAGCACAGTATCATTTCAGTCCAATGAATCGAAACCCACTGATTATACTCGACTGGGTCTTCATCATCGTAGTTCTCAAATTTTGACTAAAAACTGAACAAGGTTATCTTTTAATGGATACTTGTCACAATGCCTTAGCATACATTCTCCTCCTGCTGCTTCACAAAGAATATACGCCATAAGGTCTTTGTAATTCTCTTCAATACCTGCTCCATGAATCAATAAAATCACATTTTGATGAATTGTGCATACACACACTAAGTGTGTCCCACTAGCACCAGCCAAAACACACCACTTAGGTCTCAGGGAACAAAAAGTTGAAAGACTAATTTTCAAGTCAGGGTATACGCATTTAAAAATTGAGTATAGCTCATTAAGATTACATAAAATCAAGCGTTTTCTCTCCTATGCTTTTTTTTGCTATACTTACCACATCCTTCATCCCTGGCAAAATTCTGAAATGTTCATCACTCTGATAAAATCTTTTTACCAATTCAATAGTTTCAGGACTCAACTTTTCCCCATATCTAGGATCTGGTTCTGCTAAAAATCCCTTGTATTTAAACAGTTTTTGAGCCTTACGAACAGAATAATTAGATACGTTGAAAAGTTTCTGCCATTTTTCTTCTAGACCACATTAGTGAAGCTGGAATTGTCAGCATTTGAATCTGTTTGTTTCTTGATGCACCACTTAATTCATTTTTAATTATATCTACAAGCTTATCCAGATCTTCAGATTTTTGTATCACACTTTTTTTCAAGTCACTTTTTTCCTCTGGAAAATTAACTTCAAGAACATTTTCAATTTTTCTTTTTAGATTTTCATGTACTCTTTGTAGTTTTCTTTTACCGTAAGATGATCTGCTATGTTCACCAAGTGCATGTAATTTCAATGGAAAACATCCGATTTCATGGAATGAAGAATTTAATTCATCAACCACACATTTTTTTTGTAATTGGAATAGTTCATCAGGAGCTAATCCCACATTAGCAACTTCCTCATCTTGGACATTTAAGCTACTTTGCTTTCGACATTACTCTCAATTTGTTTGTCTTTAAGTAGATTATTCCTGCAAGATGCACAAAGTTTTTGTCCTGGTTTCACTTTGTAACCCTTTGATAAAATTAACTATTCTGCTGTAAAGTTACAACAAAGTGTTTTTTTAATTGAAGTTTTGTGTTTTTTAAAAGGGTCACAACATACCTTTTGTAAAAATTCATACTTGTTCAAAAACACTTTAATGATAAAGACAAATAGTTTTTAACTCATAACTTGATTCTGTTCTCAATTTTAAAAGAGTTAAATCAGATTTAGACAGTTTTTCAATAGTTTGTGTGGCTTTTTTCTTGACATAGCTTAACAAATGACAATCACTATGAGTAACTTTCCCCACCCTGCACTTCTCCATTTTTCCAACATTCAAAAAAGACTTAGTGTTTTGATTGCTTATAAGATTTCTTGAAATAAGTTACTGTTAGTGAGTTGACTAGTTTAGAACTAGTTTTCAAAACTAAATTAAATTGTAATATAATTTTCTTTTCTTTAATTAGGCCTGATTGTTGAAAATAAGGAAATCAGTGTCTTATTTCTAAATAATCTCAATTAAGACATAATTATGGATAACCTATTTTATAACATGTTTTTTTTTTTTTTTGGACAAGCCTGATAAACAATTTATTAAATCTACTCTATTATTTTAATCATATGCCAAAAGCCACTGGTTCTTTTAAATTTGTGTGTGAATTTTGAATTTTTTGAAAAAAATCTTGAATTACTGAATTTTGTTTTATTTTAAAGCTTTTTTTTTAATTCATTAAATGGGTCTTGTCTTATTTTATTTGAAAGTGGTTGATATGTGACATGTTTAGTTCAAATTTTAATATAATTTTACTAAAATTGTAATTTTAATTTAACGATTTCAAGAAAATGATTGAGTCAAGTGATTTCTATCTTTGAAGTGAAAAAAAATAATGAAGGAGTGAAAAAACCATTCATTTTATTTTTTCATGTGGTAGAGCATATCTTTTAGAACAAGAATAAAAAAAAATTCTTTTGATTTTCCTTTTCCCTTTTGAAGATATTCTACTTAGCGTAGAACTCAGTATTCGATCTAAAAAAATCTATAAATAAAACTTTAGGATTTTTTTCTGACCATGTATATATACTTGTAGATTCAATTTATTTTATTCTGGATTCCTTACATATTGATGTATACTCATAAAAAATTTCATCAACATTGGTTGGTAAACAAGGGAGATATAATTTATTTTCTATAAAAACATAAATTGTGTTTCCTCTGCCCGATTTATAAAAACCGCGAAATTCCAAAAACTTGAACAGGCTGTAAAACCTAAACCGCTTGAGATAGAGCAAAAAAATTTTATATGTTTACTTAAATCTATAGAAGGAACAAACATGCCAAGTTTCATCAAAATCTGAGATCATGGGTGTCGGACCCTGGTTGAACTGATGTGGAATGACCCAAGATTTAAAGCATGCTTGGTGGCTCAAGGGTATGGTCAGAAAAAGGGAGAATCATACAATGAAGTTTTCAGCCCTGTGGTGAACTTTAGTATAATTAGAGCATATTTCTCAATTTTTGTATGTATGCTTGGTTGGATGCATTTCCAATTAGATATTAAATCAGCTTATCTCTATGCTAAATTAAGTCAGAAAGTTTACATGAAACAACATCAAGGCTATGTCAGTCAAATATATCCTGATTATATTTGTTTGTTGAAGAAAGCCATTTATGGTCTTCATCAAAGTGGAAGAGAGTAGTTTATTGAACTTGACACCAATGTAAAGGAATTGACATTTTTAAAACTTAAATGGTGTAATTGTGCTTATATACATAATAACAAAGTTCTTATGCTAGTTTATATGGATGACATAATTCTTTTTTCCAAGTATCAGAAAGACATAGACCACATTGTTTCACTGCTTAGCAATGAGTTTGATATCAAAATATTAGGGAAAATTAAGAAACTATTTGGTGTGGAATTTATAGAATATGATAACAAATTTTTTATACATCAGAGTCAATATATAGATAAAGTGTGTCAAATATTCCAACAGTATAAATATCCAGTTGTTTCACTTCCTATTACTAAAGGTAATAGTTTAAGTAAAGTTGATTGTCCAATGACAAGGGAGGAAGTGAACCAAATGCAAAGATTTCCATACAGAAGTTTAATTGGGTGTTTAGCTATTATAGCTAGTAGGACTAGACCAGATATATGTTATGCAATTGACATATTATCTCAGTTTCAAGAAAACCCTGGCATTAAGCATTGGGATGCTTTGTTAAAGCTTTTAGGATATGTTGAAAAAACCAAAGGTTATATGTTGAATTTATCTGATATTAAAGAGTTAAAATTAAGCTGTTACTCCGACTCTGACTTTGCAGCAAATAGAGATGACCATTTTTCACTTGGAGGTATGATATTTTTTATTGATAATGTACCTATTTCTTGGCGAACCTTCAAGCATAAGTGCGTCAGCTTGTCAACAATGGAAGCTGAGTATGTATCTTTAACAGAAGCAGCTAAGGAAATGGTATGGGTACAGAATATAATTGAGGAATGTCGTACGCTTGGGTTAAACTTTAATAAAAATAATAGTATCATTTTTAGCGATAACCAAGCAGCAATAAATTTTTCTAACTCTCCAATTGAAAACAACAGGACTAAGCATATTGATGTAAAATATCATTTCCTGCGAAACTTAATAGTCAATAAGTTATTTAATGTCAAATTTATAAATAGTAAAAATAACTTAGCAGATCATTTTACTAAACCAATGACTGGAATGTATTTAAATTTTGTAGTAAAATATTTGAAAAGTAAATGAACCTTTTTAGGGTTAATGATTTTGTCCAAACTTTAAAAGCTAAATTTGAATTTACAACTTTAAGAATTGTTATGATGTTATATATATTATTGTTTAGCTCAACCTCATTGATATAAGCTAATATATCTTGAGTTTAAATTTTTGTAATGTTGAATCTCTTCCACTTTACACTATAGTCTATATACATCCTTTTTCAATTTTCTGCATAATGCCAGTTAGTAGTTTATGTTGTTGTTGTTGAAACCCAGACCGTCCGACCTACCAGAAAGGTGTAAGGTAACAGTTTGAACGGTCGGGAAGTGCCAACCAATTTAGACCGTAACCCAGTGGGGGAGGCATCCACAGGGACCGTACCCTCCTTCCCCTACCACCAACCTCTCGGAAGGACTTTCGGACCCACATGTTTAACGTGATCGTACTCCGCATGAACACGGCGGCAGTTTTGGCAGTGGCTGGAATCGAACCCGGGCCTACCGAGTGCAACTCCAGCACGCTATCCAATGGGCTACCGCGCCCCAGTTAGTAGTTTATGTGTATAATTTTTTGTAATTTTCAAGCTAGTTGAAAGTAAATGTTGAAATTTTTGTGAAGGACATTCATTATCTGTTCACTCATGTATTTTTAAAAATCTTTTAGTATATCAGTACAATTTAGTAGTATTAATCATGTATACTTATCTTGTATTAATAGACATAAATGTTATATATAGATATAAATTTTAAACTTTTGAATTATAATTTTTATACTCAAATTTAATGTGAACTTAAATTCTGTGCTTATACTAAAATTTTTTTTTAATCTTTTATACTAAACATTAAACATGCTTATTATACTTAAAATGTATACTTTAAATTTAAACTAAATTTAAATTTTTGAATGCCTATACTTAAATTTGGAAATGATGTTGTATATAAATTCCTACTGGATGTAAATGTTGATTTTACAATGTAGCTTACTATTCTTAACAATTTTTCATGGCTGTAGGTATTTATGTCTTTGACTTCAATTTTTGTAATGATGTCTTTTTTTTTGCATTTTGATTTTGGTAGGATACTGGAGACCTAGGTGTTTATTTATATGTCTTGGTTTTTCAGAATAAATTTTTGTAGCGCATGCATTTAGACTCAAGGATTAGCATGAGGGGGCCGATTGTTGGAAAAATCGAATGTAAACATCGCGATTCACCTTGTGAACGACTCTTTCCGTTCACCGGCGTGAACCGTGACATTTTTCCATCATGAGGTGGCATGCAAATCAGATTCCCAATGCGTACGCATCTCATTTGCATATCCGGGGGCGTTTCCGGAACTCTCCATTATCGGGTATATAAGATGGAACTTTCTTGAAGCATTTTTCGATAGATCATTCATTCTGTCCATCATTCCGATTCGATCTGTTCTTGTGTCGACTGTTACGACGATCTATTAAGACAATGTTAGCAGGCTATCGCTAAAATATTACGACGATAAGACGGACTTAGTTCTTAGTCAACGTGATTGATATGCGAGTTTAAGTCGGATGTGTTCTTTTTATAACACAGACTTGTAAGTTCTGCTAAGTGACGGGATTTTGATAAAGTAACATGTAGTTGTTCACGACGTTAATTATCTGAGTTTATTAACTCTTTCGCGACGAACGGCACGCCCAGGTGCCAAATGCGAACATGCATTCAAGGAGGAACGGCACTCACTCGGGCCAGAGGAAATTTTACCGCAAGCGGATAGTGGCACCTATAAGTGCCAGCACGCAGAACGTTTTAATTTGTGAACTAGATGGCGTTACTTGTCCATGGAACTAACTTCAATGCATTTTGCAGAGGCATAACCTTGGCTGAAGAGGATCGAATGAATTATTTCTCCATTTGGAGCGGTGAAAATCATTTTGTAGAGCAATTCTGGTAGCATCAACAATTTTATAATTGAGTTTCGGTTTTTATTTTTATTTCAGCGTTATGATTTCGTTGCTGAATCATAGGAATATAAGAGAGTATTTTTTTTTGTTTGGGTTTTAGAGGCAGTGAAATTATTCGTTTATTTCAGATAAAAGAATGGGAGCAACTAACGAGTATTTTGTATTCAGATTTGTATGAAAATTATACATCAAATAGAACATAAATATTTCTTTTATTCCTGTAAAAAGTAGATTTCTGTGTTGAATAGGTGATTTTTAGTGAATTTTTTTAGAGAGTTAGGCTTAGCGCAAAAAATGTGCTGTCCTTTTCGACCAGTTCGGAAGCGAAGCGCGTCGTCTTTTGGGCCGCGACAGCTCCGGAATGCCGCCGTCCCGAAAGGGTTAATGGTGAATAGTATGAAATCATAGTGTATCGGTGCTTCAAGTTATATAATCTTTCCTGCCAAGTGTGATACCAGCGGTGGTGGCTTCGAACAAATACGCATGTTATCAAGGTAGTATACGTTTTCTTATATACTGCAAAAGATGCTTCAAGAAAGTTCTAGAACCCAACTCAATCTTTACAAGCTTTTGAGCTTTATGTATATAGCCTTGTTTACGTTTTGGCATGGATTTTACTAAGTGATGTAAATTGCCTGAATATGCTTTATTTCACAAATGAAGTGAATTGAATTTCTATTTAACATGTTTCATCTGTCTTCAATTTACAAATGAACATTTTTCACTTGAGGTTTTACTACGTGTGTCTCTGCTTGAACGAAACCTAACTA
Organism: Amaurobius ferox; assembly: GCA_951213105.1. NCBI lineage: Eukaryota > Metazoa > Arthropoda > Arachnida > Araneae > Amaurobiidae > Amaurobius > Amaurobius ferox. The sequence goes on along the minus strand of OX578133.1, from coordinate 202,735,117 downwards.
TCTCGTTCAAATTTTCATCATACCTTCAAAAGAAAATTAAATTTCGAGTCGAATCTCTTAAATTTTTCCATCAAAAGCAAGGATGAAAATGTTTTGTGGATCCACGGTGTTTTTACCGGAAAGTTCCGCATCTCCCAAAAGCTACCCCAGCAACCGTGGTGGCTCCACGCTAGCAACTCCTCTTTTTCCAGGAAATTTCTAAGTTACACCGTTTCTCTCGAAAATTTCTAAGGGGCTGCATTCGGAATGGGCACAACACGTCATTCCATTGTCCACTAGTTATGGATAAGTTGCGGCTAGGTGCTTTTTAATGATGTTTCATTTTTCCTGAGTGTATAGAGCCGAGCACACTAGGTACAAAGTTTCCGTATTCGTTGCGGTTTTTTTTTTTGCACATTATTCCTGGACTTTAATTTTCGGTAAAAGATATTCCAATTTTTTCGATAAAAATATTATGATATCTCCAAAGAAATCTTAACTGCTTTGGCCACGCCCTTCAAGCGCGATGTTCTGCACAGAATTCATGCTATTGGTCGTAATTAATAAACATTTATTGGAAAAGATTAAAATAAATGTGCATTTGTGAGATGAAAATACGATTCAGTAAAATTTTGTTACAAAATATAGAAAGTACGTTTTTTAACGATTCACGAAATTAATTCGAGTTAAATTTTGCAGAAATGTGAAGAAAATTATCATAACAGACAAAACGTCATTTTATGCCTTTTGATTGACCTCTTTAAATTCTTAACCTAAGCAATAAACTTGTCATTTTCTCGGAAAATCCGATTTTTCATCTCTTGAAAAATCCGATTTTTAATCTCCCAGAAAATACACAATTTTTTTTAAAGGACTTTTATGGGATCCCAAAGATATTTTTCAATGAAATCCTTGGGATGAAAATGACTATTTCAGACCAAATATTGGACTTAGCAAAAAATCCATCACGGCATATTCATGGGTTTTGTTAAAAAACTTTAGTGTAAACAAGCAACAAGTACATCAGTTCTAAAACCAAAAATTACTGTGTGCTGATTGGCTAATCACATTAGGTCAGCTAGTCACTAAGTTTTAACCCCATGTTATGTACATGCTAGATAGTATCCCGCAGTACAACTCTACACCCGAAGGCCCGCAAGCGCCCTAGGGCGTTGACGGGGCGCCGCCCAAAGGATACATTCCTCCACCCCCCTAAACAGAGTTGGCTTATCTAACATTGTTTTATATATGCTCTACCCCCCCCCCCCCCCCTTGTTACTATGAACTCTAGCTAAACTCCATGCCCCTCCCTGACATTTGGGAATTCATGACTTATCAATGAACCTTAAAAACTTTTTTGTTGTGTATGTTACCCCCCCCCCCCCCCCCCGTTAGAAAAACTTTGGTTGTAAACAAGCACGTACGTGAATCGGTCAATGTACGATCTAAATCCTAATGTAACTTCGTTCTGATTGGCTAATCGCTTTGGATCGCTTGTTAAGAAGTTTTACCCCCATGGTCAGTGATCCTGCAAACTGAGACGTCAACTTCCGGTTTATATTAATTTCTACTTCAACCGATTAGAGATTAACATACTCCGGATGGAAAACATTAACTTCAACTTCAATGATACTGGGCTATTTAAGCTAGTGCTTGTATCAGTGGAGTATTTTCGTGATGCATTCTTATGTTCACGTGAGATCGTTATCTTTATGATAGATCCTTGTCTGTACGCCGGTTAAATGGTGATTTAAAAGGCCGATACTGTTAGGCCTAACTGCTGTCAAGTCTTTTGATAAAATTGACAAGACTTAGTTTGTTATGTTCAACTCTACAATGTTACCATTTCTCGAAATTACGAAAATGGATATGTTAACTTTGATGTTTTTAAGTTCGTGAAGAAATAAAACTTCGTTATTTTTCACGTTGACTACTTTCACTTCACACCATTGTGACGCTCTGCTACTATCTGGTTTTTTTTTACGAATTTTTCACATGCTAAAGAATGAATTCCATCCCCACCCCCCCTCCTCCATTCTCAAGCTCAAGGCTCTGCACCCTTAGGGGCTCGCCTCTTCCCCCTCTTACCTTTATCTTCTCACTAGTTGCCTACTTGGGCCCTAGTTCTCTTTCCCTTTTCTATAAGACTTGGAGAAGGACACGACTTCGGTCGTCGCCCCCCCCCCCCCCCCTCCAAGCAAACCTTAGATGTAAATTCTTTATGATATTCTCTTTTTCGTATTTCTTATTTCCTTTTCGCTCAGACTTTAAAGGGGGGGAATTTTTCCCCTCCTGGGCACTCCGTAATTCCCCGTCCTTGAGACCATGTTATGTATTCCTGCAGATTGAGACATCAACAACGGATTATGTTAATTTTCTACTTCAACCCATTAGAAATTAGCATACTCTGGAAAAACATTAACTTCTACTTCAAAAAACATTAACTTCTACTTCAATCACTCAGCACTATTTAAGTGGATGGATGTACCAATAGAAGTTGTCTATGGTTCTGGACTATGTTGTCTTTTGTCTTCTGTTTTCTGTGATGAATCCATACAGTCCGTCATTCATTAACGCAAATTTTATATCAGTAACCCATGTTGAGAAATTATCCCTACCAAGCAGGCTTCGGGAAATTGGCAAAATCTAGCTCGTCTGCGAGGACGGCTAGTGAAATTTTTTACTCGTCCTCCAAAATTTTTACCCGTCCTAAGAATTTTTTTTTTTCACTTTATATTCATTAATATATGTGCTTAAATACATCGCACAACAATAATAAATTAGAACCATCTGCCTCACGATGAAGTGCGATAACTGCATATTCATATATCACCCCCACAGTGCTTAACCACCGCATTCAAACTCACCGACGAGAAGTCTCCGATAATGGACCGGACCCGCGGAATTCCGATCTATAGGTAGAGTGGGGGCAGAGGGGTAAGATATGTAAGGAATCTCCTTTTTCCAATGTTCGGTAACTTGAAGGAGTGGTAAATAAATAACCATATAAATCTGCTTGTCTCTAAGCAGTTTAAACCTCATTGGCACTCTTAATTTCTAGGGAATGTAGTCAATCGAGATTAAAATCTTCAGACTGAATAGATGTTTCATACCTTAACTTCAGTGTAAAACAACTAGAACAAATGCCATGAATGAATTTTAACCATTTTAGTTTTAAAGTTGAAACCAAAGTGGGGAAGAAAATAAAAGGTTTCAGGGCGGGTTGACTCTTTTTTTTTTTTTTAACGTCCGTTACGACTGGGCCGAACATATTTTTTTTGAAAATATTTAAAATGGATTTAAATTGAATACATGAACTTATTGCTTTTATTTCAGCTATGTAAAAATAAATGTTTAAGAATTGACAAATTTGTTTTTAACATATTTGAATACAAATCATTTCGGGTCTTCTAAGACGCAGTTATCTTCAGGCCAAGTTAATTCTACATTTGTACATTTCTTCGGGCGTGATCCGGGTTTAAGCATTGGTATTGTCGGTCTTGTTAAAATCTGGAATTTCGGCACATGTAGACCTCGAAAAGGAGAACAGAACATGTCACTTCGATCGTGAGCGCGCTATCGCATTTTCGTTCGATCATCGGATTCACTGGGTGGAGGATGAGGGGAGAGAAAATAACTAGCGCCTGTGGTTACAATGCGGATCTGACGGCTCGCCTAGAAAGAAGGCATTGATAATGCCCACTAGCTAAGTTTATGGGGGGGGGGGATTTGCAGGTGACGACATTTCAATTTTTATTCATGGCATGGGAAATGGCGGCTTTTGCCATAATTTTACGAGGACAACAAGTTGTTATTTATTTTTTTACGGAATCTAATCTCAAGGCCGTCCAAGAGGACGTCAACTTCCGAAAATTGGTCGTCCTCGCCGAATTTTAACCTGGCAAGGACGAGCGATTTATGGAAGCCTGCTACCAAGCCTTTCCATTTTCGGCGTCACCATGATTCTACTCAGTTGCCTTGCTGCGGCCCCCGTCTCGGAGCTCGTTCACACTTTAAAAGTCATTCAATAAGATCAGCGTTTTCTTTGGCCCATAACCACTTGTTGGCTTACGAAAATTTAAAAGCAATTTAAAATCTAAATATATTGCACATGAGCCATTTGTATAAAAGATGAAGCAGAGCGTGGTTCTGGATTCTTATGCCGTGACTTAAGATAAAAAAAAATAGACTTTACGTGAAATAACCAATTTTTATTCTCATGAAAGCAACATCGAAGATAACACAAATAATACTCATATCCTGTTCTTCGATATGGTATTTGCATAAAGTTTGAAACAACATTGTCTTGAAAAAATTTACTGTTAGACAGAATGAATGGTCTAGGCCTAAATAAGACATGAATAGTCTAGGCCGATATAGGCCTAAATAAGACTGGCCACATATTTTGCCGCTTACCGGCAAACATGCAAAAAAAGGCTTACATAATATTATGCATAGCGATAATACAATGCAGAAAATAGCAATAGCAGCAACTCTAATATACACAGTTTAACATCGTATAAACATCATAGAATCACATTACAATGATCGATAAAGACGATACTCAATAAAGATTATGATCATTAAAGATACTCAACTGACACATCCACAAGTTTAAAAAAGTTAAAAAGTACACATCCATAAGTTTAAAAGACAATTTCACAACCTGGAGTGTAGATATTAAGTTTGCATTAATGAACGATGGACTATATGGTTTTATATCAGGAACGGAGGAAAAACCTGGAGAGGACACTAATAGAAAGGAAAAACTAGAATATCAAAGAAGGAAAGAGAAAGCTTTATCAATCCTATATTATAGCCTTGAAAACGAGTACCGAGACCTGATTTCTTCAGTGGATGAACCGTTAACTGCGTGGGAAATTTTAAAAGACCAATTTGAACCAAAGTCCAGGACTGGACTTTGGTTCAATTTTCAACGAAAGACTAATACTGGATGAGCCTATTGGACTATTCATTACCAGGATTAAAAAGTTAGTATCCAAGCTAAAGGATGCCAGCCACCCAATGGCCGAGGTCTTAGTGTCATTTCAAACTTTACGTCTCCTTAGTGAGGAATACAAAGGAATTGTGCAAACCCTCTACAGATTACCTGATGACCAGTTCACGTTAAAACATATTGAAACAGCAGAAGACAGAATTGCCCAGCAAAGACATGATGAGCAACAAAACGGAAGTAAGACTTAAGCTTTCTGTTTGCATAAGCCTAAATATTCTAAAAATGCTTTTAAAAATGCTAAAGTATATACTAAAAATGTAAGGTGTAAATTCTAACAAACGAGTAGGCCCTTGCAATATATGCAAAGCATATGGCCACTTAAAGGCTGAATGTAAATTATACCAAGCATAATTGAGTGAAATTCAATCATGCAATGAAAATTGTAATACTGAGTCGACCGACAAATTCGGTTGGGTTGTTGACACAGCAGCAATTAGACACTTTTGTAACAATTTGGAATTGTTAAACAAATTTAAAGAGCTTGAAGGCACAACAATGTCCTTAGCTGCCAGTGATCAAGAAAGCCCGATCGAAGGTGTCGGATTGATCAGTATGTATGTCAAAATGAATAATGCTAAAAGTACAATTCAACTAAACGAGGTCATGAATTCTCCTAAATTAAGAAGAAATTTAATTGCTGCTTCAATTTTAGAAGAGCAAAATTGCAGTTTCACTGGTACAAATGGTACCATTACTTTTTACAAACCAGATGGTAGCAAATGGTTTTATGCCAAAAGGCAGAATGGCTTGTATTTCCTTAGACCTCAATACGAAGTAAAAGCCAGGAGTTTCAATGTTGAAAAATCAACAAGCAGGAAAATTATTAAGCCTAAAGATAAAAATGCTAAGTGTAAAATTTCTAAAGATTTTAAAAATAAAAGTAAAGATAATGATTCATATGCTTGTAAAACTAAAAATGTTAATCATAATTTTAAAAATTCTTGCACTTTTAAAAATTCAAATGTGAATTGTAATTTTAAGACTGGTAAATCTGTAAAAAGTAATGACAATTGCAGTAATGTTAAAAGTCAAGTGTAAATAGAAATGCCAGTAAAGTTTTTAAAAGTAAAATTGTAAATTCTAGTGTTAGTGTTTTTAAACGTAACAAGCCTTGCAAATATGATGTATTTAAAAGTTCTAATAATGTAAAATCACCCACTGAAGTTAGGGGAAATACAAGGCTATGGCATAGAAGGTACTGTCACATTAACTTTGACTATTTACACCATACATAAAGGATTGCCAAACATCAGTGTTAGAAAAATCAATTGCAAATGCTGTAAATTAGCAAAAAGAAGAAGAATTTCTTTTAAACCGATAGGAAGAATTAGATCTGATAAACCATTGGAACTAATCCATATAGATGTTTGTGGACCTATGCCAAAACCATCACGTGGAGGAGCTAGGTATTTCCTTAACATAGCCGATGATTTTTCATGTAAAGTAACAGTTTATCCTATGAAAAGAAAATCAGAAGTTTTTGATAGATTTAAACAATTTCAGCAAAGAGCGGAAAAATTTTTGAATTCCACAATTTTGAGCGTCAGGACTGACAATAGTATGGAATTTTGCCACACTGAATTTGAAAAGTTTTTAGAAACACAAGGCATTAAAGCAGAAAGGACAAACACATACACACCTGAGCAAAACGGGGTTTCGGAGGGGTTTAATCTAACAGCTTTAGATTGTGTACATGCAATCTTAAATGACAGTAATTTAAAAGATGACTTTTGGGCAGAAGCTGTTTTGCGTACTTTAAGAATCGGATCTGTCACAAATTCAAGAATCTGACAGCGATCGCGTTATACAGCGGCAGAAAACTGTCGGTAGCCCACCTCAGAGCATTTGGATGTCAAGCTTTCATCGGCAAGCCTAAACATCTTATGGGGACATTTGACATGAGGGCATAAGAGGGCATTATGGTAGGGTAGGATTTGCTTTAAAAACTCGCGGATATAGGATCTGGCTCTGGAATGAGGGGAAGAGAGTCGAAACTGACAATGTAAAATTTAATGAAGAGTGCAACACAGCTGTTTAGCCCGGTGATTAACTTTACAATTGTTAGAATGTTTTACACTATTTTTGTATGTTTATTAGAGTGGTTCCATATACAACTTGATATCAAATGTGCTTATTTATATGCCAATCTAAGTGAGAAAATATTCATGAGTCAACCCCCAGGATTTTTTGATAAAAACAATCTATGGCCTGCACTAAAGCAGCAGAGAATGGTATCTTGAGTTAGGCCAGGTTCTCAGAAAACTAAATTTCATAAAGTTTAGGTGGTGCAATTGTGCATATAATTTTAACAATAAAGCTTTATTAATTGTTTATGTAGATGACATAATATTATTTTCAAAAAATCAAAATGATCTAAATTCTATAACTTCTCTTCTAAAGTCTAAATTTGATATTAAAATGTTAGATAAAACAAAAATGTTACTAGGTATTGAATTTGAGGAAAAACATGATAAACATTTCATCTATCAAAATCAATACATTACTAAAATTTGTGATAAATTCTTAAAATTTAAATATCCTGTTTCAAGTTTACCCATAGCTAAAGGTGTAGTTTTAAGCAAAGCAGATTGCCCGGCAAATCATTCTGAAAGTGAACAGATGAAAAATATACCGTACAGAAACTTATTAGGTTGTTTATCATTTCTTGCCTGCAGAACTAGACCCGATATAAGCTATGCCGTAAATATCTTATCCCAATTTCAGGAAAACCCAGGCATTAAACACTGGGATTTTCTACTCAAACTTCTAGGGTATGTAGCTAAAACAGGGTATTTTAAATTAAACTTATCTGACATTCAATCTGTAAATTTAAATTGTTATACTGATTCTGACTTTGCAGCAAATAGGGATGATAGAGTATCAATGGGAGGCATGATATTTTTTGTAGATAGGGTACCTATTTCATGGAGGACATTTAAGCATAAATGTGTGAGTTTATCTACAATGGAAGCTGAATATATCTCATTGACTGAATCTGCGAAGGAAATGGTGTGGGTAGAAAACATATTACTGGAATGTAATATGCTTGGCATTCAGTTAAGGAACAGTATAATATTCTGTGACAACCAAGCAGCCATTAACTTTTCTGATTCACCCATTGAGAATCATAGAACAAAACACATTGATGTTAAATATCATTTTTTGAGAAATCTAGTTGAAAAGAAACTTTTTGAAATCCAATTTGTAAACAGCAAAAATAACAAAGCTGATGGTTTTACAAAACCTATCACCAAAGAAGCAATCTTTAAATTCTGTGAAATCTTTAAACATTCTAAATTGTAATTTGAAATCAAAAATTTAACTTGTCTAAATTGTATAAGTTGTATTTTCAAATAAACTTCAACATTCAGCATTTTCTTAGGAAAATCCAATTTTTTTTTTCATCTCCGTGGAAATATACACATCTTCAATATTTTAAAAAACGTTGATGGAATTCCAAGATCAAAATCATTTTCAATTAAATCCTATTATTTGGATGAAAATGGCTATTTTGGACCGAAAATTGACCCTAGCAAAAAGTTCCATTGCAGTATATTTATGGGGTTTTACCGTGTTACATTTATTAATTAGTAATTTATAGAAGACAGTTTAGAAATATCGCGAATTTTTTTTTATTTAAACACGATCGCCGGTATATTTCGTTTTATTTTTAAATATTTTCCATTTTTTCAATCTGCTTCCATCCACTAATATTTTTATATTTTTTGTGCTTTTTATGCTGGGATATTATCTTTTAAACATATTGTTGGTGAAAATGAGATATATGTTTAGGATAACGAAATTAAAATTTTTTTATTTATTCAGGCATTTAGAATTATAAAGGCTTATTAGAAACGCATTTGAAGAGCATAAATTAGAATTTGATATATTTGCACCCATAGTTGAATATCTTATTTCAATTAAAAATGAACATCCTTCTCATCTTAATTTTATTAAAAGTACTTTAAAATATTTTGAAACATATGAACAAAGGTGCTTCTGCCAAAATATTAGAAGAATATGGTGAGAGCCCACTTTAGTTGAAATGTTAAAAAAAAAAAAAAAAGACTTCTAATAACTACCCTGAGTAATCAACTTTTTTCAGACATTTTTTTTCTTTCAAAATTTTTCTTAATCACTAAATTTGATACTATAATTACATGTAATTTGCATTTTAGTTAACCCATATAGATTGTAAAAAAGCTTTTTTTAATACATTTATGTTTTTGAAATGAATTATTTTCTATAACGACATTTGAGACCATTCTAGTAAGTTTTAGAAAAAGTGTTCCAAATTACGGAAAAACCCCTTATCCAGAATGGCTGAAGTCCCAAGCATTCCGGATAATAGATCCTGTACTGTACTAATGAGTTTAAACTGTGTGGTGAAGGTTTAAAAGTTTTAAAATTTTTTCAATGTGATATACAAACTTTTTGACATTCCCTCAACATGTAGTTTATGTGCTGTTAAGTTTATACTGCGTGGTGATGATTTAAATGTTTTGAATTTAAAAATAGTATCTCCTGTTTTTAACACAGAGATTTAAACCTTTTTTTCCCATGTAAAATGTATTATGATGTGTTTATATTTTTAAAACATTGTCTTGAAATGTAAATTATACACTAAAAATTTATACATGATATTTGAAATTCTATAAAGCAGTATGTATAAACATAAATTTGATATTTGATTATAACTTGTATTTTTGTGGTTAAGCAACTCAATCTGCAGGAGTTGGCCGATTGTTAGAAAAACTTCAATGTATATAAGCAATACATACATCGGTTGAAGTACGGTCACAATCCCAAAAGTTACTTTGTTCTGATTAGCTGATCACTTTAGGGTAGTTTGTCAAGAAGTTTTAACCCCATGTTCCGTATTGCTGCAAATTAAGACGACAACATCCGGACTTTATATGACATTGTGCAATATGACTTTTTAAATTTCTTTAAATTTTTCGGCAATTCCAACAACTTCTTCATACTGCGGATTATGGAATTTGCATAGTTTCCTATGGAAAATTGTCTTCTGTGAAGGCCAATGTAAATTTACGGCTGTGTGCACAGTAATGCTAACCAAATTAATGTAATAATGGGGATTTACGGCTGCATGGGAATTAATGTGACAACAGGAATTTATAGTTGCATGGGCATTAATGCCAATCAAATTAACGTGACAATGGGGATTTATGGCCACTTGCGCGTTAATGCCAATCAAATTAATGTCATAGCTTGGATTTACGGCTGCATGCACTGTAAGGCCAATCAAATCACCGTGACAATGATGATTTACTGCTGCATGGAATGTAAAAGATCAGGTTTTTTTTCATGGAAGTAATAAATGTATGTTAAATTTCGCATAAATCTCTGAATGGTTAATTTTATAATTATTTGCGCAATTCAATTTATGTTCTCGTGAATCGCTGAGAGTCAATTTGAAAAATATTTGTGTATCTATCTCCATCTTCTAAATATTGCATATTAGATTGACAATTATTGCATATTAGATTCATGCAAATATCTTGTGAATGACTCTTTCCGTTCTCAGGCATGAACCGTGACGTTTTCCCACATGAGGTTTCATGCAAATCTAATTCTCAATTCGTACGCATTTCATTTGCATATCCAGGGGCGTTTCTGGAATGGTCCGTTTTTGGATGGATATATAAGGTAGAACCTTCTTGAATCAGATCGAGATAGACGACGACCTGATCGATAGATCGATGGATTGACCTGACAGGAGTCAGATCAGATTGAATAGACGACCGCTAACATATGACGATGATAAAACAGTGAAGTTCTTACTCCGTATGTACATTACGCATGTTTAAGTCAGATGTGTTTGGTTTAAGAACACAGACTTGTCTTCTGCAATATGACGGCTATTTGTAAAGTTACTTGCAGTTACACAACCAAGTACACAAAATTATTACCAAGTACACAAGATTTTACTACCACTAGAAAAATACTATGAAGGTAATATGTTTAAAAGGAAAAATATATATACATTGAGGAGAATGCATTAAATTAGACACCAAGATGGTGTTTTGAAAGCCTCTGTTACATAATGCATAGTTCTACATTACATATACTACACATTTTAAGAACTATAATTAATTAAGCAGACAAATCACCACACATCAAAAAGGAAAAAAGTCAATTTTACTTCAAAAATGAAAAACATTTTTTTTACACACTACTATTTACACAATGCTAACAAGAGAGAGCAATCAAAAAAGGTTAAAAATTGTTCTCAAATTAGAACTTGTTAAAATAAATTTTTGAAAACCTTTATGCTATTCAAAAGAGTTCATGCATATGTTATTCCCAATACTGTTTTCAATAGTGATAAATAGTGTTTTTTATTAAATGACTATGCATGATTTTAAATATTTAGAAGTGAAAATAAGACTCTTACATATCAATAAAATCCTTAAACGTAGTTAACTAATAAAATATATCACTAAGCAACTGTTGTCCTAAAATAAAATATTTCATTATTTAAAGCAATAACATTTTTAAACAAGAAAGATCAATCATGCTTAAAGCATTGATTATCAAACACTTTCCAATTTCAATGCAATTTTATTTAAACATGTATAAAATGCAATACATTTCTCGGTAATATTTTAAAACTTATCACAATACTACATTAATTTATTATATTTGAAAACTTAAACCTTCATAGAAAAAAATGAACTTCATTCAAATGACGGCATTGAAATATAAATTGCCTGGTTTAAACATCTCTAAAATGTGATACATTCCTCCATAATAATTTTAGAATTATCATAATACTACGATAATTTATTATATTTGAAAACTTCATCGAAAACAACTGAAATGCATTCAAATGACGTCATAGAAAAAATAACACGCCTGGCTCTCTCTATAAAAGCAGCATTTCATTCATAAATAATTTCCCATTCATGTCAATCATCACAATACTATAATAATTTATTTTATTTAAAAATTAAGACCATGGAGCTACATGTAATTAAACTCTGTGTAAAACTTCATTGAAAAAAATCGTCCTTCTCTTTGTAAAATCAATGAATATTTCATTCATATCAGCTATGCAGACTCTATGAACTAAATGATTTTGTGTTAAAGAAATACAGCAATTCTAATACAACTCATTCTACATATTTTGCTGTTTACATTTTACATAGGTGAGAAGTAGGCTTCGTTGTAGAAATAATCAAATTTGGATGAGCATTTAAACTCAAATATATTGTAATTGCATTGTTTCAGTATGTAGATGCACAGAATTTAAGCAAAAATGAAGTGGTTTTAGGACGGATGCAACACTCAATATGAATTAAAAAGAACTTTAAAAATCACGATTTTGAGACAAGATGGATGCCATATATCATTTTGAAGTGTGTCACGTGATCTTTTCATATCATGGTCATGTGATCGCTTCATATAAGAGGTGTTATTATTATTTTAATTTTTATTTAAAAAACTACTGAAATATATTTCGCTGAATTTTTTTTATATATATTTTATGGAACAATTTGAATATTACCTAAAATTTTCGAAGCAATTTGAATTTTAAATCCGCTTAAAAAATGTTTGAAATATTAGGTCCCATAGGGCTCAATGTATTTCAGTTTTTCAACCCGGATTCAATCCAAAACTAATTGGGTGATATTATTCATTTATATTCCCATAGGTCCTACAGACCGTCTGAACAACATACTAAAATTTCATTTTGATTAAGTCATTTTTACGGCTGTTATCGTGCTAACGGACAGACAGACAGAAAGACAGAATGAACAAAGTCATAAACGCTTTTTAACTTTGTTGTAAAGTGTTAAAAAATGTGTTTACGGCCAATGTAAACCAAGTAAAGCAGTTGGTATGCCTTTTTAAAATTTAGCTGGCTTTTTTGCACTAGCAGGTATTTCAATATTAATGTTTTCATTATTGAGAAATAAAGTTATTTATTAAATTCTAACCCAATAAAATACCTTTAAAATTAGTTAAAGAACACTTAAAAATGTATAATTTAAAATTAAAATCCTTCACGCTTTAAAAAAAAAAAAGAAAAAAAGCCAATTTTGGCCAAAAAAAGCCAACTTTGGCCAAAAAAAAAGGCCAGTTAAAACCAATAAAAGCCACCTGCGTGGCTTTTATTAATTTTAGCCGGCTTTTTTGCAACCCTGGTGTAGCGGGAAATCTAAACTGCAGACAACGAAGAAATTTAGTACAGACGCACTTCAGGACCCAGACAAATACAACTCAGTGAATTTATTTTATTCGTATTAGTTTTTTAGTTGTTTTATATTGAAGCACGATTTTCACCAAATTGGTTATTTAGTGATCGAAAATTTTGTCACAGAGTTTCTATTTTTACACCATCGGATAGATCGAATAATGTTCTTTCCAATGATGTTTGAACCGAATCAAACCCGTAGAACAAACAATTCCTTATATTTATTTATTTGCTGTCTAATGGCCTAGTGGCCAAACGACCGGCATTTGTAAACATATTTATTTATTTATTTTAAATACATCAAAATGTGTATATTTTAGATTATTTGATACTTAAATATGTGTGTATATATACGTATTCTAATAGGAAAAAAAAATAATTACTACATTATTTTAGTTTTCGTAAATTTTCATACAAATGCATAAAAATTAAAATTTTAGGTATCGTTAATGAAATGCATATATTTTTTTTCTACCTGGTGAACGTTTGAGCTCATGAGTGTCAAAGGCTTGGAACTCACAGTGTGGTTTAAGCAAAGTCTTCTCTCCTAAGAAAGAATTCCATTTTGTTTTTTTTTATTTATTTATTCTATTTTCCTGCTTTCCATAGTTGCGAAACGAAAGGAAGAAATGTGTTGAAAATTGAGGCAGTTTGAAGGCGATATGGAAATTGAGTGGTTTTATCTGTAAATGTATTAGTTAAGTAGCGGAAGCTTATTTAGGACGCTGGCAACTGTGGGTTGATTTGTTCTAGTAGTATGTAAATGTCCAACTGGAGAAGAGAAAAGTCCTATTTGCATCCTATGATCTTCTGATATGATTAATTTTGTAGTATGACAGGTATCTGAGACCTATCTCCCTTAACTAATTTTAATTTTGTGTTCAACAGTACATCAGTTGTAAAAATTTCTACAACTATTGTGAGTTATTTGATAATTTGGAAGAAACTACAACTTTTCTATAAATTTTAATTGTTTTATTTACTTCTCAGAGAACGAAAAAATTATCCACAGAGCCAATAACTAAAATATCTGATGTATCTAACACAAAAACCAGAAAATGAATATATTTTGATATCTATAAACAATAAAAAATTAGAACTTCCTTATGACACGAATTGGCTGAAAATAAATGGCCTTAGTTGACACCGATTAAAATAAATATACCTAATCACATGGAAATCGTTTAACTCTGAGAGATATTACTCTCGTTGTGAGAAAAGTAAAATTTCTAATATCTCAAAAGCGATTTGTGATAAATCCTAAATACATTTACAGTTTGTTTCCGGTTAAAAGTACTTAAAGTATCCACCCAATTGATAAAAAATATGATATTTAACTTTTTTAATTTTTTAACACAGATAAAAAAATTCAATGTCTGGATGACGGTACATCCTATAAATGATGTAATTTGATTTTAAACTAAAAAAAAAAAAAACATTCAATATTAAATCTCTATTTCTGTACATATATTGGTAACATTATTATTTTGTGTCTTTTCAGTTTTGGAATAAATATTTGAAAAAGACTTCTTGGTCCGATCTCACTGAAAAACATTATGTTTAGATGATAAAATAATCAAACAATACTTTGTTTAAAAATTTCAATCTGTCCGAGAAATATTATACTCCCGGATATTATTGAATTACTAGTTTATAAGTTTTAGGGATGTTTTCAATAAGTAAATCAATCCAAAAGTTTTATACAAATTTTAAATATACAACTATTTTATGAAAATAATTTTATAAAACTATATAAAATTCTGATAAAATAAATAACGTTCTTTCTAAGATCAAGACTTTACAGCAATTAAAAATAATGTTGAAAAAATATATAAAAATTAAATTAAACGTACCTTAATACCCTGTGCTAAATTATCTTAATTACAAATTATTAATTGAAGAATACATTCCCTTATACTGAGATCTTACTCATCAACACAAACTGAACAACTTTGTTTCCAGAGGACCTACTACTCACATGAACATTGCTTAGGAATATTCTGTTAGACAAAAGGTCTTTCAAGGACGACCCCTTGGCTTCCAGGATGATGTACAACAGTTTGCCTTCAGGCATCTACTACAGAACTTGAGAGCTGAAAAGCTGAATGTCCTCCAGAACTGCAAAAGAGACCATAGACTGGACGCATATATTGAAAGAGAGTATAGAAATGACTACTTTCTATGACTCCTCCTCCGTCCCACCCATACTGGGGGCGGGCCATTGTGATGTAGAACCCAAACGTCACTTCTCTTCCCGTACATGTACATCCTATTTTCTTTACGCCATTATTTAGCAAGATATAATTTTTTAAGCAATTTAAAGTTATCTGATGTATTTCAGAAAGAGGATTTTGATAAATTCCCATTTATGTGTTCTGAAACCCGTAGATTCACTAAGAGTTTTGATTTCCAATTTTGGAGATGTCGCTACCAGTTTTCCTGAAAATTCGTATGACTGTAAGATATATGTATGCAAAAGAGAATTAAAATGCTTAATAGTTACGTCAATAATGAAATATACAAACCATTTGTCACCATATGACGGTTTCTTCATAAATTTCTTGTTTATTATTACATCTTTGTCTGTACGCAATTATCCTTTTCCATCGATCGCCATATCCCTATTGCTGCACATTAAATTGATTAAACTAGCTTATTTTCATATTTTGGTTAAATATAAAGGTTAATTTCTTAATAATTTTCACATAAACAGTGCCATGCAGTTTTAATTAACTCAGTTAGCAAAACTACATTTTGAACGTATTCTAAGATTTTAAAATATATATTTTCAATATACGTAAAATCTTACTGATGGTCGATGCGGTTTTACTGAAAACCCCTGATTTTTCTACTGATGACCCCTTTCAGAGGTTGGCATCTCTGTATCCATTTAACATTCATGGTGTGCAAGGACAGGAGCCAACAGATTATCAACGCCATCTAGATTTTTGTAATTGTGCTCTAAATCAGGAAGATGCAAATCACTCTTTCCTGGAAAACTCAATTTGAACTGACGAATGCTGTTTTAAACAAGATGGATGCATAAATCCTCAAAATGAGTACTTCTGGTCTAACACAAATCCATTCGTGGCATGTGATATTCATCATCAGAAGCAATTTTCTGTGAATGTATGGTGTAGTATTTTCAGAAACCATTTGCTTGGACCCATACTGTATAATGGTACATTGACGGATGACAGATATGTTAATGAGATTCTGAATGCGGTTATTCCAGATTTTATGAATGGACTGCCCCTAACAGTACTTCTACATGTATGATTTCAACAGGACGGATCTCCAGCTCACCATACTACAGTTGTGAAACAATGGTTAAATAACGAGTTTCCAGACAATTGGCTTGCACGGGCCAGTTGACTTTCTCTCTAGATTGCCTGATTTAACACCTATGGAATTTTATTTATTTATTTATTTATTTTTTTTTTTTTTTTCACTTTCAATTCAAAAAAATTTCCCTGAAACATCTATTTCTGAGGACTGGCTATATATAGATAGAGCTTAGATGATGACTGATATGGATTCAGCATCGGGGTGGGGGGGTGGGGGATTCACTAAGAGTTTTGATTTCCAATTTTGGAGATGTCGCTACCAGTTTTCCTGAAAATTCGTATGACTGTAAGATATATGTATGCAAAAGAGAATTAAAATGCTTAATAGTTACGTCAATAATGAAATATACAAACCATTTGTCACCATATGACGGTTTCTTCATAAATTTCTTGTTTATTATTACATCTTTGTCTGTACGCAATTATCCTTTTCCATCGATCGCCATATCCCTATTGCTGCACATTAAATTGATTAAACTAGCTTATTTTCATATTTTGGTTAAATATAAAGGTTAATTTCTTAATAATTTTCACATAAACAGTGCCATGCAGTTTTAATTAACTCAGTTAGCAAAACTACATTTTGAACGTATTCTAAGATTTTAAAATATATATTTTCAATATACGTAAAATCTTACTGATGGTCGATGCAGTTTTACTGAAAACCCCTGATTTTTCTACTGATGACTCCTTTCAGAGGTTGGCATCTCTGTATCCATTTAACATTCATGGTGTGCAAGGACAGGAGCCAACAAGATTATCAACGCCATCTAGATTTTTGTAATTGTGCTCTAAATCAGGAAGATGCAAATCACTCTTTCCTGGAAAACTCAATTTGGACTGACGAATGCTGTTTTAAACAAGATGGATGCATAAATCCTCAAAATGAGCACTTCTGGTCTAACACAAATCCATTCGTGGCATGTGATATTCATCATCAGAAGCAATTTTCTGTGAATGTATGGTGTAGTATTTTCAGAAACCATTTGCTTGGACCCATACTGTATAATGGTACATTGACGGATGACAGATATGTTAATGAGATTCTGAATGCGGTTATTCCAGATTTTATGAATGGACTGCCCCTAACAGTACTTCTACATGTATGATTTCAACAGGACGGATCTCCAGCTCACCATACTACAGTTGTGAAACAATGGTTAAATAACGAGTTTCCAGACAATTGGCTTGCATGGGCCAGTTGAATTTCTCTCTAGATTGCCTGATTTAACGCCTATGGAGTTTTATTTGTGTAATGTCAAGATTCGAACTCGCATTACTTTTGTGTGAAATGTATAAATTCATATAATGTATGTCTGATCATCTAATTTTACATACAGCTCTTTAACAATTTTATTTCTGCTTTGAACCCCCTCCTTGTCATTTTATGTAATTGATATTTTAGAACATTTATACTTCTTAAACCACAATCTGAATTCTTTTTAAAGTATTATTTCTATTGTGCAAGTATCGGAAAATTATTTGTTCTGTTAAGTTCGAGGTTATCGTTTTGGCTGATGCAACTGGAAAGTAAAGGTTTGGTTTAATACATTGTATATGTTTCTGTTATGAAAAATGGGTAGAGGTTGTTTTCATTGCGACAGCTTGCGCGTTTTAGTGGGATTTTGTGTCTGGACTAAAAGGCATCTGGTGTTGATGCGTGGGAAATGTTTTTGGCAGGAAGATGGCTTGAGCATAAAAGCTGACCGAACCATTTTGCTGTGCGCATTTCCTTTTCTCGCAGCCGAACATCACTCTGCTGACCGGGCCCTTGCCCCGGTCAATTTCTTCATTCATCTCAGACCCCGGGAGCTTGCCTTAATCGGTCGGTTCTTTGGGGTTCGTGGATGGATGTTGTTTGCCGTCGATTGGGAAGTGTTGCCTGGAGACGTCCTGGATGATCTGAGACCCACCGGATCAATGACTTGAATCGTTACTCCTGTGGGAGTGACCTGAGGCCCATGTCAGGTCCAATTCCTTGCCTGATGGAGCCCTGGAAATGACCAAAGGATGACTCGAGGCCATGCGGGTCCGATTGCCGATGAAGCCGGTTACGTGACAATGAGCGCCGAGCCTGTCCAGGCCAAGAGTCTCCTGTAGACCCCTCTAGTGTGCTGGATCCGTTTTATATGGAGTGACGATTTTGTCGCTAGGATTCTCCACTGATCTGCTTTGGACCCCCTTTGTCAATGTGGCTTGAGGTAAGCCTGCCTTTTTCCATCCGCTTAATATTCGGCTCTAAGAGATAGAAGTACGACAACACCAGATATTGATTTACAAGATTTATTGAAATTTCTAAAGGATTTTATTATTCTAAAATATGAATTATTCTTAATTTTATAATTAATTTAACAATTAATTCTCCGGGTGCTTGCCCCAGTTTGTTGACAATACCATATATATTATGAAATTTATTATTATTTTGTTTGCCACTGATTTAATATTGGATAATTACTGTTTGAAGCATGTGGCATTGGTTAAATGAAGTCTTTGCACCTGAGTCCACTGGCGTGCTGTAAGATTCAGTTTTTGTGTTTTAACCTCTTATCTGTGGAGTATATTTCAGGAAAATGTGTCAAAAATGGAAAAAAAAAATTATTCTTTATTTTTGTACATCCATAACATTTAAAAAGGTTAAAAAAATTTTATTTTGTAAAAATATAAATTTTTAATTGAAATAACTACTATATTTAATATTTTGACATACATGTGGAAAATTAATGGATTATATTAATATTTTACTCAAAATTGTTTAATTATAGCAAAATAAATCAAATTGTTTTTTGAATTTCACAAATCATTTCACAGAATCATTTTTCAGAGTTTCACAAATCCTTTATAATATGATATGTACGAAAACATGGCACGGCATCCAAATTCTACATGAAAGAGAATCACTTTTGTCATCGCTGTCGGAATATTCATATTCTTCGGTAGAAATGTCGCTATCTGAGCCTGAAGAACCTAAAAGGTACTCTTCATCGTCGTCTGTATTAGACATTGCAAAAAAAAAACCTTTTTCTTATAAAATTTGCAAAACATTACAATAGGAAACTAAAAATCAGACTACCTGAATGAAGATATCACTGCCGTTGAGCTCCTTTATAGCTAATCTCGCCTACTTCCAAAAAATTGTGCACAAGTATCGCCATCTATTGAAAAAACAGTGAATTACATTGCAAAGCATTTGATAAAGAAAAACGAACTCAGTTCGGGATCAGAAATACTGATATTTCTAAATATAAATACTGATTTTTCTCTTGCCCGAATTCAATTCAGGCATTCCAAATTTGGCGAGGATGGGTTGCCCGAACTGGATTCGGGTGACACTGGCAAGGGGATTAATACTCCTTATATAACTTTAATAAATGATATTATTTTAACTTCAAAATTCTGTTTTTTATTCTTTTATTTTATTTAATTTAATATTTGTGGCTGAAGAAGAAGTTCCTTAAAGGTAAGGGTTTTGGTTTTAAATGTTTTTTTGATGTTTTGGTTCTTCTGTGTTTTGGGGGGCAGGTCATCTTGGAGATTTACTTATCCAGACATGGGGGGTGAACCTTTGTGGTTATTTGCCGCTTTTTCGATCACAAGTTTGTAAGTGGTGCTGGTGCTTGTGTCTTCTAAATTTAGGAGGTCATGTCTGCACATTTACATTTGTGAGGACATTTACGCACAACTGTTTTATCTGTCACCTCCCTTAAATAAAGCAAAGTTGCAACAACGCATTCAAGATGGTTGTCGTAACATCACCGAACAAGAACTTGATCTAGTGCACAGAAGTGTTATCAGGTGAATGCAGCTCTGTATTGGCATGGATGGAAAACATTTTGAACAAGCTTTGTAATCTGTATGTAAAGTTATTATTTCTACACAGTGTAGATATTTTTGTACCAATAAATAGCAAAATTATTATTTATTTGTGTAATCATTGTTTTCTTTTGTAATTTGTGTATGACCCCTGAAATGCGATCTGCTGACATGATTTTTCCCCTCTGAGAACCCATGTTGATGCATCGAAAAGTGGTTTAAGTCAGCATTTTTGTCCTTTCATATCTCTGGGATGATAAAATGCTGAAATTTTGTACATCACCTTATTAGTGTATGGGGCACATTTTACTCATTGGAAATGTTTTTGTGCAGGGGCCATATAAAAATATAAATTTTGTATTTCTTAAAATTTAATCCCCTGAAAATTTTTATCGATTTCATAAAATTCTGTACCTTTTTTTATGCAACTTTGTAATTTATTATATATGTCTAAGATCAATATTTAAGGAATAAAAGCCGGGGTCAATGGTTTTGGGACACCCTGTATAATGTATAGCAAGGCTTGACAAATTTGTTCTGAATCCAGGAGCCAGGACAAATAGTTGGTAGCCAGCTTTCAATTTACGTTATTTTGGATTTGAAGTACCTATTCCAATTAACTGGGTAGAACTACAAGTAATCCAATCCAATAACCCTAATCTGGCCAATTCCTTTCTAATTGCTTCTAAATACGCATCAGCAGTTGCATTTTCTAATGGTACCACTGACAGTAGTATCTCTTTCATGCCCCGGTTTTTAATATATCTAACTTATAAAATTAATTAATGATTTTACATTGACCCATCCAATAATAAACTCACAAATTTTGGCATTTTGCAGTTCAAGACATAAATCATTTCTGATATCTTTTGCAATAAAAGAGATAAATTATTTACATCTCTTGTCATTAGTATACTTGTTTTTAATTGTAATGCCTAACTTCCTATTCAAATTTAACAAACTTTCAAAATCAGAAAATGGCTTGTTGTTTTTTGCTATATAGGGTGTCCCAAAAAGATTGAAACATGCTTTAATTCTTTACCTGTTGGAGATAAGTGGACAATGTAAATTGCAAAAATGTTGAAAGTAAGGTAGGAAATAAGACTACGTTAATGAAATAGTCCTCCCATTAATTTTCAAAAAGTTACACTTTTTAAATTTTTATACGACCCCCTTAGACAAATTTGGTCAATCAGAAAATTTTTATTTTTAATGCAACAAGATCATTAAAAAACCCCGCATATCATGTATCTTTAAAATCAACTGAATTAGGATAAAGTAAAAAATCTGACTTATGCCACTATTCCGTACCATGTGAAAAGCTGTGTCATCGGTGAAAATAGAGATCATAAACAAATTGATGATGGATATTGTTTAGATAAAAAAAAATACTTAATTATTGAAAAAGTACTTAGTTATTGAAAAGTACTTAAGAGTCCGTGATTCTATCGTGAGCCCACACGGAATTCGCATAATTCTCCTATGTATTAACATATCTTTTTTGTGATATGTCATAAATTTACATTTCTAATTTGATATATGGTCCCCATTCACAATGTCCAATTTTCAATTAAATACAGTACAGGATCTATTATCCGGAATGCTTGGGACTTCAGGCATTCTGGATAAGGGGTTTTTCCGTAATTTGGAACACTTTTTCTAAAACTTACTGGAATGGTCTCAAATGTCGTTATAGAAAATTATAATTCATTTCAAAAACATAAATGTAATAAAAAAAGCTTTTTTACAATCTATATGGGTTAACTAAAATGCAAATTACGTGTAATTATAGTATCAAATTTAGTGATTAAGAAAAATTTTGAAAGAAAAAAATGTCTGAAAAAAGTTGATTATTCAGGGTAGTTATTAGAAGTCTTTTTTTTTTTAAACATTTCAACTAAAGTGGGCTCTCACCATATTCTAATATTTTGGCAGAAGCACCTTTGTTCATATGTTTCAAAATATTTTAAAGTACTTTTAATAAAATTAAGATGAGAAGGATGTTCATTTTTAATTGAAATAAGATATTCAACTATGGGTGCAAATATATCAAATTCTAATTTATGCTCTTCAAATGCGCCTTTATAATTCTAAATGCCTGAATAAATAAAAAAATTTTGATTTCGTTATCCTAAACATATATCTCATTTTCACCAACAATATGTTTAAAAGATAATACCCCAGCATAAAAAGCACAAAAAATATAAAAATATTAGTGGATGGAAGCAGATTGAAAAAATGGAAAATATTTAAAAATAAAGCGAAATATACCGGCGATCGTGTTTAAATAAAAAAAAATTCGCGATATTTCTGAACTGTCTTCTATAAATTACTAATTAATAAATGTAACACGTTAAAACCCCATAAATATACTGCAATGGAACTTTTTGCTAGAGTCAATTTTCGGTCCAAAATAGCCATTTTCATCCAAATAATAGGATTTAATTGAAAATGATTTTGATCTTGGAATTCCATCAACGTTTTTTAAAATATTGAAGATGTGTATATTTCCACAGAGATGAAAAAAAAAATGGATTTTCCCGAGAAAATGACAAGTTTATTGCTTAGGTTAAGTATTTAAAGAGATCAATCAGAAGACCCTGAATAACATTTTATAGCTGCTATACTTTTCTCTGCATTTTGGCAAAAGTTAACTCTCATTAATTTCGGGAATTCCTTACTTAAACGTACTTTCTATCCTCTCGTAAAAATGCGCTGATGACTCTCTTTTTTTTTCATCTTTTCCAATAAATGTTTATTAAATTGTGCAAAATAGTGTGAATTCTGCGCGGCACATCGCGTTTGAAGAGCGTAAGATTTCTTTAGTGATATCTGGATATTTCTAGCGAAAAAGTTGGAATACTTTTACCGAAAATCAAAGTCCCGGAACAAAGAGCAGGAAAAGAAAATGTAACGAATTCGGAAAAATCGAAACCTTTGTGCATAGTGTTCTCTGCTCTATACACCCAGAAAAAAATGAAACGCCATTAAAAAAGCAGTTTTGCCGCGACTTGTCCGTAACTAACTCGTGTATTATACTATACAAGAGTTAGTTACGGACATATCGCGGCTCCTATCGAAACTAGTGAAGAATGGAATGACGCATCTCGCCGTCAATGTGACAGTCTCGCCCGTGCCGGATCGTCACCTCCGAGAGCTACTATCGGGGGTGACGGCCGGATGCAGCCGCTTAGGAAATTTTTGGGAAAAACGGTGCTACTTCCGATGTTTTCCAGAAAAGAGGAATTGTAGAACTTCTCGGAAAAAACATGATCCACGGACTATTTTCATTCGCTATCGCGAGAATTCCTTGCGTTCGTTTCCTAAATGTCAGAAGAATCAGCGGCGGCGAGTGCGTGCGGCATTTTTTTCTGCGCGGGAATTTTGAATTTCGTGCGTGGTTTGCGTGTCCTATTTCAAACCCTCTAAAATAGTAGGTTTCATTGCATTTTTTTAATTGATATTGCTAATTAAAGCAAAAAAGCATTTGGTGGGATTTTAAACAAAAAATCGCTATTTGGCGCAATATTTAGCAAATAATCGCTTGTTGGCGCAGAATTTGGCATTATTTTGCCGTATTCCCGTTTTGGGAGAGTCCGGATATTGGAACGCCGGATAAGAGGTTGCGTACTGTATAACTCACTCAATTTTATTATAATTATCTCCAACAGGTAAAGAATTAAAGCTTGTTTCAATCTTTTTGGACACCCTGTATAGTAAGCCACATGAAAAAGTATATTCATGTGTGCAAACACTGTCCATTTTTTTTTTTTATACACATGGCCAAGGGTGTAGTTTCTGGAGCTATTTTATCATCAGCTGCTTCCATATATGTATTGTGCTGGTATGACTTATCATGCTTTTTAAATGTTTCCAACTTAAAAGGTCCAGTAAATCCTTTCACTATCTTGGAATTGCGATCCGTTATATCCGGAAAGACAACACATACTTTGCACATCGCTGATCCTTGGGTCTGGTCGAATTCGAGTCATTTTAATTCCTTGCACCAATCTTCTTTAAATTTACTTTGGTTCTTATGGCACTGACTTGAAAAAAGTTTAGATTGGATACATTCCCCTTCAGTTAGGTCCCTCTTTTCCATTGTTTCATTTTCGTCATTGCCGGCTGTTTGTTTTGGAAAAACAAAGAAATTTTCAGCATTTTTTCACAGCATTACCCGTTTTTTGAGGTAAATTAAGTTTCATTTTTTTCTTCTATTCTCTTGTTCTTCACTACCAAAAGTTATCAACAAATATACAATTCTCCCACTTCAAACAAAACATGTGTATACGACGAATCCAATGTATCGACTACAAGAAGTCAACGGCTGGACGACACATATGTAGCGCCTCCATATCCGGGCCGCAGAGACTGCTATGAGAAGAAAACAACACAGCATTTAAGGGGCATTTGCTCCAGTTTCCCTTCCCGGCATTCTTTCTTTCTAATCTCGGACATTTTTTATTTTATGCTATCCCTCGTTTTCACTGTTACTTATTTTCAAAATTTTGAAGGTTCTTTGGATAGAACGGATGAAGTAATTTCAACCTCATCATCATCATGTTGGTGATTTAAATATGTCCAATAAATAAATACTAACAAGAGAAATAAAATTCATTAATAAAAAAAAGAAAATGGAAAACTGCAGTAGAACTAACTCTCAGTGGCTGCCCCTACGATTCCTCGAGGGTTTCACGGCAGTGCATTGCTGGCAGCCAGGATATGAGGATGCTACCGTGGGCGTTTTATGATATCCCTGTGGGAGTTTGCCTTTGATGTTTGGTCATCTGAAGATTTTGGCTATCGATAGTCTACTAATAAATATTATCATTGCATTAAAAATAATAATAAAAAACTTGAAAAACAATCTAAGTAAATTTTAGTCAAATTTTCTCTCTGGCAATTTTTTAAAATTTATTTTAAATTCTATTTCCTCTGTTAATTTTTAGATTTTTAATCCAAAATTTCTAGTCATCACATCTAATTTTTTAGGCGATCTGGCGTCCGGAATTTATCGAGCCCTGATGTATAGTAGTATATTATATGTATGCAAAAAGTACATCCAACAGGAGAGAGCTTGATTCTCTTTCCTTCTCCTTCGAAAAAATGTCTAATTTTCATTTGATTATTATTGGCTTCAACTTTTCAAGTTATAATGTTTGGAATCTTTTTGTAAATATATATATAGTATATTGCATTAGAAGTATACTACATTATATGCATACATCGAGTGGATCCCCAAGGAAGGGGCTCGATGTCTTTTGGACCCCCCCCCCCCCTCCCCTTCCTCCAGTTTCAAAAGGACATAGCACATAGATCATTTTCACATGATTAATATACAACTTGTGATTCAATTATATTTTTAAAAAAGGGAAATATAAAAAATTATTATTTTACATAATAAAAATAGATTTTTGCTTGTGTGTGTGTTGAAGACCCAGACCGTGCGACTCGTCCTAAGACTTGAGCAGCTGTTTGGACGGCCGAGCTTGTGTGTGTGTGTCATTTGTAGTGGGAAATCTAAGCTTTGGACAATGGTAAAATTTGGTACAAAGGTACTTTAGGTCCCGTAGCAATACAACTTGACAAGATTTGCTCAAAATTCAAACTAGTTTTTTGGTTATTTTATGTTGAAGCATGATTTTAAGCAATTTTTACACAAATCGTTTCCTTAGCAATCGAAAATATTATTACAGAATTTCCATCTTGACACCATCAGAAAGACCAAAAATAGTTCTTTCCAAGGATTTTTGAACCAAATCTGTAGGACAATTCCTTTATATTTATCTATTTATTTTTAAATACATCGAAATATGCATTTGTCTGATTTTTATTTTATCGCATCTGAAAATGGAAAATTAGCTCAATTCTATAGTTTTGCAAAAATATGTTTATTATCTTTGCATTCTAATTAAAAAAATAACATAAATATTTAAATTTTAAATTAATCTGGTGAAATGCTTTAATTTTTCTCCCATTCCCTGTCTCCATGCATAGGACATTGTGGCTGATATCGGAATGTGTCCGTTGGTATAGTAGTGGCATATTTATGGAGTGGGTAATGAAATGCGATATGGTTGTTCTGGGTGTGAGGTATTTTGAAAGTGACATGATTATATGATTTTCAAATCTGCATCCCTTAGGCATTTCACTAATTTTTTCATATCTGAGCTTATAATTATACTATAGTTTAGTTTTAAAGAGTATAATACTTTTTTGCTTATGCTAACGAAGGCTGTGTACCCAGATTGAATGTGCTCTGCATGCCTATTTAGGGCATATTTAGGCCATGCAGCAAGTTATTTATTTTTTGTTTTAAGTGGGCATATTGTAAAAGTGTTGTTGGATTTTCGTGAATTCACTGTATGTTCTGATATAATTTTAATCAGAGATTTGTCTTAAATTCTGGGCAACTCTAGGTACATTTTCTAGTTTTACAATGTTTGATTTTTGATATCTAAATTTTATTTAAATTAGTATATTATCTTCTTTTTATAGGGGGTGCCGGCGGTAAGGGAACATGGGGAAAACCAGGAAGTGAATTGCTGATGGAGCAAGAAGAATATGTTGCTGATGTAAGAGATCCTAATTATGACTATGAAAACCAGGTAAGAATAAATTAATTTTTATTAGCTTTTTATAAAATTTTATGGGAAAGTAAGGAATATCTATTGTCAATATCTACTGTTTATTATATCTTTCGAAAACTTCAGAAATTATTTTATTCTAGAAGCATCAAATTATTACTGTACTTGCCTTTTCCAAGTTTTCAAATTACTCAATTCTTCCAATTTTAGATCAGACATCTTTTTCAGGATTTATTTGAAGCAGTTCGTTTTAGCTAACATCAAAGATTCAACATAATTCTGATTGCCTAAATCCTCAAAATATGAAATAAATATTATAGCTATACTCTTCTACCATGTTGAAGTTTGTACATTGAGGCATATAAATATATCCCACGTTACTTAAAACTCAACATAGCATACAACTGAACCGATTCAACATAGCATACAACTGAATATCTGATAATCAATAAAATAGATGGGTTTTTTTTTCAGTACAGTGGAGCCCACATATAACAAAGTCATAAGGGACTGGAAAAATACTTGCTATAACTGATATTTGAAATCAGGCCCGACTCTAGATTTTTGGCCATCCTACGTGAAAAGCAATTTGGCCACCCCCATTATTTTTTTGGTTAATCTTTCTTTGAAAGCTGCATGGAATAAAGAAAAACTGCTATATCACCATTTTTCAGTCAAAATTGTTGGCCAAATATTTGTCAAGTAAATGGATTTTTATGAGATTCAATTTTTAATGGGTCTTTGTGTTTTAAATAAAAAAGTAATGTGCAATATTTCAAGAACAAAACATGTTGGTACTATATAAATGATGTCATTTGATTTAAAATAAAAAAAACGCATGACTTTCCCTACATATTAACAAATTTAGTTATTTTTAAGAAATACTCAAATTTTATCATAAATTTTACTGAAAATCAATAGGATATATCTTAATACCTAATAAAGTCAGCATACTAAATTTCCTATAATTCGCTTAATTATTTTGAGATATATAGTCCTCCCCGTGGAAAAATTTCTAATACAGTACAACCTCGAAAATCCGGACTCGTCCGGACTTTGCCGATTCCGGATTTTCGATTTTTCCGGATTATAGAATTTGAATAAAATTCAGATTTGATATTAACTAAATACACTATAAAGCACTATTTTTAGTAAAAATAATGGCAAAAGTTAAGTTAATCAATTAAAACATATTATTTAATCTAAAAAATAGGGCAAAAGAAATTTCTAAGAAAAAATATACACATTAATAATTTAGAATGTGTGAATGAAACGAAATGATAAAATTCCATTTTATCATTTCATTTAAATATTTGAATTAACATTTGTTATTTCATTAATTTTGGTTTATGGGAAAGCAGTTTTCTTTATCCTGTAGATGGACATTACTTCTGCTCGGTTATAATGCTTCTTTGTTCAAGACCTTTAATTGCATGATCGATTTTTTGCATAAGATTATCAATGGGTATTTTTTCTTTTCCACATTTATCGTCACTACTTCGTTCTTTTCTATTTAATATCATATCGCGAATTTCGCTATCATTCAATTTATTTACAATTGGCGCATCATCAAAGTACAGAACTTCCGTTATATCGGCTTTGTCGAGATTTAATGAAGCGCCGGAAGATTTAATGCAGTGCTGAGATTTAATAAAGATCGAGGATTAGCACTTTTAACGATATATTTAAAGGTGTAAATGTGTTTAAATCGTTTTCACTATTAACGAACGAAAAACAAAAATAATAACTTAAAAGTTTTATTTATTATCTAGCATCTATATAATGTTATGTTTAAAAGGACTGATGACTCTGAAAGAAGTAAAAACTTTATTAGTAATAGTCAAATGTGTAAAAAATATCGCAGTAGATAAAATAAATATCTTTTCCAAAAAAGAAAAATATCAATGATTATTTTAAATTACGATGAGTCATTACTAGGTTACAGCAGCACCCGGACGTGGTGGGGCAGGGAAAGCGAAGAAAGGAATTTGCTTAGTTCCTAATCGTAAACACAGCCGACTGTCACCGGAGGCAAGCCGACCCCGTTGAGAGGTCTGTGTGTTAATGACCTTGTTGCTCGGTTCTGTGCGATACGATATTATTTAGTTATCTATTTGCTATTTATATTATGTAAATATGGCTTTCTAAACAAAAAAGGCAAAATATACAGTCGATTTCAAGCTGACACTTTCGACGAGAACGAAAAAATCGTCAGATATCGGGAGGGGGAGGAGATTCTAAAGACAAAACAGAATACATTGAAGAATAGAAATCGTACTACGAAGTGAATAAAATAAATTTCCGTGAGCGTTAATATGAATTCTCGGGATTTTTAGATTTAATTGAACATCTGTGATAAAATGTTACGATAACGTTTTAAAGTATTTAATATTAAAAATTACATTGTTTCAGAAAAATGTCTTTTTTCAATAATGAGAAAAGGAAATTTTGATAATAAAAATTCCGTATTTAAATAACGATGTATATTTTACGCGAAATAATTCATCAGGAGTTGTGACTTGAATAAGGGGGAGGAGGGATTAACGCTAACAACTCAATTCACGCTCCAACCACGAGCCTATCTATCTACTGCCGTCCATCTAAACTTTCGTTTCATTTCCGGGTTCAGAAAGTCGACCGGAAAATACGGTAAAATAAATAATCTTATGTTTAAAATAAATAATCTTACCTTATTATATCTTTTTTAAATCCGCGACTTCGTCAGTCCGGGGGAAAAAAAAAAAACGAAAATTTGGAAAACGTCCGGATTTTGGAGGTTTCCGGATTTTGGATGTCCGGATTTTCGAGGTTGTACTGTACATATTTAGAGAATGGTAGTTTACAACAGAGCCAGACACCAATAGTGATAAACATGCTGTGAGATTTGCACAATCTTGTGCCGTAGCTTAAGATTATCTATTTTAAAAGATGCAATTACTTATAATTGATTCATGTATTAATTAAACTTTTTTAAATACATGTCAGTCATGGAATACGATATGAAACACATACATATTTTTACATGCAATTTAACATCATTATGTACTCAAGGCTACCAAAAATGGCCTTGTACAAGCACAAGAGATTTGTACCTTGAAAGCTCATGTTGTCTTAAGAAGTGTTTAATTTCTTTTATCCTTTCATTACCAGGCCATCCCTTACATGTCCATTGAAAGATTTGTGACAAAATATAATTACTGTAAGATTATTGGACAATTTCATCAGCAGAAGAAGGACTAAGATTTTCCAAAAAACACCAAAAAACAGACTTCAAGCAAGAGTGGAATATTAAATTCATCCTATGGAAGGGGAAGACGACTTAAGCCATTTTCATTACCTATGGATTTTTCAGAATTGCAGACATATTTTTAGTCATAAGAGTTAACACATAATTAAAGCTATACAGTAAAAAGAATTTATGACTGTAAATAATTGTCCCAATTAAAACATCTTTAATAAAATAATTAATAACACTAAAAATCATATAAAAATTCTGCCTCCACAGTCTCGCCACTCACTTAAGACATGCTTAACTTAAACTTATATGAGTTAACTTGCTTGAATGTTGTACAAGAAATATAAACTATGGGATTATGAATAGTACAAAGGAATAAGATTCTTTGTAGTGTTGGTGTTTAGTTACTGCTGTTTGAATGTAAAGGAAATTATGCAGCTGTTTACGAAGATCTGAAGAAAACTATAAAAGTGGTTTTTGAGTGATCGATTTATGAATTGTAAAACTGGGTGTTATCCAGGCACTTTATTTTTAACATGAACTTAACTATTATTTTTTCCATATCTTGATTTTACTGATCCATTGTTGGACACTGGTTGCACATGCTAACTAATTAGTTGTTCAACAATAGAAGCAATGGATAATTTGGGTCTGTTGAGAGTAGAGATATCTGATATTTTCCCTTCAGCAACTATAAACCGATAGATATTTGAGAACCGATAAACCAATAGATCTGATTTTTTCTTCTTCGTTTTTTTATACTTCAGCATTGTGAAAATGGATTTTCTTTCCATTCTGGAACAGAAAGGTAGACTCTGGAAGCCAGGGATAAGTCTGTCCGATCCTGTGCATCTGCATGAAAGGGAAAGTCTCAAGTTGAAGGTCATTCGGTGCTATGTTCAAATATTTATAGTCAATGGTCCCACCCTTCTGTAATTTATTCATCTTTAGACTAGTATGGAGATCTTTAACTCTTGATACAGAAATTTCTTTTTAAAACTGAATGAGTCAATGACAAGCAAGCCACAAGGGACTTAAACAAAACAAAACCATTCCTAGTCAGATATATAGGATAGATATTAAACTGGGTGTTTCCAGTTAATGACAGAGTTGCCAGATTGTGTGACATTCCTCTAATCAGGCTACTTTTGAACCTCTATTATGACTTTTTGAAACAAAAATTAGCTGATTTTTAAAAAAATCACTGAGGTGCGTCTTCCTGGGTCTTGCAGTACTTGCATACTAAATTTCCTGGCCGTATGATGCTCAGATTTCTCGCTACTTGTTGTATGAAGGTTAAAATAAAGTTCAATATTCAGCTTCGTTATCCTACTATTTTCTTTACTTATTTTGCTTACATCTTTACCCATAAAATTTGCTTTCCATTAGCTGAATCAAAAGTAGAAAAGAAAAAGAAAAACATCTCCTATAACATCTCCTAAAAAAATCAGCAATAGTAGAGAGAGATGGAAATATCATGAATGATGCACTTCCCACTAAATTGCAAGTTTAATTTTTTTTTATACAAAATATTAGCTCAATTATCAATTATTCTTTGTTTGGTGTCAATTTGGATTATGATGTTCTGAAAATTTGAACTCTTTAAAAATATTTGTTCTAAAGCAAATATTAGCATATATAATTATTTGGACTGGGATTCTCTCTCATTCCTCATTTGCGAAAATGCTGTTTTCACCAAGTGTTTAAGTGTTTGTTTACGTTGAGTCAGCAGTCGAAACAAAACAAAGCGAGAGAAGAAGTTGGTGATTATGATGTTGTGGTTAATGATTTCATTTCAATTTTATGGTAATGATAGGATTAAGGAGGTCAAATCTAGGGTTAATATATTTTTTACCTCTATGTAAAACTTATTTCCCAGTTATTTTTACTTTCTCTTACATTTCAATTTAAGTTTTAGGATCTTCTTGAACATTGTTTTGACTACTTTTAAATGATATCTGTGCTCGATTTCTTGTGTACACAATAGTGGCCATAAATATTAATGGCTTTTCACGAAACTTTATATTGAGCTTTGCTAAGGGGATGTTTCAGTCACATACTCCCTATTATACCACAATGTAATTTTATAAAAATTAGTATTAATAAAAAAATACTGCATATGAAAGTCTGAAATTTGCTTTGCTTGCCCCCCTTAGACGAATACCCCCCCTGAGACATTTTATGTTAATGTAGTTTCTATTTATGCAACGCAGCATTTAGATATATTTATATAGAGCAAGTAGAAAACTTGCCCCCCCCCCCCTGGGCAAAAACTAATTGGTCAATTAGTTTATAAACTAATTGACCAAATTTCACAAACTTTGGTAGATAAGTCATTTGTGTATTACCCTAGTGCTGATTAGATTTTGATGCGATTTGAAAAAGAACATGTCTTTTTTTGCAAAATGGCCCACAAAAGTGGTTAAAATCTAAAATAAGACTACGTATGCTCAAATGTATCAATTAAATTCCTTATTTATATATACTTAATTTTTTTGATGAGGAAAAGAATAAGACCACCTTAACTTTCTCGAGATATTTTAGAATTTTCGCATTTTTGTTATATAGCCTTTGAAAAAATGTCCAGTTACCAAATAAAAACAAATCGAATGTGGACAGTACACGATTTTCCTTGCAGATTTAAATTCATTTTCTCTTTCATTAAATTAAGTTTAATTGCACTAAATAACATTAATTATTATTTGCAAATACACTGAATTACACTTTTAATTCAGTTTTCCTTTTCATTTGGTAACTGGACTTTGGTCTTATTCTTTTCATCATCAAAATTATGTATAAAACAAGCATTTAAGTGATACATTTGAACAC
Source organism: Amaurobius ferox (assembly GCA_951213105.1). NCBI lineage: Eukaryota > Metazoa > Arthropoda > Arachnida > Araneae > Amaurobiidae > Amaurobius > Amaurobius ferox. The sequence continues at coordinate 202,702,092 of OX578133.1, read as the reverse complement.
ATAGTCTTTAATTTTAGATTTTTACAATTTTTGAAGGCCATTTGACCGGTAGGTTCTTTTTTCCTGAATCAAATCAAAATTTTATCAACACCAATGTCACCTACAAGTTACTTACTTATCCACCAAATTTTGTGAAATTTGATCCATTCGTTCTTAGCTAGAGTGGATACATGGGATTTTTGCGGGCCATTTTGCAAATAGAAGAGGGTTCCTTTATCCTGAATCATACCAAAATCTAATCAGCTCCAGGGTCACCCACAAGTGACTCACCTACAAAATTTTTATGAAATTTGATCCATTAGTTGAGCTAGAATGGATACATACATTGCAAAGACAGACACACTGACACACACACACAGACATCACTCTAAAAATAATTTTTCATGTTCTAGAGGTTCCAAAATATGTAAATCCGTCGAAAAAACTAGTTTCAATTTTCTACATGATTCCAATACTTTCTCTGTACATTACCATGTATTGCATGGAAAGTAAAAATAATTGAACTAAAAGTGCAAATTGAGTGATATTTTGTGCAATTAAACTCAATTTAATGAATTATTAAAGAAATAAAGTGAAAATGAATTTGAGCCTGTAGGGAAAGTCATGTGCTGCCCACATCAGATATTTTTTGTTCAAATTATTTAAGACAGTAGGTTCAGTGAATATATTATATTATCATTAAATCAACTAAACAAATGACACATATTAACCAGATCCACAGGTCAGTTTATTAAACAATCATCCTACAGACGTACATCAAATACAGCCAAAGTGCTTTCGAACATCCTCATGTTCATCTTCAGTGGCGATATAATTAAAAACAGATGCCAACATGCTTAAATACAATCCATCGCCGTTAAGTGAAATTTGCATATCTTGAAAACTGTTACCCACACAACACAAGTACGTCCACAATAAGTCCAGAGGAAGTCCTATGCAGGATTTCAGGACTTCCAAAGGAAGTCCCATATTTTCCTAAAGACGTCTTAAGGAGGTCCATAGGAGATACAAATGTCTCTTTTCTTTACGTCCTGTGGAGATCCATTTTAGGAGATCCATTATTCCTTTTCAGGATGTGTTTAGGTTTTTAGTGGATTCTTTAGGAACCTGTAGGATGTCTTGTGACATACCACAGGAGGCTTTTGGAACGTACGGGATGTCTTACGGCATGTAACTGGAGCCTATGGAGATCCTATTCAGTATGTGTTTAGGCTTTTAGTGGAATATTCAGGAACTTGTGGGACGTATTGCAGCATATCACAGGAGACTTTCGGGATGCTTTGTGGAATACCATTGAAGGCTTTCGGGACTTATGGGATGTCTTATGCATATCATTGGAGGCTTTTGGAGCTATTTTTAGGAGGATTGACAGTGGTTCTAGGCTTTCTATAGGTTTCTTCAGGGATATTATGGGACGTGTTCTAGCACATTACAGGAGTATTTAGGATTTTTCAGGATGCTTTTCCTCTAGCTGCTTGTTTTATTTTCCCCATGTTAAACAGTTCCAAAATCACTAATTACTTTATTTTTTTTTTAATCTTTTTCCATGTTTTTATTAAACATAGATTCTGAGAATAGAAATGTGTGTTTTTAAAAAATTGTTAAAATAGAAGTATTTCTAATATTTTTGTAAAATGAATGCACATTACTTTTATAAACATACTAGAGAATACTTTAATTTTGCAGATTTTTTAAGAAAAACATAAACCTTTCTCTTTTCTAAATCTACAATTGGTAGATAACAGGCAAGCTAGAGACTATTTCCCATAGGTTAACATGGGAAATAAAAAAAAAAGAAACAAACAGTTAGAAAAAGAATATCATCTTAATAGATCATTTAAGATTACAACATTCGAATTATCATAAAAGAAATCCAGTAGTCAATATAGTTTATATTTATGACATCCAAATTTCATTTGTTTGATGACAAAAACTAGTATTTATTTAAAAGTAATCAACTTATTTGTAGTGTTAATAGTCAATGTGTTCTTGTTAGTAGGGAAGACATTTGTCGCCTTCTATCTACTAATATTTTTTCAGTTAAACCTTGGAATACAGATATACTGCTATTTCCTCATATTTTAGTCTATTTTGATCCAAATATGTGTCACGTGAATGAATCTCTCATGGGATTACATTTTCTGACTTTTTTCAGTTCTAAATTTAAAAAAAATGCAATATATAAATATCTTAAGTGTCATAAATGATGCCATTCAATTTTAAATAAGAACATGTGCATAGAAAGTAAAACTTTCATATACTTTCTATAAATTATTTTGATTTATTCATATTTAAAATATAGCTGCATGTTGAAAAGTAATGTTTTTTAATATCTGACGAATAACTCATGAAAACAATGGTATTCATTTATTTATAAAGTGTGCACTGACTCTATAACATTGAGTGTATTTACTTCTCTAAATCATTGATTTATATATCTTTTTTCATAAGATTTACTGGCAAAAATTCATTTGCCACGAATAATAAATAACTATTTACTGAGAAAATTATGAAATCTTCCCACTTTATAACACAAAAATTCTGACCCATCTATCAGCTATTATCAATTTCCTTTAGTGGTAAAATATTTTTACAGTTGAATATAAAATTTTGTCATTTACAAATAAAAAAAACTCAATCACATTTTGTGTATTTCAATAAATGTAAAAGTAATTTAGATCATAAAAGAATGTTATTTATTGGTCAAATTAATATCACCTCCACTACCGTGATATTTCATTAGTGATATCAGGGTTCATTCTAGGATTTCAAAAGGGCAGGGTGCTGACTTCCAAAAAAGGGCATATTGTCATCATAAAAGGGCACATTGCGTATGAAAAAGGCACATGTTTTTAATAGGGCACAATTATAAATTTTAACCAAAGAATGCATTGCATAATGTGGTCCACACCTGAACAGATAATTGTGATACAGATAATTTAATGATACAGATAATTTATCTATTTTACATATTTATATAAAAACAATTAGTGATGCAAATAAAAGTATAAAAAATTAAAACAAAAGGGTACATTGTACTACTTGATGCTGTTAAAAAGTAGTATAGTTTTTAGGTGGTATCAATATTTTGGTAAAAAGTGGCTAGTAATGAACACGGCTACTTAGTCTAGTAAGTAGCCAGCAGTTTATCATTTTTGGATTAGTTTATTGTAAAAATTTTAGTTGAAGCAGAACTGAAAGAATTTATATTTTAAATTAAAACTTTTAAGTGCTTCATAAAAAAAAAACATTATATAAACAAAATCAAAACATGTTACAAACATAAGTGATCCTTCTTAAAAAGTTTTGAGTTTCCGAATTCAAAAATTACAGAAAATATTTTTTCTTAAACTGCATTGTCAATACATAGAAAAATGAATGATGATAATGCATTGAAAAATAATAATGAATTTTCAAAATTTAAAGTAATATTAACTTAGAAAAACTAGAATTAACACAATCTTATGTAAGTAATTTAAATGTATTGAAGACCCAATGTTTACTAAACTAAACATACTATGAGCAAAAATTTTTGGGTACACATAAATAAAAGAAAATACTAAAATTTGTTAATAAAAATAAAACCCATGCTTTACCAGTATAAAATGCTATATAAAATTTAAGACATTTATTAAAATCATTATTTTTAGAAAAGTATATTAATGGTATAAAAATAAAGCATTACTGGAATAATCGTCTCTGTTTCATTGCTTTCCACATTTTTACTGCTTTCTCAAAATTAATTTCCTTATTAAGTTTTACCATCATTAATTTATCGACATTGTCAAATTTTAATCTATTTCTCTTATAGGTTAACACTAGCTTTATTTGAGAAAAAATTCTTTCAACTTCAGCATTTGATATTGGTAAAACACAGGCTATACTTATTAGATGTTGAATTAATGGAAACCTTTTCCCAGTACTTATTTCACATTTTGCTAATAGAGCACATAATTTTTTTATACATATGGGTTTGTCAATGTTCATATTTAAAACTACTGTTTTAAAATCATCCCACTCTTGCAGCAACTCGTCTTCATCCAGACTGAAATATTCAGCTAATTCCATTATTTGAGAATTTCCATAGAGGCTTATGATGGTTTCATTTATAATTTTCTCTAAATTGAGTACAGCAAGGTGATGAATAATTCTTTCATTTTCTAATCTATTCGATAAATTTTCATATAGAATATTTATGAAGTGTCGAGCATCTGCTTCAAAAGGACCATCCGATATATGAATTGGGGCAATAATATTTAATTTTTGAGCACGTTCTACTGATTTTTTAGAAAATGTGCCACCCGGCTTTTTTTTCAACCTCTTAAGTTCTGCAAAAGTGGTTTGAATGCTTGGTTCAATGATGCTGATGTCAGCATCACTTTTCTGTAGTGTCAAATTTAGGCATGTTATTGGATCTAGTACATCACATAAGAAATTTATACTCTGGAAAAACTCATAAGATTTGTAATTCTTCAAAAGTCCTGTTGCACTAGGTCCACTAAGATTTGATGCTTCACCCTTTGTAACAGTGGGCGCGGTAGCCCATTGGTTAGCGCGCTGGAGTTGCACTCGGTAGGCCCGGGTTCGATTCCAGCCACTGCCAAAACTGCCGCCGTGTTCATGCGGAGTACGATCACGTTAAACATGTGGGTCCGAAAGTCCTTCCGAGAGGTTGGTGGTAGGGGAAGGAGGGTACGGTCCCTGTGGATGCCTCCCCCACTGGGTTCCGGTCTAAATTGGGTGGCACTTCCCGACCGTCCAAACAGTTACCTTACACCTTTCTGGTAGGTCGGACGATCTGGGTTTCAACCCTTTGTAACAGTGTTTTCCAAGTCCGTCAAAATTGCCTCATAATTAATTCTTATAGAATTTAAGGCTTCATTATGAGATAGCCATCTAGTGAAGCCTGCCCTTTTTATAGTTTTCACTTTCCCCCCCTTGTTGAACAAATTTTGTGCATTTAGCAGACTATTTGAGCGTATTGAACTATACTTATAATATTTATAAGTACTCGTAAGTATTTCATCGACTTTGTGAAATCTCTTTAAAGTTTCAAAACTATCCTTAGTGGCTAGTGCAAGTCTGTGGTTCATGCAGTTAACTGCTATGATTTTATTATTTTGTCTTTGAAGTTTTGTTGTAACACCTTCCTTTTTTCCAATCATAGAACTTGCACCATCACTGACAAAACCTGACATCTTCTGCAAACCGCCACATTTTTGAATTACTGGTTCCAGTTCATTAAATATCGTTTCAGCTTTGCCATCAGATAGTTGACAGTCTTTGACAAAAGAGATGCGTGCTTCTCCATCAACCAAATACTTAACGGCTACAGCCATATGCTTTTTATTGTTAAGATCAGATGTTTCATCTGTCATAATAGAGAAACATGGACTCTTATTAATATCAGCAAGAATCGTTTCCTCTTTCTCTGCTGCCATACAGTCTATAAATTCATTGAGGACTTTGTAACTTGTATAATTCGCATTTTTTGCCTTTCTCAGAGGGGCTAAAATTGGACTTTTAACTTCATCAATACAGAAATTGATGAATGGTTCATATATAGTGGTGTGGGGCAAATTAAACTTTATTAAAAATTCAACACATTTCATAGCTGTTTTAACTGCTAGAAACTCAGGTGATCCATCATTAAATTCTTTTTGAGAATCGCCTAATAATGTGTTAGCTTCAGCTGCAATTGATAAATTATGCATTTCAGATTTTTCATGCAATTTAATTTTATCTAAGCGAATGCTGATGCATCCATTTTTAAACCATGGTGAATTTTTAAATGTGCTATTGCCATTATGATGCTTTGCACATAATTTATATAGTAGTAAGGGTTTTTCATTTGATAAATACTGCAGCCATGGAAAATTTATCAACCACTCTGGATTGAACTCGGATCTGTGCTTATTACTCGAATTTCGGTATTTGCAGCAGTTGGATGGCTATCAGAACCTTTTGAATTCATGTCCTGTAACTCAAGAGACATGCTACCAGAATTAGTGTCGGCTTGTATTATGTTTTGCTGGGATTGAGAACATTTGGAACTTTCAGAGGAAACCATGGCACATTCTTCATTTCTTGACTTCTCACTTTCAGAGATTGTAAGGCCTTCATTTTCTTTTTCCTAAATATTATCAAATGTACAATTTTAGTTTACAAAACCAGAAAAAAAATAAAGAAAATATTTAATTGTTAAGTATAAACAAGATGCTACTTTTATTTTCTTTTTAGGAAATATCATCACCATTTACTTAATTCATGAACAAACATTGCTTAATTTTGATAAAAGCTTAAGTTCATTATCAACTAAAAATGTAACCAGCAGTGCCCGGAATTTTAGATGCAAACCTCTGATTAAAATTATACTGGAACCATGGCGAATTTTGCTTCCTCCTTTATCTTAAAATTCATATTTTAAGCAATGCAATGCAAACTTAGTTTGTAGCTGAATTGTAAGACCTATGTATAAAGAAAAGAGAGAGGTAATTCCTATACGTCCTTGGTGATGACCAGAAATGTAAAATTAATAAAAAGTTTGAGATATTAAACTTTAAATATTCATTTATTAGGGGTTTAGGGGAGCGTTAATAATTTGCGTTATGTTAGGGGATAGTATGTATGCTTGATAGGAAGTCACATAAGAAATGGTAATATTAAGTGGGAGGAGTGTATGGCTAGCATGTGTCTGTGGATGTTAAGAACGGATCGGGGAGTCATTGTACACCGGTTCCTGTTTCCTATGCATGGCCTGGCGTGGCAAAAAAGCATGCAGGCTTTGCTGGTATATGTAAAATTAAAATCAATGATATAATCCACAATATAAGAAGCAATGAAAATATCCATTTGCATGTTAAGACACTGGAAAATGTAAATAAATACAAATTGCATATAATATAAAAAAATAAATAAAAACATAATTTAATATATACGTTTGTTTCATATAATGTAAGTTCATTATGAAACAAGGAAAAGCAGAAAACTTGGGATTAAAGAGCACCCTTTTAGTATATAAGTTTATTGAAATGTATATAACTTAAATGTATGGAAGACAATGAAATACCAAATTTGGACTTCATAGTTGCCCTGGTTCAAGAGTTATTTTCCTAAAACGAGTACTATGGTGAGCTTAGGACAGATTGGGATGTTAAGGTTAAAATTCAAAAACTTAAAATATACTACTGAAAACAGCAGGTACACTAATATGGTATTTTTAGTTACACAGGTTCTCGAGTTATTACGGAAAAACAAGTACATTATGGTGATGGTGAACCCAGGACTTGTTAACTGAAGAATGTCACTGCTTCTCAATATTAAGCATGGTTAAGCAACGTTTATAAGTTTAACAAGAAGCATAGGGTAGGGGCCCAGAACGATAAAGAATATTTAAGGCATCCAGATCAAATATTCCCACTCAAATTTTATTATAAAAATTATACGTATCAAGTTATGTTTGATTATTTAACTGAATTTTATGATAAATACCAAAACAATTTTTACACAAAATATTCATTACTCATTCAATCAAGTGTATTCAGCGTTGCTCATGGATTTTGATGCAAATCTCTCATGAGAATTACACCGGAACTCACGGCAAATTCTCAGAAGCTAAAGAACGCTTTAACAATACACCTGTTACAAAGTAAAATAAATATTGAATGGACGCACACATGGCTACTCTAGTCACGACTGCTCATCTTAAATACCAGCCAATGCCAGATACAATATTGTAAACAACCCCACAAATTATACAACACAATCGCCTATTTTGAACCAAAATCATTCTCGTGAGTCGCGACACAAATAAATGAAAATACTTGAAGCTGCAAAAAAATTCCTTTAATTCAGAAGCAATATTCAAACAATTATTGCTATCTCAACGAATTTTCATCCAATTTTAATAAAATTTTAACCCAATACTCATAATGATAATATAATACCAAATTGAAAAACTTAGGACGAAATCTTTAGAATTCGTAAATTTAGAAAACCCAAAAAATAAATACACTTAGTGTGTGACCAGCTGTTTTCAGCGGAGATGAAAGGTCTGCAATTTAATCAAAGCACCTGCTTGCAAATTAACCTTTGCGGAGGCAAGAATAGATTTGATTTAACAAAATGACGGAAAATGGGATTTTCAACTTTGAAATTTAATTACTTTTAAAATATTAATACGAATTTTTAAAAAAATCTTGACGAGATGCACATGATGAAGTAGGAAAGAACCTATGTAGCAAATTCACCGCTGTCCAATGCTTTGATTTCCCGCTATAGAAGAAACAGACATACACAGAGTTAGTTCATTCAGTCATTAAAAATTCCCCAAGAAACTCTTCACATTTTGTTCTTAAGGACCCCTTAAAACTCCTAATTTTCGACTGAATCTCCGATCCGAAATGCAAAAGGAAACCGGGCCGATGACGAGGCCGCAACCTTCAACTGTAAGGCATATTATCAAAATATTAGATATTGCTATTCCCCCCCCCCCCCCCCCACACACACACACACTTAAAAAAGAAATGAAAAACAAATACGAACTTTATTAACAAGATTAAAATCAGAAAAGAAAGAAGTAAAAGCATCTCCTTTCACATCTCCTAAGAAAAAGTAGAAGACTGGAAAATTATTTATTAGTGCGCTGTTTTCCTATATGATAAATTATTGCAAGTTTCTTCTTTTTTTTTTTACAAACTAATATTTTCAAATATAATTATTTGAACTACGATTGCCATACACTCCTCATTAGCAATATTTCCCCCCAAGTGTTTACTATTTATGTTACATCAGTCAATTCAAAACACTGTTGAACTAGAGTTATGTCTGTGATTAGTGGTCTCTGCTAGGAATTAATGGGATTAAAGAGGTCAGGTGTCTAATGAGATTGAAATCCATATAAATAAAATTGAAAATCTGTTTGTATATGTGTTTGTATTTGTTTCAGCATCATGGGAGAAGGGCTGCACAGGATTTGATGAAATTTTCGCATAGACTTGAAATAGACACTTAAAATTCAATCCATATTTCGAGTTTTTATAGGATCTGGGGCTCTCGAGATATTAATAAAAAAACGCACAATTAAAGCAGTGAATAATTTTCTGAAAATTAATCAACTGAAGCAGTGAATAGTTTTTCCAACAATTTGAATATATATATATATGTATATATTTTACAATTTCCAATGGTGAATAAATATTGAAGTAAAACTGGTGAAGCTTCACAATGCAGAGCAGAAGAAATAACAAGAGAAATTAAAAAATTCATTTCCAATGTGTTTCAAATATTTTCACTTGCGAAAATGCCCCCCCTCCCCAAATAAAAGCATTTTTACAAATGCTTTAATTTATTTTCTTTTTTTGACTGAACTAAAATTTGGGAGTGTGTGTGTGTGTGGGGGGGGGGGGCAAAATTAAAATCCCTTCCACATAAAAGCATGGTCTCAATTGTTTTTATTTTGGAGAACAAAAATGTTAGCTTTGGGAAAATAGTCTGCGTCCGCCCGCGTCCCCCCTCGACTACACCCCTGGAACGAAATACAGTATTATTACACTTGCTCCTTATTTGACATTAAGCCCCCCCCACACACGTTTCCGAGATCCTGGCTCTGGTTATGACGAAGGAAGACTGTGAAGTTTGTTCTGTAGGAATGTCAGTCCTGGTATTGTGGTGAGGGGGTCATATCCTCCAATCGGAAGAAAAATTGTTACATTTTGAAAGAAGGTAGGAACAAAATACAGTATTATTACACTTGCTCCTTATTTGACATTAAGCCCCCCCCCCCCCCCCCCCCCCCCCCGTTTCCGAGATCCTGGCTCTGGTTATGACTAAGGAAGACTGTGAAGTTTTATATATATATATATAACAAAATCTGAATCGAGAACTGTAGATATAAGCCTAGAGCAGAAAAATTTTAAATAAAATTATACTCACGTGCAAATATATATTTCTCTACATCGATTTCGTAAAACGTGTTTATGAAATCATGCATGTATTTTATAAAGATAAATTCTGCGAAAATGTGCAAAGCAGTACCTAGGAGGCTCCTCAGTTATAATTTTTGCAATTATCAGTATATTTCTGTAGTTAGACTTTTCTTTTAAAATCCAGCTCTTATGTCATTACGTCGTAAATTTGAAATTTTCTCACTTTATATTAGGCGAATTCTGTATTTCAAATAAATTTTTCGATAATTTAGAGTTATTTTGCATTATCCTGATAATTTTTTATGGATTTCATAAAATGTTTATGCGCGTCATTCCAATTTAATTTGCACATTGTTTGCATCGCGCTGTTTTCAATGTAAAACTACGTTTACGAGAATACAAAGTTCCTAATCTAGTTGCCATCGCCATGGCAGTTGCCTCTGCAGATTCATCGCACATTGTCACGGAGTTAGAGCCGCCCGTAAGAGGGGAGGGACATAACTAGAGTTGAGGAGCCCTGGCTCCAAAGGCAGTCCGAACCGTCAATATATTTTTTGGAGGGGGCGGCGGGATGGAGAAGTCATGAAAAAATTCACAAAAAATAATAAAATCAAATATGGAGGGTGGATAAATATTCAGATAAATATTTGTAAGGGGGGCCCTCAATTTCTATGGGCAGCCCTGATGAAGTTCGGCGGGAGTGAAGAGGAATAAATATAAAAGTTTTATGAAAGAAGAAAGTGAAGCCTGCGCCCTAAGTTTGCTATTTTCGCTCATCGGGAGGAAGATACAAATTGTTTTAAATGGTACTGCCCATGAATCTAACTTTCGCTTATTTCTGTAAAAATCTTTTTAGCTACTTTTGAAAAATAGTCATTCTATTTATGATATATAATAATGACAAAATTGTCAATCAGCAGTGCGATGCTTGATACAAATAATAATCTTCAAAGTACGAAATTCGATAATAATTAAGAAATTTCCTTACAAAATGAAAATATCAATAGGTTGATAAATAAAATTTATGTGGGAGATAATTCATTTAAACTGACACACTATACAATAAACAGTAATGCAAAGCAGTCTTTAAAATTTAAGAGACCAGGGCACATTTTTCTTTTTCGAGGGGAAGAAAGGAATTTTATAGTTGATATCATTTAATCTTTCAATATTAATGCAATTGTGTTAAAATATCAGTAAAATGCCGACTGAAATTCAGGTGACCAAGGTCGGACGCCAAGCTTTAAGATGAAGATGGCTCTGCGTGTTTCATTTTCAGATTTACATATGCACATTTTTATAAAATAATTTAAAGGAATAAAAACAACTTACCTGTGCACAAAAGAAACTTGTCAACTTCATGCACTTCGACGCATCTTGTTTAAGCTGGCGATCATTTTCTCTCTTCCTTCTATGTATGTTAGGCATTGTGTCTGAGCACTTGCAGTGAACAAGTAGACAAATTTTAAAACTGTATCTTACGGAAATTCGTAAAAGAATAATTTCTCCTCAGTATCCATAGTTTAGCAAGAATTCTCTCCCCCCCCCCCTTTAAGAATTCCCCCTGTATCTCCTGATTGGATACATGCTTTTGCCAAAGTGTTCATGTGATCTTATGATCCTTTAAAGGCAACCTATGAATTCTCTTCGAATTCGGCGGCCATGGTAGGCATCTATGTGGGTGGGCACCGGGGGCGGGGTGGTAGGTATCTATGTAAGTGGGGATAAGCTTAAAAGAATTTAAATGCCTTTGTGGTGTAAGCGTTTATAAAGGGTTCATAAAATACCAGTGACAGCAGCCCAAAAGTTATTTCCAGATCTGTGTGGGAATGGTGCTTAACAACCTTGCTTTAAATACTCATATGTCATGCAAGTGATAATAGACATTTTTAAGAAAGGGAGCAACTAGGAACTTTAAAGAGAAGCAATAAAACCCATTGTTATCAATGCCTGGTCTGGGAAAAATGAATGTTTATCTGAGGAGTGGGGAACAATAACTCCTGGAAGGAGAAACCCTGAGAATGACACTCTGGGCTTATCTTGGGTCCAGGAGGGATGCGACTTAAGACTTCACCCTGTGGGGTGGACGTTGCTGACAAAGGATGGGAATTCAGCTAGTGGTGTCCAGTTATATTGGTACATTCCCAATTCATTTAGCTGTCAATATTGTGCAGCTTTAATAAATAATGAATGGGGAAAAACTTCGCACAATCATGGATGTTTTGAAAATTCAACTATACATGATAAGGCGCCATTTTGAAAAAGGGCATGCAGGGTGGTATTTTTCGATGTCAGGGCGCAAAATTGTAGTACTGGGGCAGGCAGGGCGGGATTTTTTATTCTTGAGGGCAGCGGGGCGGGCCGCCCCGCAAAAAACGCCTAGGATGAATCCTGTGATATAATCTGGTAATCTGAAAACAAATATGCAAAATTCAAGTGATATACTATAGAGCAGGGGTCGGCAAGTAATTTTAGGTGGGGTCCGGATACTTTTGAAAATTTTTATCGAGATCCAGAAAAAAAAAACTCATATTCCTTACTAGTTTTTTATTTTAATTTTCCCTCACAAAATAATATGCAATACAGTAGATAGGTATATTTGTATTCAAAAATCAATGGGAGATAATCAAAGACATTTGCGGTCTTGAGCCAGTTTTAAAAGTTAGGTTCACGCGGGGAGCAGCTTATGCGAAGAATGTCTTCAAGGTGGGCGGCCGTTAATCTTGAGCGATATTCGTTCTTCAAAAAATTCATTTTTGAAAATGAAGTTTCACAGACATATGTGGAGTCAAACAGAGTAGCCAGGTAAATGGCTAATTTTTTGCAATTTCCATATTTTTCTGGGATATGTTTATTCCAAAATTCTTCGGCGGATGCAGTTTTATACGTTTGCAAGGAAATGTCTTCCTGCAAGTCTATTATCTCCATTTGGAGTAAAGGCTTTGAAAGTCGGAGCAACTTCGCAGCCACATCTGTCCATTCTGCCGCTGGAGAAACTTCAAAAGGCGATTTTCAGAATCGCGACAATTTCTCTATCTCTGAAAAGTCTTGGAATCTTGTTGCAAATTCCTCTTATGTTCTGACATGAAATTTGAAAATACTGCAATGTCTAATTCAGGATTATTTTTATATTCAAAAATTGTTGGAAAGTGAATAAATTCTTGACTTGCAATGTCTTTTTCAAAGATATCCAGTTTGTGACGGAAAGAAGACATACTTTGTATCAGATCACATATTAATTTCCCATTTCCTTGTAGCTCGGTATTGAGCGCATTTAAATGTTTAAGGATGTCTTTCAGGAAAGCCACAGTTAGCATATTGCGTTCGTTTTCTAGGAACTTCAAATGGTTTCTTGCTTTTTGTGTATCCAAGTTTTCTAAGGAGGCTATTTCTTCTTTTATTTCCCAAAAACTTTCAATCACTTGACCTTCACTTAGCCAACGAACGTTATTGTATTGCAGTAAGTCAGAATGCGCCGAATCACCCTCAGATAGAATCTCTTTGAACTGTCTGTGCTGAAGAGCAGAATGAGACCTCATAAAATTAATCAACCTGATCAAGCTGTCCATTACTTCTTTCAGAGTGACACTAAGTTTTCCAAAAAGGGCTGCCTGCCGAATTATGCACTGATAAGATAGTAGCCCAACACTCTTATCCTTGATTCTCATTACTAGTCCCTTTTCTCTGCCGATCATCGCTGGGGCCCCGTCAGTTGAATGAGACACCATTTTATCATAAGTAATGTTTGATTTTGTCATGAAGTCATCAAAAGTCTTGAATAAATCTTCTCCGCGAGTCTTGCCTTTAAACGGCAATATTGCTAGCAATTCTTCCCTAAATGATTTACTTTCAATATCCAAAAATTGCACGAAAATGGACATTTGTTCTTCATCAACAATGTCGTATGATTCATCAAGTGCTATGGCGTAGCAAAGTGCCTTCTGCAGAAGTTCGAGCAAACTACTTTTATTGTCAGCAGCTAAAATTTCGGTTCTTCTTGTATTGCTTCTTGCCGACAATGGAATACCTTGAATTGCGGTAACAACATCCTTTTTCTCTTCAAAAAGTGTCGCGGCCACTTCCAACATACATTTTTTTACTATCTCAGAGTCTGAAAATGGCTTCTGGTGTTTATTAAGCGTCCTACACACACGCAACGCTGCTTCTGCAGATTTTTCTCGCTTGCTCATAGAGCGAACTAGTAAGACCGTGCTTTTTTTGTAAGAAGCTAGATATGACTGGAGTTTTTCTTGACGAACTTCACTACTCAGAGGAAAATTTTTATGGAACTGCTGATGAGTTGTTTGGTAGTTTCGCTTTAAATTGCCACTTTTAACAAGAGCGACAGTTCTATTTCATATGAGGCAAACTGGAACAGCTCTAGGCCTATCAGGTAGCGTAAAACAATATTGTTCAGTCCACTCAGTCAAAAACTTCCTATTTTCGCTATCAACTTTACACATTTCAGGATTCATATCGATGAAAAAGAGACGTTATAAGCCTCGATAATAACAAAACGCTTCGTACGAGATCGCAACAACTACTGACGAAGTGATTCGACGACCTCTTCCGCGTCAAAGTGTATGCTGGTGCACAACGAAGGACTGCACCGCAAAGGGGAGGCTCTTCCATGCCCAAGATCGCTGCAGCCGAGTAGACTCGCCCGAAAGATAAGTTTCATAAAGTGGAGTTAGGCTTTCGTTCGAGTTACGCCTTCTCTGATTAAATAAAAATTATTTCATTAAATAAAAATAATAAGGGTAGCGCTCAAACGTATAGATTCTATAAGTTTGATTCTAAAAGATTTTTCTATAATACAGAAAAATATTTTTTTAATAATTTGATTAATTTATTTTATACTGTCAAAAAAATTTTGGCGGTCCAGTTTTTGACCTTCCGCGGTCCGGACCTGGACCGAGGTCCGCCAGTTGCCGACCCCCGCTATAGAGAATTCTAATAATTTGATTTATTCACAGTTCATCTGCATAAGTTATGGACCACAATTTATGAAATACTGCCCTAAAGAGACATGCAAAATGTCCCACATTTTAAGGAATTTATTTAAATTATTTTATACTTACTTTATTAGATGGACAGATTTTTGGTATGATACATTAAGACATACATACATACATAAAAACATTTTTTTTATTATAGAATAAATAAAAACCTAATATACACAATTCAATTTATATTATTATAGTTCTACAAAATTTCCAATCTTCAGCGGTACATGAATGTTCCATTTATCCATTGTCTTCGTGGCAATATATCTAGAAAAACAATAATCATATATATTAGATAAAATCAGAAAAGTACTTAGCATAATTGGTTTTCCAAAAATATTTGCATTATAAATATAAATTAAAGAAATAATGTAGGTTTCAATGACGTCTTCAAAATTTTCCTCAAAGCAAAATTATGTCCATAGAATGTACATACAGGTAACGATACAGGTAATAACGATAAGTGTATATACAAGTAAGCGTAACGATTATGTTCCACACTTCAAAAAACAGTATAGGGATTCTATATTTGAGTTCATTCCAATAGCGATACCCGATGAAAGGCGCGTTCATTTTAAATGACAATTCCAATTTAGAACACAATGAAATCACAACTCTATCTTTGATCCAAAACATATTTGACTTAAATCAGTTATAAATTAAAGTTATATTGACATTCTATATCTTTAATTCATTTCACTATATTCTCTTTTTCACATGTTGTGATTCCGTGTGCAAAAATAAACAAGTTAATGTGTTGATGCCAGTTTCCAAACTTGGCATTCCCCCAAAGCAAAATGATGCCCATGAAATTTATATTACAATTTGACAGATAAATTCCAGAAGTTGAACTATAAACAAGCTAGTAGTTTTTGTAGATGTTATTTATACGGAGTATGAAAAACAATCATGATAAACTTTAGGATGACGGGCTGAGTCCGCTCTGCTTAAACACATACACTCTTTTAGAATATGCGATGAAGTAAATTACGATAACTTCTTACTGTACAATAATATACCCCCCCCCCCCTCTCTCTATTTTTTTTCCAGAAAAAATGTGAATTAAGTAAAAACAACAAAAATACTTAACATATACCACAGGCATTTAAATGCTCATGTAAAGAAATATTTTCTTTTACAAATTAAAAGTTACTATAATATTAGAAATATTACATAATACTATATATTAATTTATTTATATCACTCATGGTGTACCTATAAGTAATCTTATAATGTTGTTTACTTTGTAAGTTTTAGTATTACATTTAAAAAAAATTTTGCAAGGCATAAAATAGATTATACTCACCCCCACTTCTCTCAAAGTTACGACAAATAACAGTTAAGCATTTATTTTACATTTAATATAGATAGATAAGGATTCCAATTTTTACTATAGCTTTTGTTATTGGGAATAGATTTGTTTTGACAATATACAGGAATTTCCCCATCACTGCAATCAATCACTTACTGTTAATTCATTTTAATTGCATACTATGAAATCTAAAAATTTACATATGCAGTAAATTGCAGACTAAAATCATAACTCCTCACAGTTCATTTGATAAATTGAGGCAAATAGGATTCAGTATCAGGAATTAGCGAAGACAGAGTCACTTTTTATACAATTAATGAAGGGCTGCCTAGCAATAAAGCAGCGTATTTAGTATTACTACTACAATGGGATTTCTTTTTATTTTGCAATATTCTTTGCACATAATTACGCTATTATTCAATACCTACATAAGTGGGGCCAACTGTATTACCACCAGAACGTTAATGTTATAAAGCTAAGGTTTCTTAGCTAGACAAAAATTTATATGACATAATATACAAAACAATTAATTTCCTTAATTACACTCATAGATAAACATTTTTACACTGCTCCCAATACATCCTCATAGTCAAGTCAGAATAGCCCAAATGGCTGTCAATCAATTCAAAGACTGTAATAAATGATAAAAAAATTAGGTGATGAGCAATATTATAAGAATGACTTATCCGACTGCGTATTGTAAAACAAAAAATCAATATAGAATATAGTAAGGTTGACCTATCTCTTTTTAAATCAATTTATTTTTTAATTCATTAAACGTATTTTCTGCAAGTGTAGCTAGCAATACTGACCTCTTATGTTCTATTTCAACACAATCATCACTTGCAGCATAATCGTCAAAAATAAGACCTAGCAAAACTCCTTTTTCTTGTAACCTATTTTACATTGAAGTATCTTCATAAGCAGAATCAGAAATGGATTGTTGGTTCTCTTTACTGTTTTCAGATGAGCATCACGTCTGTTATAATTTAAACATCCACAGGCAATCTTTACATGTTTGGGCTTAATGTCTCTCGGGATGAATCTTTGTCACCAAACTTATTGTTGCTCCTGAGATTTTGCTTTTACTTAAAAGTAATCTGAAAAAAAAAAAAAAAATTTTTTTTTTACCTTTCCCAAACTAAAAACTTCACAATATCCAACATACATGCATTTAATTGTTCGCTATAAGCAATATGTTTTGTTTAACATTATAAAAGTATAGAAGATTCAAGGTGACAGAAAAAAAAATTCGCAATAACCAATAGTTTGCTACAACATCCAAGCTAGCAAGCTCCACTCAAGGTTGAAATGAGTATTTTGGATCTACAAATTTTATTTTGACAATCAAGATTTTAGACCCAATCATCATTTTCTCTGTCTAACTTTTATGCTTTTTCCCCCATGTATCAGTAAGCATATGTACTTGCATATGTTCAGTATGCATATATGTACAGCAGAAATTCTGACATATCTTCTTTCTAACAACCTAACCAATGCACGTCATGGATTACATGTGTCTGCGCAGTGAGTGCTGCTAATAAAAAGTAATTTATTTTATTGGCCGCATAATAAGTAACTTCAAAATTGCATTCAAGTAGAACATTTTGGTACCTGAGTAAAAATAATTAGGTACTATTGATACCCGGCTCCTAATTTCTAACCCTAGCACCACTATATTACTTTTAACCCTTTGCGGATGGCGGCTTTTCAGAACTGATGTGGCCCAAAGGATGGAGCATTTCACTTCCGAACTGTTCCAAAGGACGGCATATTTTTTGCACTTAACCTAACTAAAAAAAAAAAAAGTCATCCGTTACAGCATTCTACTTTTTTCAGGAATAAAAGAAATACTTATTTTCCATTAGATGCCTATGTTACACGCAAATTATTTTTTATTTCATATGATTAAAAATGATTAATTAACTTGATTAAAATTGTTACGCAGGAAAAATATTAAAATGATTGTACTTAATACTTTACACAGCTAATAGAGATTATGTACAATTTTTAGGAAGAAAATAGCTTTGTTACTAATTAATACGCCTTTTACGCATAATGTATTTCAAACATGGATTCACACACAGACAAACATTGCAAAATTTGCATTTATAAAAACTGTCTGTGTACTCATCAGAAATACCAAATATCCACAAATCTTCACTATCTGCATTACTTTTATGACTATTCTGTTCGATTACCATGCTAGTATATTCTTCTATACATAAAAATGTCTTAACATAGCCATCCGAAATAACCTAATAAATTCACTACCGAACATTTCACTAAAACCCAAACTTGAAAGAAAATACTCTCTTACATTCTAATAATTTACCAATGCAATCATTAAACTAAAATCGAAACGAGAACATATACTCAATTACAGCATAGCAAGAGTTTGGCAGAAATGATTTGTTTGTTTATATTACAAAACCATATTTTACCGCTTTAGATGAAGTGATGATTCATAGGGACCCCTATACCAAGGTTAAATATTTGCAAAATATGTTGTAAATGTTAGAATGGATATTTAGCACCATCTAGTATTCAAATAAATTCAAACAAATATTTTCCACATGAAAGCGCACATTGGTATCAGTCGCCCTTTAGGGTAAATTTCTCCTGGACGTGAATGCATGACTGTCGTCCTTGAATACAGTTTCACAGTTGACGCATGGATGCGTCTACCGTCCACAAAGGATTAAACAGCTAAATTAAAATTGTTGCTGATGATTTTTAATTTGTCAGTTTACCAAAATGCCAGTTATAGTTTTGTGACTAATACGTCTGTTAGTTCAAACAGTTTTCCTTAGGCCTATGATGCGATTCCTCTCAAAACCTAACAACTGTTTCTAGAGCCATAGAGTATGTCTCAATAGCATCTTTGTACACAATTTTCAGTATCAAAGCAGGAAATAAAGTTTCATTTGCCTGTGAGTGAGAACACTGGTCGTTTAAAATGCTGCACTTTGCATCCTTTTAATGAGCCCTATAATATCATTGGCACTGACAGTTTGATCATTTGCAAAACTTAAACTTGGCATGCATGTTGTTTTATTAACGACTGTAGCTGAATCTTTTTTTTTCCAACTGTGTATTTTCTTAACAGAAAAAAGCAGTATAGTGGACCTTTCAACAGAAAAGTTCCCTATAGAAAAAGAAAAAAATTGTATACATTAGCTTACCTGTATTTCATTAGAGCTTGGGAATCTAGTAATTGAGGTCAGGATTAGAAGGTGACAGAGTTCCGACCTGTTCAGTTAAGAAATTAGAAAACTATCAATATTTAACATATAATATGTTGTAAATAATCCTACCAAATATAAAAATCAGTTTTTTTTTTTTAAATAAAGTGTTTATAGGCACATGTCCACAAGATTTTCCATCACATATGGAAGGACATTTCATTCACGTATGTTTAAAATGTATAAATGCAGCTAGATGCGGAACAAAACTCGAAACTAAAAGGGTTCTTCAGGTTTCAGTTTTGTTCCATGTAGAGTGAATTTATACCACCCAAGCTATTTATGTTGTATAAAAAACCTTACTAGTAAACAAAATGAAATTACAAATAACTGGGAGCTAAAATTTCTGAAACATATTGGAAATGTTACATCATTATAAGTGTGCAGAATAAGTATAAAATACAATTTTAACTGTACAATTAAATTTAACTTTGTAATAAGAAATTATAAATTTAAGTAAATCCCGGAGAAACATAAACTACTTATGACTTTCCTGTATAACTGCTACTTGTTTTCAAAAAATGTCATTTTGAAAATAAATGATGAAATTGCGATATCAAGCACAAAAAATGCAAAGTATAACTTTGAGAATGGAGACATAAGAATCAAATTAAAAATTAAAATAAAAAGCTTTTTATGAAAACTATAACATACAGAGTAATATAAAATAATATCTAACTGTAAATAAAATCGTATCTGTTTACAGAACCACCAAAACAAAATGATAAATGACAAAAAATATATCACAAACTTTTGAAGTGCATAAGACTATTAGGTAACTTATAAAATAAAAATGTTTAAATATGTAATTAATTGCAAATAGGTTCCAAATATGACAAAATAAGCATGTGATTGTTGCATATGTTAAACTGAAAAGATAATTTTTATTTTGTCTGCAAAATTAGTTACAATTTTGGAAATTTTCACATACAGACTATGCATGTACATCTACGTTTCATACCTCTGACTCGTATAACAACATATTAAGATAGACTTAACATATTAAAACTTGTTACATTGGCATTTCCAACCGCTCCATTCAATATTATAGCAGAAAACTTGAAATATTTGTCATACTTGATGATTAAAAAAAAAATCAAATATAACCGTTCATTATTTTCTGATGATCAGCTAAATTTAACTAATAACCAAGTAAATAATAAATATCAATACCGCATTTTACTACACAAGTAAACCTTTTAAAATCTTTAATTACTTTAACTAATAAAAGAAAAATTATAAACAAAACTGCTGATTGCATTATAAAAAACAGATTTATATTTTCTTATAAAACCAAACAGGAAATATACAGATATGACACTTTTGTGTTTATCTTTATTTTTATAGTATTATTAAAATATAAGCTGATTAAGGTAATATTAAATTTTGGAATATAGTATGTGGCATCCTAACATGTATCTTCGAGATTCATTTTATATGAAAGAAGTGATTGAGGTAACAATGACAGCAAATATATTATATAATATTGTCATAATTTGTGAGTTTATATCCTTAAACTTTAAACATAAGCAAAGTTTCATAGATGTACTTTTCCCGTTTGTTTTTTAAACAAGCTCTTTTTACAATACAATCAGCATTTCTGCTTCAAATATTTTTTTTATTGGGTGAATTAATTAGAGGTTATGAATGGTATGTTTATTAGTACAATGTAGTGGAAAATTTTGAATACTGTTTGCCGAAACAAGGATAATAAAATTTAGATAAGTACACTTCTTGAGAGCTAACAATTCTTGACAGGTATCACTTATTAGAATTGGATAAAGTATTCGTGAGTTTGCTAATAGTCATCATCCAAGACGATTAATGCACGGCAACACTAGCAGATTCAGGGGGGGGGGGGGGGGGGGGCTAGATGGCTAAAGCCCCCAAAATTAAATATTCTGCACTAGATGAAATGACATTTTTTTCCCATATTGTACCCTTGTACAAGGTTAAAAAAAACTTATATTGTACCTTTGTAGAATATAAGGTTAAAAAAAAACTCCCCCCCCCCCCCCTCCAATGGTAAAAACAAAATTATAAAA
Organism: Amaurobius ferox; assembly: GCA_951213105.1. Taxonomy (NCBI): domain Eukaryota; kingdom Metazoa; phylum Arthropoda; class Arachnida; order Araneae; family Amaurobiidae; genus Amaurobius; species Amaurobius ferox. Next base: position 202,680,558 of record OX578133.1, on the reverse strand, counting down.
CAGAAAGATTTGAAACATTTCGTCCATGCATGATTAGAAAACTTGAAACATTTTAATAAATCACATGCTTATAGAGATGTTTACATAATTAAAATTAAAGCAAATTAAGAAATTTATAACATTCTAAACTTTATTTTTGTGTTCCGAGTATTAAAAAGATTCAAACCTATTCAATTACACTTCAGAAAAATTGAAATATTTTGCTATACAAGTGAAATTTCGTAAAAACTGAATAATCACGATCTACCGATTTCTGTCGGAAATCTTTAAGTTTTGCCTAGGCAGACATCAATATATTGATGTCGGACTAGGTTTTGATTAACTATAAAAATTTTATATCAGCAGTTCACATATTAAAAGACAAACAAAATTTCTTACCGTTGCACGTGAAAGTAGTTCATTTCTCGGTTTATCGAAAAATCAAGATGGACGCCGGAAGTTGTTCTGCACAGAGCGGTTGACTGACGAAAGACGCATGGTGCGCCCTCTAGGTTAACGGAAGTTCCAGAAGACGTCATAAAACACTTCAAATGGAGTACGATTGGAACACATTGCAAGATGGTCTTGAGTAAGACGTCTGTGGACGTCGTGCTTAGGATATGACAGTTGTAGGATTTACGGGAGCTTTATTGGCTGTCCACTGGAAGTCTGTGGTTGTGTGGGTTAGCCGTACAAATTGGTGAATTATAAAATATATATAAATTATACAATATATACATAGCTCAAAGATAAATATTTAAAAAAAACTGTTTAAAGGCATTAAATATTTTAGAACAATGTTATAAATTAAGGTAACTATGTAAAGGTTTTACTTGCATGGAATCGAGAACGAGTTGCCAAGCATAAACAGATATGAACAGGGTCAAAATTACAAATAGCAGAATAATATAGATAAATGAAAAGGGATTCGTAAAGTAAGATAGAAGGAAGGTTATTACAGCTAAACAAAAGAAAATAATTTTCAAAAAGGGGGCGAAAATTATCTTTATTCACTAATTGTGCAAGGGCAGTCGTTTGTTTACCATTTTTTATGTGTCTTGCATGTTCAGACAAACGGATACCAACTGTACGTTTAGTACTGCCGATATAAAATTTATAGACATTATCCAGAGAAAGAAGGGGTACAACATACACCCCAGCGAGATTTTAAAGTTAACATTATCCCTGAATTTATCAGTACGAATATGATTGAACATAGTAGTAACAGTTGAATGAGCTGGTTTAAAATTAAATTCAGTACAAAAATTGATAAGAGGACAAAAAATTTTAAGATGGTAAGGGCAGCTAGATATAAACAGTAAACGATTATTGATGGGAATAAGACTAGAAATGGGTTGTAAAACTAGAAATGGGTTGTTGTTGGCGAATTTTAACAAAGATATTATGAACAAACTCATAAGAGTAACCGGCATCTTGACTGAGTTTAAAAATTAAATCAGTTTCACTTCTTAAAGAAGTAAAAAGAAGAAAAAGAAACAAACATATTTTGTGGAATTTTTTTTTATATATTTTACGGGATAATTGGAATATTTCCTAAATTTTTTTAAACAATTTGTGAATTTTAAATTTGCTTAAATGTTTGAAAAATTGGGTCCCATAAGGTTCAATGTATTTCATTTTTTCAACCCAAAACTAATTGGGTGATTATTATTCATTTACATTCCCATATGTCCCACAGACCATCTCAACAACATACTAAAATTTCATTTTGATAGTCATTTTTTACGGCAGTTATCATGTGAACGGACAGACAGACAGAATGACCAAAGTCATAAACCCTTTACAACTATGTTGTAAATAAAAATAAATGCTCCTTTTACATATTTTTCTTTACAATACATAGTAATAGTATATGTAAAGGGGAAGTATTGGAGTAAAAAGAAACAAACCATCGGATATTAATGGGTCTACGTATTTTGAGCATCCCTGAATATGAATTAACCACTTTTCAACCAAGTCCTTGTGTTTTGTCGGTCTGTAGATGCGATATCTCTCGATCAAATTGAGAGAATTGAATGAAACTTGGCATGATTATAAATTGATTATTTTAAAGACGCCAGAGGACTATTTATTTCCAGAAATCTCAAACTAAGGGAAGGCCCTCAATTTGGCATCATTTGCAGAATATTAACACCCACCGTTCTCGAGATATTGAATGTTTTTGATTTAAATCAGGAAACTTTTTAAACACATAAATATGTTCGCTATTATTAAATGGTCAAACACTTTGTATGTATTTGTAGTAAAAAAATAAATGGATCCATTATTTAAGACTTCGATACATCGTATTATCCTCACATATCATTTCACTGTGTTACTTTTTATTTGATGACATCAAGGCCGTGACCCGATAATTTGGTGCTTGAGGCGAGATATAATACAAGCATCTTTCTACTCCATAAAATATATATATATATATATATATATATATACCCAACACTAACTTTCTTTGTAGATTCATAAATTTTGTATTGATGTTTTGGTGTGAATGAAAACATTGTTACAAATTATGTATTAGATTATTACATGTACTACAACATATGAGTTTCTAACATCTTTGCCAAAATAAAACAGATGACTTAATAGGCCGTAATTGATTCCAATATATGCCAAAATGAAAGTTCTAAAATTGTATTGAAAGATATACCCGTACTACTTATATTGTTGTGGATTAGAAGATATGCCTGTGTGTTTGAAGATTATCCGTATTACAATATGAGTTTCAAAAATCTTTGCCAAAATTAAATAGATCATGTAATAAATTGAAAATATCAATAACCCCTGTAAAGATTACCCGTACTACAACACTTGAGTTTCTAAAACCTTTGTCAAAATAACAATAATCCTCTAAATATGAATAATAATGTTTAAACCTGAAGACCATAATTGATATAATCCTATCAAAAATGTAATATCGATGAAATATATTCTATATACATATCTTTATTATTTAAATCGAAAAAGATTTAATAAAAATCGTCTGCCGCATAAACTCATTGGATTTTCGGGGTTTACAATTGGGGCTGAACTCGACTTGCGGTATTAATGCTCTGATCCTCTGATTATTTACAAGAGGACCCAATCACCCAACATTTGTTGTTTTGTAGACTCCGTGAATCGTGATTGTTTAAGTATAGTTCAACAGGATAATGGTGCAGCCATTGAAGTAGCTCTCAGTGGGAGAGGCATCCACAGGGCCGTACCCTCCTTCCCCTACCACCAATATCTCGGAAGGACTTCCTGGCAAACATGTTTATCGTGATCGTACTCCGCGTGAACACGGCGGCAGTTTTGGAAGTGGCGGGAATCGAACCGGGGCCTACCGAATGCAATTCCCGCATGCTAACCACTGGGCTGACGCGCCCTCCGCAGCTTTCTTTATATTCACCCAATTTAGACAGGAACCCAGTGGGGGAGGCATCCATAGGGACCTTTTATTCTTGTGAGATCCATTGCATAAGATATGGTTACAAAACACTGTAACATTCGTTGCAAAGTCAAACAGTATGTACAAAAATGAGCTGGCAAGCTCATGAAGAAGGATTGATAAACAGTTTATGACTAGGCATACACTCTGTTACTCGTACTGTTGCTATAACATTGGTAAGTAGAGAAAAGCTACATTACCACAAATTCCGTGCTTGCTTACAAAACCACCATCGTCAGGTCACACGTCATGGCATTACTCTGAGTCCAAGACTGCAAAAAATTAACTTGCTCTTTAAAATTGAAAGAGCCAACACTAGAAATATTTTATTGTACTTTCCGAAGTAAAACTATCGGAACTTGACTCGTACTTTTGTTTAAGCAACTTAGCTGAAAAAGCTAATGTACCGCAACATACTCAAACCGAGTATTTGCTAAGCATCAGATCATCCTATCATAGGCCATTACATACATCCAGTACGTACATCCATAACGTACATAACATCACATAGCATCAACAAGACACAAGTATGACCAACCTGATCAACCTAAGTAACTGAGAATGCGTCCTAGCATATATACCAGGGTCCGCGCTAGCCATTCGCCTATGCGCCAAATGCGAAAAGATCGCAAAACTGGCGATAAAAAAAATACTTTGGCGAAAAAAATGGCGAATGATTTTTTTGGAAACTGAAAATTTCGTAAATATTTTTTGGGAAGTAATATAGAATAAAAGTCCGATTTAATTTGGAATAAAAGTCCGATTTAATTTGGAATAAAAGTCCGATTCCAGACAAGTAGGCCTATGACATACGAGCGTTTTCTCCCGTCTGTTTTGGGGACGCTCGTTCTCGTGTGACAAGCTCCAAGTATTCTTTAATTCCCAGCACGCTGCTCCTCAAAACGGACGGCAGACAGCACATTCCTGTCTCTCAAGCGTCCTTGACCCACCACTTCAATCAAAACATTATCTGGATTCCGTCCGTTATGTGAGCCGATTTTTTTCGTTAACCCTGAATCGCACAACCGTTAACCCCCAACACAGTTATTAGATACTCTCCAATAAACAATTGAAAAAACACTTTCAACTTAAAATCCTGCATTATAGTTTTAAACAATCCGTGTTACAGAATTATTTCTGAAAAGAGCCATTTTTTGTCGAAAACGATCAGCCGTAATCAGAGAAACAAGTGATAAACATCGAACGAAAATGTATGTATATTTTTTGATGACGCGTATACAATGGTAGTCCGGAGCATCTGGAGGGCAGAGAAATTAGGAGTGTGCGATTGCGTAAGTACTACCGCATCGTTTAAGGATCGATTGTCTTGCGGGAAAAAAAAAACTTTTAGACTTATGATGTTTTTTTTTGTTTTTTAGACTCCGCATATAAATCACCCCCCCGCCCCCCCCACACACACACATACACACACTTTGAAGCGTTTTTTTTATTTTATTTTATTTTTTTTCACAAATTTCTCGACTTAGTGAGTATATACAGTAAATAAAAAAGCATTTAATTTTAGTTGAAACTGACTGCAAAAAGGTCACTGCTGATTATTATCACAGATGCCAACTTGCGGTTTGCTGTTTTTGTCATAAGTTGAATCATAGTTTATCTTTTTGTTACGAATTTTTAAGCCTGCCTGGCTTGTTTTCGTTTCATCTTCATCATCGTCTTTGTGGTTTTTTATACGATCCTTACGCCTGCCTGAATTTTAAAACAGACATAAAAATTTATCCCTTAGATAGTTTTGGTGCCTAATTTTAAAGAAATATAATGATGATACTGCATATAAAAATATTATGGATGTAGCAAGAATTGGTTTCACATGTCCTATGACAACAACCATCGTTGAAAGAGGCTTTAGTAAACAGAACATAAATTTCATTATTAAGCAGTAACATCTGAGTAAAAAATCTCAGTGACTTGATTCTTATAAATAGTGAAGGGCCAGATATGAAAGATTTTAACTTTAAGGCAGCTTTTGAAAATTGGTGTATAGTACAAAAATTCGACGCTTGCCTGGTTTATATGATAATGAAACTATATGAATTATAAAATAAATTTGTCATTTTTGTAACTCATTATGATCTTTCATTGGTAAATACAAGTTTAATTTACTAGTCTATTAATGATTAAAAAAATGAAATCTACCTGTCTTTATATCTTGTTTAGAATGAAATTAATATTATTAGCCGCATTATGGCTTAAAAGTAGAAATTTTTTCACCAATGGCGACGATAACTTTGGCTAATACTCATGTAATTTGGCTAATTATTTTTCAATTTGGCTAATTTGTTGGCTAACACTTTGAAATTCCTAGCGCGGGCCCTGTATACACAGTGATGGGTATGCTCCGGAACACAACCGTTGAAGGCAGCGCCCTCACAATATGCAAATCAAGATGTGCGCGCGGCGAGAAGGAGATTTGCATGAATGGCATGTTCTGTTCTCGTCATGAGTCGTTCACGGGAATGGTAAAACCATTCTTAAAATGAAGACACGTTCCCGCGATAACGAGAATCGCGACAAAAACAGAACCAAGTTTCCAACAATCGGCCCTCTCATGCATAACCCCAAATCTCGGCACACGTGCTATCAATCAATGAATTTACTCTAAAAAACATAACAAAAATGTCAAGTTCTTTAGTATACAGCTAAACCATAAAATATATATATCACTTTCATGTTAAGCAAAAAAAATTTTGTCATTGAAAGAAACTTTTAAATATTGAAACACTAAGTTCCAGAAAATTTTAAAAATTTAGTATAACTATCAAAATTTAAGTTTCAAGAAATTTAAGTACAATTATCAAATTCAATATGTAAGATAAAAATTTATTGTAAATATCAAATTCAAGTCTTCAAGAAATTTAGGTATAACTATTAAATTTAGCATTTAAGATTAAAAAGTTACTATAAATATCAAATTCAAGTTGTAGAAAATTTTATGTATAACTATTAAATTCAACATTTAAGATTAAAAATTTACTATAAATATCAAATTCAAGTTGTGGAAAATTTTATGTATAACTATTGAATTCAACATTTAAGATTAAAAATTTACTATAAATATCAAATTCAAGTTTGTAGAAAATTTTATATATAACTATTAAATTTAACATTTAAGATTAAACATTTACTATAAATATCAAATTCAGTTATAGCTGTTCATTATCTCTGTCCAAGACCAGTATACATTATTAATACTAACAGCAGTGACACAGATAATGAAAGATTTTTTTTCTTTCTGTATTGTATTCATATAAAAATTTAAAGAAGTGGTTTGGCATCAATAAATCATAACCAAGTGTATGATAACAAGGAGTAAACACACAAGTTATATGCATAAACATAGTTGTCTTATGCGGGAATTGAAAACATGGATATATATATATACATTCAGTGTAATGTGAAAAAAAAAATTTTAAAAGTTCATTGTAAACAATACACATATATATATACTCTAGATACAAGTATCTGTATCAAAGAGGGAGGAGTAAATTATACGATATCCTAACCATATTTGTACAAGAAAGAAAAATTTAGAAGTTACAATTTTAATCACTTGTGTTTTTGAAAATTTGATTACAAAATTTTAATGCTCTATCCTTGGTCATTGGCTTTGTAAAATAATCTGCTACGTTTTCCTTGGTATTTACAAAGATGATTTTAAAAGATTCATTCTCAACTAAATTCCTCAGAAAATGATATTTTATATCAATATGTTTGGTTCGGTTATTCAAAATTCGGTTATTAAAAATTATTTGCAGCTTGATTATCACAGTAGATTATGCTATTATTTCTGTTAAATTTTAACCCTAGCTTCATACATTCCTCAATGATATTTTGTAGCCAAATAATTTCTTTCGCAGCTTCTGCCAATGAAACATATTCTGCTTCCATCGTTGACAGACTAACACACTTGTGTTTAAATGTACGCCAAGAAACGGGTACTCTATCTATTAGAAATAACATACCCCCTAGTGACACTCTGTCATCCCTATTGGTGGCAAAGTCCGAATCCGAGTAGCAATTTAAATTTAAGTTACCAATGCCTGATAAGTTTAACATGTAATTCTTTGTTTTTTCAAGATATCCCAAAAGTTTAAGTAATGCGTCTTAAATCTTTAAGATTCACTAAAACATCCGTGTCAACCGATAAACATTATCATGACATTCGACTACATCGAATAAGACTCTATGTAGCTCCGTCAGCGATCTCTCTAAGACGATCTATGCATCAAAGTACTGCATCATCTACAGCATCCCATCTACAAAGTACTGCAACGTCGTACTATCTGTAGACCATCGCATCGTATCAGCATAAACCAAAAATGTGTCCGGCTTTTATATCCGACGATGGGTGCGTTCCGGAACACAACCGTTGCCGGCAACTCCCTCTGGATATGCAAAACAGGATGTGTGAGCGGCGAGAAGGTGATTTGCATGATAAACCCAGTTTTGTCCACATCGCGATTCGTTCACGAGAACGGAAAAATCATTTAGAATAATGACATCACGCTTCCGCGAAACGAAAATCGCGATGTAAACAAAACCAAGTTTCCAACAATCGGCCCCCCTCATGCAAAAACACCAACTCTCGGCGCCCATGCTCTCATCCAAAAAGGTTACTCTAAAGATCAAGACCAAAAAATGTCAAGGTCCTTAGTATCCTAAACACATAATGTATGCATACACAAAATTTAATACATTAAAGAAATGTATAATACTTATAACATTTTAGAAAGTGAACAGCCTTTTTCTATATCTCAAAATGGCAACAATCAAATAAGTACACTTCTTTATAATGCAGATCATAAGCATTCTTTAAATTACATGTTTAAGTATTACATAGTTGTTGTTGTTGAGACCCAGACCGTCCGACCTACCAGAAAGGTGTAAGAAGGATAACATAGTAAAAGAAACTGAGTATAACCATACTATTGCCCTTCTTAAGTACTAGCTCATACTAAAGAAAACTATTTCTTTACTACTTTGAAAATTTATAGAAACATTAAATTTAAAAATCTAAAGATATAAAAAATTTAAGCTCTAGAAAATTTAGGTATAATTATTAAATTTAATATTTGAGATTAGAAAATTTATTATTCAAGTTGTAGAAAAATTTAGTGTATAATTATTAAATTTAACATTTAAGATTAAAAAAAAATTAATTATACATATCACAATTCAAGTTGTAGAAAAGTTTTATTATCTTAGCCCGTGACTAGTATACACTATAAATACCAAATACAATGGCAATGATAATAAAAGAAGATACAGAAGGTAAACATACATATGAAATAAGCACAGATTAAAAAATTTTATGATTCTTGTGAATTATATCAATGATGTACATTCTTGAGATTAGACATACATTTTATTCACATAAGCAAAAATGCATTATTTGTGTAGTAAAAAAATGGATATATATTTTTCAAGTGTAATGTGAGAAAAGTAACAGTTCATTGTCACATAACAATATATACTCAAGATACATTTCATTTGTATCAATGAAAGAGGAGTAAATCATAAGATACCCTAACCATTTATACTTTGGAAAATGTGTAAAAATTTTAAAGAAAAAATTTCTATTTAAACAGTTAAATTTACTTTTTAAAGATATCACTACTAAATTTTAAAACCCTATCCCCTTAAATTCCACACCCAAAAGTCTTTTGACTTTTCCTAATTCTTTGATATCAAATTCTTTACTCAAAAGTGAAACAGTATGGCCTTGTGTCTGTTTCATAAAAATTTTATCATTAAGTTTTGCATAAAGATATGCGGACTTAATGTCCAGTTGAAAATGTTTCCATTTAAGCATGCAAACGAATATGGAGAAGAAGGCTCTGATCAAACTAAAATTAATCACAGTGCTAAACACTTCATCATATGAGTCCCCTTTTCCTGGGTATATCCTTGAGCTAGTAGGCGAGCTTTGAATCTTTTGATATTTCCTCTTTCATCCTTTTTAATGGTATAAACCCATCTACTACCGATTATTTTTTGTTGTGAGATGGGTGCAGGCACTAAGTCCCAGACATCCCTCTTCTGCATTGTAGCTATTTCATCATTCATGGCCTCTTGCCATTTATCGGACTGGGGAGATTCAATTGCCGATCTATAGCTTTTGGGTATCAAGATCTCAACATTGCTTGCTTCCGGTTTTCTTTTGATATCACTTACCCCTTTTTTCTCTCTAAAATTAAACATTTGCTGATCATAATGAATTTTGGATTTCGCACAAAATTTTCTGATATCATGAGATCTCAGCCTTTTGTTGTCACCTTTCACCGAGTAGTAAATGTCCGTCCTACTCCCATCAGGCCTAGGTACTGCTTTCCGTACCCAGCTAATATCTGAGCAGGGTGTCAGATCAGAATCAGCAGGAGAGTCCTCATCCCCACTAGACTTGCTAGTGTCAGGGCTCTCACCTGTTTCGTCCTCTGACACTCCTCCCAAGCATTCTGATTCCGAGTCAATCGACTGAGTAACTTTCGATTTCCTCAAGGTGATCACTTTAGGGTAATTAGGGCAATTAGGGCCCAGGACGCCTTCCGCTGCACTTTCTTCCTCAAATCTTACATTATTAGTTTCTTCAACTTTCTTTTTGTTTGCTGTATATATCCTATAGCCTTTGGTGCTCTCGGCATAACCGACCATGATTCCTACTTGGGCTCTCATGTCCAACTTGTTCCTAAGTTGTTTGGCTGTGTCAACATAGGCTTTGCACCCTAAAACTTTGAGGTGAGCAACGGCTGGCTTCCTACCATAATATAACTCGTGTGGAGTTTTGGTTTTAAACTTGTGACATATCCTGTTTTTTGTATGTGCAAAACATAAGATCGCCTCTGCCCACATCCTGTCACCAACCTGACTTTGATCAAGCATAGCTTTTACACAATCTAGTGCTGTTAGATTAAATCTCCTAGAAACCCCATTCTGTTCGGGTGTATATACATTTCACCTTTCTGATTTAATCCCCAATTTATTTAAGTATGCCTTGAATTGGTTGTGACAGAACTCCATACCATTGTCCGTACGGATACACAAAATCTTTTTGCCTAGCTGCCTTTCTTCCTTAACTTGGAATTCCTTAAAGATCTTAAACACCACTGATTTTTGTTTCATGATATACACGAACACCTTCCGGCTGAAGTCGTCAGTTATTGTCAAAAAGTATCTGTTTCCTCCCATTGAAACTGTAGGTAAGGGACCACACACATCCATATGGAGTAATTGTAAAGGTTTAGTGGACCTTATCCTACAAATTGGCTTAAAAGAAATCCTCTTAGGCTTTGCTAATTTACAATGTAAACAATTAATTTTTGCATATTTTAGTCTAGGGAGTCCATTAGCCGCAGAAACTTGACTTGTCTGATATAAATAATCAGTGTTAATGTGGCAAAATATCTCCTATGCCAGAGTTCAGTTTTATTTAAAACTTCTGAAACCGAACATCTTGGTTTCCCATTAACTTTTCCCTTTGACTTTGACTTCTCCTCAGAGTTATCTTTACTTTTATTTACACTAGGCAAAATTTTTATTTTGTTAATACTGTTCCTATTTAGGTTTTTTTTTTATCTTTCTTAGATTCTTTATCCCTATTCTGATCCTTTCCTTTAGTTTTACGGTCTTTGATATTGTTATTTACTGTCTGAGTTTGATATTGAGGTTTAAAAAATACAAGCCTTCTTGTCCCACACATCTGCCGGATCGTCGTTAATGTCTATTAACTCTTGGTAGTCAGATGAAACGTTCTGGAACAGGATAGCTAACGCGCGGTCCCTTCTGCGCATGTACTCTTCATAGTCACGCCGTGACGTCTTTTCATCCACCGGTAACGCTGTTCGGTTTACAAAACCGAAACAGCCCTCTCCTTTCAGAGCGAATGAAATTTCATTTCTCCATGTGACGTAATTGTCTCTCGTCAATGCACTAATTTTATTTGCCTCCATGGCAAGGTGGTCTTTTGGAACTGAACTGAACCGAGTTTTTGTTTATGCTTTCATCGACATGAAAATGGCGCTGACTGCGGCCCCTGTCGACAGGATTCTCTGCTTTTTTATGGAACATTAACACTTCTAAATTAGATTTTTAACGTTGTTATGGGGGAGCTAGGGCCCATAATCTTTGCTGGGGATTAAGACTTTCCCTTTATATACATAAATGTGGAGAATCTAACAAATTTTTGATAAGACTTATATATGAACTTTTATATTTTAAAAATATAAACTGTTGAACAATTTAAAATACAATTACTTCTTTAAAAATAAACTAAGTTATTCTTGTATAAAAAGTAATTTCATTCAAGGATTTATTTAAAAATACCAAAACTATATTTGAAAACAACAGAATCCTTGAAATTCATATTCTTAAACGCAGCCACAATAGCAAAAAGAGCCAATTCTAAAAGACCCACGATAAACTGCCTTATTTTCTGGCAATGGGCGCTCAACGATACGCGGCAGACAATGCTTTGAAAATAGCCAATGTTCATATTCATTCATTCAAACTCACAATGGTATTTGAAACTATGCATCTTAGTTCTATCTGGGTCACACTGAAGTTGCGGCCCCACCAAGGAACCACAGTGTAGAAGATTCTTGTTGTGCTGCCATCTTATAACGCATTCAGCAACTATATTGTCGATTTTAGTTACTGAATGTGTTACAAGATGGCAGCACTAAACTTTTGTGGAAGGACGTTTTGAAAAAATTTGCAAAATATGCAAAAAATTAAAAAAAAATTTTTTAATGCATTTATATAAATTAAAATAATAATGTAGGCTTTTTTTATGAGGAAGTCGTGCGCCCTCGGGGCACGAGCCGCCACTGTATTACAGTCACATTTTTTTCAGTTTTACTAAATATGGTATAAATAATATTTGTGTAATTTGGTTTTTCTTTTGATATAGGGGCTAAAAGTGAATTTTCTTAACTTATTACAAATATATGGTGCAGCATTTGAATTGCTATTTTATAACTTCAAACGTTATTTAAAGCATTTTTGCAATTGGAAATATAGATTTATAGACCACCAGCCGTTAAAAAAAAATCTTCCGCTGTTCACTTTTTGTGAGACACCTTGTATATATGTAATATGTTTATATATTTCAAAATTTAAAACAAATGTGTTGACATTAAGTTGGCAACTTGACTGACCTTAAAATTTATACAGTAAAATAAATCATTGTAGTTACCCTAAAATTTGTAGACTATTGAAAATTTGGAAAGTTTTTCTCTTTTGTATTTCTATTTTTGTTTGTAAAATAAAAATATATTTTAGGATGATTGTGAGTTTGAGGCTATAGCTCCAGAACTAACTGAAGAAGATTTGGAGAAAACAGTTGATCCTCTCATTCATGAGTATTTCGAACATGGGGACACCCAAGAAGTTATTGTGAGTCATTAATGCTTAAGTAAATTTAGTTGATGTTTGTACTTATTATTTTTTACTTTACTAGTTTGATAATTACCTTACTAAGGCTTTTCTCCTGATTTCTGTCATTTAATATTTACATTCAAGATTCTCCAGATTTCCATGTGCCATAATCTTCGAATGAAAACCCTTAATTTTCATTGTTATGAAAACTTCAATTTATCTAGTTTTTAAAATTCATTTGTATGTATAATTTTATTTATGAATTTACTCAGCTTGAGTTCTTTATATGCACTATATATTCGATGACCATACTATTAAGACTAATATTTAATATTAAATGAAAATAAAATTAATAGTCATTATAGCGCTGTAACTTTCATTGCTATAACTTTACTATTTTGTTGTTGGCATAGCTTATTAGTTTTTATATTCTGTCGTAAAAGGTGTTTTTGAATTCTCGCTTGTTTTTTAATAGTTCTTGTGTTTAGATATGTTTTGTGGATCATTAAAGATTATTTCACTTGATATGGCCTTATTATAGATAATCTAGAAGTTAAAATTAACAGGTTATGAATGAAATTTAATAATCCTTCTTTTAAAGGGCTATCCTTTTCTTTTCAAGTAGCTATCCTCTAGCAGGCATTTTTGGCCGGAGATTCTAGATTTTTCATTAATTCACCAGCCTCCGGATTACTAACGAAATTCTCTGGCTTTTTTGTTTGAAATTTATCAATTACCCAGACATGGTATAATTCCTCGGAAACACTGATTTCTGCTTTTTTAGTATTGATTTCTACCATTCCTGGGTATCATAGTAAATCCATAATAAAATTTTATTGGGAGAGGGAAGGGGCTATATTTTTTGTTTCGAAGCCAAACCGGGACCAGGGAAATGATGCATTTAATAACTACTGATGGCAAATTTTGATGGTGACAGCCAGAAGCGTGGGACACCGTAGCACCTCAGGAGTATTTCGGAGCAAAAGTTGTCAGTTTGCTCCTCGATGGTACATCTTTTCAAGAGATATATGGACTTCCGACACTAATAGGGGAGAGCTGGGTAGTAGAAATTTGATGTACAAGATGAGGCAAGGTGCGTGGTGAGTTTTATGCCAAGAGTAATTGTGTGCCAAGAGCTCTATGTGTGTTTCATTGTGAGTCAGGGTTGTTTATTTCCTTTTTTCCAATTCGATCAGGTGTCTTAGAAAAATGTTTTGATGTGTTTTGAATTCTGTTTTGATTTCATGCCTATTTTTCATTCTCTGATGTTCCTATTTTGTTTTAATTTCTTCAGATGTGATAAGCAAGTGTTTTGGTTCAACAATTTTTTATTTCAACCATATTTTTCATGGACTTTTGTTTATTGAAATGTATATTTTCAGTTCAGTTTTCAGATTTTTATTTGGGTCGTTTATGTGACAATTAGAATGGCGAATATTGTTTCTGATAGTCTGAAATTACATGACATTGATCATCTAGAACAGCGTTTTTGAAATTTTTTGGTTCGCAGAACCGTACTGAAATTCAATTTGTTCGCAGAACTCTAAAATGAGAAAAAGTCCATTGTGGTCCAAATTATGCATTCAAAAGAAACTACATTGTGGAACCCTGGAGTTCTGCAGAACACACTTTAAAAAATGCGAATCTAAAAAAAAAATAATTTCGTGGTTAACAGAGTTTGTAAAATTGAAACTTAATGATAAATGAATTGATGTGTTGGTTGGTGACTGCATAGAAAAGTATATGTGATTGGAAAAGTTTCAGATTTAATGTTTTATTCAAGAATTGTGTACATTGATATTTAATGTATTATTCAAGAATTTTTTTATATTGATATTTCAGGGGCTATACTTGTCCTGAGAAAAATATTTGTGTCCTGAAATGTCCTTATTTTTTAAGTGCCATCTTGAAATTTCTGAAATTTTACATATTTCAAAAGCAGAAATGCCGATTACTACGGATTTTTCATAATTCCTACAGGAACCATCCTCATCTCATACTACGAATTACGGAATTTCCATAGTTTTCTATGGAAAATTACCTTCTTTCTAAGCCAATGTAAATTTACGGCCGCATGCACAGTAATGTCAATTAAATGAATGGAGATTTATGGCCGCATGTAATGTAAATTAAGATTGTGATTGCTTGTTTTATGAAAGTAATAAATATGCTTCTTTAAAGGTTCAGTATAAATTGCTAAAATGTTAATTTCTTTATTTTCACATAAACAGTGCGATTGTTATGCGAAAGTGCGATAAACAGTGTTATTGTTAAAATAAACAGTGTGTTGTTTTGCATAAAAGTGCGATTGTTAGTGTTAGTTCTCGTGAGTTGCCAAGAGTATGTTAGTATCTTTTTCCATCCATCTCCATCTTTTAAGTGTTGCATATTGGATCAACTAAACTAGTTTATTTAAATATTATGGCTAATTATTAAGGTTAATTTTTTAATTATATTTACATAATACAAATTTTTTTATTTTAAAAAATGGATAAGAAAACTGGGAAGGGATATTTTCCAAAAAGTAGTATTAAAGCAATGAGTTAGGCAAATAAAAAGGAAGCCATTTTGGCAGGAATATAATTAAATTAATAATTCATTGCTATATTTTTTTTAATTAAAGATCAATATTTGTTATTCTCTTTAGTAAAAACCTTTTTTTTACCAAACATATATCATAGCTGCCAATGCTTCTGACTTACCTGAAACGTTTCCGATTTTCGGATATCATTTCGGCCTTCCGATCGGAAACCGATTTCTTCTGATTTTTTATTCACAAGTTAAAAGTCCCTACTTTTCCCCGATTCCGCAACAAAAATTTCCTTAAAAAGTCCCGTCTTTCTCTGAAAATGATAAACAAATTTTCTTCTCTTCCTTTCTGGCGACATGCAGATGTATTCCATTCACATGGAGAATAGCAGTCTTGAAGATGTACCAACTGGCACTGAGTACTTATAACACTGTATGATTAGATGAATTATTCAGTGGAAAAGTAAGTCATGTGCAGAGATGCCAACTTTTATGGTATTTCCATAGTTTGTACAGATTTTTATTTCATCTTACTGTTTTACGGACATTACTCCCAAAACTACGGAAAATCCCGTGAAATCCATGCATCAATCCATTTAACCCTTTAAGTTTTAGTCCATTTAACCCTTGTTGTTGACGAGTTTAACTCATCATGCATTGCACTACCGCTAAGCGAGTTTGACGAGGTAGACTCGTCATGCACTTTTAAAGCCGAGACTCCTGTGTGTTTGACGGAAATAACACGTTATAGGATTTTTTTATGAGATATTAACTGTGTTTACAATCTTTTACACTAGATGGCAGTAGTAGTCCTACAAACTAAGTTTTATCAGAGACAGTATTTCGTAAATGCAGTTTTGTTGGGATTTCACATTCAAAGCAATGGCGGCCTTAAATGTTTTCAATCTTATTTCAGCAAAGCGTAAGTTATCTGACACTCTGCAAAAAAGAACCAACTAGGTGATGTGTTGTATGCTATGCATCCAATAAAACTGGCAAGAAGCTTAGGAAAGAAACCAGGACATGGTGTCCAAACTGTGAAGTTGCTTTTTGTTATATTCCATGTCAAAATTTATCCCACCAAGAGGAACTATTAAAAATTAGAATTATATGTTTTTTATTTACTTATCTGTTATTATACATGTTTATTTACTTAATACTTATTTCATCAAAACACCTTCTCATTCAACACACAATCAATGGGGAAAAGGATATGCTAGACAAAAAAACTCCCCACTGCAGTGCGCGTGAAGGGAAGTAAATTACACTCTTAAAGGGTTAATTCATATTCCCTGCTTTGCTAAGAGTCCAAAATTATCAGTTTGCATCCATTTTCTTCGTCTAATGATTCCCTGCTTTGCTAAGAGTCCAAAATTATCAGTTTGCATCCATTTTCTTCGTCTAATGATTTCATATCAGAACAATAGACCTCATTTATTTTTATAGTGCGAGTAAAAATAAAGAAACAAATTATATTTCGCTTAAATTATAAAATTGCGCAATTCAGTCTTTTATTGCCCTTTTCCATCTATCTCCATCCCCTTATTATTGCACATTAACTTGACTAAACTAGCTAATGTTTGTATTTTGGTTGATTATAAAGCTTACTTTTTTAATTATTTTCATATAAATAGTATGATTGTAAAATTCAGGTTTTTTAAATTTCTTTGTGGCCGTTGCCAAGAGTACACAATCATCCTTTTCCATCGATCTCCATCTCCCTATTGTTTCATATTAACTTGACTAAACTCACTTTATTTCTTAGTTTGGTTGATTATAAAGGCTAATTTTTAATTATTTTCACGTAAATAGTACAATCGTGAAATTTGTTCCTTTTTTTCGCAGGCGTTTCCGAAAGTACGCAATTGTCCTTTTCCATCGATCTCCATCTCCCTATTGTTGCACATTAACATGACTAAATAAGCTTATTATTATATTTTTATT
The DNA here is from genome assembly GCA_951213105.1 of Amaurobius ferox. Taxonomy (NCBI): domain Eukaryota; kingdom Metazoa; phylum Arthropoda; class Arachnida; order Araneae; family Amaurobiidae; genus Amaurobius; species Amaurobius ferox. The sequence continues at coordinate 202,663,265 of OX578133.1, read as the reverse complement.
TATTATAATGTTTAATTTTTTAATTATTTTTACATAAATAGTACGATCATGGAATTCAGTTTTTTTTTCGCGGGCGTTGCCGAGAGTACGTAATTATTCTTTTCCATCCATCTCCATCTCTCTATTGTTGCACCTTAACTTGACTAAACTAGCTTATTTTCATATTTTGATTAATTATGAAGGTTAATTTCTTAATTATGCCATTTTCCCTCTATTAGCCTTTTTTTCTCTCTTCCATATTTTAGGTTATATCCATTTTTTTTAAGTGTGATGTATTTATTTTACAATGATTTTGCCCAAAATCGTGAAAAAGTAATTTTCACCCGATAAAACCTTTATATATTTTTTGTTTTATAATTTATTGTCCAGAAATTTTGTAAAATTGGTGTCCTGAATTTTCATATTCTACCAGTACTACCCCTAATATTTAATGCAGTTTTTTTGTTTGTTTTCTCCCCATTAAGATTTCATAAATTAATCACGAATTAATATTATCAAGTTATTTCTTTTTTTGTTTTGTTACTAACACTGTTTCTAATTCAAAAGATAGTTCATGAAATTTTTTTCAGATAAGTTTAAAGCATAATGCTCTTAAATGGTACAATATTTTAATGTTTTATTTATAAGAAATATATAACATAATTTTAAGTATTAAGCGTCATAAGTAAACAATATATTTGTGACAAAATAGTCTCCTGCTTTTTCTGTTTTGAAAGTTGGCATGTCGGCTCTGGATTTATTTATTTTTTCAGAACTTAAATTTGTCCTTTATTTTTTATGAAGGATTGACTAAGTGCTCTAACTGAAAGAATATTTCCCATCAAATAATTTTTGGACAAGTGAAAAAACACAACTTTAAGGTTGACTTTGGACATTTACACAAAATACAACTATCCGGTCTTCCAAATTGTTGCTCTATGTCTTAGGATGAGTCGGATGGTCTGGGTTTTCGACAAAATGCAACTATGAGATGAATTGTCTCTAATTTTATGATTTTCTGAAATCTGATCACGTTCTCTTAAAAAGAAATCCATTCATCTGAGAAATACACTATCCGACATAGAACATGCAACAACATGAAGCTTTGGCCATATAATTATGCAAATTGTGAGACAAACGTAGCTAGCTGATGTATGCCGTAGCGCCATACAGCCAATGTATACCGTAGCGCCATACAGCTGATGTATGCTGTAGCCTGGTGGATCTGAAATGCAAGTAGGTCACGTGATTAGAGTGCAGGATAAAAGGGATGAAAATGACAGATGAGCCAATAGTTGTTACTATCTGTCACCTACTTGAAACCGGTTTCCAAACTGTTTTTCATTTCAGAAGACATGTGTTATTGCCTGGCCAATTCCGCCGAAGTCCGTTTCAACATTTCAACGATCATACGAGGTGATTAACTTTAGGCCTACGTATGGCTGGGTGGTCATACCACTGTATCACCACTGAAACACGTGTGGGTGCGTCCACTGTGCAAAGGATTTGGAGAAGATGGTTTGAAGAAGGGCATGAGTGGCACAGGTCCATCCAGACGTATGTCAGCAGGCATTTATCCATACATTCGAAGGCATGCAGTGGCGGCCTCACAAATGACAATTGTTGTCATTCTGCAGAATTTGTAGGTTACGTTGGATGCTCCAATATCAGCGAGAACATATTCTTGATATTTAGCCGAAAGTAGCTTGCACTCAACTTTTCTTTACAGAGACTGCCATTGACGACAAGACACCGATGTGAAAGATTGCTATGGTGTCAGGCCCGAGCCTCTTAGATGACTGAATGCGACAGGGTAGTGTTCAGCAATAAGTCTCGGTTATGTTTGTTGAATGACGTCGCCATTTGAGAGTCTGGAGGCAACGGGGAAACAGATCCAATCCTGCGGCAACTGTTGAATGCCATACTGCTTGACAACGTGGCATCATGGTTTGGGGTGCCATCGGCTTTGATAGCCAGTCGCCTCTGGTTCATATGAGGCACAATGATATATGGATGAGGTGCTGTGTTATTTATGTGAAAAATAATTTGCTATTTTTCAAAAATAAAATAGTTTTTCACAGATTAGAAGATGAAAATGGAAATCAGCAATACACGGAAATATGAACTGAATTGGGCTAAAATATAGCAGTAAATGTTACGTTAATTAAACACCATTAAAATCGGGTTTTGTTCAACAAAGTCCTGTGCTTTCATTATTTTCTGATTTAATCATTTTAGCTAACGTTAATCCACAAGTTGCAATTTTTTTTTTTTTTTCACATCGAAGGCTTTTATTAACCATTTGTAAAGTGTGTTTTTTCAACAAAAGGCAGTTAAAAAAGAAACAAAAAAAAAAGAAAACCAGAATCTTTGTTTTAATAATGTTATTTAGACACAGTCCTTTATTTTATTAATGATATGCTTGAAAAATGATTTTTTCCTTATAAAAATTAAGAAAGTGCAAGCAGGAGTTCACAGGTAAGTATTGTAATTTTTGCCAAAGTATAGAATTTCATAATATCCTCCAAAGCCTTAAATTTAGGAGATTTTCCTATTTGCTTCAAGATCGGCAGAAAGGAAAGTGCAGTGAGTAAACAACCTATTTTCAATAACTTAAAAGAAATGAAACTAAATGAAATATCTAGGTCAAAAATTTTCATAGAAAATTATATCTGATAAATAAGTTTTACACTGGGATAAAAAAAAAAAAATTATTAGTATACTTGAGTGATTTGACCCCTTTAATCCTATCAATGCCTCGAAAGCGGAGATCGTTGATGTCAGATAAAACTCTCCCCCTTTTCCCTCCTCTACAACATAAACACATGTCATGAAATGATGAAAACTTTCATTGAAATGAAAGGTTGTGAGGGAATTCTAGTCCAAACAACTATATTTGTAAATATTAATTTTATAGCAAAAATTGTTTGAGTTCAAAATTTCAAAACATTTTACCCCAAATTAACACTAAACAAAGAATAATTTGTACAAAATTTTAATTTTATAAAAAAGAGATTAAAAAAGATCTTTTTTTTTCTTTCTACTTTCAATTTGGCTAAAGTGCGTGTTTGCGGAAAAGGAAAATTCCATCATATTTTAATTAGGTTTCTCACAATTGCGATTGGTCTTTTTTCCTTTTTCAATTTATAATATGTATTAAAAAAAAATGACAAAAGCACTAATTCTGCAAATTCTTAAAATCAGTAAATTAATAGTTTTTGTATTCCGTAGTCAGAAACCACAATCTCCAGATATTCTGCATAAATAGCAGGTATATAAAAACATAGATGCACCTTTTCATGATAAAAATATTTTATATTCATTGTTTTAATCAAGAAAATATGCATTTTTACAAAAGATCGATCACAAAAAAGGAAAGTTAAAACTTACATTTGTCTTGAACTTTCCTTCAGAGGCACAAAATATGAAGAAATCTTGACATTGTTGTCCATTTTTCTTTTTTTTTATTGATCTCCATAGTATAAATAAGTACTTTAAAATGAAGCTTTATTAGATTTATCTAACTAAGATGTGTGGCAACGTGCGAGCATAAGTAAAGGTACAATGCAATGGTGTACCTTACAATGTCCCATCTGAGTCTTGATCTGATCCCTCTAGGTAGGACAAAGTGCAGGGGAAAGTCCGATCCGGAATGAGGGGTCAAGGTAAGCTTTCTACTACATGACCTCTACATGAACTATGTAGTGTAGAAGCCATCCCTAGGTTAAGGTCACATTTCAATTTCTATGACCAAGGAGTTTCCTTGGCTATAACTCTTCATGCGAAATACTGGTCCCGTTTACCGACTGTTGAATTTGGGAACTCTTCATGCGAAATACCGGTCCTGTTTACTGACTGTTGAATTTGGGTTTGGCTCAGGGATTAGGTTAATACATACGGGTGTTCGCAAATCTCGAAAGAGATTAGACGTTTAGCGTTCTGGTATAGAAGAGGTAAATTTTGCGGATCATCATTTTTGGCAATAGATATAGCATTTTACGGTCGCAACGAATAATTTCATAGTTGCCACTGGCGATGTGGCGACTGCTAATTTCGACCTTTATTATTTAGGACATATTATGCACTCTCAGAGGTAAAAAGGCATATGTAGGAACAGTCATATTAGGGCGTAGTGGTTGATGTTTCCTGTGCCTACCCATCGCGCCAAAGATGTATTAAGCATCCACAAAATTTTCGACGTATTAGGCATTGGATGAAATTTTTATCTTAAGGAGAAGAATTAGGTCAGTATCACTAACTTTATGCAAATTTTATAATGTTATATCTTTTTTTTATTTTCAACTTAGGAAGTTCACTTAAGTCACATTTTAAAGCTCTCGCAGAGCTTGATTGAAATAATTTCGTCTCATGTTTGTACAATGCTTGGTTCAAAAGTTATGCCATGTTTTATGGAAGCATTTTAACATGTGTGAGTTGTGCAGAGTACTATAAGTAGTGGCTTGTTCAGCTGACAGTTTGGTTGTGTTAGCTTAGTTTCGTTCATTGAGTTGTTCTGTTTTTTAGCTTGTTGCAGGCTGATCACCCTGTTTGATGCTAAAATTTGTCCTTTATTTTCTTCCAGAAAATATGGTCACCATAACTGTATATGCTCCAGTATAGTGTGCTAATAAATTTATTTTGAAAATAAATATGCATATAATGGATCCAAGAAAAATAATATCCTGTTTTTTAAATTAACATCCTCAGTACTTTACTTTTATAAAAGGCTATAAAATGTCAACCCATGGTCAAGTAGTTACTGTGTTGACCATCGTATTATGTGTAATCAAGTCCTTGGGCAGAAGTTTGTTCCTTAACTTCAGCAGTATTGTCGAACTGCAAATCCTCAATGGTAGCATATATAACAATCCTTTAGACACTGCAAAAGAAACTTTAATAACACTTTTCATTTCAATGCTTGAGCATTGAAATGAAAAGTGTGGTAAATCAAATAATTCCAACATTAAACCTTTACCTGCATATAAATTTATGATCTTGCAATGCATATGTAAATAGTGTAACTGAGATAATTTAAAGCCAAAGAGTACTTGAATTATAAAAAATATGCTGTTTTACGTATGTGCAACAAACATCATTTGAAATAATTCCATATTTATCTTTGTATTTATTATTCTACCTTCAGCTTATCTATTAATGTCCTTGACTTATAGGATGATTGTGATCCTTAAAAGTTCTTAAAAAGTGCTTATTTACAGATTTCAGTTTTTAAGGACCTTAAAACTACCAAATTTGTACCAAAGTGAAAAAGTGCTTTATTTTCTTCGTATTTCAGAAATTACAATGAAAGTAAGAAAAATTGTCTCCCATTCAAGAATGATAATTAGATTGCAAATTGTGGAATTTTTCCCATCACCATATAGAAAAGGGGTCAAGGTGTTGATGTTTTCTGGTTTCTGTTTCTTCCAGTTTCTTTCACTGTCCTGGTAAAAACCCGACCCTTATTCCCTGAATCTAATAATAGATTACTTGCAGCACCCATAATCAGAGTGTATTTGAAAAATCATAGGACCTTTTAGTGTAACATTTATTTTATTTTGTGTATAAATACAGTTGAACATACATGCGAAATTGATGGGGCCATGAAATTTTTTTCATGTTAAAAATATTTCGTGTTTACTATTAAAAAAATGTTGCTATCCAGGATAGAATTAAAAACCAACTTAAATATGATAAAAATATTGCTGCTCTTAAACTATAGAAATTAATTAACATTTTTAATTCAGTGAATTAAACAAGTTGTATGCATTATACAAAATAAGAGATTTATTTGCCTGTTACAAAAAGTTTGTTATTGACTTTTACTTTAATTTTTCAAGGTAACATCTTTTGAAAACATTTCCACCTCTTATGAATTATGCAAAGTACACGAAGAGTTCCTCTTGTTCCATAAAGAAACACTGCATAGTTTTCACTGCCACTTTGTTTCAGAACACTAAACTTTTTGGTTCACATCGGGATCATCATACATCTTCATTTTTTTCATCCAATTCAGCAATTATCTATTCATCTGTCATCTGATGCCAGCACATTTTTATCTGTGCAGATGTACTCTGCAAACAAATCCACTTAAAAATTCCCTGATTCCATATTTTGCTGTGATCGCTGTCTTTTTCAATACTCTATCACTAATTTCATTTAAAATTTTTTGCTACAGTTATATAGTGAAAGATTGCTGATTTTGAATCATCTTGACATGATTCTGAGAGCAACTACGACTAAGTTTTGACGATCTATAGGTGATAAAACTTGTTAATGGATTGTTCCAAGAAAACAAGTTCCTTTCTTAAATTCCCATTGTGAGTGGTCTGTTGCTTATCTGGTTATTGTGAAAACAATTTCCACACTACAAAAGAATGAGGGCAAGCAGTGAGAGAGGTGAAATGTTGTTCTTGAACCAAAAAACCCTTAAGGCCATAGCACATTCAAGAACTTTTGGAGCAACCAACTATTTCAGACAACTTTTCCCCCAATTTTTCGGCGAAAAAGTTGGCGATAGGGTTATTGACAGTTTGAAGGAGTTGTGCTAAATGACAAAACTAAGGCAGTATGTTTATCGCTTTTTGGTGACAACTATACATTTGTACATGTACTTTTCGGCAGGCAGCGCATTCTCGCTTCGACTTCGGCAATAAAACAAGACTTTTACTTAGTACTTCCTTTTGTAACCTTTATTATTATGTAATTATGATTAAATTGCTATCAGCTGCAGGGAAAAATCAAATATACCTTGGCATAATTACGCTAGGATTATTCCTGTTTAAGAAGAAGAAACAAAGCAAACCGAGAAGGATGTGGACAAAATCTATTGTAAATTTTTGATTTGATCTTTTTTATATGGATTACTTCAGATATCAGAAGCTTAAACAGATGAATGAACATTAAAAAATATTTGGATTTGTCACACATCCATATAAAAAAGCAAATAAATATTTGTTGAAAAATATTCACTCTTTTTTAAGATACAAAATTAGTTTAAAAAGCGATATTGCCGATATTGACTGAAATGAAACAAAGGAAAAGAAAACGTAAAAAGTATTTAAATTCAAGAATGCCGTCATTAAAATATCATGTCTTAAACAAATTTAAGTTCATTACCATTTTATACTTGATTTTAAAGGTTTTGAAATACGTATCTATATTAAATATCTGAATATGTTCTTTGCTCATTTGTAACGTTTAAAATATTTCTCATTAAAGTAAACTTTTAAAAATTATTTTATCTACATTTATATTTATTGAGTAATTATGTTTTAAAATAGATTTAAATGTATATTCCATCTATAGCTGGTATAAAGTATACTTCAAGATGTTTTTCAAAGATTCTACAAAAATGATTTTTCACATATTGATTCAATTAACTCCATTTCCATCTCGCATGACCACTATTTTTCGACTTCGAGACGACTTCCATTGACTTCCATCTTTATGACACAGAAATATTATAAATACTTAACAAAATTCTAAATCTAAACTAAAATAATACTTCTTGCTGCAAGGTTATTATATCAATATATTCTATCTGTTCGCACTCCACAGATTCAAACTTGCGTGAGGATTTCTTTCTACACACATGATTCCTCCGCTACTCATCTGTGATTGACTGGTTGGTGAAAAATTGTCCCAAATAAACAACTTTTTCTATACCGGTCAGATAAACTTGCCCCAATTTTTTGACCTTATTTCACATTAATTTTCCCCCAACTCAGCGTAAAAATTATTCAAAATGTTGCTTGTCCGAAAAATTGCTGGAAAAGTTGTTGAATGTGATACGGCCTTTAGGGACTTCATCCACCAGAAGAAGATTTTCAATAACAAAGGTACGTTTGTTTGAAGAAGTTTCACTTGAATCTGAAAATTTCTTCAATTAGTGTTTGACTTAGTGCTAATTTATTTTTTTATCTTAAGCGTGATTTCATGTAATACATTTCATATTAAACAAATAAATTAGTACTACTCTTCAGCCTTATTCAATGGAAATCCTCTTTCATTTCTTGTTATGTGAAATTTCGCAATAAACGACTTCGTGTTAATGGAGTTTGAAGGTATGTCCATAACCAGCTGATTGTCTGATAAAAAAACTTTCTTTTATTTTTATAGTTTTATAATTCATTTACAAAAGTCTTTATATGAATGAAAAGATTACGTTTTCTTGTGATCATTCACATAAAATATCACCAAAAGTCTGCCAAATATTTTCAAATAAACAAGATCCAAAATATGTCAAATTTTCTCAAAGAAATTTTTATCAGTGGTGGCAGAAATTTCTATAAGTATTCTTTGATATCTCTGATATAGTGTTGAAATCAAATGATATATTATTATATGTGATAAAACTTCATAATGCGTTAAACCTCTTTTTTTTTTTACAGTATCTAAATTTTTTTTCTGTAGTCTTTAAAATGTGCTTAAAAATGTTTAATTTTTTAAAAATAAAAAAATTTACAAGAACCCTGCTATATTTGGTGAATAAAATTAGAATATTTGCATTTTGCAATAATGTTCTTTTGGGATTTGCAAATTTTCTTACAACATGCTCTGAGCTTGTGTCAACCGTTTAATCCTGCTTTCCCCCATCTTAGGATGGTTAGATTCATGTAAATGTTGTATCATTGGAAGTGCTATACTCATATAAGTATCTTAATCTTTTAGTTTGTTATAAAGAAATCGGCAGTGTATTTGGCAGAATCCGGAAATCTAGCAATTTCAGCATTTGTCCTCGATTCTTTTTCCACTTCATAAATACTAGCAGCATTTTAACTGCTAGTATTTATTAAGTAGAAAAAGGATCAAGTTTCCCCCCCCCCCCCCCCACACACACACACAAGAATGACTTTCTTGTGGTTTAGAAATTGACTTTTTAAAATCTAGAAATTACAGACAAATCTGGAGAGAACAAATAAAGTGTATATTAGCACTCCGCAATATTCCAATTGCAATCAAAAAAGAAAAGTTTGGCACTAAAAGTCCTAATGAACTTTTGGGTTTGATATTTATCATTCTTTAAGCCATTTACTGTGCAGAAGTTAAGAAACATTTGTAGATAGTACCTAGCTGTTTTGTTCCTCATATTCTCAAGGGCACCCTGTTTTCATCTTAACCCTAGTTTTCATGTGAAATAAATTACCCTAGACTATATATCATACAATTTCCTCTCTAGTGGAATGTTGCCCTCTAGGAAAGGATTTTTATCCCAATAACAACACAATTAGATATCCTTATGAGTAGAATATACTTGTTTGGTAACAGCATTTTTAACTTATACAAACTATTCATTGTCTGATTATATCTTATGGGAAATATCTTTAGAAGTCGAGATTTGATGTTGATTTATTTGGCTATCAGAAAAATTCAAATTATCCAATTTTCTACATTATATTATTTGAACAATAATTAACATTAATTCTGGAATAAAAATGTAGAGCATTTTGAAATTTGAATTATCCATAATTATAGATTACCCTCATTCAAATGAATGAAACAAATTTGTTCTACTGTATAGAATTGATAAGATTCAATTCCATTTTTTTGGTGATTGAAAAAAAAAATATATAGTTGTGTAAATAATGTAAATTAATTATTAAAAGTGTATGCATTAATATTCAATAAGTAAAAACACTTTGTGCAAAGAATAAGGAAAAACTCAAACAACGTAATTTAGCATAAATTAATAAAACAAAGCAGCATACAGCTGCTTCAAGGATATGTTGAATCCTTTTCTTTAGTGCAAAATAGACTAACAAACCCAAAGTCAAAAAGACGAAATGAGAGTAATGAGGTATTAACATTACCCTAAAACCCCTACAAGATGTTTGGTCAAACTGTACTGCTGCATAGAATAGGATTTTTTAAAAATCAAAGATATAGAGATAAGGAGAAACTCCAGCAACATAAATAAGCACAAATTAATAAAACAAAGCAGCATAACTGTTCGAAGATACATTAGATCCCCTTCTTCAGTGCAAGATAGACCAACAATCTAGCTGAAATGAGCCAACATTCACCTATTTCGTCTTTTTGACTTCGGATTTGTTGACCTATCTTGCACTGAAGAAGGAGATCCAACGTATCCTCAAAATAGCTGTATGCTGCTTTCTTTTTTTAATTGGTGCTTAATAACATTGAGTTTTCCTTATCATTATTTACACTGTTTTGAAATATGAGTGCGATTAATTTGTTACTCTCATAAGATTACCTTTTTTTTATCTATTATTTTTTATGTTCTTGCTTCTACTCTTATTGTTCTTGCTACAACATCTCTTATAAGATTTTTTTATCCATTATTTTTTTATGTTCTTGCTACACTTCAAATGTTACTGAAAATCATATTTTTTATATAGAATAAACTTTATCCTAATTTTGAATTATCTAATTTTAAGCAATGCCTTGAAGGGCTGAATCTTGGACTATTGCAGCCACAAATAGTTGCCATGGCTGTGAGTCTTGCCATGGAGCGCAAGCCTTCTCAGCGTGAGATGACATCAGTGCTCTTGTCAGACATGTATGGCCATATACTTAGGCTGGAGGATATTGGTGCAGGATTTGATTTACTTTTGGAAAACCTGCCAGACTTAATTCTTGATACACCTGATGCAACAACTGTAAGTAAACTTTTAATTGCTTGTTAAAATCACTGTTAGTGCTAATAGATTGTATAAAGGGTTTCAAATTTATCTGCAGTAGTTTAATGCTTCTTTTCACATGGCTTTTAAATGTCCTACTTTTATTTTAGCTTTAATAAAATATATTTTATACTTGAAAAAAAATCTCTTTTCCCATAGTTAATTACTGAGAATAATCCTGTATACTTTTTTTAACATGATGACATGGGTTGAAATGGTTTTAAATTAAATTACAGGAATTCTTCAATGAACAAGAAATTGAAAAATATTTCATAGGTTTCTTATTTATCTGAACCACATGAAAAAGAAGTATCGTCTGGGGACTTTTTTTTTTCTTGCGGGGATATTCTAGATCAGAGTGAAACTGTTTTTATAGAATTTGATGTTACAGTTTTGATAGCAAAGTAAACTAAAGACTGTAAGAGCTTGAATCTTTTTTTATTAGAATATAATCAAAACTTGTTGTTTCCAATCCCCTTGGTGTAGGAAAGCCTACACCAAGTCCTAAAGACCTTGCTGCAAAAGAGAATCACAGACAAATTCCTGCTCAATCGACAGCTGTCCCAAGGAGACGCCCATATAATCTAGGAGGTGAGCAGGAGAACCAGGAAGGATGTTGGAATTTATTCTCTATTTGGTGAAAAATTCGTAGAAAAAACCATAGTAGCAGAGCGTCAACAATGGTGTGAATTGAAAGTAGTCAACTTGAAAAATAACGAAGTTTTATTTCTTCACAAACTTAAAAACATCAACGTTAAAACAAAGAAAACATATCCATTTCCGTACTTCCGAGAAATGGTAACATTGTTGAGTAGAACATTATAGACTAAGTCTTGTCAATATTACAATTTTATCAAGAGACTTAGCAGCAGTTAGGCCTAACAGTATCGGCCTTTTAAATCACCATTTAACCGGTGTACATGGAGATAACGATCATCCGTGATTGTAAAGACATGTCATGAAGAATGGAGATCACGGAGATAACCGAGATAATCAACTGACAAGTACTAGATTAAATAGTGAAGTATCATTGAAAGTTGAAGTTAATGTTTTCCTTCCGGAGTATGCAAATCTCTAATCGGTTAGTAGAAATTAGCATAAACCGGAAGTTAACGTCTCAATTTGCAGGATCACAGACCATGGGGGTAAAACTTCTAGACAAGCGATCCTAAAGCAATTAGCCAATCAGAACAAAGTTTACTTTAGGATTTGGACCGTACATCGACCGATTCACGTACGTGCTTGTTTACAACCGAAGTTTTTCTAACAAGCGGCTCCCTCCTGCAGTTTGAGTTGTCTAACCACAAAAATACAAAATTGTAATCAAATTTAAATTTCAGCTTAACATATACTGTATTATAGAGTTTCAAAATTTCATGTATAAATTTTAGTGTATAATCATATATAGCCAAGACAAAGTTTAAAAAAGTATAAAGTACATCATGATACAATTTACATGAGAAAACAAATTTAAAATATCTCTGTGTCAAAAACAGGAGATACAAGTTTTTAAAAAACTCTTAAATACATCGCCACGCAGTATAAACAACAGTAACTAAACTACAGTAACTAAACTACATGTTGAGAGATCGAAAAAAGTTTGTATATTACATTGAAAAATCTTTAACCTTTAAATACTTCGCCATGCAGTATAAACTCAACAGTAACTACACTACATGTTGAGAGATTGAAAAATATGTATAAGTTATTTTTAGTATGCATCAAAAACTTTTAAAATCTTCGCCACACAGTATAAACACATTGGTAACTAAACTACACAATGCGGGTTTTAAAAAAGTGTTGAAGTTAATTTTGAAAAATGCAACTATACAATTTAGAATGAATTTAACTTGTTTACATTAGATTTCTATTTAGAATTTAAACATCTTAAGAAGTTTTAAAGATTTCACAGAATTTAGATATTGCTTCTTTGGTTATTGGTTTCGTAAAACTGTCAGCTTTGTTATTTTTGCTGTTTACAAATTAAATCTCAAAGAGCTTCTTTTCAACTAGATTTCTTAAGATATGATATTTAACATCAATGTGTTTTGTTCTATGATTCTCAATGGGCAAATTGGAAAAGTTTATGGCTGCTTGGTTATCACAGAATATTACACTATTTCCTAACTTAACGCTAAGTTTAGTACATTCAAGTAATATGTTCTGTACCCATACCATTTCCTTTGCCGATTCGGTTAATGGTATATATTCAGCCTCCATTGTAGTTAAACTTGCACATTTGTATTTAAATGTCCTCCATGAAATAGGTACCCCATCTACAAAAAATATCATGCCTCCCATTGATGCTCTATCATCCCGATTAGCTGCAAAGTTAGAATCAGTAAAACAATTTAAATTTACAGATTTAATGTTTGATAAGTAAAGTTTAAAATCTCTTGTTTTATCTACATAACCTAGAAGTTTAAGTAAAACATCCCAGTGTTTAATGCCTGGGTTTTCCTGAAATTGGGATAAGATGTTTACGGCATAGCTAATATCAGGTCTAGTTCTGCTGTCAAAAAATGATAAACAACCCAATAAGTTTCTGTAAGGTATATTCTTCATTTGCTTGATTTCTGCATGATTTGCTGGACAATCTGTTTTGCTTAAAACTACACCTTTAGCTATGGGTAAACTTGAAACAGGATATTTAAATTTTTAGAATTTGTTACAAATCTTGGTGATGTATTGATTTTGATGGATGAAATATTTATCATGCTTTTCCTCAAATTCAATACCCAGTAACATTTTTGTTTTTCCTAACATTTTAATGTCAAATTTAGTTTTTAGTAATGAAGTTATAGAATTTAGATCCATTTGATTTTTGGCAAATAATATTATGTCATCAACATAAACAATCAATAAAGCCTTATTGTTAAAATTATATGCACAATTGCACCACTTAAACTTTATGAAGTTAAGTTTTTCTGAGAACCTGGTCTAACTCAAGATACCATTCTCTACCACTTTGGTGCAAGCCATAAATCGCTTTGTTTAACTGACATACATATCCACTTTTGTTTTTGTCAAAAAATCTTGGGAGCTGTTTCATGAATATTTTTCACTGAGATTTGCATATAAATATGCACATTTGATGTCAAGCTGAGTATGGAACCACCCTAATAAACATACAAAGATAGTAAAAAACATCCTAACGATTGTAAAGTTAATTACTGGGCTAAATACTTTTTCGTAAGTTTAACCCCTTTTCCTGGTTAAATCCCTGTGCTACAAGTCTGGCTTTATACCTGCTAACTTCACCCCTTTCATCTCTTTTGACTGTATACACCCCAGGGGTCCCATTTCAGCGCGAACCCGTGAGATTCTCGCGAAATCCATAAAAAATATCGCGTAAAAATTTAAACTGCGCGAGAATTTCTCTCTCTCCAGTTCTGGCCTAAAATTGCTTTTTCCTTCAAATTGGATACTGAGAAATCCGATGCCCGATGAGACATGCAGATTCGCGGTGGCCAGGTCGCCATTGACGACTAAAATTATTACAGTAAGTCACCATTTCTAGCGTTCGAAATTTCTCCAGAATCCTTTCAAGCCTACGGTGTCCGCGGCCAGTAGATCTGGCCGATTGCTTCGCGACCACAAATTGCGATCAGTCGCCTGGTTGTTGCGAATCGCGGGCCGATTGCCAAGCGTGAATCATAGCTATGTGTGTGTTGGAAAAATTGAAATTTGAAGATAGCAAAGCACGCACTGTCAGAGTCAATAAGTGTTGGCTGGGTTATGAAAGTACACAAGTCCAGCTTTAAAGAAAAACTTCGTTCACTTTATTTGGTGAAAAACACAACTCGGCATATTACACGTACCTGGTAATTTTCCATGCCGTAAAACATCAAAAATATACTATGTACAAAAGATTTTTAGTTGTAAATGACTAGACAGGGATTCCTTGAAGCATTTGGTAGTAAGTTACTATACTACCTCTATCACTTGCGTGTATTTCAGCCACCATCACTTGGCAAAGGGAAACCAAAGGATAAAACATCAGGAAAATATTTAAAGCGGCTTCCGAACGTTTGTAAGTAAATTTAACGTTCAATACATGCTGGTCCAAACTGACCACATCTGCATCCGTTTCGACTATTCACCGTCGTCAAACGATATTCCGCAGTGCTTCTGTCAAAAAAAAACATTTCTGTCTGCCTGCATCAGACCATCAGTGTCTATCTCGTCTGACTTCTTCAGACGTCTGATCTCGATCGACTCCGACCTTCTCGTTTGCTTCAAGAAACCTCTGCCCTATATATCCGAGAATGGACAGTTCCGGAAACGCCCCCGGATATGCAAATCAGATGCGTACGCATTGAGAACTGATTTGCATGAAACCTCATGTTGAAAAACGTCACGGTTCACGCCGGTGAACGGGAAGAGTCGTTCATATTAAATTTGCATAAACGCCCGTTCACAGGAACGTGAATCGCGATGTATTGATTATTTCCAACAATCGGCCCCCTCATGCAAATCCTTAAGTCTCAATGCATATGCAAAAGAAAACTTACTCTGAGAAACCAAGGTATATCAATAAACACCAAGGCCCCCAGTATCCTATCAAACATATAATGAAGGAAAAAATTTAAAGTATTATATCATTATTAAATTTAAAATAAAATGCATAAGTACTTATAGCATCTGAAAAATAGTCAAGTATTGTCGACAATATTGTAACAACAACATTTCACATCAAGTAGAAATTTATATACAACACAACTTCAATGCTTAAGTATCAGCATTCAAAAATTGAAATTTTAGTTTAAATTTAATTATAAGTATCCAAAATTTAAGTATAAGCACATTATCATATTAAACAAGTTAACTTTAAAAGATTAAGATTTTGTATAAGCATAGAATTTAAGTTTACTTTAAATTTGAGTATAAACACTATAATTCAAAAAGCTTAAAAAAAAAATTTAGTCTATTAACACAATATAAGTATACATAATTAATACTATTAGACTGCATTGATATACCAAATATTTAAAAATACATGATGCAAGTAATTAGATAATAAAATTCCTTTATCAAAACTTTCAACACATACTTTTTACCAAGTTGAAAAATACAAAATTTTATACACATAAGCTAATATCTAGCATCATGTGGGTCATGGAAAATGGATGTATATACAAAGGTGTAAAGTGAAAAAGATTCAATATCACAAAAAATTATACTCAAGATATACTATCTTATATCAATGAGGTTTAAGATAAACAATAATGTATATATATGACATCTTTTAAAAAAAATTCCCAAGTTGTAAATTCAATTTAGTATTTAAAATTTTCTTTAGACTAAACATTTAATCTCAAAAAGTTTTGATTTAGTTTTTAAAAATTTTATTACAAAATTTAAGTATTATTTCCTTAGTCATTGGTTTAGTAAAGTGATCTGCTAAGTTATCTTTACTATTTACAAATTTAACATTAAAAGATTCATTGACTATTAAATTTCTTAGGAAATGATATCTAACATCAATATGCTTAGTTCTATTGTTTTCAATTGGAGAGTTAGAAAAATTAATGGCTGCTTGGTTGTCGCTAAAAATAACACTGTTACTTTTATTAAAGTTTAACCCAAGTAAATGACATTCTTCAATTATGTTTTGTACCCATACCATTTCCTTAGCGGCTTCAGTTAGTGATACGTATTCAGCTTCCATGGTTGATAAGCTGACACACTTATGTTTAAAGGTACGCCAAGAAATAGGTACATTGTCAATAAAGAGTATCATGCCTCCAAGTGAAACACGGTCATCTCTGTTTGCAGCAAAGTCAGAATCTGAGTAACAATTGAATTTTAACTCCTGAATGTTAGATAAATTCAACATATAGTTTTTAGTCTTTTCAACATATCCTAAAAGTCTTAACAATGCATCCCAATGCTTAATTCCAGGGTTTTCTTGAAATTGAGATAATATATTGATGGCGTAACAAATATCAGGTCTAGTCCGACTAGATATAAAAGCCAAACACCCAATTAAGCTCCTGTAAGGAAAACTTTGCATTTGCTTTATTTCTTCACTTGTCTTTGGACAATCTATTTTACTTAGAATATTCCCTTTAGAAATGGGAAGTGAAGTAACTGGATATTTATACTGTTGAAACATTTGACATACTTTATCTATATACTGACTTTGATGTATAAAAAATTTATTGTCACACTCTTTAAATTCCACGCCTAAAAGTTTTCTAATTTTTCCTAATACCTTGATATCAAATTCTATGCTAAGTAATGAAACAATGTGGTCTATGTCCCTTTGATACTTTGAGAAGAGAATTATGTCATCCACATAGACTAGCATAAGAACTTTGCTATTGTAAATATATGCACAATTACACCATTGAAGTTTTAAAAAATTTAATTCTTTTAATTTGGTGTCAAGTTCATTAAACCATTCTCTTCCACTTTGATGAAGACCGTAAATGGCTTTCTTCAACAAACAAACATAATCAGGCTGTTCCTGATTGACATAACCTTGAGGCTGTTTCATATATACCTTTTGACTCAATTTAGCATAGAGATAGGCAGATTTGATATCTAATTGGAAATGCATCCAGCCAAGCATGCATACGAAAATTGAGAAGAATGCTCTAATTAAGTTGAAGTTAACAACAGGGCTAAAAACTTCATCGTATGATTCTCCCTTTTTCTGACCATACCCCTGGGCTACCAAACGAGCTTTAAATCTCTTGATTTTCCCTTTCTCGTCTTTCTTAATAGTGTAGACCCATCTATTGCCTATATGCTTTTGTGAGGTGGATGCAGGAACTAGTTCCCAGACACCCCTCTCTTGCATTACGGCCATTTCTTCATCCATAGCATTACACCATTTTTCGGACTGGGAAGATTTAATAGCAGCGTTGTACCCTTTTGGTATATTTATTTCAATATTGCTTGCTTCTGGTCTGCCTCTGACCCTTTTAAGACCTTTATTTTCCCGAAAATTAAACAGTTGCTGATCAAATTGTATATTCCTTTTATCACAATATTTCTTAACATCATTGTGTGACCTCAGCCTTTTATTATCTCCTTGAGCGTAATAATACACATCGGTTCTACTCCCATCGGGTCTTGGAACCGTCTTTCGCTGCCAAGCAATATCCGAGCAAGGAGTCATACTGGAGTCAGCAGCAGAGTCCGTTTCCTCACTGGATTCAGACGAATTGTCACCAGTGTCTTCACTCTCTCCTGCCCCCCCATCAGACTGCCCTCTCGGATATTCCCCGTCAGAGTATTCTGAAAGGTTATCTCTTGATATCCCTAAGGAGATATTTCTGGGACAAATTGGGTCCAGGATGCCTTCCACTACATCACCCTCATCAAACCTCACATTGCAGGTCTCAATTGTTCGTTTCTCCCCTGACAAAAATATCCTATAGCCCTTAGTTTTTGTAGCATAGCCTACCATCACCCCTTCTTTAGCTTTCATGTCTAACTTCTTTCTGAGCTGACTGGGTTTGCCTACATATGCTCTACAACCAAAGGTTCTAAGATGTTTGACTGAAGGTTTTCTACCACTGTAGAGTTCATGTGGTGTTTTAGTCTTAAATTTGTGACATATTCGATTTTTAGTGTATGCAAAACACAATATTGCTTCCGCCCAGAATCTGTCATGTAATTTGCTGTCGTTCAACATGGCTCTAACACAGTCAAATGCGGTTAAGTTGAATCGCTCTGATACTCCATTTTGCTGTGGGGTATATGTGTTAGTCCTCTCAGCCTTAATACCGATATCCTTCAGGTAATTTTTGAACTTATCATGGCAGAATTCCATCCCATTATCCGTCCGGATACATAGAATTTTAGTACCTAACTGCCTTTCTTCTCTGGCCTGAAACTCTTTAAAATGTGAAAATACTTCTGACTTCTGTTTCATGAGGTAAACAAAAACTTTTCTACTATAATCATCTGTTATAGTTAAGACATACTTGTTCCCACCATATGAGGCTGTGGGTAAGGGACCACACACATCCATGTGTAACAATTGCAATGGTTTAGTGGACCTTATCCTACCGGTGGGTTTATACGATACTCTCCTAGACTTAGCCAATTTACACGATTTACAATTTAACTTTTTGTATTTAAGCCTAGGAAGTCCGTTTACGGCAGAAACTTTGCTGGTTTGGAGGAGATATTCAGCGTTTATGTGGCAATATCGTTTATGCCAAAGACAGTTTGTACTATTAAGTTCAGTTACAGAACTGCTAGGCTTAGATATTGAACTATCCACATTTCTATTCTGCTTAGTTTTTGTTTTGTCAGATTTAAATTTAGTTTCTTTAAGATTAGGTGCTATTTTTACTTTGTCTATTTTTCTGGAAGCACTAGGATCCCTATCCTTGGATTTCTTATCCTTTTTGTGTTTCTTGTCTCCATGTTGATCCCTATCTTTAGATTGACGGTTTTCTACGTTATGTTGTTCCTGGGTACTATACTTAGGTTTTAAAAAATACAACCCATCCTTTCTTTTTGCATAAAAGAATTTCTCCCCTTTAGGTGTAAAAAACCATAGAACCCCATTAGCTCCATTAAAACTAAAATTTTGTTCCTCAAGAACAGATGCAGCTAATAAATTTCTCCTAAGTTTAGGAGAATACATAACATTTTCCAATTTGATAATACTTTGCTTATCCTTAAATTGGACATACATTTCCACCGTCCCGATAGCCTCAACTGGACTTTCGACATCCCCTACTGCTAGCGACATTGAAGTGCCTTTGCACTCATTAAATTTTGAAAATAACTTAATGTTATTACAGAAATGTCGCGTAGCAGCAGTGTCTACTACCCAGCTGAGTCTATCGCTAGGATCGATTACAGTATTAGCCTCAATCTGTGGAGACCCAAGAAATTCCACAATACTAGATCCATTATTTCTACTGCAATTAGATTTAGTATGACCTAGTTTGTTACACTTAAAACACTTAATTTTACTTTTAGAAATATTTACATTATGACTAGAAGTATTTACGTTAGACACATTATGAGATACATTTGGAAATTTAAGTTTAGACACATTTACTCTATTTACAAATTTCTTAGAAGTAAAATATGCAGAATTTGAACTCACAGTTTTGGAAAAGTCACTTGCTTGCTGCCTCAGCCGGCTCTCCTCCGCTGCTAGCTCTGCTTGTATTTTGCTGAGCTTGAAGTCCGAGTCATTCCATCGATATATAATTTGAACGATACCTCGGAATTCTTCCGGAAGGTACCGAATCGACTGGAATGCTACATACAGGTCTTCAATGGGGTGTTTCGCGTCTTTAAGCCTCGTCACGGCCTTTCGCAGTCTTGAGCAAAAAATGTCAACAGGCTCGTCTGGCTCCGGCCGAACGTCGAAGAACTCATCTAGTAATCTAACCAGGTTGGCTCTGGAAGGCGCTTGAAAATGTTCTTTCAAGGTATTCCATACTTGACTAGGTTCGTCGGTGACGTTTATCAACTCCTTGTATTCCGAGGATAAACTTTGATAAATGATGGCTAATGCTCGGTCTTTCCGGCGATAAAAATCATCGTAGTCGCGGCGACTTGCATCTTCCTCGATAGGCTTAGCACTTCCATCTACGTGTCCGAAACATCCTTCTCCCTTGAGGACGAATGAGATGTCGGTACGCCAGGTGACGTAGTTGTCCCGCGTCAGCAACTCCGTTCTACTTGCCTCCATGGCCACTCGTAGTTTTGAAGAAGCAGAAGCAAAAGTTCTTGTACACTGTTTACGTTTACACTGTTGCGTTTCGTTGTTCACTCGAACTTCAAAATGGTGCCATGTGCGGCCCCCATCTGAACACTGGAACGATTTCTTTAAAGATACTTGCACTTATGACTCTATTGGGCGTTGAACTGGCCCCGTAACCGTTTCTATTGCGAAAATTTAAAATTTGAAGATAGCAAAGCACGCACTGTCAGAGTCAATAAGTGTTGGCTGGGTTATGAAAGTACACAAGTCCAGCTTTAAAGAAAAACTTCGTTCACTTTATTTGGTGAAAAACACAACTCGGCATATTACACGTACCTGGTAATTTTCCATGCCGTAAAACATCAAAAATATACTATGTACAAAAGATTTTTAGTTGTAAATGACTAGACAGGGATTCCTTGAAGCATTTGGTAGTAAGTTACTATACTACCTCTATCACTTGCGTGTATTTCAGCCACCATCACTTGGCAAAGGGAAACCAAAGGATAAAACATCAGGAAAATATTTAAAGCGGCTTCCGAACGTTTGTAAGTAAATTTAACGTTCAATACATGCTGGTCCAAACTGACCACATCTGCATCCGTTTCGACTATTCACCGTCGTCAAACGATATTCCGCAGTGCTTCTGTCAAAAAAAAACATTTCTGTCTGCCTGCATCAGACCATCAGTGTCTATCTCGTCTGACTTCTTCAGACGTCTGATCTCGATCGACTCCGACCTTCTCGTTTGCTTCAAGAAACCTCTGCCCTATATATCCGAGAATGGACAGTTCCGGAAACGCCCCCGGATATGCAAATCAGATGCGTACGCATTGAGAACTGATTTGCATGAAACCTCATGTTGAAAAACGTCACGGTTCACGCCGGTGAACGGGAAGAGTCGTTCATATTAAATTTGCATAAACGCCCGTTCACAGGAACGTGAATCGCGATGTATTGATTATTTCCAACAGTGTGAATGGCAGTCAATCGCGATTTGGGCACACATAAAGTACTACGTGTTTCTAATTAGCGAGATATTTTATAAAAAACTGTGTTTCTCCTGTTTGCGCGGGTCGCAAATTCGATCAAATAAAATTTTCCTTTTTTTAAATAGGATTCTTTCACGGATTTGAATTATGCTCTTTCCGAGTACTTCCCGCAATTTTCGTGTTTTGCTCGAGAAATTATCTTCTTTCCGCGGATGAAAATCTTTTCTCCTGTACACAGTCTTTCTACAGGTTACAAAAATCCCGAAAATGTCGTGAAATTGGCCATATATGCCCCAAAAATGTTTCAAAATTCTAGAACAAAGCAATGAATTTTTTATCAGAGACATTCCTTTCTTACATCTGAAAATCTGTTTCCCCGCGATGAAAACGGCGTTCGCATACCACGATTCCCACAGTTTCCGAGGCGAAGTGACCAATGAATATATTTTTGCCATTTTTACAATATATTTGCATCAACTGAATTTTTTTACAATTATTTCGTTTAATATACAAAGAATAAAAACCAAACCATTTTTCTACTGTATTATTAATAAAATGAAGGGTTATTTTGCAGCAGCATCACGAAAATCTGCATTTGTACGCTATCCTTGGCATACCTCGTTTAATTTGAAAAATATTTCCCACTTTTCCAATCTGTT
The DNA here is from genome assembly GCA_951213105.1 of Amaurobius ferox. NCBI lineage: Eukaryota > Metazoa > Arthropoda > Arachnida > Araneae > Amaurobiidae > Amaurobius > Amaurobius ferox. The sequence goes on along the minus strand of OX578133.1, from coordinate 202,641,307 downwards.
TGCATCGACTACAGTTTCTAATTGTTTCGCGTTTTATACAGAAAAATCTTTTTACAAACGTATTATTTATGAAATAAAGATCTATTTTGAAAACAAAAAGAAAAAATCGACACTTTTCAAACAAAATGGCTAAAATCACATGATTGGCTTGAGATTCAACAAAATGATGATGCAACCTTTATGTTCTGCAAGTTATATAAAAAATACAAAAAAAAAAAAATCCATTTTCAAACATCAAGTCAAAATTATTGCCTAATTCTATTTGCCTAGTGAAATAGTTTTTGTAGAAATTCGCCTTCGGCGATCAAAAATCGTTATAGATTTTAATTGCTATTGCTGCATGAAAATTGATCATAAAATGATTTTAAAAATCAAAATATAAAGTAAATACAGTCGGTTCTCGACTTTTACAGTTTACATACAAAAAAATCGTAAATTCGCATGTGAGTCATTTTACATAAAATAACCCATGGGGTTAAGAGGGGAGAGGGGGACGAATAAGTTGTCTTCCAAATCAGATTCAGATTTTCAAACAGAGAAACAGGTGTTCAACAAACAAGATGGATTTCATTTATCGGTCTTTTTACTTCGCGAATTTTAAAGATAGCATTCTGATGTTTTAAACTTTGCATTATATATCATTGCTACAAACGAAATACCCGGGTTCTAAATAGGTGTCTACTGCGTATAAATAAATAAATAATTGTATGCAATTTACCACGAAACAAAAAATATAACCACAATTGATTCAACCGCTCATGAAACAGGCGATTCTGCGAAAATCTACATGCACCCTAATAAATATGAAACACCATCCATCAGGAGTTTCCAGCTTCGTGAGCCACATTTTTCTCCATTCGTTTTATTGAGTTGTTAAATGAGTTGTTATTTATTGAGTTGTTAAATAAAAAAATATTTTGAAATTATTTTTTTTTTCAACTGCGACTGTCGCACTAACCACTTGCTCTTCTTGTTTTATTTTGTTCCTTCAGAATCTCATGAGTATTTAGGGTGTATTAGGTCCGCGTATGCTGTTTGACACTTGGCCTACGCACCAGCTAAGCGGGCACGTACACCGATCCATTTAACAAAGGCCGCATAGTGCCCTTGCATCGGGTCAAAAGTGAGTAAAAGGCGCTTATTAAGGGTGTATCATGCCCGCTATGCAAGTGTGCCTAGATTTCACGCGGCAACTGTGCGGCCCATGTTCCCGTTACGCAGATGCTTATTAACAAATTCTGCTTATTAATTTAATTAACCCTTAGCGACCAAAGTATCGAGCTCCCGTGCAACTGTTCAAAAACTGTTCTTATTCATTTGCTTAAAATAAGGAATTGTTGAAAAGCGGGAGGGGTATGAATACGCTTTTTGAAACATTGAAATAAATTAACTGAATTAATACCTGCTTTAAATCCTGGCAATCCTACTTTTTCTAGTTATGTACATAATTTACCATATATTTTATTCATATTAGATATAAAATAGTGCATTTCTTATTTCTAGGAAGATACAGTCATTTTAATACTGATGTGCGAAATGATATTGATGAAAATGGTGATAAAATTAGCACATGGTGCAAAGCTGGTGCTAAAGAGGAAGAAGCAGTTTTTTACATATGCAATATCAGTATTAATTGCAGCCAGCATGGAATCGCTTATCAAGTGACATAAAAAACAAAAGCCATATAGATAATTGTGTAAAGAATCGTGGACAAAATTACATACTTAAAAAGCTGTCACAATTGCAAATTACTACTTGCTTTAATTTTCAAGGAATTACACATGCAGATTTTGTTAGATCTGCAGAAACAGTTCTGTGTTTAGCCATTGCAGTTCATCATGTACCATACTCATTTACTAAAACTGCAACTAATATAATATATTCCTGAAGATGTTTACTGACAGTAAAATAGCCAGTGATTTTAAATGCAAAAGTTCTAAGTTGTCCTACATAATATCTGATGGGTCAGGATAATATTAGTTCAACTTTTAAAGACTATCGTGGGTAGGTTTCTGAAAGATGAATGTTTCAGAAGCTAGAAAGTACAAGATCTAAAGTTAATGGATGTGGGAAAAGATGAAAATTGGTAAAACAAATTGAAAATAGGTCCAGATACAGAAAAGGCAATGGAACATTTAACAAGTTCAGAAAAAAAGTCTATTATTATGGGAGCCAGATATTTTTACATAACTGCATGCAAATACCTAATAAAAATTTTACCTTTATGTAACTGAATTCTCAAGTGTCTACACCCCTTACAGCAAATTCAAGCTGAATTTCTCATCTCAATAAAATTAATTGCTTTTGAGCTTCCTGAAATAATTTCATCAGAGGATATATCCAGTCCAGGTGATGAATGGATCAGACTGCTAGCAGAATGTTCTGCTGATCTTGAAGAATGGGAACAATTTAAAACATTTCTAGCCCAGCTGAGTTTATTGATGTGCTTTGGTCACATATTTTTAAAATGAAAGACATTACTGGATCGATTAAATATCAACTAATTTCAAAACTTGTCAAAGCTCTTATCTCTCTTCTGCATGCAAATGGTGAGAATGAAAGAGGCAAGTTTTAGCTTTTATTTCAAGGAAATGATTCAGTTTTTCTTATTATTATAATGTATAGCAAAATTTTCGTTTCAAGTATGTGATCCTTCTCCTGGTAAGTGCTTTAATTTTGTAATTTTAACTTTTATTGTTTATTCAATTTCAATATATAAAAATAATTTATAATTTACATAAAATAAATTAAGGACAAAAAGAAATACTTTACATTGCTACAAATGATACAATTTGGGCATTGGTCTACTACGAAATTGATACTAAACTTAACTTTACCTGCTACGAAACTGATACGAATCTCTGTTTTTCCTGATAGGAAGGGTGATACGAAGCAGACTAGTGTGAGTGTGATCCCTTGACGAGTCTAAATTTGTGGGTTCGTGAGATGTGAGAGTAAATTTTTCTTTTGGTTTATCATTTACATTAGGTCCCAGACTGCCTTCTTCTGCATTGCATTCTTCATTAAATTTAACATTTTTAGTTTCGATTATTTTCCCTTCATCTAAGAGCCATATCCTATACACCCGAGTTTGCAATGCATATCCCACCAAAATGCCCTCTTGTGCCCTCATATCAAATTTCTCCCTAAGTTGTTTAGGCTTGCCTACAAAGGCTTGAAATCCAAATGCTCTGAGGTGGGCAACTGATGGCTTCCTGCCGCTGTAAAACTCGTTCGGAGTCAGACTTTTGAATTTGTGGCAAATTCGATTTTTGACGTATGCCAAACATAGTAAGGCCTCTGCCCCAAAATTATCTTTTAAGTTGCTATCATTTAACATAGCTCTAACGCAATCCAAAGCAGTCAAGTTAAATCTTTCAGAAACCCCGTTTTGCTCGGGTGTGTACGTGTTTGTCCTTTCCGCTTTGATGCCTTGAGATATTAAAAATTTCTCAAATTCAGTGCTACAGAATTCCATATCATTGTCGGTTCTTACATTTAAAATTTTGGTATTTAAAAATCTTTCTGATCTTTGTTGAAACTGTTTAAATTTGTCAAAAAAATTCAGATTTCTTTTTCATTGGATATACAGTTACTTTGCGTGAAAAATCATCAGTTATGCTAAGGAAATACCTAGCTCCTCCACGCGATGGTTTTGGCATTGGCCCGCAAACATCCATATGGATTAGTTCCAATGGTTTTTCTGATCGGATTCTTCCGATGAGTTTGAAAGAAATCCTTTTGGTTTTTGCCAACCTACAACATTTACAGTTTACTTTTCTTACACTGATATTAGGTAATCCCCTGACTGATATTAGGTAATCCCCTGATTTAAATCTGAATTAATATGAGCATTATGTTTCGCCTTCAAATGCACCTCAAGACGACCTTGTTTCATTAATTCGTTGATCAAGCATTGTTGGCATAAAAGACAAAAAGGTGACCGTTTATTGTGGACAGCGGGTATGAAACCAAATTTTAAATATTCCTCCGAATACTGACGAATTTTTTTTCTTGCTTGCACCACTCATTTTACTATGGGCTGAAAGAAATAAATATAAGATCAATTAAAAACTAAAAATAAAGTATGTGTTAGAATAAATTTTATGTGGAGTTAACGTAGACTAAAAAATGCATATTTAAATGTATATGATCCCACCACAAAATAACATATTTTTTCCATTTAACAAATTTTTCTGGAAAATGATGCTTCTAAAACTGAATTAAATAAAAATAAAACACAAATACTTACCACTTATATTTATTATACCATTTATATTTATACACCACTTATATTTATACAATGTATATATTTTTTTTAATCAACTAGACTTTTACAACAGTTTTAAAGGACGCTTATTTCAAATTAACACCAACGATTCTTCTTTGAACTCTTTGCACTCAACAGACGACTGTCCCTAGTGTCTAATAATCTTTGGAATAAACATGGCGGAATTTATTTGACGTTTCCCAGTATGCTGTGGTGGCCATAATGTCAGTTAGGGTTATCTATTTTGACTCAGGTGGTTTTAACTATGACTGCTCCTAGCATCTAATAGTGAAATCACGGCTACGAACATGGTGGACAGAAGTTACCTATACTGGACGTACCCAGCTCGAGTAGCGACTGAGAGTCACCATGCCGTTAACTTAAACTCTGGATGAGTTCATTTTCGAATTGCCCCCCTTAACAATCAAATTGCCCCCCTGTGGGGCATGGGCCTCACGTTGGGAAACACTGCTGTAGAGAGTATGAACAATCTCTATGTAGTCCTCCTCAAGGTGTCTTATCATTTGGAATGCAACCAGGACCTCAGCCATTGGGTGGCCTGCATCTTTCAACTTCGATACCCACTTTTTGATTCTCGCCATGAACAGTCCAATTGGTTCTCCCGGCACTGGCTTATCGCTAAAACAGTTGTCAAAAAGTCTCAACAGACCAGCCCTTGATTTTGGTTCGAACTGTTCTTTTAGTATTGTCTTTGCTGTCATTTGTTCTTCAACTGATGAAATCAAGTCATGATACTCTGTCTCTAGGCTGTAGTAGAGTGCCGATAGAGCTCTTTCCTTACGTCTTTCGTAATCCAACTTTTCTTTTCTGGTTGCTACTGCATCAAGCTTTTCCTCTGCACCCGTGACGAAACCATAAAGTCCCTCATTCATCAACATAAACTTCATGTCTGTGCTCCACGTGGAGAAATTGTCTTTACATAGCTTTTCCATATCTGGTGTCGCCATTTTAACACAGTACTGCTGTGGCCCCCGTCTCGGGGCTCGTTCGTTCTACCTTGATGTTTTCACAACTTCTCTGTTGACTAGTACGCTGCTAGGGCTCCATAACCCCGTTTGTTGGAATTTATTCTTTACTTGGTGAAAAATTCGTAGAAAAAACCATAGTACTAGAGCGTCACAATGGTGTGAATTGAAAGTAATCAACTTGAAAAATAATGAAGTTTTATTTCTTCACGAACTTAAAAACATCAATGTTAAAACAGAGAAAACATATCCATTTCCGTACTTCCGCGAAATGGTAACATTGTTGAGTAGAACATTATAGACTAAGTCTTGTCAATATTACAATTTTATCAAGAGACTTAGCAGCAGTTAGGCCTAACAGTATCGGCCTTTTAAATCGCCATTTAACTGGTGTACATGGAGATAACGATCATCCGTGATTATAAAGACATGTCATGAAGAATGACGGAGATCACGGAGATAACCGAGATAATCAACTGATACAAGTACTAGCTTAAATAGTGAAGTATCATTGAAAGTTGAAGTTAATGTTTTCCTTCCGGAGTATGTTAATCTCTAATCGGTTGAAGTAGAAATTAGCATAAACCAGAAGTTGACGTCTCAATTTGCAGGATCACAGACCATGGGGAGTAAAACTTCTAAACAAGCGATCCAAAAGCGATTAGCCAATCAGAACGAAGTTTACTTTAGGATTTAGACCGTACATCGACCGATTCAGGTACGTGCTTGTTTACAACCGAAGTTTTTCTAACAAAGGGAACAAGGACAAGCAGAAAAAGATTGCTCCCCCTCCACGAATTTCATACTATGGAGGTGTCCGCTTCTAAGTCGTGCCATGGCCGTTTGGAGGGATCTTGAACTCTTGCACTGCAGAGAGAGGCCAGGGCTCTTTGCGGCATACCAATGGTGAACAGGGGGAGTATGCCAAGAAGAATTCATTCTAATTTTATGGAGGGAATGAATTTCCAAAGGACACAAGACAGAACTGGGGTCAGGATAGTCACAACCCTCTCTAGCCAGCTCATCAGCGATCTCGTTACCAAGCACACCGACATGTGACGGTATCCACTCGAGACATACAGTTTTCCTCTGACCAAGCATTGCCAACCTCGAAATAATACTCTGAGCAGTCCTCTCCACAATCTTTGGCCAATTCTTTATATATTGAATGGAGCTTCTGCTGTCCGTCAGGATCCAAATACTGTCCCTATCAGAACAGAGTGCATGATCAAGAGTCCTAGTGATAGCGATAAGTTCCGATCTAAAGACAGAACAATGGTCAGCGTTTCTAACGCTGCTTCTAATAACACTCTTGGAAGTGTTAATATAGATGCAGGGTGGCCCCTCAACCTGGAAACCAGGAGAACCAGGAAAAGTCAGGGAATTTTAGAATGGTCAGGGAAAACCGGGAAAAGTAAGGGAATTTTGTGAAAATTTTGAATTTTTTTTTTAACTACTTGTCCATATTAAAACAAAACTTAACTGCCTAGTTTGTATGCCATTTTTGAAAAATTTCGCCAAGTATTATGATGTACTCGTAACCGCTAAATAAAGGTTGCCATGTGTCCATTTGATTCCGTATAAAAGCAAAAATGCAGAGTTTGTGCTCCATTTTGGACAAATGTCGCCAAGTACAGAGATGCCAACTTTTACGGATTTTCCGTAGTTTGTACAGATTTTTGCTTCATCATACGGTTTTACGGACATTATTCCCAAAACTACGGAAAATCCTGTGAAATCCATGCATCCTACCATTCAGTTCATATTTCCCTGCTTTGCTAAGAGTCCAAAATTATCAGTTTGCATCCATTTTCTTCTAATGATTTCATATCAGAACAATAGACCTAATTTATTTGTATAGTGCACATAAAAATAAAGAAATATTTTACTAAACAAATTATATTTCGCTTAAATTATAAGATTGCGCAATTCAGTCCTTCTTTTCGGGCTTTGCTGAGAGTACACAATTGTCTTTTCCCATCCATCTCCTTCCCCTTATTCTTGCACATTAACTTGACTAATCTAGCTTATTTTCATATTTTGGTTGATTATAAAAGCTAACTTTTTAATTATTTTCACATAAATAGTACGATTGTGAAATTCAGTTTTTTTTCACGGGCGTTGCCGAGAGTACGCAATTATCCTTTTCCATCGATCTCCATCTCCCTATTTTTGCATATTAATTTGACTAAACTTACTTATTTTCATATTTTGGTTGATTATAAAGTCTAATCTTTTAATTATTTTCATATAAATAGTACGATCATGAAATTCAGTTTTTTTCCCCCTCGAGCGTTGCTGAGAGTACGAAATTATCCTTTTCCATCGATCTCCATCTTCCTATTGTTGCACAGTAACTTGACTAAACTAGATTATTTTCATATTTTGGTTAATTTCCTTATTATTTTCACATAAATAGTGCCATTCAGTTGTAATTAACTCAGTTAAGTTAGCAAAACTAGATTTTGAACTTATTCTAAGGTTTTAAAATATATATTGTCAATATACATAAAATCTTACTGATGGTCGATGCCATTTTACTGAAAATGCCTGATTTTTCTACTGATGACCCCTTGCAGAGGTTGGCATCTCTGTATATTATGTACACTTTACTATATTTTTTTCTATATTAATGACATTCTTTTGACATTGCTGAATTGACATTAATTTCTCAATGGCTGTGGCTTGTTATAGTGTAGTTATTGCATATCTTTAATGATCTATGTCATTGTGAGCAATTTGCAATGTCCATATTTAAGGACATCAGTTTAGACTATTTCTTTTTATTGTCTTCAATGAAAACCATTACATTCTTTTAAATATTTCAGTAGTCCAATTTTACTGCATTTACATGAATTTTTTATTAAAAATGTCAAAATTTGTTTGTAAAAACAAAAAAAAAGTGTGTATTTTTATCTCCTGATTTAATATAAGTTTTTTTGGATAGTGGAGTTAAATTGTTAAAATTCTTTAATCCAATTTGTAACTAAATAGGGACGTGCTCACGTTTTATGTTAAAATTACTGGTCTGGAATTTCTTTTCAATTCACCTAGAAAACCTGGAAGTCAGGGAATTTCAATATGTCCGGATAGTGGCCACCCTGTAGATGCCACTCCCTACTCTACCCGTATCCGATCGGCTACCATCGGTATATATTACCAAGGCCCGGTCAGGAATAGCATTAATAACTTCAAGAGCCATTTGCCTGAGTAGTTCCGGATGATTGTCATGCTCGGTAATACTAGTAAATAAATTCTTCCGGAAATCAATATGTTTAAAAGAAGCACTAGGAGTGAGACAACTAAAAGGTATAGATTGCTCTACATTAGAACCAATAAAATCACGTTTCCACACATAGTTAAGTGGAGGCCAACGGCCGTACCGTGCTGAAAACACCGGTTCTCGTTAGATCACCGAAGTGAAGCAGCATCGGGCGCGGTTAGTACTTGGTGGGTGACCACCTCGGAACGCCGCATGCTGTTGGCCATCTCGGGTGCGGTATCCCTGTGGTTTGCGTGCTAGATTTGCACGCTGCCACAAATGCCGCCGTGTTCATGCGGAGTACGATCACGTTAAACATGTGGGTCCGTAAGTCCTTCCGAGAGGTTGGTGGTAGGGGAAGGAGGGTACGGTCCCTGTGGATGCCTCCCCCACTGGGTTCCGGTCTAAATTGGGTGGCACTTCCCGGCCGTCCATACAGTTACCTTACACCTTTCTGGTAGGTCGGACTGTCTGGGTCTCAACAACAACATAGTTAAGTGGACTGTCAATCTTTAAACGTTGGTTACTTGTCCAGTTTAAAATGAAAGTAGAGGTCCTGTTATAGGAACCGAAACTTTTAAGTTTGTTAAAGTACTTGTAGGAATTGACCTCAAATCTCATTGACAAAGCCTAGATGTCAGCCTCATAGAGAACCACATCGTTAGGGCAGCTATTTCTAAGTCCCGTAATGATTCTTGCTGCATTGAGCTGTACTCTCTCCAATTTCTTCAAGTTAGTAGGAGAGGCCATTTGAAAAATTTGATATCCGTATTCAAGGACAGGATGGACTAAGGTGATATAGGTTATTCTAAGAGTAGAGGCATCAGATCTCCAATCTCTGCCAGAAATATATTTTAAGATCCGAAGTCTCTTTCATGCATTATCAGCTAGTTTCTCAATATGTTTGCTACAGTTCACTTCAGGATCCAAAGTAAAGCCGAGATAAGTAGGGTATTTATCACAATCTATGTGCTCCCCTCTTAGATAAAGTTCAGGACAGTAATTATATAGATGCCTGTTAGTGGTATAAAAACAACCTGTGGACTTGGAGGCATTAAAAATAAGTTTGTGGTTATCAGCAAACTCCTGAACTATAACTAAGGATCTATTCAACTGAGATTCCATATTACAAATATCTGAACCACTGCACCACATTACAACACCATCAGAGAATAGTCCGATTTGACAAGGATTAATGCATTTTTCAATCCCAGAGATAAACAATGAGAAAAGGGTGGGACTCAAAACAGAGCCCTGGGGAATTCGCTGATACGTTTTGTAAAAACCCGAGAGATTAGTTTGAAAGTTAACACAAAAAGTTCGATTTTTCAGAAAGTTCGAGATCCAGGGCAGTGCTCTACCTCTAATGTCAAAATCACTAAAGCACTTATTTAGGAGCTTATATTTCCATACCCTGTCGAACGCCTTGGACAAATCTAGAAATACCGCCGCAGTGTGTCGCGTTGGTTTGTGATTTTGAGAATCTAACACACTGGGTGAATACAATATTTGATCAATAGGGCTGTGACCTTTACGGAAAGCAAATTGTTCCGGGGGCAGTAAATCATTAGAAAGCAAATGATGAGTCAATCTTTGCAGTACAATGTCCTCCATCAGTTTGCAAGTAACACACGTAAGAGAGATAGGTCAGTAGCTTTCCGTAGAACTGGCTTTCTTGTCGGGTTTGCATATGGGAATAATAATAGCAGATTTCCACTGTCTCGGAAGTCTACCAGTTTTCCAAGACAAGTTAAAAGTATTAAGAGTCTCTCCCTACCCAAGGTTCCAAGATGGGTCAGAAAATGTCCGTGGATACCATCTAGGCCAGGGGATTTACCGGGGTCCAAATTCTGGAGGGCATATAATAACTCAGAAAAGGTGAAATCATCATTGAAAAGTGGATGGACGTCAGGCATGTCACGACAAGATTTTATTTGATTTCTGGTGACCCTGGCCAGAAGTTTGTCAGATTTGTTAAAAACAAGCCTATTTTCATTTGCATAGTGCTGTGCTAGGGCCTCTGCCCCATCCTGGCCATCCACTGAAACTTTGTCATTATCGCCAATGATAGCATTTCAATTGCAGGGCTTTAATTTGTCAATATTTTTGGCCAGTTTCCATAGTTTAGTGTTCAGAGTTCTATAATCCAACTTTTCACACAGATTCTGCCAGTTTGATCTTTTTACATGGACATAGTTTCTTTTAATTTCAACATTCAATTTGTTTAGTTCGATCCTTTTGTCCGAACCTGCATTCTGTGCAATTCCTTTCAAATAATCAAAACTTAAAACACTTTATCAGTTAATATGCAAAATTAAATCATAGCTTTAGCATATATTTCAGAACATAATTTGATTACTCATATAGTTATAAATTTTTATTTATGTATATCTGAGAGTCATTCTATATAAAAATTAACTAAAATTTAAGAATTTGATTACTTGAATAACTTGAATTTTTCAGAAATGCTTCCATAGTAGAGAGATGAGAAAAGCCAAAAATTTTGTATCCTAAGTAAAATACTCACTGAGCAACATCATCTTGAACTCGCATGATCATGACAATCAAGATTATATATTCTTAGTTGTGCATGTAATCATGCTATAACAAATTTGTAGCTATGTGTAGACAGGTAATATTTGGCAAATTTTAGAAAAAAATATATGGTTTGAAATGCATCAGTGGTACTACTGCAGAGCACATTAAAAAAGATAACTCAATATCTTGAATTTTGCACTTTTTAATTAGTATCTTTGAAAATAAGGATAAAAACAATCCAACATTAATGTATTGAAAAGCTAATATGTGTACACCCAACTCTTTTTTTACACGGTAGATACGTTCCTCAGAAATTTGTGTAAAAAAAGATAAGTTTCCTTTAGTAAAATTGGGGATACTTTCCATGTTATCCGAAAACTGTATAAAATGAAATAAAGAACTATATTTAGTTTAAAAACCATGTAAAAAAATGCTGAAATCTGTAAAAGTTCTGATATGCATGCGAATGATATATACATACATATGCAATTTTAATGAGCAATAAAACTTAAAATACGTAATTCATAGGTAAAAATAAGTAGTGCAAGCAAAAAATCAAGCAAAAAATAAAAGGAATCTGTTAATCCAAAATTAAGAATAGAAAACTCAAAATTAAAAATAGAAATAAAGAAATGATATTTAGTTACATAATTATTCATCGCTACTTGATAATAAGCTCAATTGTTTGCAATGAACTGGACCAAAGTCGTTATCATCACTAGAGATATCCACATCTGTTAAGCTCTTTAATGGAGGCTTTCGTTCAGTAATACTGTTTTAAACTGCCGAACTACTTTCCGAAAGGTCTTGCTCTGTCGACTTTTTTATTAAAAAATCTGTTATAGACAGTTGAACTTTTAGTTTTTTAAGTTCTTTATACAACTCTTGATACCCAGCCAAACAATTTTTCATATCTCGTTAGAATTTTAGGGCACATTCTATGTTTGGATCAATTTTTAAAAAATGATTCACCATACATTTCCCAAATGTTAGACCCTCGCCAATTAAACTAGCAGTTAGTTGACATATTTCAGCCTCTTCCTCGTTATCGCTATTATGATCCTCAGTACTATTACCATCATCTGTTATTAAATCAATCAGATCATCCACATCTATCATTAATTCGTCAATGTCTTCAATTTGTAGGTAAAACATGAATTTTTTTGATACATTGGTACCAAAGACTGCAATTTATACACTCATATAAGTATATAAGACAATGATTTTAAAATCGTGTTAGATCAAATAAATTTTTCAAAAAAGGAAGATGTTTTTGAACCGTGTATGTAACAAGTTTTAGACACTCAACTGTGCCCCGGTCACACACTTAGCAACAGTAAGCCTTTGGGTCTGTCGTGTGGTCTGGGTTTTTAACACTCAACTGTGCCGGCCACACATTTAGCTACAAAACTTCCTTTTTTTTAAAAAAAAATTGATTGTGTTAAATCAAATAAATTTTTTCAAAAAAAGGAAAACTTTTTTGAACCGTTTAACAAGTTTTACACACTCAACTGTGCCGACAACACACTTAGCTACAGTAAGCCTTCGGGTCTGTCGTGTGATCTGGGTTTTTCACACTCAACTGTGCCCACGGTTACCTTACACCTTTCTGGTAGGTCGGACGGTCTGGGTCTCAACAACAACAATACTCAACTGTGCCCGGCCACTCAACCAGCTGCTCATACCCTAGGGTGAGTCGGGTGGCCCGGGTCTTTCACACTCAACTGTGCATATGCTATCTTGTTTAGCTTACATACAGTTATAAATATATATTTTATGCTGTTTAAAGCTTTCATTTCACTATGTAGAAACTCTAATTTCATATTGTACACAGTTTCAAAATGTGTTCTCAAGCAGAGTGTTTACATGTCCCAAAAGTCACAAAATCAACAATCATTCATGAAATTTCTAAAAATGTCACGAAATTGGTAACAAAGTCATGAATTTTGAGATTGGAATTTTCCTGTTCCTACATAGCCCCATCCACATGCAAGCCGGTATTTTCTGGCCATGAAACATTGGGGTGAAAATGAGTTTTTTTCCGGGATCCGTTCATTCTAAACCAGTTCACATGTGCAACCCCCATTTTTCTCACTTAAAGGGCTATGACAATTTTTCTTAAATACTTTTGACATTCATTTTTAGTAAACAAATCTCTTTTTTTTTAATTGCTTTTTTAAAAAGCGTATTATTTTTAATTCATCATTCCGTGTTATTATTTTATCGATTTAACATAATAAATGTACGGAAATGAGAACAAAATAACTATTTTATTATTGTTTTTGAAATATCTCTATATATAAGTTAAACTTGGATCTTTATAAACTAAACATCAAATTAAAAATAATATGCCAAAATTAAATTTAATATATCTTTAAAAATGTAAATGTATACTTATTCTGATACGTATATAAAAGTTTTATTCCATGAAACTGTTTATTGAATTCATTCTTAAAAGTCAAAAGAGAAAGTTTTTCTCATTTAATCTTCGTTTTTAGGCTAAATTATGATGTATAAACTTGAATTAGTGGGAAAAGTGTAACACCATTTAAAGAAGCTTTATTCAAGACAAATCGATATTGGATGTTGGCATAGAGAAAAAAAATGCATATTTATGCCTAATACATTTTAAATATTCTAAAATCGGTATAACTCATTTTTTATTAAAAACACATAAAACCTTACTGTATGGCCCAGATACAAAAAATCTCATATACCACTAATACCGCAGTTTAAAATAATGTTTTTAATTTAGCAGTATAAAAAATACTTAGGATTGACATGTTTCATTGATATGTAAAATATGTGGTCCTCTTAAGTAATCCAAAAATAAAATTAATAAAGTAAAACAGACTTCATATGTAGTATCTAAAATATATAAAAATAAATAATATTTCTGATACTAACAATCATTGAGTTTTCTTTCTTTTTTTTGGAGGAGGGGTGGGGTGGAGAGATTGGCATTTTGTAAGCTAATTTACACAATTTAGTTTATTGTAAAATGTATGTAAAGTAATTTTGAATGCCTTAAACATTTTACTTTGTTATTAATATACATAATCATAAAACGTAATTCTTTACTAATCATAATATTCACATCATAATCACATCATCTCAAGTTATCGGACATCTTGCTTTTATATGTAAAAAGCTTAGAATACAAAACTAAAATAATCAAACTTGAAATATAATGTATAAATAATTTATTTACAATAATTAACAACATATATTTATTTAAATATAAACACATTATACGCCTAAATAAGATTAAGGAAACAACAGAAAGTCTTTTATTAAAACTTCTTATAAGACGTGCAAAGTGTTAAAAATGCCAGAGCACTTTCGAGCATTAATATGCTCTTCATCAGTAGCTACACGGAAAGTAAATATGGATCGTTTTTATATAGACCAGTAACATAGCAAATTTGCATAAATAAATATAAAATTAATAAATGAACAGACTATTATCCAAGAAATATGCACAGAAAATATAAAATATATTTTAAACGGATTCAAAATGTAAGTATATCACGAGAAAAGTACAATTGTAAAATATTATTTTATTACAGGAAAAGTGCAAATTCGAAAGGACAATCAAGCCCGATCTTTATGAGAATGACATCAAAGATAACTATGAAGAGACTTGAATTGCATAGAGTGGAGAATGAGTCACCAAGCATAACTTAAAATTTGAACGGGATCAAAATTACAAATCGACTCATGGTAGATATAAATAAAAAGGGATTCATAAAGGAGAATATTACGTGGGCTATGACAACGCATCAAAAGGAAAGTTTTCAAAAACGGGCAGGATTATTATTAACCACATATTGAGCAAGAGCCGTAGAATGTTTACCACCTTTGGCATCACGAGCGTGCTCTGCTAAACGGATGCGTACATTGCGTTTGGTACTGCTAATATAAAATTTATAGTCACCATCGGGAGACAACAGGGAAACCACATACACACCAGCATAGCTTTTAAAGTTATCAATATCCCCAAGTTTATCAGAATGATAAACGATTAAATAAAGTGTTAATATTAGAGTGAGCAGGCTTGAAACCAAATTCATGACAGAATTGAATAAAGGGATGAAAAATCTTAGGATGGTAATGAAAACTAGATAGCAACAAGTAAAATTTGGCGAACATGGGCGAAAATCTTATGTATAAACTCAAAAGAATAGGCAGTCTCATGGCCAAGATTAAAAATAAAATTAATTTCGTCAGTCAAAGCAGGGATAGAAGAATAAACATTAAATGCTCGATTAAAATAAGCATTAAAAAAGGCTTTTTTAGAGGAAATATGATAAGAGTTAGCAGGGATACAGGAGTTAGTTAAAGATGGTTTACGGAAAACAGAAGTCGGTTTTCCGTAAAAAAGCCTCTTTTAACACTTATTTTAATCGTGCATTTAATGTTTGTTCTTCTAGCCCTGCTTTGAATGATGAAATTAATTTTATTTTTAATCTTGGCCATGAGGCTGCTTATTCTTTTGAGTTTATATATAAGATTTTCACCCATGTTTGTCTTAAATTTCCTCAAATTGATACTAAACTTGTTGATTTAAAAGATCCTTTACCTTATAAATCTAGTTTTCCTTACCATCCTAAGATCTTCCGTCCCTTTATTCAATACTCTCATGAATTTGGTTTCAATCCTGCTCACTCTAATATTACCACTTTATTTAACCGCATTTGTTCTGATAAACTTGGGGATATTGATAACTTTAAAAGCTAACTGGGGTGTATGTGGTTTCCCTGTTGTCTCCCGATGGTGACTATAAAATTTTATATTGGCAGTACCAGGGTTGTTTGATTTAAATCGACTTGATTTAAATCATGATTTAAATCACTTGATTTTTTTAAAATAATCATTGATTAAAGTCATTTTTTAATTTTGTCATTTCTTGAAGTTTTTTTTTTTTAAATGCTAAAATAACCTGGAACAGAATAAATGTTTAAAATAATAAAATTCCACATCTAGACATCTTTAGAGAATATAAAAAAAACTGAAATCCTTTCCTTAACTCTCGATCAGTGGAGATAACACTATTCATTGCTTGGAGTATAAAATCAAGTAACAATGACAACTGACCAGTGTTGCCAACCTATTTTCTAATTTTATAGTTAAAAATCACTCAAATATATCTAGAATTATCTAGATTTTCTGTCAGTTATCTAAAAACATGGCTAGACAATATTTAACATTTTAATTGTTCTTGTGATGATTTATTGGGATCAGTGGTTGCGATACAGATTTTACATGCATATTTCAAGCTACAAAAATTTAAAATACCTTTTGAAATGTTATTTATATGTGCTGTAATAATTTTTACCATAGAAATAAGAAAATTTGGTTCCTTCCTTTTTTTGTGATTTTTGCTGGCGCATACCAATATAGGGGGATTGTTGGGAATAGGATTGACCGGCCCTTAAGCAGTTTAGCAGATTGGGCTCCTCCACCAATCCCTACCCTCACCTATTTTTTAAGGACTTAAAAAATCACTCAGGTCTCTTAGGGTCATAGGGAACCCTGGGCATTATCCCCTTTGTCCCTCCCTCTCTTCAATTCGATAGTCCCCAACCTATACAGTACAAAAACTAAGGCTTTTTGGTACTTTTTGCTTTTGATCACAGTAGGAAAAAAAAACTTTGAGAAAAATTGTAGCTCCACCTCTGATAAGAATATAAAACACTTTATTTCCACATTAACGGATCATAATCCTCATCTGTAAAATTTGAAGTGCCTGACTGAGAAATGATAAAACTTCATTTTCTGTACATTTTCGATATGTAACCATAGCTTCTATGTCCTTCAAAATTGGGGGAGGGGGGGTTATAATCATAACATTTCCCATACGCGCGTGTCTTAATAGCCCTAATTTGACTGAATCCGAATGTGAAAGAACACATTGTTCAAATTATAAAGTATTTTAGGAACAACCACTTTGCTGCAGCAAAATATAAAGAAGAAGGTGGCCAAAAATTGGTTTTGCCTCAAGATGTTCGATGGAATACCATGTTTGACTGTTTGACCATTTACATAAAACATTGGTCAAAGTTGATGAAAATATGTGAGGAATTCAGAGATAAAATTGATAGCCTTGTGTACAACAGAGTCCTGAATTTTTCAATTAAAAGAAATGCTGAAGACATGCTCAAAAAGGTCGAACCAATTTCCCTATCTTTAGATGCAGTGCAAAAAGATAGCTGCTCAATTTCCACAGCTGTGCACATATGGAAAAAGCTAGAAGAAAATTTGACTGAACAAAAAATAGATAAAACAAACATGAAGCATTTTTCCATCCGCTACAATCAAGCACTGGGTGCTCCTCACTTTTTATCGTATTTATTGAACCCTCAATATTGTGGCAGCAAGCTGACAGAAACAGAGAAAAAAATCAGCATTCACCTTTGCCATTGAAAAGTATACGACAAGTTTTATGCCAATAATAATGAAGTTTTTGGGCAAGGCTGATCCGTTTTATAATTTTCTATTTGAGCAAGATGTTGTTTCCCAAATGTCACCCTTGGGATGGTGGAAAACATATTTTAATTCTGTTTGTGTAGCTCTACAGACAACAAAATCATCACCAAGGCTATTCAGCAACTTTTTACTGCAGTATCTACCTCTGCATCTGTGAAACGTATATTTTCTACATATAGATTAGTACATTCCACGCTTAGAAATAAGTTGGGCAATGAAAAAGCTGGAAAATTAGTTTTTCTGTACGAAGCTTTAAATTAAATACTATGTCCTAAACGCTTTTTGTAAAATAAACATTGTACAGTAGACTCTCGATATAATGATCCCAGTGGGACCATTGAATGTGGGTCGTAATAACCAAAGATAGTTATATCACACATAACATCTATGAGGATGCATCCAGGGCCAAAGTCTCTGGTCGATATATTGGAAAGGTCTCGAAAAAGAGGGTCATTATACCGAGAGTCTGCTGTATTACTTTACTGTTTACTTAAATTTGTATTTTCATGCTTTTTTTTCCCCCTCCAATTTCTAGTATTACAAATTTGTACTAATAAAAAATCATTTAAGAGACTCAGATGAATGAAATTACCTGTTAAATGGTACTTTTTTATTATATAAATGAAAAAGGTATTATTAAATATTAATACTTAAAAACATCATCTTTCTCTAAAATCTTGACTTTTTAATAAGCTTGTCATAATCCCTTCCCTTTTTTTCAAGTTCTTCATAATATCAAACCTAATAGATTTTAAGATATCATAGCTCTTTATTAATATAAATTCAAATAAAGAACTTAAAACCGCATAATAGTTCCATATAATTAATATAGCCTAGATTTATAAATTGAATAAAATAACCCAATTAAAAAAAAACCTATTTATTTAAAAAGTCTTTGGGTTTTTTTAACCCCTGCATATATTTTTTAATCTTATATTAATATATATTCAATTAAATTTTTTTAAATTATACAGTACATTAATATAGTCTAACCTACCTTCTGATCTGAAAGGCTAATATAAATTTAAAAAATCTGATTTAAATAAAAAAAATCTGATTTAAATAAAAAAAATCTGATTTAAATTAAAAAAATCCGATTCCTTTGATTTTTAAAAAAAAATCATGATTTTTATCCACTCTGGGTAGTACCAAACGCAATGTTGGCATCTGTTTAGCAGAGCTCGCTCGTGATGTCAAAGGTAGTAAACTTTTTACGGTTCTTGCTCAATATGTGGTTAATGATAATTTCCTGCCCATTTTTGAAAAAGCTTTCCTTTTAATGCATTGTAATGTAATAACCAACGTAATATTCTCCTTTATGAATCCCTTTTTATTTATATCTACCGTGCGTCAATTTGTAATTTTGATCCCTTTCAAATTTTAAGTTATGCTTGGCGACTCATTCTCGACTCTGTACAATTCAAGTATCTTCATAGTTATCTTTGACGTCATTCTCATAAAGATCGGGCTTGACTGTCCTTTCAAATTTGTACTTTTCTCGTGATATACTTACATTTTGAATCCATTTAAAATATATTTTATATTTTCTGTGTATATTTCTTGAATAATAGTCTGTTCATTTACTAATTTTATATTTATTTATGCAAATTTGCTATGTTACTGGACTATATATGAACAATCCATATTTACTTTCCATGTAGTCACTGATGAAGAGCGTATTAATGCTCGAAAGCGCTCTGGCATATTTAATACTTTGTACGTTTTATAAGAAGGTTTAATAAAGACCTTCTGTCTAACAACGTTGTGTCCTTAATCTTATTTAGTTGAAATCAGACGCGATACCAAATTATTTATTTACATTCTACACCTTTTTAACAATATAAAATAAATAAATAAATGAGTATTAAGCTAGTTATATACAAGAAGAGTGTATATTATTTAAATCTAAGAAAATATTTTTATCATTTGTTAAAAACTAGAAAATTTGCCCAAGAAACATAACATTATATTTTAAACTTGTTGCTTCAAAAGAAAATTAGCTGGTTTACATGACTTAACTGACACTTAATTGTATATGTTTTGTAATTAAGAAACAAAACTTTCTATAAAAATTATCCTGAAATCGAGGAACAAATATGTCTAATTCATAAGATAGCAGTTAGCTTAAATAAACAAAATGTACATACTCGCATCAATCTTTTTCAGTAGGATTCTCTGTTCATTAAATTCTGAGGTATAATAAGGATCAATCCATTTAATTCATAAATAAATCCGTGTGAAAGCAAAAGTAATCAATATAAAATGCTATATTCATCACTGTTGTATAATCTTCAGATAGAATTGGTATACAAGGTCCATGAGATATCTCAGTGTCTGCCATGTTTTTCAAGAAATTAGAGCTGTGTGCGTGGAATTGTGGGTAAATCTACCCCCATTGTTCCCTCAAATAAGAAGGAACAAAATTCTACATCCTTTCAACCCTCTTTCAAACTGGTATTTTACCCGTTTGGACATGGGAACGGTGACATGGGCATAATACCAGCCATACCAGCAATACATGCCATAATACCAGCATAAATGCATAATACATACCATTACACTAGCTTTAAAATGAGAATGGGGCTCATCTGACAAATCCGTTTCTCAGCAATTGCGGAGTCGATCTTCGCAAGTGGCCATATTCACTGCGTCAGAAGAGAGATAACTAATGATTTTTATTCTCACCCAATTTTACAATATATTTGCATTGACTAAAATTTTTATAATTATTTCATGTTACAAACCCCGCTATACTAAACCTGGGATACAATGAACTCTTGGATTTAATTAATGTGGTCCTAACTGAACTCCTATTTGACTAACGTTCAGGGTTCATGCACACTTTGGAAATCGGGATAACTGGGAATTTACAGAGAATTTGAAAGTGGACTAAAATGTCAAGGAAATTGCAGGGAAAATTAATTTTTTGTTCAAAATTCTGGAAAAATCAGGGAATTTTCAACTTCCCGACCTGTTCACGGAGATGCCAATTACTACGGAGATTCTTCGTAGTTTCTACGGGAAACTTCTTGATACTGCGGATTATGGAATTTGCATAGTTTCCTATGGAAAATTGTCTTCTGTGAAGGCCAATGTAAATTTACAGGCATATGCACGGTAATGTCAACCAAATCAACGTAACAACGTGGATTTATGGATGCATGGGCGTTAATACCAATTAAATGAACGCGACAACTGGGATTTACAGCCGCGTGCACGTTAATGCCAATCAAATTAACGTGACAAGGTGGATTTATGGCCGCGTGCATGGTAAGGCCAATCAAATCACAGTGACAATGATGATTTACTGCTGCTTTAGAATGTTAAAGATCGTTTTTTTCATCATGGTTGTAATAAATGTATGTTAAATTTTGTATAAATCGCTGAACAGTTAATTTTATAAATATTTGTGTATAAACAGTGTAATTGCACAATTCAGTTTATGTTCTCGTGAATCGCCAAGAGTCGATTAGTATCTTTTTCCATCTACCTCCATCTTCTAAATATCGCGTATTAGATTGACTAAACTAGCTTATTTTTATATTCTGATTAATTATTAAAACTAATTTTTTCATTATTTTCACATAAACAGCTTGATTATTCAACTCACTTTATGTTTCTGTGAATCGCCGAGAGTCCATTAGTATCTTTTCTATCCATCCCCATCTTCTAAAATTTGCATATACTAGATTTTTTTTTCATATTTTGGTTATTATTAAGGATTGATATTTTAATTATTTTCGCATATGTTCACGTGAATTGCCGAGAGTCCATTAGTATTTTTTCAATTCATTTTGTATCATAGGGCTTTATTGAGAGTTCACAAGTATCTTTTTCCATCCATCCATCCATCAGGGATGTTGCACTTGCACTAAATTGTGCCAAATCTAATACCCTGATATAAATTTCGCCAATTTTTGTGTTTTCCATATATTTTGTGCCAACATGTGAATATTTCAAAATTCAATAGAAAAGAAAAGTTCAGTGAATATTAAAAATTCCCACAATTGCCATGCGTACCTCGGCACTTTAGGAAATGTAAAACCAAATCTCCAGGAAGGTTATGGGCCCATAACCTTCCAGGAGATCTGGTATATACTTTCTTAGTATAGAAGTATAAATGCATAGCAAAGTTGTGCAGCTTCAATAAATGCAAAAGTCAATTTCAGAAAAATAAAATCAGTGTTTATTAGTAACATCAAAATCTTGCCAAACAGAATAGGCTAGCTGCGTTAACAATATGCAACGTGAACATATTTACAAAGTTAGAATTGAAAAAGGACTAGAAAGTTCACTTTGGAAAACATCGATACTCACGACCTTCCACCGTATGTAGTTTAACTTCCACCTATTCGAGGCAACATACTTGCACATGTGGAAACATTAGCTTTGCACTTAAAAATGGCTAGATCTACTCATACACATGATCGGTCGAGTACTTGCTTAAAGTTAAGTTAAAAGCAAATACACCGGGGTAAATTCTTTAGTGATAAAGGCCTTCATTCCTGAACTGTAACCTTCCTAGTCTCATCGGGATGTGGTTTCATCTATCGGCTTCATGCTTCTCTTAAGAAATCCATAACAACCTTCAGCTTTAAGTGCAAAGGCCATGCTATTGCTTCAAACCGCATAGTTTTTTCTCATGATCAACGGCATCTTTACAACCTCCATGATTTTTGTTTCCTTAGGTGTGTGCCCTCTCAACTCTTCTTATCGACTTTGTTTACCTTTGATGGGCGGACTTGTATGGCCCCCATCAATCTGACTTAACTACCTTGCATTTACTGAAGGTTACTGATGCAGTAAATACGCCAAGTTATCTCCAGTAAATGCGAAAAACTAACCTGAATGACAAGTTGAATTGAAACTGAAAAAATACCTAACTGCTTTAAGATGAGCCCAGTATATATACCCAAAGGTGGGATTGTTCCGGAACGTAATCGTACCTGAAAACGCCCCCTGATATGCAAATTACTTGCATACGCGTCGAGCACACAATTTGTATGATTTGCATGCCAGAAAAACGTCGCAATTCACTCCCAAGAACAAAGTGAGTTGTTCAAAAATAATTTAATTAGTTGAACAATGTTCAGGGGAATCGTGAATTGCAATTGTTTACTCACGTTTTTCCAACAATTTTCCAGTGCATTGTTGAGCGTCCATATCAGTTTGGATCCACTTTTATCTTCTAATGATTCCATTACAAAGCTATAAACTATTTTATTTTTATAGTGCCAGTTAAAATAAACTTTTTACTAAATATTTTACTAAACAAATTGATTTTTTCTTAAATTATGCGATTGCGCAATTCAGTCTTTTCTCAGGCGTTGCTGAGAATACACAATTATCTTTTTCATCTATGTCCATTGATAGAAAATTTAAAAATTTAAGTTTAAAAGCAAGAACTTAATTACGTTGGCTACTAGTTTGTAAATAAAAATTTAGGCGTAGCTGTTGAGGCGATGCAGTTCTTGAATACTAAAGCAGAAGTATGCACAATCAAAGAACCACTTGTGAAGTGTTGGCTGGGCCATTAAAAATATACGAAGCCAGTTTTAAAGAAAAGCATTGTTCACTTTATTGCGTGAAGAACATAGTTAGGCAATTTACACAATCCAGGTAACTTCCATGCCGTAAAAGCTTCAAATAATAGTATGTACAAAGATGTTTGTAGATCCAAATAATTTGACAGAATTTTCATGAAGCATTTGTAGTAAATAATTATACTACCTATATAACTTACATGCATTTACAGCCACTGTTGATGGTATCACACTTGGCAAAACAAAATCCAATGGTTGAAACACCGGCAAATTTTAACGTGACTTCTGAACGTATCAACGTAAGTAAATTTAACTTTTAGTACAATAACACTTTCTTTGTCCTTAAATTGGACGTTCCATTGGACATTTCCATCATCCCGATAGCCTCAATTGGACTTTCGACATCCCCTACTGATAGTGACATTGAAGTGCCTTTGCACTCGTTAAATTTGGAAAATAACTTAATGTTATTGCAAGAATGTCGCGTAGCAGCAGTGTCTACTACCCAGCTGAGCCTATCGTTAGGATCTATAGCTGTATTAGCTTCAATATGTGGAGATTTAAGAAATTCCACAATACTAGATCCATTATATTTAGAACAATTAACTTTTGTATGACTTTGCTTATTACACTTAAAACATTTAACTTTGCTTTTAGAAATATTTACATTACTACTAGGAACATTTCTATTATGAATATAATTTCTAGAAGTATTTGCACTAGACATATTTGGCAATTTAAATTTAGATACTTTTACTTTATTTACACTGTTTTTAGTAGTAAAATAAGTTGAATTCAGACTCACAGTTTTGGACAAGTCGCTTTCCTGTTGTCGAAGTCTACTCTCTTCAGCTGCCAACTCTGCTTGGATTTTGCTTAGCTTAAAGTCTGAGTCACTCCACCTGTAAATTAGTTGAACAATACCCCAGAATTCTTCCGGTAGGTAACGAATTGCTTGAAATGACACATACAGGTCCTCAATGGGGTGATTTGCATCTTTAAGCCTTGTCACCGTCTTTCTCAGTTTGGAGCAAAATATGGCAACAGGCTCTTCAGGTTTCGGCCGTATGCTGAAAAATTCTTCTAAAAGACGTACGCGATTAGCCCGGAAAGGCGCTTGAAAGTGCTCTCTTAAAGTATTCCATGCTTGACTTGGTTCTTCAGTTACGTTTACCAATTCCTTATATTCCGAAGATAAGCTTTGATAGATGATAGCAAGCGCTCGGTCTTTCCGTCGATGAAAATTGTCGTAGTCCCGGCTATTCGCATCTTCAATCGGTTTAGCAGATCCGTCTCCGAAGCATCCTTCTCCCTTGAGAACGAATGAGATGTCGGTACACCAAGTGACATAGTTGTCTCGGGCAGGGGCGGCAAATAGGGGGTGCGAGGGGGCTCGGTCGCGCCTCCTAAATTTTTCCTCATCGTCTATCGGCTTCTCCCTATTTTTATCGACTGTCCACTGGTCAGTTTTCTCACGCTATGGAGCTTCAAAAGATCCAACCTTCACAGTGAAGTTCCCACTTCCCGCTGGAACGAATCCTTTTCAACTTGTAAAAATTAGAGTGATGTTATCCTTTTCACTTAAAAATTTCAAGTGTCCGATTAAATTTATGTGTAGTTAGCGCATGCTCATCCTTTCCTTCCGCTAGAAATGCATTTCAGCAGCTCAATGCATTATATTCTTTCATAGAAACAGCATATAAAAGACATGCTATTTTCGAAAAGATTCGCTCATCAACAAATACTTTTTCTGGAGGCTCTTCAACTCTACAATCACTAAGTGATACGAGGTGGTCTTCCAGAGTTAAAGCCATAAAAGCACTACTTGATAATTTTGAAGTTGTGATTTTAACACTGGAAGAATTATCAGAAAACGATTCCCTCAATGGTGGAAGAGCCGAAGCCCTTTTAACATACATGACATCGTTCAAATTTTTGTTCATTGCATTTGTATTGAACAGTGTTTTCGATCAATGCAGTACCCTCTCACAGCATTTTCAGTCATCTGATCTTAATTTTCAGGCTGTGCAAGCTTTGGCTAAAGCTACTATTGAAACGGTTAGTTCTTTTCGTACTGATACATATCTCAATCAAGTGTGAAGTTTTGTGACAGAACTTTGCGAAAAAAATTCTTATTCTGGACCAAAACTGAAAAGGCGTAAAAAAAATTCCAAGCAAATTCGGAGGCAGTGAAAAAAATCCCCATGATGATATTAAATCATATCACAGAATCAATATTCAATATGAAATTGTAGATTCAGTATCTAATGAAATTGAGACAAGATTTAATGAGAACAATATATATGTTTTGTTTGCCCTTAGTTCAGTGTTATCCAGGTCAGATGTCGAAAAAGAAAAACAAAATGTTTCAACCATATGCAAAATATATGACTTCCAGAAAGAGGGATTGCTGTGTGAATTGCGACTGTTTTATTCAATGGTGAAGAATGAAAGGATAGACCATTCCAATTTTAAAAGTCGTCTGGATTATTTTAAAGAGCAGAATTTAAAAAAAATGTGTTTCCTGTCATAACAGTATTAGTTAAATTGTTTTTGAGTGTGCCAATCAGCTCAGCCAGTTGTGAAAGGTCTTTTTAGTGTCTTAGGAGGCTGAAAAATTATTTTCGCTGTACAATGGAACAAGAAAGACTCATATTTAGCTGCTTTAGCTATAGAACAAGATATGACTGGATTATGATGATATTGTAACAAAATTTTCTCTTCTTCCAGATTCTAAGAATCGGCGTTTAAAACTTTGATAAAAAGTAAATAAATATAGATATTTGTATTTAGAAAAATTATGTTAACAATTATGCTAACATAATTATGTACAAAAATTATGTTAACATAATTATGTACAAAAATTGTACAACATTATTTTTCTCAACATCAGTTAAATTTTGTGATCTCCCCCCCCCCCCCCCCCCCCCCCGTTAACAAACTTTTATTTATTCCATATTGAGGATTTTCATACATACAAATCTCGCACCCGCAAATGGAGTGCTGAAATGCCGCCCCTGGTCTCGGGTAAGTAACTCCGTTCTACTTGCCTCCATGGCAAATTTTAACGTGACTTTTGAACATATCAACGTAAGTAAATTTAACTTTTAACGTTATTTAAATGCACTTGACATTAATAAAAGCCATCATACTTTTAGAAAAAGTCAGTGTTTTAAACTAAGCACATTCGACACGTACTGGTCTAAACTGACCACATCAAGGATCTAGACCGATCCAACGATTGACATCTGCATCTGTCTCGACTAAGATCGTCGTGTGACAGCGTCCGACAGCGTCTGATTTGCTTCAAGAAACGTCTGTCTTATATATCCGAAAATGGACTGTTCTGGAAACGCCCCCGGATATGCAAATGAGATGCGTATGCATTGAAAACTGATTTGCATGAAACCTCATGTTGGAAAACGTCACGGTTCAAGCCGGTGAACGGAAAGAGTCTTTCATATTAAATTTGCATAAATGTCCGTTCACAGGGAACATGAATCGCGACGTATTGATTTTTTCCAACATTCATCCTCTTATTATTGCACATTAGCTTAGCTGAACTAGCATATTTTTATATTTTGGTTCATTCTAGAGATTAATTTTAAAATTATTTTCACATAAATAGTACGATTGCACAAGTTAGCTTTTATTCTTGGGTATTGCCGAGATTACACAATTATCTTTTTCCATCCATGTCCATCCTCATATTATTGCATATCAGCTTACCTAAACTAACTTATTTTCACATTTTGATTAATTCTAAAGGTTACTTTTTTAATTATTTTCGTATGAATGTTATGATTTTACAATTCAGTTTTTATTCTCTGGCATTGCCGAGAATACGCATTTATTTTTTTCCATCCATGTCCATCCTCTTATTATTGCATATCAACTTGGCTAAACTAACTTATTTTTATATATTGGTTAATTCTAAAGGTTAATTTTTTAATTATTTTTGCGTAAATAGTGTCGGTAAGTGACGCTGTAGAAATTCGCGAAGCTTATTGATAAGTTAAAATTTTAAAGAAGCACGTCAAAGTAGCAGATATTGCATCGTAGGAGTTAAACATCACAAGAATGGTGTGAAAATACTCACAGCATGACAAGGTTTATTAAAAATAATGAAACATCATTTATTTATCACAAACTGAAGCACATAATGAACATAAAGAACTTGTATCATTAACTTTGATACAATTCATGGGAAAAACAGATACAGGAGAATTCAACATTGTCTAAACCGACAATACACTGATACTCTAACATCAGTCATAAAGTCTAAGTCACATATCATTACTAGCATAGAAAACTAGATTCAAGGCTGCAACTAGCTGATCATACAACATCTTACAAAGTAGAAGATTAACAAGAGAGACTCGTGTTATGTCTAATCTCGTCTAATGACCACCTAGTCATCTTCCCCAATATTCCCCTACACCAGGGTATTTATACGAGTTTGAAGTTGAAGTTATTCCCGGATTATGCTAATTTCCGGTTAAATGAAAATCAGTATGTTCCGGTCAAATTGCATCACAATCTGCAGGAATTGAAATTAAAAAGAGATAAGACACAAAACAAATGATCCAAATTTCGGACAGTTAACCCAGGTTTACCAGGGTATTTATACAAGTTCGAAGTTGAAGTTATTCCCGGATTATGCTAATTTCCGGTTAAATGAAAATCAGTATGTTCCGGTCAAATTGCATCTCGATCTGCAGGAATTGAAATTAAAAAGAGATGAGGCACAAAACAAACGATCCAAATTTCAGACAATTAACTGGGAGAAATTTAACCTTTAGATTTGGACCGTATCTTTAGACAGATACGCGAGTTTGTTTACTTTGTGTTTCTAACAAATAGTACGATTGTGCAATTCAGTTTTTATTCTCGGGCGTTAAGAAGTATTTTGTTCAATTTAT
Organism: Amaurobius ferox; assembly: GCA_951213105.1. Lineage (NCBI taxonomy): Eukaryota > Metazoa > Arthropoda > Arachnida > Araneae > Amaurobiidae > Amaurobius > Amaurobius ferox. The sequence continues at coordinate 202,613,297 of OX578133.1, read as the reverse complement.
CAAATAGTATAAAAGTTAACTCTTTAGCTATGAGACATTCCCTTGCTGTGCTGTAAATCTAAAAGCATTTTTCTCAGATACACTCAGTTTCACTACAAAATTTCAGATTTTGAAGTGATAAATTTGTTTTCTTATGTTAGTTTATTTTAAAATATATTTTTTATTGAATAAGTCTATAAATACCAAATAAAGTAGCAGTAATAAATTTATAAGCAATTAATATATCTTATCCATTGATTTGTTGTTGCACAGAAATGTAAATTGTGCTTTGATATTCACAGTCATGAAGAAAATTTTTCTCTTTTCAACTTTTCCCACCTTATAAAATCTTATTAAAACCAATCTTTTTACCACTTTTCAGGGTAGCAAGTATAAAAGTGTGTATCAGTAATTCGAAATAAGTTTCAACTAATTTATAAATTTATTAAAAATATATTCTATTATATACTTTTCCAGAAACAGAAAAGACTAATTATCATAGCAAATTACACTTGCACTCACTTTTTTAACTTGGGAAAAACTTCTTCTGAACTTATATTTTATCTAAAATGTACACTGGCTTCCAAAAGTTAAGCATGGATGGTAAAATCAACAAAATTGGAAAAGTAAAGCTTTGATTAACTCAAAATTGTACATGAAGGTAGCAAATGTGTTTAATGCAATAAAGAAAACATGAATTATGTACAAAGATGAAAAAAATATTTTCTTTTCGTAAGTTATATGATGATTCACATGATATATTCACATTTGGGTCATTAACAAAATGATGTTTAAAGGCAAACAAACCAAACAAAACTTACATTAATATGGTATGTGACCATCCCGGACCTTCACACAAATGTTACAACGATTTTCCATGCTTTCAATGAGGTGATCAACCATCGCAGATGCGAGCAATGGCTATTCCTCTAATAGGGCAATTTCCAACTCTCTGAGACTGGCTGGAGGAGGTAAACGTGCAGAGACAGCATGCCCAAGGGCATCCCAAAGGTTTTCAATGGGATTAAGGTCGGGGGAATATGCCTGCCACTCCATACGAGAAATGCCCTCACTTTCCAGATATTTGTCAACTATGTTAGCTCGATGGGGATGGACATCGTCCATAAGGAGGAAATCAGGACCAACTGATGCAGTGTAGAGTCTCGCAATGGGGTCTAAGATTTCATCCCGATACCATGCAGCCGTCACAGAACCGTCTTTAAAGATGTGCAGTTCTGTGCGATATCCCATTGAAATTCTAGCCCACACCATGACACTGCCACCTTTGAATGCGTGATGTTCGCTGGTATTCTTGGCCTGATTGCGTGTCTCATTTTCTCCAGACCCTTACACACTTATCATCTGAATTCAGGGCAAATCTGGACTCGTCCGTGAACAGAACGTTGCACCAATCTGAAACAGTCCAATTGACATGCTGACAGCACCACTTTAATCTTGCCCCTCTGGCTTGGATGATTAGTGGAACACATTATAAACATTAAAACATTATAAACAAATCAAACAAATGATCATATGAATAAATTAGAGAAGGAGAGAGATGAAGGAAAAGTATTTCTATCCCTAAAAAGCTAAGATATAATATAACGAGACAAGTCAGAATTTTGCAGGCTATTATCAGCAATTTATTTAAATACCTAGTCTTTATTAAAACGCAAAAATATTTAAATTTATTGCGTTTTTGATTTCGCAGATAAAAACCTGGAATCCTATTTCAAAGCTGTTTGTGACTGTCCATTATAGCCCCTCTAAAATCTGATTCAAATACTGCAGGGACATAGATGCAAAATAATGGAATACTAGCCAAATTGCAAGAACATTTTACACCATGACAAATTTAAAATTTGTTTTATTGTATCACTGGAACAAATTACCCGATGTTGACCGGGACGTAAATAAACCCCCTCTAACATAAATAATACATTTACAGATAACACTACTCAATTTTCTTCAAATACTAAACTGGTGCCAAATTACCATGTATGCTATCTGCAAGACAAAAAGAGAATACACCTCCATAATGCAAAAAAAAAAAAAAAAAAAAAAAAAAAAAAAAAATGAATGAAAGATTAATAACCTCTAAGAGATGAATGTGGCAATAGATCATTATGATAGCTATTAAATCATATGAGTAGCTGTTAAATCATATTGATGGCTGGAGGTTCTCTAACTGTTAAATCGCAAATAAAGCTGCTAGGTCATATTGATAGCTGGAGATTATGATGTTGGAATTTAAAAATTCATTAAAATATCTAATTAAAGGTTTGAAAAAAGGCCTTTGAGATGCATTAGTTCAGGTATAGATGTGACTGTGTGAAAAAATTCAGTGTGGTGGACATCGCGAGGCATTGTGGATAAACAGACAGATTCTTCTTTTTATTATAGATTCACTGGGTCTGAAGACGATAGAAATGTAATGTTTAAAATGTCCCTGAGTTTGTGACAAGTAAATGAAAATATATATAAAAATGTTAGAAGATACAAAACCTAATCCAAATGCAGGAAAAATGTGGGACAACAATTAGGAAGAAAATGTGGAGAGGGAGTTAGAAAAAAGAGATATTCTTATTTTGTGTCAAAAGATAAAGCGCATCACAAAATTAAGAGGGGACAAAAATTATATTTGCAATCATTGGAGGACAGAGCAGTAAAAAATGCAATATTTTTTTAATTTTGGAAAAAATAATAAACGAAATCACCTGAAAAGAATTTAGAGATACATGGGTCCAACAGAAACACAAGAAATGCTTCCAAATTCATTAAAAAAAGGGGAGAGGTTAGAAATTAAAAATATGACTTTCGAGTGGGGTAATAAAAATAGGATGTATTAAAAATAAAAAGGTTTCCATTTGTTGAAGAAAAAAGAATGTCAATCTTTCAGATAGCTTTTTATAGACGGCGAAGGCTGGATGATTTGAGCTTCTAGAACATTAAAATATCGTTTTAATGGGAAAAATGTCAAAAATATTCTAAATAGTGCATATATATTCAAAAGTTATTTAAAAAATTATAATAAATAGAAGTATGTTTAAATAATTCTTTAAACTAGATTTTAAGCAGGGGAAACTCAGCTTTCTAGCTTCAATGGATGCTACGCCAATGGGTGGAAGTGAGAGGAATTGATTTTCCCAATAGGACCCCTATATGAAAAATGTCATTGATTAGTCAATGGGGGAGGGGGCATACTGAATGTACTAAAGGTAGTTATATGACTATGAATAAGTTGCCTCAGATTATTCAACTAAAAATGCTATCATAAACGATTTATCACAAAATGGTCATGTACACAAGTTCATAGACTTACACTTTCTGTATTACATATTCTATATACATCTCTCTCCCATTAGCTAAAATATTACATTGCTTTTATATAAGAGATATATTGGAAAATGAAAACCCGCTGTATTAGCTCCATCCATTCGATCGTCGAGTTCTTGGCTACACCTAAAGGTGTACAGAGGGATAAGGATAATAAATTGTGTAGGTAGAAAAAAAAATCACAATATCAAATGTGCATTTTACAAATTCTAAGACTGTTTACTTAATACTACTTTACCTAAAAATGTATTACATTATAATTATAACTAAAATTGCAATTATACAAAAATAAAATAATATATACAGATTGTTAAATGTATGTCTAGGCAGAAATTTATATGCATGAGCAAAAGAATTTGTCAAATTCATAGCTATTGTGCCTATAGAATAAATTTGTTAAATTACAAAATAGCTCTAACAGTTTTAGAACAACTTTTGCACTTTTAAGCAAATATTCATAAGGAAATATTTTACTTCCCAAAAACCTTTTGTATTTTTTTTTTTATGTAAATGAAACTTGGAAAAATTATTAAATGAAGATCATTTTACTCCCTCGTACAATAAATTGTTTCTGAAATCATTATAGAAGAACTATGTGTCCTTTAATCCTTTAATAAAATCCAAAAAGTTACATTAATTTCATTTATATTAAAATGGCACAGAATTGGTTTAATTTCAAAAAAAATTTTGGATGTGTCCACAAAAGTATTATATAAGTATTATTTTGGTACATAAAATGAAAACATGAAAACATTTTTTGTTTATCAATATTATTCTGTGGTCAATTGCATAATCTAAATGCACCAAAGTATTTAATCTAATAATAAATCTATATTCAGCAAAAGACAGTCAACTAAGAAATTTTAGCAAAATACTTTAAGTAATTAAAAACAATTACCCAAATAGTTAGAAGACTCAACAAAAGAAGAAGACCCATAAGACAGACATATAAACAGCACGGCAGTGATATAACGCAATACTCTGAACACTTCTAGCCACTGTGCTATCTGAATGGAAAATGCACAGAATATTCTGTAGGAAAATGCTTCAGCTGTCCTTCAGCCAAGCTAAATGAGCTTTGATAAATGACCAAAAGAACAACTATTCTTATGGGACACTCTGGGGCTCCGGTCGGCTGTCGGCATATTTTGACATACATATACTCTTTCTTTCTGCCCCTTTTAAATTTACAACCTTTTAGAAGTGCGATAGAGACCACGTCCATGTGTTTACAATTTGAATTTGAAACTAGGAAATCGTGAAAATAGCCCTCGGGCTTTTTCGTAGCTGGTATTTGGGAAAACAAATTCTCCCTCAGGGATTACAAGCTTCATCCAGTTGCAAGCTGTATAAAATCTAATAATCTCCTAAGTGTTTGAGTGTACATATTTTCCAGGATTCCAGGTAAACTATACATTGCTGCAAAAAAGACCTAATTACAGGAGAGAAAATGATTCTAAAAAGTTACATAAATTTCATTTATATTAAAATAGCACAGAGTTGGTTTAATTTCAAAAAAATTTTGGATGCACCCGCAAAAGTCATTCTTACTACACCTAATTTCACTTCCAAATGGCCACCCCCTAATTCGGCCACCGTAGGCAATTTCCCACACCTTAAACCGGGCCTGCAGTTTGGGAAAGTAAAGAATAAAAAGAATCGGTAACAGAAAATTAAAGAAAAAATTATAAGGGTGGGAAGGCAAGCAATATCTCAAATATTCGGTAATTTACTAAAAATAAAACCTGAAAAAATCTAGAATTATTAAATTGTAGACAAAAGTTCATTCAAAATTGCCCTAAAAAATATTTATGTAATGTATGGTAAATGTAAATTTTTAGGATATCCTAGAAAGTCCTGAAAAACTTTAGTAAGATTTTAAACAAAATAAGAAAGTATCTAGTGGCTATAAATGTTTAAAATATTCAGAAAATGAACTTAAAATAGATAAATTTGGAATTTTTTTTTTAAGAAATGAAAAAAATTGAAGGAAACTGGAATCTAACAATTATTTAAAGATAAACTTAAAAATTGAAAAAGTTAGGAAATGCACAATAAATAAGTTTCAAAATTTTAATAAATACCAAAAATAAAAGGGTAGTAATTATAAATGTATGTTATTAATATTACTGTATTAAAAATATAAATATTTCCATGCATTTTTTGGCAAAAAATAAGTTTTGTATTTTGTTGCATATCTTGTGATATCCCCTGATATTTCAAAAATGGTGAGAACCCTGGTTTATTTTGGACACCAGTGCACATAGACATTGCTCTCTATTTTAAATTTAATAGCATTTATTGTTTTTGTAATATGTAAAAAGTATTTACACTGGTTTCCTTTATAGGTCCTTGGCAATTTCATTGCCCGAGCTGTGGCTGATGATTGTTTGCCTCCGAAATTTATACATAGTTATAAAGGAAAAGTTGAATGTCTTTATGCTAGGTATGCACAATTACAGATTTTTTTAATGTTTTACTTACACTTATTAGATTTTTATTTTATAAAATTAGTATATATTTACTGTAAATACAGTTGAACTCAGCTATAATATGCAGCCTGGGACCTACAAATTTGCTTGCTATATCTAAATACTCAGTAAATCTGTACTCCAACAAAACTAATTTGAGGAATGGTAAGTATGGACATACCCATGAAATATAAAGGGTAATTATTACCCCCTGGGGTAACAGTAATATTAATGTAAAACAACACACTCGTTCAAGCAAATAACTTTATTTGGCCTTCATAATGCAAAGAACCTTATCTATATTAGGGTGACAGCCACAGTGAAGGTAATTAACTGCTAAGCAATGATTCTGCACTGTTTATGAAGCTGAATACATAAAGTGCTCTGTAGTATAAAACATATTAAAGCAAATAAATGTGCATATGTAATATATTTTCTATCTAACAGATAACATTCTAAATTTTAAAAATTTCCATTTGGCTTATATGTAATTAAGAACAATATTTTTGGGGGGGATTTTCTACATGAATGCCTTTTAGAATATAACTTTGTTGTACTGAGTATTTCCCGTTGTTGTGATAAGAAATCACAGGAAAGGAAAATTAAATTAATAAAATCAGTATATTAAAATATTCATCAATCTCCTATTACATACATCTAAAGAGGAACAGACAGCCTCGTGTAGTCATTAGGGCAATTAACTTATATTTAAAATGTTATACTTAATGTAGGGATGTTGTACAGTGGGGAATAATAAATTTGGAAATATCACATAAAAATAGCATTGTTTAATTAAAATTATTATATTGATCTACTTAAGGCCAAAAGGGACACATAAAATACAATATATAAAAAAAATATACATAACAATATCGAATAATTTTATAGAAGAATTTTACTATAAATTGTAGTACTTGCTCTCTTTATAAGAGCTAAATATATTGATTACCATATATTTTAACACAATGGTGGTAATTGTCAATTCATTAATAAATCACACCAGACTGTTTGCACCTTTTAAAAATTGTTATTCTTTATTAAAATTAGCAAATTGTTTATTATATAAATTGATGATATCCTGATATGGTAACAGCTAAAATTCGTTTTACAATTCATTTAATATCATATGCTAGTTACTAATTCCACCTTATCATGCACATTTATAAAAATCTGGTATTTGTCACAATATTATTCAAATTTACAAATTCCAATTCCACAACAATTTAATCTTTAATGATCAAATATCCTTCCTGAGAAGTACATTGGGGATACATGTTATTCTACAAGTTATGGAATGCAGGTAAAATGTGATTAATAGAGAATTTCATGCTTCATCAATATTTGTTTGGTTTTTTGTCCGAACAGTAATACTATTATTCAGAAAATCCTAATATCAAGGCATAATCAATTTTATTATACTTATTGTTTCAGCGACATATTGTAGGTCCACACTGAATTAAATCTTCAAAATTATATAATTTCATGAGCTGAGAATATGCATATTAATAAATCTGTATAAGCTTCAACGTTAAGGGCCGTCAAATCGCTCTCTAAAAGTACTTGATGTCCATCTAGGTAGGGTGAACCATTTAAACAATGGCCATTGAGATGCACAATAGTCTCAAGTAGAATCGTTATTTAATTTATGCTATTTTGAAAAGACATATTTACTGATTATACAACCTGAGGAGTTAGTCGTCGAATAACGCTCTCTTTAATATCTTTGTAATTTTACTTGAAGCATTTTGGCTCATTTAAGATAACCCCTCGCTAAGCCGAAAAAAATGGCTGGGGGGGGGGGGGGCTAGCTAAGCTACCCCACCTCAAAAATTCGATCTTCCTGTTCTGCAAATTTTTAGGAAAATTATCTTGAGAAAGGGAATATCCCACCCAGTCTTTTCAGACAAGTTCAATAAGTGAGATCACGATCAGGGATCAGACTCAAACCTAACGCTTTTAACATGGACTTTCCCTGGAGAGGGATATGAAAGGTGACAGCCTTCGAAAGAAGGAGCTCGAACTGCCTGCAAACACACGATTCAGTTTGAAAATAAAATGATGAATTGGTTCACGGCCGGGTGGGAAGGGAAAACGTGTAATTTTCAATAATTGTGCATGCATAATTAAATTTAACAAATGGAGCAAAGGGTATTATTAATGAAAGTAAAAATTAAAACAATTTTGAATAAGGGTCAACCGAAATCAATTAAAATAGGAAATACAAACTGTTACCTTACACCTTTCTGGTAGGTCGGACGGTCTGGGTTTCAACAACAACTCATGGCAGATGGTGCCTCATTTCCTAATCTTATATTTCATTTGTATTGATCTTTTATGAATCTTCCTTAAAATATTTTGTTTAAATTTTAATTAAATTAATAAAATAAATTTCAGTTTTTAAATTTTTAAAAGTTATTGAAATTAGTTAAAATTTAAATAAATATTAATTAGTTTTTTATATTTAAATATTTTTATACTTCCCCTTGAATTACTTTCACTTTATAATATTAATATATGTATACCAAACCCTGTTTTACCAGCTAACAATAGCTTCTAAAAATCATAGGCCCAAGCCATTTGGCCACTCTGGCCTGTATAGATGTATCAGTCCCCCTTAGTTTTTTTGGTAATCATCTGACAGCTTACAGGCAAATCTCGCAGCTGATTCATTTGAGAAACACATAAACTTCATCAATAACATCCCACAAGCCATTAATAACATTTCACACTTAAACAAAAAATTTGCATTTGAATGAATGTTCAGTAATTTTCTTGTACTTGTTATCAAAATTTTACAAGAAAATTGCATAATGTAACAACTTCCTAAGTAAAGTGGTACCGTATGAGATCTATTAACTGGAATGCTTGGAACTTTGGATTTTCTGGATAATGCTATGCCGCTTTTGGATCTTCTATTTTAAGTTTTAAATTCTGTTTATTTTTCCAAATTTTCCTGTTTTTGTTCAAAATTTCAAAGTTTTCTTAATTTTCCCCTTTTTATTTTCTAAGTTCTTAATTCTTTTAATTGTTTTCCCATTTTTGATAATTAAGCTTTGTTTTCCCGTTTTTGGCATTTAAATCGAGTTTTTAAACCCATTTTTAGATTGGAGGCATTCAAAATTAACCTCCTTTTGGCAAACATAATTTCAGCAATTTCAAACTACCCTTGTGTAGGTGCCATTTTGTCTGATGGCCGGCAAGGCATCATGCTTTGTCTAGTTGGACGCTATTTTAACCTTTTTAATGTCTCTTTTCCCCCTCATTCTTCATGCAGGGTTGCAGTTTCCGTGCATACCTGAGCATTTCTGATATCACTGCGCTTGGCGCATTTATTAATTTTTTACCTTCATCATGACAGTGCACATGGCAATTTTTTTCAATGCACATTGGCGGGAACACTCATGATCTTGGTGACTTCTGGGAAAGGGTTGCTCACCAACTTTTTGGAACGCTACAGTAGTTCCGGAGAAGCACTGAAAGGCGATGGTCGCAAGTGGTTTCTCATGCTCGGGGGCCGTTTCTAGGATGCCGTGAAACGCCACTGAAATACACTGCATTTACAGGGTGGAGTTGAGCCCAACAACAGCATTTCATTTTGCAATAAAGGTGCCTTGAGTTAGAGAAGGCCACAGCCCTCTCACGAGAATTTCTGTTTCTTTTTTATCAGATTTCCCAATGAGCAGGGGGGACCATTTCGTAGACTGACCATACCATCCTTTTTTTGCTACTACCACCTGATGCGGTTCTTCCATGTCTAGAGTTTTGACGAAAGGCCTTGGGATCTCCTCTTGCTTGGGGACTCTGAATTTTTTTCAATGAGCTGCGGGACCTATTGTGCCAAATACTCATACTTTTAGGCCTGAAAATAATGCCAGAAAGAAGGATTTTCCGGATTGCCTTTCTAATAGGAGATGCCAGTTCAATGCATCGACAACCGACGTCGTCTTCATCAATCATTTCCCACAATTGTACCAGCTCCTGATGCCAGGTTTACTATACCCTTTTTAGAGCTCTCTGTGTTCTTTTTTTATTTTGTTTGGCCGATGGGCCCTTAGTTAGGGGGTTAGATGGGCCCTAACTTTAAAAACAATTTCATTTTCACATTTTTGTCAAATGGTTACATTGGTTGTTGAAATTTCAGAGAATCCAATTTGGATCTCACTGCAGCTGTGGGAGTTTTGTAGGAGTAGGATTATTTTTAATTATAAATAAATGTTTTTTTTTTCATTAAAATTTTAACTTGCCTCTGTGTTCATTTCATCCATGTTCTCCAATGACCACTTTTCTCTTTCCTGGTTTTTAATTTATTGTTTTTGTTTAAGTAAATACACAACGCAAAATTCGTGCAAACCACTTCATATTAAAGGCTAAATGTAATGTAAATTTTTGAAGGTAAATTCTAAGAGTTAAAGTAAAATTGTGTAAAGGTAAAGTAAATTATCCTCTTGTGTAAATGAGTAAAATGTTTAAAAATGTTTTAAAGATAAAAAGATAATGTAAAATTTAATTTGCATTATCGTGTCGGAAAATGGCCCTACAATAAGGGATTTTTCCGTAATTTGAAACACTTTTCTAAAATCTATTGGAATGTTGTTGTAGAAAATTGTACTTTAATTTTTAAGCATAAATGTATTACATAAAGCTTTGTTTTGTGATGGAAAGTATACATACATAAATAAAATTTTATATTATTGAAAATATATATATATAATTAAATTAAAATCAGATCTAGTTATTAAAAAAAATTAAGAAAAAGGGTCAAAACATTAAGTTTATTATTGAGGCTTGATAGTACACAAGTTTGCACTAAAGATAATATTTATTTATTTTTAATAAAATTATAACTCCATATTTATAGATGGGAATACATCAAACTTTAATATATCCTGTCAAAATGGCTGTATTTCAATTTCCTAAATCGTTGTCTGAATACATTTTTCTAGAAAATGACCCTTCATTTTATTAACTACATGTTTGAAAAGTAATTTTTCCACATAAAACATGAAACTATTAATAAAATCTTAGTTGATGCAAACAGATTGCAAAAATTTTAAATATCTTTACAATGAAATAAAATATAATGAGGATCATATACAAATGCTGATTTGCGTGATATTGCCAGAGAATCTTTTCCAAATTGCCAACAATTAAATAAAACACATTAAAAACTTATCAACATACAAATTTAAAATTTTGTGCCAAATGTAAGCCATGGTTGCCGAGTCAGCTATTTTTCATTAAGGGAGAAAAAAAGGAAATTTCTCCATAAATATTTTAAAATCTTAGAGATTTGCATATTTGCTCGAAAATCAGCAGAAAATGTACAAATCGGGGTCTCATGAGAAAATGGCACGGTTTGAAGAAGTCAAAAGGAGATCGGTTTTAAGTTGTGTTTCTCACCAGTTTGGACAACGATAACCCAAATTAGTTTCAGAAATCTGAATTTTAAAACGCTTTTTAAAACATTCGATAACAAGAAAAAATTTAAAAATTGCATTGCACAAACATGAGAGGGATATACTTAGAAGTCTGCATAAACTATGCACTGTAGCTTGGAAACACGAAATTTGTCATAATAAATTTTCAGAAAATATTATTTTTTTGCAATTTTCTTTTGGTGAAAAAAAAAATCTGACACATCTCAGATCTAATCAAAATAGAGCAAGCCCGCCGTAATTTGAGAGGTACTATATGAAGGTAACAATCTTGATCTCCCTTTTAATGTGATGTGCTAAATTTAGAAACTTTTTATGAAGCATATAATATATTATGTCCAAGGAAAACAAGATATTATTTTATTACACAAGCATAAATTTCCATTGTTGCGTGGATTGACCTCACATGTGACTGTAAATTTTCGTTTTCCAGTGGCAATTTTCCATAGGAATATATAGAAAAACAGTAATTTGTATTATGAGGATTTTTTCTGTAGAAACTACGAAAAATCAGTGGAAAATAACATTTCTGATTATTTAGCGAGATTTTAAAAGAAAATACACTGTTTTAACCAATTTTTGGTGAAAATATGTTTGTTAGCACAAAATATGGCATCGTTATGCCCAATTCTGGTTTTAAGAGTGTTCCAGATATCGGGATGCCGGATAAATGATCCTAAACTGTATATTAGGCTTGGGCAATGTATCGATACATCGTGAAATACCGGTATGAACTTAACATCGCCATACCGGTTTCGTAAATTACAAGTCGATGATACATCGTGATATCGCGATTTCCCGATGCCGCAATTTCCCGATGTTCATAACCAGCGCTAACCGCCGATTTTGAAATCGACGATTCCAGTTTTGGTATTTTCTCAGCGCATGTTCAAATTCCCGGCATCGGCATCGCCTGTAAATTGTGATATTCTGATATCACAGACATCACTATCGCCGAACTTGGGACCGATGATTCCGGTTTTGGGATTTTCTTTGAACATAAATTCTAGAGATATACAGTACAGGATCTATTATCCGGAATGCTTGGGACTTCAGGCATTCTGGATAAGGGGTTTTTCCGTAATTCGGAACACTTTTTCTAAAACTTACTAGAATGGTCTCAAATGTTGTTGCGCAATAAAGATGCACAGATATACCTATTAGATAACAGGTTCTTGATCCAGTAAGAGATCGTGTTATCAACACCTTTTCTATCAAGAGCATCAAGGATGGTGTCGATGGGTACCTTATCAAAGGCACCTTCAATGTCGAGAAAGGTGGCAAGCGCAACTTCCCTGGCATTGAAATTTCTCTCCAAAATAAAGGAGAAACTGTAAAGGACAGTGTCCGTAGATTTGCCCGGTTGATAGGCATGTTGAGAATTTGACAAGGGCTTAGAGGCCAGGATCACTTCTCTTAAGTACCTATCAATAAGCTTCTCAATAGTCTTTGAAAGAAAAGACGTAAGGCTAATAGGCCTAAAAGATTTGGCCTCATAATAATTGTCCTTTCCAATTTTCGGAATGAAGATTACGTTAGTATGCCTCCATGCATTTGGTATGTTACCTAAGGCAATACAGGCTCTGTAGATGCTGCAGAGAATGGGAGCTAGCACCTCAATTACCTCCTGGAGAAGAATTGGAATGATGCCATCAGTTCCCGGAGTTTTATAGGATTTATGGGAATTAATTGCCCATTTGACCCTATCAAGAGTAACAATGCTTCTGGCAATGCTCCAACTTTTGTCGTCAGAAGAGGACGTGGAGCAAGCAATAACATTGTCACAATGAGCATAAGGATAAGAAACCGGAAAGTGAACCCTGAACAGCTCAGTCAGGGTCTCTTCACCAGTAACAGTAAAGTCACCATTTGACTTCTTGACAGTGTTCAAATTACAATTTCTGTCCCTTGCCATCAGCTTAACAAGTTTTGCTACGGCAGGGGCATCTTTAATACCATCGCAGTACATTCTCCAAGAATTTCTCTTGGAGTCCCTGACTGCTTTATTATAAGAGGCAAGAGCAGATTTATAAACCTGCCATTCACCATTCTTCTTAGCTCTATTAAAGAGCTTCCTGCATTTTCCACGCAACCGGCTGAGCTCATTAGACCACTAAGGAACAATCCTTGGGGAGTCAGTAATTGTGGTTCTACAGTTATTATGAAAGGTCTGGATAATGGCCTGTTGCACGGAGTCAGCAGCCAAATCCAGTTTTTCAATAGAAGAATACTCACCATTGTGGCTAGCTAACCTGACCCCGAGATCATCTTTGTAGGAACCCCAATTAGTATTTCTAGGGTTTCTACCCTTGTCAGCTGCAGGTTTTACAGGACCTTTAACAGAAAAAGAAATTAATTGATGGTCAGACAGGGATATATCATCTGAAACCTTCCAATTAACAACATTTTCATAAGCAGAGCTATTGCTTATGCTGATATCAAGCACTTCACGACGCTTTACAGTCACGAAGGTAGGAGAATTACCCTTATTGAGTACAAAGAGCTTATAGAGAAGGATCTGTTCTAAAAGATCATCACCCCTACGGTTGCAATCACTACTACCCCAAACAGTGTTATGGGCATTCGCATCGCAACCAATGATCATTTTTTTGCCATTACAATACTCAAGAAGATTGATAATGACATTAGAAAGAGTTCCCTTATCTTCATAAGGAAGATAGGCCAAAGCAAAGATGTATTCCAGCTTGTGTTCATCAGTTTTAAGATTCACACTGATGGCAACATTGTCACCATCGAGGAACTTAACAAGATGAACAGCATTGAGCTTGTTGCTAACGGCAATACAGGCTCTAGGTCTGATACAGGATGTATCATAAAAGACATTGAATCCCTTGATCCCCAGACCCAAAATTTTTCCATTCCATGTCCAGGGTTCCTGAATGAGAGCAATATCAGCTCTACCATTTAACAGCCTTTTGCTAAGAATAGCAGAGGCAGAACAACTGTGATGCAGATTTATTTGCACAACGTTAAAACAGCCCATAAGCAGGAACAAAAAGAGGGCAGAGAAAACCTAGGAGAGAGAGGCCCTCCTAGTAGCATGACAATGATCAGCGTCAAGCACATTTTCATTGTCAAAATCCTGCATGCGTTTTTCCAGCTCATCATCAGAAATCAGAGGGTTTGCATGAAGTGTAACATCAGAACCAGAAGCAATTTCTAGATCATTAAGTTTAGGTATCATAGTCTCAAGACTACCGATACTTACCTGAGAGGAGGTCGCCCGGACTACTGGCTGTTCCTCCATCTCCATCTCCCCTTTGGGCTTCTCGTTTGGATCCCGAAGAATCTTAAAGACTCCACGGTCCAAACCGGTGAAGGCACCAAGGTCAGCTTTGCGAATCGCATCTGCAGCCTCCGAATCCATCTCGAAGATCCATCTTACAGAGTGGGGTTCCACAAAATTTTGCAAAACACGCCACTCCTCAGACTTCAGCTCCGGGTTGAAATGGTTCAGCCGTTTCAGCAAAACGCTCGTCTCCTTGGTGTACACATCTCTTGTCTTAAAGGCCACCTTGACAGGTTTGGGAAGGTCATTGGCACGCAAGACTTTAAGTGCCTCTCCCAGAACCTGACTGTTATTATGGAAGGTTCTCTTAACCCATTCCACAGTATTTGCATCATTGCACTGAAGAACCAAGACTCCAGCGTTTGAGCTAAAGCCATGAATCTTCGGAAGTTGCTCACCAGTGGAGATCTCATCTATCTTACCGAGAGTCACCATCTGGATAATGTCAACCTCTTCCTTGCTCAGCTTACTAGAAGGGAAGGAATTCTTGACGATTGCCATCTTAATAGCCTGGACTGCCTGAGCATATGTTCCAGGTTGGATGTCCATCCTTGATCTTTTCTTGACGACCAGATCTCTTGGAGAAGGTGTGGCTCCTTCCGACCTAAGTCGTTTGGTGCCTCCAACCTTCTCTGTGACAGCGCCAGCTTTTGCAAACCTCTGGTCCAGCTGCCTAGGCATGCGCCTCCTCCTGCGCCTCTGTGCTTTAGTGAGTATACCCTGCATCACAGCCATGGTTTCAGTGTGTCGGTCACCGAGGCTCGCGACTCTACTTCCTTCCACAGCCGGACTGCAGGTTTCCTCCTTTTCGCCAAGATCCAACCCCAGAGGGGTTGTTTCAGTGGCTGATTGGGAAACACCCGAAGATGAACCCATTCCTTTTTCAAGACTTTCACTTTCACTATTGCAGCACGGAGAACCAGGAAAACTCGGAAGAGTCTCATCTAATTGCTCCATGCTGTAACCACTAAAGAGAAAAAGACCACGGATTACTTCCAGTTCGATCGAAGCCCCCGCTAGGCTCTGTCTCCCCACACTTTTCTGATGTGAAAAGTGTAACCGCCGGAGTCATTCGCAAAGCTAGATGATAAGGAGCGGGCCATAACGTGCACCAGGTACACAGGGCCCAAGGATCCAAGGGGGGATTTCTCGATATGAAACGCTCCTCACCATCCAACCAACGCAACCAAGGGACTCAACCTCTGGAACCGTTTACTACAAACGTTTCTTGAAAGCAAAACTACAGATACACGTCGCTTTGCCCTTTTCGCAACACAGCCACCTGGTCCCGTTCCTGAGCCCAAACGGTATACCTTATGGCAGAGGCCAAAGAGTGGTACTAAGGCCCATAAGGCAGAATTGAAGTTTACTAGGGGCTTAGGATTGATGCAATCTGCAGCTAGAAGAAAAAGTTTGCTCAGGTACCTCGGGATAGCAACACCCGTATCCACAAAAGAAATGGATCCCTAAGGATTTTACAGAGTGAGACTAGGTACCTCACTTCCAACCCCCAACTTGGAGGACCAGGATGCCTCATTTAGTCCGGAGCCTCACCTTCGACCTGTCCGGCAAGGGAGACCCTACCAGTAGCCGAAGCTACCGCCGGCATAGCTCTTAGGATCATCGGAACCCGCAAGCTCCACCACCTCGTCAAGGCACAGGCATCATTTAGTGGAGATTCCAGTGGTTTATGACTGTAGGTAATGGGAATTCCATATAAGTAATTAAAAACTGCTTTATATCCCAGTTCTTAGATAAACATAGCATTACATTCTATTTGTGAATTATACTCAGCTTTTGAAAAACATCACGAAACAAATGTTGCTGGTGTTACAGATCCAGCAGGAAGACATGTGAAATTATAGCCCCTGCACAAAAAGCAATTATTGCAATGCATTTATTGCAACTGCTATTAAGATTTCAAAATGAGTTAATTCAAATTAATGCCAATGAGAATATCTTCCTTGTCCTAAAAGGTCATGAAGATAGACTATCATCATATAGACTTTTAGTCATGCTTGATATGAATCATGTTCATGTATTATATACAGGGTGTCCCAAAAACATTGACCTCGGCTTTTATTCCTTAAATATTGATCTTAGACATATATAATAAATTACAAAGTTGCGTAAAAAAAGGTACAGAATTTTATGAAATTGATAAAAGTTTTCAGGGGATTAAATTTGAAGAAATATAAAGTTTAAATTTTTATACGGCTCCCCGTACAAAAACATTTCCAATGAGTAAAATGTGCTCCATACACTAAAGATGGTGTACAAAATTTCAGCATTTTATCATAAAATGTCCCAGAGATATGTTTAAACAAAGTTGGTGAGGGATTAATCACAAAGTAAAATATAAATGTCTACAGCAAGAGTGCAAATGACGTAACTCAGAAATACATCATAGGCATATAATATCTGCCTCTTATCTTTAAATTTATTTATAATTTTTCAAAAATATGCTTCCTGAAAAATACCTTAAAATTTTGCATGATTAATTACAGAACAGTGTGGCCACTCAACCTGGAAACCCAGAAAAGTGAGGGAATTTTGTGAAAATCCTGGATTTTTTTTTTACTAGTTGTCCATATAAAAATAGAACTGCCCAGTTTGTATGCCATTTTCGAAAAATTTCGCCAAATATTACACTGTACTCATAACCGCTAAATAAAGGTTGCCATCTGTCAATTTGATTCCATGTAAAAGCAAAAATGCGGAGTTTGTGTGCCATTTTGGACAAATGTTGCCAAGTACAGAGATGCCAACTTTTACAGATTTTCCGTAGTTTGTATGGATTTTTACTTCATTATACGGTTTTACGGACATTACTCCCAAAACTACACAAAATCCCGTGAAATCCATGCATCCTACCATTCAGTTCATATTCCCTGCTTTGCTGAGAGTCCAAAATTATCAGTTTGCATCCATTTTCTTCTTCTAATGATTTCATATCAGAACAATAGACCTAATTTATTTTTATAGTGCCCGTAAAAATAAAGAAATATTTTACTAAATAAATTATATTTCACTTAAATTATAAGATTGCGCAATTCAGTCCTTCTTTTCGGGCTTTGCTGAGAATACACAATTGTCTTTTTCCATCCATCTCCATCCCCTTATTCTTGCACATTAACTTGACTAAACTTGCTTATTTTCATATTTTGGTTGATTATAAAGGCTAACTTTTTAATTATTTTCACATAAATAGTACGATTGTGAAATTAATTTTTTTTTCACGGACGTTGCCGAGAGTATGCAATTATCCTTTTCCATCAATCTCCATCTCCCTATTGTAGCACATTAACTTGACTACACAAGATTATTTTCATATTTTGGTTGATTATAAAGGTTAACTTTTTAATTATTTTCACATAAATAGTATGTTGTTGTTGTTGAAACCCAGACCGTCCGACCTACCAGAAAGGTGTAAGGTAACTGTTTGGACAGTCGGGAAGTGCCACCCAATCTAGACCGGAACCCAGTGGGGGAGGCATCCACAGGAACCGTACCCTCCTTCCCCTACCACCAACCTCTCGGAAGGACTTTCGGACCCACATGTTTAACGTGATCGTACTCCGCATGAACATGGCAGCAGTTTTGGTAGTGGTTGGAATCGAACCCGGGCCTACCAAGTGCAACTCCAGCGCGTTAACCAATGGGCTACCGCTCCCACATAAATAGTATGTGTGAGACCAGAAATAGATCTCACATTTGATGAAACACTTTTGTGTATAAATTTATGGTGGCCAAAACGGCGAACACTACCCCCCCCCCTCCACACACACACACACACCCGAGGGAACCACAACCTGTGACCCTAGAACGAGAGAAGAAATAATGAAGATTTTTGACTTAAGAAGGACGTGAGCAGATTTGTGCAACTTGTGCACATATAACTTGTACAACATGACTTAAAGACTTCCAAAAATACTGGCTAGATCTATATAAGGTGTAGTGCAATCAGATGTACTAGAAGGAGCCACACACCAAAGAGTGCAAATAACTGATGCAAGCATTTGATATATGATCAAAGCCCAAGAAAGATTTGAAGGTATGTGCTCATTAACAATCACAGGTCATAGACACATGATAGTAATTTTAATAGTACTGGTCACATATGTCCCCCCCCCGCCGCAATAATTAATGACAATAATTGTTGTTAAGCATATAATTAGTAATACAAATAATTGGTGTAATTAAATAATTTAGATTTGATGTTGTTAATAAATGTTTTATTGTTAAAGTTTAAATGGTGCAATCAATGAGTATTATAATAATTAATTATTCCTTTACAGAACTCACACGAAAGGTAAATAATTAGAGGGTTTTATATAGCGGCACAACTAGCAATGTACGATTTCAATAATAAATCCACTATGTATGAATTAACGGCCATGTCAATCTTAATGAACTTAATATTTAAAAGTTTAACTTTAAGCTTTAATTTTTTCTATTTGTGTCCCACATTTGGTTTCTGTGACACTTTTGTGTGAGTCAAAATTTAAATGAAAATTTTAATAAATAATACTAAGGTGGATAAAAATAATTTAAATAAGTAGATGAATACATTTTATGGAGGAGCATGTGTTGACCAGATTTTTGCATTGTTAAAATTAAATATGTGCAGTCACTTTGGAAGTGAAAAGAATTTGAATATATTTGAAATAATGAAAATAATGTTGGAAAAATTGATTATTACTAAGAATATTTAGTTTGCATGTTTAAGTGTTTTATGTGCAGTATTTTTGAAGTATATTTTATGCTGTTAAGTTTAAGTAGGATTTTGGAAGGGATAATTTTTGTTTTAAATAACTCACCATACTACAGTTGTGAAGCAATGGTTAAATAATGAGTTTCCAGACAAGTGGATTGGCTTTCATGGGCCAGTCGAATTTCCCCTTAGATCACCTGATTTAACGCCTATGGATTTTTATTTGTGTGGTCGTTTACGCACAACATTTTATCTGTCACCTCCCTTAAATAAAGCAGAGTTGCAACAACACATTCAAGATGGTTGTCGGGACATCACTGAACAAGAACTTGATCGAGTGCATAGAAGTGTTATCAGGCGAATGCAGCTCTGTATTGGCATCAATGGAAAACATTTTGAACAAGTTTTGTAATCTTTGTGTAAAGTTATTATTTCTACACAGTGTAGATACTTTTGTACCAATAAATAGCAAAATTATTGTTTATGTAATCATTGTTTTCTTCATTATACATTGTGTTCATTATACAAACTGTGCATTGATTTGCTACAGAACTGATAGTAAACTTAGATTTACCTGCTACGAAACTGATAAGAAGTTTAGTTTCACCTGATATGAAATATGATATGATAGAGACTAGTAAGATTGTGATTGATTCCTGCTTGTTCCATGGGTTGGAGAATAGAAGTAATGGTATGGGGCAGAAATAAGACCTGAACATTTTCTTTTTCCAATTGGTCAGCAGGTGGATGTGCAGAATAATTATAAAAAATAAGCAAGACTTTTGCTTCGTCAGGAAGTCCGACGGCTCTACAGTGTGCCCAGAATTGTGGAACAAAGTTAATCTCGAACCAATTTTTGGTTATTTCTTAAGTTATCCATGTTCTTTTATTTACTTCATAGGGAATGCAAGGTTTGAAATAGGATGTACGAATACACGAAACTCAAATCCCATGCAAATCTTACCATAGCTCTCTATCTTACTCTCCTCCTTGAATTTTGAAAACTAACGTGAGGAATACAGCTGGACACGAGAAAGCAATCGAAAGGCAGGGATAAAAATGTTCCTCAGAACCATAGTGTTTTCACCGGGAAGTTCTGAGTCTCCCGAAAGTTTTTTCAACTCCCCTTTTTCCATAAAATTTCCTAAGGGGCACCACTTTCCCCTAAAATTTCCGAAGCAGCTATATATGATACGGGCACACTGCTTCACTCTATTCTTCACTAGTTACGGGCAAGTCGTAGCTAGGTACCTTTTTAATGATGTTTCATTTTTCCCGAGTGTATAAGGTAGAGCACACTCGACAGAAATGTTCCAATTTTTCGAATTTGTTGCTTTTTTTTCATTGATTTGTTCCTGGACTTCAATTTTCGGTAAAAGATATTCCAATTTTTCTGCTAAAAATATTTCGATATCGCAAAAAAAATCGTAATTGCTTTGGTCATGTCCTTCAAATGTGATGTGCTGCACAGGATTCACAGTGTTATCGGCACATTTGTAGAATAAAAATGCAGTCTACTAAAATTTTGCTACCAACTATAGAACATACTTTTCTGTAACAATTCCTGAAATTAATGAGAGTTAAGTTTTGCTGAAATGCATAGAATATTATAATAACTATTAAACGTCATTTTAGCCTTTCTGATTAACCTTAAATACTTAACTTAAGAAATCAACTTTTCATTTTCCTGGGAAAATCAGATTTTTAATTTCCAGGAAAATATATAAATCTTCAATTTTATAAAATGCTTTAGAATTTCTGTATCAAAGACAATGTATCAAATTATCAATGAAATCCTAAACTTGGATGAAAATGGATAGTTTGAACTGGAAATTGACCCAAGTAAAAAATTCCATTGCAGTATATTTATGGGTTGTTAATGTGTTTCATTTATTACTTAGTAATTTATGAAAGACAGTAACAATATCGTGGAAATTTTTATTTAAACATGATCATCAGTATATTTAATTTTATTTTTAAGTACTTTTCATTTTTTCAATTCGTTTGCATCCACTGTTATTTTTATATTTATTATGCTTTTTATGCTTTATACCTTTCAAAATGTTGTTGGATGAAATTGATATACTGTACATGATCTATTATCCGGACTGCTTGGGACTTCAGGCAGTCTGGATAAGGGGTTTTTACGTAATTCGGAATACTTTTTCTAAAACTTACTGGAATAATCTAAAATGTTATAGAAAATTATAATTCATTTTAAAAACATGTATTAAATAAAGATTTTTTACAATCCATATGAAAAGATGTACTTGGTTAACTAAATTGCATTATAGTATCAAATTTAGTGTTTAAGAAAATTTTTAAAATAATAAAATGTCTGAAAAAAGTTGATTATTCAGGGTAGTTATTAGAAGTCTTTTTTTGGAACATTTCAACTAAAGTGGGCCCTCACCATATTTATCTAATATTTTAGCAGATACACCTTTGTTCATATGTTTCAAAATATTTTAAAGTACTTTTAATAAAATTAAAATGAGAAGGATGTTCATTTTTAATTGAAATGAGAAATTCAATTGTGGGTGCAAATATATCAAATTCTAATATATCCTCTTCAAATGTATTTCTAATAAGCCTAATTCTAAATGTATTTCTAAGCTAATTCTAAATGCCTGAATAAATGAAAAAATTTAATTTCTTTATCCTAAACATATATCTCAATTTCATCAACAATATGTTTAAAAGATATTATCCCAGCATAAAAAGCCCAAAAAATATAAACATATTAGTGGATGGAAACAGATTGAAAAAATGGAAAATATTTAAAAATAAAACGAAATATGCCGGCGATCGTGTTTAAATAAAAAAAATTCCGCGATATTGCTAAACTGTCTTTTATAAATTACTAATTAATAAATGTAACACGTTAAAACCCCATAAATATACTGCAATAGAACTTTTTGCTAGGGTCAATTTTCAGTCCAAAATATAGCCATTTTCATCCAAATAATAGGATTTAATTGAAAACGATTTTGATGTTGGAATTTCATCAACGTTTTTTAAAATATTGAAGATGTGTATATTTCCACGGAGATAAAAAAAAAATCCGAGTTTTCCCGAGAAAATGAAAAGTTTATTGCTTAGGTTAAGTATTTCAAAAGATCAATCAGAAGGCCTTGAATGACATTTTATAGCTGCTATATTTTTCTTCGCATGTCGGCAAAGGTTAACTCTCATTAATTTCGGGAATTCCTTACTTAAATGCTCTATCATCTCGCAAATGCCCTGATTTTTTTTTTTTTCATCTTTTCCAATAAATGTTTACTAAATTTTGCAAAATAGTGTGAATTCTGTGTGGCACATCGCGTTTGAAGGGCGTAGACAAAGCAAATAGGATTTCTTTAGCAATATCGGAATATTTCTAGCGAAAAAGTTGGAATACTTTTACATAAGATCAAAGTTCCCTAACAAAGCGCAAAGAAAAGAAAATGTTACGAATTCGGAAAAATTGAAACCTTTGTGCCTAGTGTGCTCTGTCCTATACACCCAGAAAAAAATGAAACGCCATTAAAAAAGTGCTATGCCACAACTTGTCCATAACTAAGGCTCCTATATATACAGGAGCCTTATCCGTAACTAATGAAGAATGGAATGACTCATCTCACCTGTTCCGGATGCAGCTGCTTTGAAAATTTTCGGGAAAAACGGTGCTACTTCGGATATTTCCCAGAAAAGTGGAGATGCTGAACTTCCCGGAAAAAACACGATCCACGGAATATTTTCATTCGCTCTCGTGAGAATTCCTCGCATTCATTTTTGAAATTTAAGGAGTATCAGTGCCGGCGAGTGCGCACGAATTTCCACGAGGCAGTTTTTGTTGGAATTTTTTTTGTTGGCAAAATTCATAATCAGTTGGTAGCAGAGCGTAGCAGTAGATGAAGCAGAAAGTAGACATGAAAAAAACTTAATTTATTTTCAAGAACTTTAACATCTTAAAGAACAAAAACAATATCCATTTCTATAACTTCGAAATGGTATCAGCAGGAAGTTAGAATCACAAAACTTAAGTCTTGAAAAATACATCATAAGACTTAAATAGTTAGGCAACCTAACATTGGCCACGTACATCGCCATTTACCAACATACATGCAGAAAACTGTTTACATAAATTGCTCATAGTAGCATCTTGCAGATAGACATCGGAAATACTATCAAAGATTACAATTTAAACAGAGATGACGAACTCAACGATCATCCTGGTAATCCAGATCAAGATCAAGACAAGATAAGAACAACTGATGCAACCACTAGCTTATATATAGTGACGTATCATTGAAGTAGAAGTTAATGTTTTTTCCCAGATTATGCTAATCTCTAATCGGTTGAAGTAGAAATTAGCATAAACCGTAAGTTGATGTCTCAATTTGGAGGAATACGGAACATGGGGGTAAAACTTCTTAACAAGCGATCCGAAAGCGATTAGCCAATCAGAACAAAGTAACTTTTGGATTTTGACGGTACATTGACCGATTTACATTTTTGCTTGTTTACATTGAAGTTTTTCTAACAATTGGCCCCCTCCTACAGATTGAGTTGCCTAATCACAAAAATACAAGTTATAATCAAATATCATTTTTTTTAAGTTGAACATATACTGCTTTATGGAGTTTCAAAGTACCATGTATAAATTTTAGTGTATAACTACATTTTTCAAGACAAAGTTTAAAAAGTATATATACATCATGATATAATTTACATGAGAATACAAAGTTAAAATATCTCTGTGTTAAAAACAGGAGATACAAATTCAAATTCAAAAACTCTTAAATCCTTCGCCATGCAGTATAAACTCAACTGTACCTAAACTACATGTTGAGGGAGTCTAAAAAGTTTGTATATTACATCGAAAAATTCTTAAACTTTTAACCCTTCACCACACAGTATCTTTGTCCAATATCATGAGAAACGTAATTTAAAACCGATCTCCTTTTGACTTCTTCAGACAGTGCAGTTTTATCACGAGATCACGATTTGTACATTTTCTGCTGATTTTCAGGCAAATATACAAATCTCTTGGTGTTTGAAGTGTTTAAGGAGAAATTTCCCTTTTTATCCCTTACTAAAAAATAGCTGACTCGGCAACCATGGCTTACATTTGGCCCCAAATTTGAAATTCATGTAATTGAAATTCATGTTGATAAGTTTTTAATGTTTTTTATTTATTTGTTGGTAATTTGGAAAAGATTTTCTGGCAATATCACGAAAATTAATATTTGAATATGATCCTTGTTATATTTCGTTTTACTACAGACGTTTTACTTTTTTTAAGACATTTTCAATTTTTGCAATCTGTTTGCATCAACTAAGATTTTATTAATAGTTTCATGTTTTATGTGGAAAAATTACTTTTTAAACATGTAGTTAATAAAATGAAGGGTTATTTTCTAGCAAAATGTATTAAAACAATGATTTAGGCACTTGAAATACGGCCATTTTGACAGGATATATTAAAATTTGATCTATTCCCCATCTATAAATATGGAGTTATAATTTTATTAAAAATAAATAAATGTTATTATCTTTAGTGTAAACTTGTGTTCTATCAAGCCTCAATAATCAACTTCTTTCGTGTTTTGACCCTTTTTCATAATTTTTTTAACAACTATATCTGATTCTAATTTAATTACATGTATATTTTTAATAATATATAATTTTATTTAATTAAGTATACTTTTCATTACAAAATAAAGCTTTATGTAATATATTTATGTTTAAAAATTGAATTATAATTTTCTACAACAGCATTGTAGAATATTCCAATGCATTTTAGAAAAGTGTTCCAAATTACGGAAAAACCCTTTGACCCCCCCCCCCCCCCCCCCTACGAATATGTGAGGTTATCCAGAAAGTCCCAAATCCCAAGCATTCCAGATAATAGATCGCATACTGTATAGTAATTAGGAAGGTTTTTAATCATATTAGTAGAAATTTGATCTCTCCCATGGGCTTTATTGCCTTTGAGTTTTCGAATATAAGGGGTGATGTCAATGTTTGACCATTCTGAACGTATTTGAATTTTTCTTGGCGTGGAAATAAATTGTTCAACCATGGGGTCCACTACTGCAACCGTCCGAGGATCGATTACAGTATGGTGAGATTCAAACTGGCTTCTAAGACTGTCTGCAAGCAGCTCAGCCTTCTGTGTGTTGGAGACCTTGCAGTTGGGACTGTTAAGGGTTGAGATGTAAGTTTTATGCCTACGAATATGTGAGGTTGCCCTTCAAATGGTGTTGTTCTGAGTCGTTAAGGACTCAATGTAAGTGTTCCATCGTGCACTAATGAAAGCCTTAATCCATGAGCTGATTTGCGCTCTTAGGAAGTTTAATTCACGTTTAAGGTCGGGATCTCTACTGATCTGCCACTCCTTTTGGAACATATTTAGTTATTCTCATACAAAAAAAATTAAATTGTCTTGATAATCAGTTTAAAAAAGATACGAATCTTAGTTTTACATAATACTAATTACATTTATATGATTAATATATAGCACTTGGTATTATTTGAAGAAATTTGCAATTTTAAAAAGCTGCATAATTGATATATTAATATTTCAAATAAAACATTTTTCTTCAGATCTTCTTAATATATGACCTGTATCAATTTATTTAATAATTTTATGTATACAGTTGAACTTCTTTAACTTGAAGTTCTAGGTAAATGTTGTTGTTGAGACCCAGGCCGTCCGACCTACCAGAAAGGTGTAAGGTAACTGTTTGAACGGCCGGGAAGTGCCACCCAATTTAGACAGGAACCCAGTGGAGGAGGCATCCACAGGGACAGTACCCTCCTTCCCCGACCACCAACCTCTCGGAAGGACTTACGGACCCGCATGTTTAACGTGATCGTACTCCGAACACGGCGGCAGTTATGGCAGCGTGCAAATCCAGCGCGCAAACCAACGGGCTACCGCGCCCGAATTGTGCCAACAGCACGCAGTGTTTCCAGGTGGTCACCCACCCAAGTACTAACCGTGCCCAATGCTGCTTGACTTCGGTGATCTAACGAGAACCGGTGTTTTCAGCACAGTAGAGCCGTTGGCTTTCCTAGGTGAATGTAAAATAATTTTTATTATAAAAACATGCAATGCAGGCAAATTTTCGTTAGGCAAATTAATTTTAATTTGATATATTGAAACTCGAGTTATAGAAGTTCGAGATAAAAAAGTTCGACTGTATATAAATATAATTTCTTACACTATGAGATGAAAAAAATTTTCAACTAATTTCTTGCTTGGCCAATCACATGTCTGATTAGATTTGATGGCTAGCTAGAGGCAATTTTCTGAGGAGAAAAATTTTAGTAAACCATACATAATAAATTTACATAATAATTTTTCTATGGACTACTCATTGCTATGAGCAAGAGTAACCTCTAAACTAAGCCAATGATATTGGGATGATCAAGTGGGACAATTTGCATCCCACTATTATAAATCATTGTTCATTGCTATCCTGAGCATCTAGGGATTTTGACCAAGTGAGAGCTAGGTTTAGAAAATGATTGGTAACTGTGAATGGTTGATGTAACTAAAACAAATTACCTGGCATTGTCCAGATCACATATACATGCCTGTTAATTAAATAATACCTATACTACTCAATTTTTTTCAAATCCGAACACACACTAACTGCAAAGCATTCCGAATGACAAGAACTTATCCATTATGCGCATATGCCAATGAACCTGATAAGAGAAAAGGTACAAACGACAATACAAGAATTGATCACAGGAGAGAAAAAATTTGCTCTTTTAAAAAAATTATAATTATGAACGGATAGGTTCGCCAAAATTATATCTAGTTTTGGAACAATTTGTGATAGTTAAAGTAACTTGCATTAAATTATAAACATTGAATTTACCATTAATTTTTTTACATATGAACATAAAAGTCAGAGATATTTTAAACTAGCCGCCTTTGGCGACCAGCCTGTTCGCTACCCTTGAAAATTCTGACCGTGGCAAATTCTAACCGTGGCACACTCGCTGGCGCGACCTACCAGTAAAGTGTAAGGTAACTGTTTGGAGGGCCAGGAAGTGCCACCCAATTTAGACAGGAACTCAGTGGGGGAGGCATCCACAGGGACCGTACCCTCCTTCCCCTACCACCAACCTCTCGGAAGGACTTACGGTCCCGCATGTTTAACGTGATCGTACTCCGCCTGAACACGGTGGCAGTTTTGGCAATGGCGGGAATCGAACCCGGACCTACCTAGTGCAAATCCCGCGCGCTAACCACTGGGCTACCGCGCCCTCCGCGACAATCTCCATAACCTTCTTTTTATTCACCCAATTTAGACCGGAACCCAGTAGGGGAGGCATCCACAGGGTCCGTACCCTCCTTCCTCTACCAACAACCTCTCGGAAGGACTTACGGATCCACATCGTGATCGTACTCCGTGTGAAAATGGCAGCAGTTTTGGCAGTGGCGGCAATCGAACCCGAGCCTACCGAGTGCAATTCCCGCGCGCCAACCACTGGGCTACCGCGCCCTCCGCGACAATCTCCATAACCTTCTTTTTATTCACCCAATTTAGACCGGAACCCATCAGTGGGAAAGTCATCCACAGGGTCCGTGTTGGAAAATTTAAAATTTGAAGATAGCAAAGCACGCACTGTCAGAGTCAATAAGTGTTGGCTGGGTTATGAAAGTACACAAGTCCAGCTTTAAAGAAAAACTTCGTTCACTTTATTTGGTGAAAAACACAACTCGGCATATTACACGTACCTGGTAATTTTCCATGCCGTAAAACATCAAAAATATACTATGTACAAAAGATTTTTAGTTGTAAATGACTAGACAGGGATTCCTTGAAGCATTTGGTAGTAAGTTACTATACTACCTCTATCACTTGCGTGTATTTCAGCCACCATCACTTGGCAAAGGGAAACCAAAGGATAAAACATCAGGAAAATATTTAAAGCGGCTTCCGAACGTTTGTAAGTAAATTTAACGTTCAATACATGCTGGTCCAAACTGACCACATCTGCATCCGTTTCGACTATTCACCGTCGTCAAACGATATTCCGCAGTGCTTCTGTCAAAAAACCATTTCTGTCTGCCTGCATCAGACCATCAGTGTCTATCTCGTCTGACTTCTTCAGACGTCTGATCTCGATCGACTCCGACCTTCTCATTTGCTTCAAGAAACCTCTGCCCTATATATCCGAGAATGGACAGTTCCGGAAACGCCCCCGGATATGCAAATCAGATGCGTACGCATTGAGAACTGATTTGCATGAAACCTCATGTTGAAAAACGTCACGGTTCACGCCGGTGAACGGGAAGAGTCGTTCATATTAAATTTGCATAAACGCCCGTTCACAGGAATGTGAATCACGATGTATTGATTATTTCCAACAATCGGCCCCCTCATGCAAATCCTTAAGTCTCAATGCATATGCAAAAGAAAACTTACTCTGAGAAACCAAGGTATATCAATAAACACCAAGGCCCCCAGTATCCTATCAAACATATAATGAAGGAAAAAATTTAAAGTATTATATCATTATTAAATTTAAAATAAAATGCATAAGTACTTATAGCATCTGAAAAATAGTTAAGTATTGTCGACAATATTGTAACAACAACATTTCACATCAAGTAGAAATTTATATACAACACAACTTCAATGCTTAAGTATCAGCATTCAAAAATTGAAATTTTAGTTTAAATTTAATTATAAGTATCCAAAATTTAAGTATAAGCACATTATCATATTAAACAAGTCAACTTTAAAAGATTAAGATTTTGTATAAGCATAGAATTTAAGTTTACTTTAAATTTGAGTATAAACACTATAATTCAAAAAGCTTAAAAAAAATTTAGTCTATTAACACAATATAAGTATACATAATTAATACTATTAGACTGCATTGATATACCAAATATTTAAAAATACATGATGCAAGTAATTAGATAATAAAATTACTTTATCAAAACTTTCAACACATACTTTTTACCAAGTTGAAAAATACAAAATTTTATACACATAAGCTATTATTTAGCATCATGCGGGTCATGGAAAATGGATGTATATACAAAGGTGTAAAGTGAAAAAGATTCAATATCACAAAAATTTATACTCAAGATATACTATCTTATATCAATGAGGTTTAAGATAAACAATAATGTATATATATGACATCTTTTAAAAAAAATTCCCAAGTTGTAAATTCAATTTAGTATTTAAAATTTTCTTTAGACTAAACATTTAATCTCAAAAAGTTTTGATTTAGTTTTTAAAAATTTTATTACAAAATTTAAGTATTATTTCCTTAGTCATTGGTTTAGTAAAGTGATCTGCTAAGTTATCTTTACTATTTACAAATTTAACATTAAAAGATTCATTGACTATTAAATTTCTTAGGAAATGATATCTAACATCAATATGCTTAGTTCTGTTGTTTTCAATTGGAGAGTTAGAAAAATTAATGGCTGCTTGGTTGTCGCTAAAAATAACACTGTTACTTTTATTAAAGTTTAACCCAAGTAAATGACATTCTTCTATTATGTTTTGTACCCATACCATTTCCTTAGCGGCTTCAGTTAGTGATACGTATTCAGCCTCCATGGTTGATAAGCTGACACACTTATGTTTAAAGGTACGCCAAGAAATAGGTACATTGTCAATAAAGAGTATCATGCCTCCAAGTGAAACACGGTCATCTCGGTTTGCAGCAAAGTCAGAATCTGAATAACAATTCAATTTTAACTCCTGAATGTTAGATAAATTCAACATATAGTTTTTAGTCTTTTCAACATATCCTAAAAGTCTTAACAATGCATCCCAATGCTTAATTCCAGGGTTTTCTTGAAATTGAGATAATATATTGATGGCGTAACAAATATCAGGTCTAGTCCTACTAGATATAAAAGCCAAACACCCAATTAAGCTCCTGTAAGGAAAACTTTGCATTTGCTTTATTTCTTCACTTGTCTTTGGACAATCTATTTTACTTAGAATATTCCCTTTAGAAATGGGAAGTGAAGTAACTGGATATTTATACTGTTGAAACATTTGACATACTTTATCTATATACTGACTTTGATGTATAAAAAATTTATTGTCACACTCTTTAAATTCCACGCCTAAAAGTTTTCTAATTTTTCCTAATACCTTGATATCAAATTCTATGCTAAGTAATGAAACAATGTGGTCTATGTCCCTTTGATATTTTGAGAAGAGAATTATGTCATCCACATAGACTAGCATAAGAACTTTGCTATTGTAAATATATGCACAATTACACCATTGAAGTTTAAAAAATTTAATTCTTTTAATTTGGTGTCAAGTTCATTAAACCATTCTCTTCCACTTTGATGAAGACCGTAAATGGCTTTCTTCAACAAACAAACATAATCAGGCTGTTCCTGATTGACATAACCTTGAGGCTGTTTCATATATACCTTTTGACTCAATTTAGCATAGAGATAGGCAGATTTGATATCTAATTGGAAATGCATCCAGCCAAGCATGCATACGAAAATTGAGAAGAATGCTCTAATTAAGTTGAAGTTAACAACAGGGCTAAAAACTTCATCGTATGATTCTCCCTTTTTCTGACCATACCCCTGGGCTACCAAACGAGCTTTAAATCTCTTGATTTTCCCTTTCTCGTCTTTCTTAATAGTGTAGACCCATCTATTGCCTATATGCTTTTGTGAGGTGGATGCAGGAACTAGTTCCCAGACACCCCTCTCTTGCATTACGGCCATTTCTTCATCCATAGCATTACACCATTTTTCGGACTGGGAAGATTTAATAGCAGCGTTGTACCCTTTTGGTATATTTATTTCAATATTGCTTGCTTCTGGTCTGCCTCTGACCCTTTTAAGACCTTTATTTTCCCGAAAATTAAACAGTTGCTGATCAAATTGTATATTCCTTTTATCACAATATTTCTTAACATCATTGCGCGACCTCAGCCTTTTATTATCTCCTTGAGCGTAATAATACACATCGGTTCTACTCCCATCGGGTCTTGGAACCGTCTTTCGCTGCCAAGCAATATCCGAGCAAGGAGTCATACTGGAGTCAGCAGGAGAGTCCGTTTCCTCACTGGATTCAGACAGATCGTCACCAGTGTCTTCACTCTCTCCTGCCCCCCCCATCAGACTGCTCTCTCGGATATTCCCCGTCTGAGTATTCTGAAAGGTTATCTCTCGATATCCCTGAGGAGATATTTCTGGGACAAATTGGGTCCAGGATGCCTTCCACTACATCACCCTCATCAAACCTCACATTGCAGGTCTCAATTGTTCGTTTCTCCCCTGACAAAAATATCCTATAGCCCTTAGTTTTAGTAGCATAGCCTACCATCACCCCTTCTGTAGCTTTCATGTCTAACTTCTTTCTGAGCTGACTGGGTTTGCCTACATATGCTCTACAACCAAAGGTTCTAAGATGTTTGACTGAAGGTTTTCTACCACTGTAGAGTTCATGTGGAGTTTTTGTCTTAAATTTGTGACATATTCGATTTTTAGTGTATGTAAAACACAATATTGCTTCCGCCCAGAATCTGTCATGCAATTTGCAGTCGTTCAACATGGCTCTAACACAGTCAAATGCGGTTAAGTTGAATCGCTCTGATACTCCATTTTGCTGTGGGGTATATGTGTTAGTCCTCTCAGCCTTAATACCGATACCCTTCAGGTAATTTTTGAACTTATCATGGCAGAATTCCATCCCATTATCCGTCCGGATACATAGAATTTTAGTACCTAACTGCCTTTCTTCTCTGGCCTGAAACTCTTTAAAATGTGAAAATACTTCTGACTTCTGTTTCATGAGGTAAACAAAAACTTTTCTACTATAATCATCTGTTATAGTTAAGACATACTTGTTCCCACCATATGAGGCTGTGGGTAAGGGACCACACACATCCATGTGTAACAATTGCAATGGTTTAGTGGACCTTATCCTACCGGTGGGTTTATACGATACTCTCCTAGACTTAGCCAATTTACATGATTTACAATTTAACTTTTTGTATTTAAGCCTAGGAAGTCCGTTTACGGCAGAAACTTTGCTGGTTTGGAGAAGATATTCAGCATTTATGTGGCAATATCGTTTATGCCAAAGACAGTTTGTACTATTAAGTTCAGTTACTGAACTGCTAGGCTTAGATATTGAACTATTCACATTTTTATTCTGCTTAGTTTTTGTTTTGTCAGATTTAAATTTAGTTTCTCTAAGATTAGGTGCTATTTTTACTTTGTCTATTTTTCTGGAAGCACTAGGATCCCTATCCTTGGATTTCTTATCCTTTTTGTGTTTCTTGTCTCCATGTTGATCCCTATCTTTAGATTGACGGTTTTCTACGTTATGTTGTTCCTGGGTACTATACTTAGGTTTTAAAAAATACAACCCATCCTTTCTTTTTGCATAAAAGAATTTCTCCCCTTTAGGTGTAAAAAACCATAGAACCCCATTAGCTCCATTAAAACTAAAATTTTGTTCCTCAAGAACAGATGCAGCTAATAAATTTCTCCTAAGTTTAGGAGAATACATAACATTTTCCAATTTGATAATACTTTGCTTATCCTTAAATTGGACATACATTTCCACCGTCCCGATAGCCTCAACTGGACTTTCGACATCCCCTACTGCTAGCGACATTGAAGTGCCTTTGCACTCATTAAATTTTGAAAATAACTTAATGTTATTACAGAAATGTCGCGTAGCAGCAGTGTCTACTACCCAGCTGAGTCTATCGCTAGGATCGATTACAGTATTAGCCTCAATCTGTGGAGACCCAAGAAATTCCACAATACTAGATCCATTATTTCTACTGCAATTAGATTTAGTATGACCTAGTTTGTTACACTTAAAACACTTAATTTTACTTTTAGAAATATTTACATTATGACTAGAAGTATTTACATTAGACACATTATGAGATACATTTGGAAGTTTAGACACTTTTACTCTATTTACAAATTTCTTAGAAGTAAAATATGCAGAATTTGAACTCACAGTTTTGGAAAAGTCACTTGCTTGCTGCCTCAGCCGGCTCTCCTCCGCTGCTAGCTCTGCTTGTATTTTGCTGAGCTTGAAGTCCGAGTCATTCCATCGATATATAATTTGAACGATACCTCGGAATTCTTCCGGAAGGTACCGAATCGACTGGAATGCTACATATAGGTCTTCAATGGGGTGTTTCGCGTCTTTAAGCCTCGTCACGGCCTTCCGCAGTCTTGAGCAAAAAATGTCAACAGGCTCGTCTGGCTCCGGCCGAACGTCGAAGAACTCATCTAGTAATCTAACCAGGTTGGCTCGGGAAGGCGCTT
Organism: Amaurobius ferox; assembly: GCA_951213105.1. NCBI lineage: Eukaryota > Metazoa > Arthropoda > Arachnida > Araneae > Amaurobiidae > Amaurobius > Amaurobius ferox. The sequence goes on along the minus strand of OX578133.1, from coordinate 202,579,744 downwards.
GAAAATGTTCTTTCAAGGTATTCCATACTTGACTAGGTTCGTCGGTGACTTTTATCAACTCCTTGTATTCCGAGGATAAACTTTGATAAATGATGGCTAATGCTCGGTCTTTCCGGCGATAAAAATCATCGTAGTCGCGGCGACTTGCATCTTCCTCGATAGGCTTAGCACTTCCATCTACGTGTCCGAAACATCCTTCTCCCTTGAGGACGAATGAGATGTCGGTACGCCAGGTGACGTAGTTGTCCCGCGTCAGCAACTCCGTTCTACTTGCCTCCATGGCCACTCGTAGTTTTGAAGAAGCAGAAGTAAAAGTTCTTGTACACTGTTTACGTTTACACTGTTGCGTTTCGTTGTTCACACGAACTTCAAAATGGTGCCAGGTGCGGCCCCCATCTGAACACTGGAACGATTTCTTTAAAGATACTTGCACTTATGACTCTATTGGGCGTTGAACTGGCCCCGTAACCGTTTCTGGTTGGAAAATTTAAAATTTGAAGATAGCAAAGCACGCACTGTCAGAGTCAATAAGTGTTGGCTGGGTTATGAAAGTACACAAGTCCAGCTTTAAAGAAAAACTTCGTTCACTTTATTTGGTGAAAAACACAACTCGGCATATTACACGTACCTGGTAATTTTCCATGCCGTAAAACATCAAAAATATACTATGTACAAAAGATTTTTAGTTGTAAATGACTAGACAGGGATTCCTTGAAGCATTTGGTAGTAAGTTACTATACTACCTCTATCACTTGCGTGTATTTCAGCCACCATCACTTGGCAAAGGGAAACCAAAGGATAAAACATCAGGAAAATATTTAAAGCGGCTTCCGAACGTTTGTAAGTAAATTTAACGTTCAATACATGCTGGTCCAAACTGACCACATCTGCATCCGTTTCGACTATTCACCGTCGTCAAACGATATTCCGCAGTGCTTCTGTCAAAAAACCATTTCTGTCTGCCTGCATCAGACCATCAGTGTCTATCTCGTCTGACTTCTTCAGACGTCTGATCTCGATCGACTCCGACCTTCTCATTTGCTTCAAGAAACCTCTGCCCTATATATCCGAGAATGGACAGTTCCGGAAACGCCCCCGGATATGCAAATCAGATGCGTACGCATTGAGAACTGATTTGCATGAAACCTCATGTTGAAAAACGTCACGGTTCACGCCGGTGAACGGGAAGCGTCGTTCATATTAAATTTGCATAAACGCCCGTTCACAGGAACGTGAATCACGATGTATTGATTATTTCCAACAGTCCGTACCCTCCTTCCTCTACCACCAACCTCTCGGAAGGACTTACGGACCCACATGTTTAACGTGATCGTACTCCGCGTGAACACGGCAGCAGTTTTGTCAGTGGAGGGAATCGAACCCGGGCCTACTGAGTGAAATTCCTGCACGCTAACCACTGGGCTATCGCGCCCTCCGCGACAATCTCCATAACTTTCTTTTTATTCACCCAATTTGGACCAGGACCCAGTGGGGGAGGCATCCACAGAGACCGTACCCTCCTTTCCCTGCCACCAACCTCTCGGAAGGAATTATCGACCCATATGTTTAAGGTGATCGTACTCCGCATCAGTGGCGGGAATCGAACCCAGGCCTACCGAGTGCAATTCTCGCGCGCTAACTTCCCGCGCGCTAATTTAAATTTATAATGACCATATGCTAGGCTCTTAATTCCACCATCCTCGTTCCATCGTTCCATCATTTAAAATAGCCATAAAATTAAAATATCCATTTAAAATATCTATAAATTAAAATATCCATAAATCAAAATATCCATTTAAAATCAAAAAATCATCCATATCGTTCCACCAATCCATAAATATAATAATTTCAAATACATCACCACAATTCAAACCACCATAATTCAATCATTTAAATTATTTAAAATATCCATTTAAAATATCATATAAATATAATAATTTCGCCCGATGTATACAACACTTATGCTCGTAATTCATTTAAAACCGAAAGCGCGGTCTCCATGGAGACGGGGAAGAAACTACTGCGGATGGGGGGAAAATGCCGTTGAAGAACTGAGCCGGTAGCCGACAAATTTAAAATCATGGTGTCTTTAAAATTGCGATCCTGAAGGCAATTTTCATTATTTCTGGACCAAATTAGACTTGTAAGAATGCCAGATATTTCAGCTTTCTAAAAATGTAAATTATTAGTCGAAATTATGAGTACTTTTCACTATGCGAGAATTTAAAAACCAAAAATCGTTTTTTTGAGCCAAAAGTGACTTTTGTTTTAAAATCTTTAAAAAATATTAGAAATCGAAATTGAGAGTTGAAATTGATATATTTTTACTCGAAATTCTCTGCTCTTTCCGATGGTGTGATTTGTTTTTTTCTACAACGTCTGGATCGTGGAGAAAAAAGGGCAAAAATGTCAAAAAACGGTCGAAATCGCATAAAACATTAAATAACAAAAAAAATAATTAAAATTTTAAAAATCGGTTTTCACGTGTCCCCTTCCCACCCCCCAGGGTCTCCGATTGCTAAATTTCATAGCTCTCCGACGCGCGGTCGCGAAACGTATAGTGTATAAGACAGACAGACGCACAGACACACAGACATTGCCTTTTATTATATAGATGCACAAAAAGTATATATTTTTTAAAAATTCACAAAAAATATGTCTATTAATTATATGGATTTTGTTCAAAGTTTATTTGAAATAGAACTTTTAAATTTTTTTTAATGGCGTTAGGTTTGATACACTGTGGTAATATTTTTAGTCCCTAAGGATTGTTTTGTGTGAATATCGCTCAGAATCATGCTTGATTTGACAGAAACATAAAATAACTAAAACACTAATTCAAATTAAGAAAAAAATAATAATACCAGGTTGCACCTTCTCGGGTCCTGAAGTATCTGTGTACCAAATTTCAGGGCTAATTTACACTTAGATTTCCCGCCACAGGCAGACACACAGGCATTTTCTTTTATTATGCAAGATATTTATTTTCCGAAAAAAAAATTATTAGAAATATATGCTCTTCAGTCATGCTATTAGTTGCTTGTTACCATAGCAACTATGGCTAGACTCATGAAAAGATGATTAAGTATAATAATTCTTGCATCAGTTTTTTGTATCTAAAAAAAGTCACAACTTATGTCACATCATTCATTATGCCTCTTATCTTATGACATGCCACATCATTATGTCTAAAAATATATAATATAGTCTAAAGATGTTTGTCAATATCCCAGTTTGGTTGACAGAAAAGATAACTAGAATTATACTATTAGGCTTTGCTTTAATTTTTTTCCATTCTTTTTCAGAGCAGCTTTGGAGCATGCTGATGCTCTCTTGAGTATGAAACATGGTTTGGTCCGTTTGGATAATGTGTGGGGCGTTGGAGGAGGAATGCGTCCAGTTAAATATTTGATTAATCAGGTTGGTGCATCTTATATTTAGCTTTTGTCACTTTTTACTTTGTCTACAACACATAGTATATGTAAAGAGAAAGTCTTGGAATTTGATCAAAAATCTGACTCTTTGCTTTTGATAGATTTACTTGCTTTAGTCATTTGTCGTTCAATACAAATTAAGTTTTTTAATAATGTCCTTGACTTTGTCTGTGTGTCTATGGACCTGATATCTCTAGAACAAACTGATCAATTCAAAAGGAATGTAGTGCAATTATTTAGTATACTTAAGAGGTAATAAGATCAAACCAGATTTTTATCAAGATTAAACTAGCAAAAAGCTTTGGAGTACAAAACATAAGTATTTCAAATAGTTACAGCCAGTTTTTTATATGTATTGTCTATTTAATGGTGAATGTGCAGGGATGGTTCAGTGATTAAGGCAGGTGTATTGCACTCGGAGGACACAAGTTTTATTCCTGGGTATCACCCCATTGGGTTCCAGTCTAAATTTGGTGGCAAGTGAGTACAGAAGTCCATCCTCACCTCCTTGTGAGGTAGGTGCCCCCCCCCCCTCCCCTGGTAACAAGGCAATGGTAAATTCCATGATTGGTCATGGACACGACATCAACCAACTATTTAAAGGTGAATAACATCTTTGTAGCATGCAATATTCTTGAGATATTACATGCCATAGATCTTGTGGTAAAAATCATAAAAGTAAATGTTACTCAGCATTTGAAAACATTGGTGATCCATTGGTCCGAGACCACCAAAAGTTTGATCGGACAAGAAGAATAAAAATATTGGTGGTCCGTGAGAACAGTAGATTTAATGACCTCATAGTGAAAGATTTCATCTCTAAACAAAAGTTTTCTGCGGTTTCATCTTTCGAAATACGCCAAACACTATCATAGTCCACGGAGAAGAAAGTTCTGCCCGTGCTCAGACTAGCACTAATGCTCCTTACATGGCCAGCTGTCAAAACGCTTCAGTATATGCATATGAGGACTGATTTCTCACGTCTTGTTTGAAATGAAGTCAGTAAAACAGAATTTAAGCATTCATTAAGCATATTATTATTCACTACTGTCTTATTTATCTAGAATTTTAAATCTTTTAAATAAAAATGCAAATTTAAGTCGTCTTTCATTAAAATTGCAACTTTTAACGCATTTAAATAACATTGCGAATTTAATCACTTTTAAATGAATTGCAAATTTTAACGCTTTTAAATAAAATGTCAAATTTTAAAGTCTTTTAATAAAATCATAAAATTTTACATATTTTTTTTTACAGTTTCTTACAGCAATTTTACATAAAATTTTAGGGCTTTAAATCACAAATTTTAGCGATTTTAAATATAAATGCAAATTTTGCACTCATAAAAATCGCGAATTTATCATTTCCAAATTAAATTTAGAATTTTAGCAGTTACAATCTCAAATTTTAGCGCTTTTGCATAAAATCATTAATTTTAGAACTTTTCTTAAAAAATGTCTAATTTTAGGACTTTTAATATAATCGCAAATAGCACTTTTAAATAAAATTGTGAATTTCGATGATTTTTCATAAAAAATAAGTTACCATATATACTCGCGTATAAGTGGAGAAATATGTAACAGAAAAAACCTTCTGGGGGGGGGGGGGGTGAGAGGAGTCGACTTATATGTGGAGTCTAAAAAAAAAGTCTTAAGTATAAAAGTTATTTTTTCCTGCAAAGCAATCCATCCTAAAATGATGCAGTAATAATTACACCATCGTGCACTCTGAATATTTCTGCACTTCAAAACTCTCCTGTGAGTCACTGCCCTCCAGTAGCTCCCGTCTACCAGCGTATCACGTCATCAAATAATATACATACAACTGTTACATACAACTCGCTCATTTTCGTTCAATGTAATCTCACTTCTCCAATTACAGCCAATCGTCTTCGGCAAAAAATGGCTCTTTTCAGAGCTACATACTCCATAACACTGATTGTTTAAAAGTATAATGCAGGATTTTAAGTTGAAAGTGTTTTTTTTTGTTTTGTTTGAGAGTAACTAATAACAACTATGCTGCTTCAAGTCGATTCGAGGTTAGTGAAAAAATTGGCTCAAATAGTGGGCAGAAGCCAGATATTGTTTTGATTGCACTGTGGGTCAAGGACGCTTGAGACAGGGATGAGATACATACCTGCGGGAAATGGTCACAAAGTCATTCAAAAAATGTTGCTTTAGTAATTGATGGCATAGATGGTGATAGGGTTTTTATAAATGATGATGACTGATTATTAATACTTTACAACATAGTTGAAAAGTGTTTATGACTTTGTTCATTCTGTCTGTCTGTCTGTCTGTCAGTTAGCATGATAACTGCCATAAATATGACTTTATCAAAGTGAAATTTTAGTATGTTTTTCAGACGGTCTGTAGGACCTATGGGAATATAAATAAATAATATCACTTAATTAGTTTTTAATTGAACCCGGGTTGAAAAAATGAAATACATTGAACCCTATGGGACCTAATTTTTCAAACATTTTTTAAGCAAATTTAAAATTCACAAATTGCTTCAAAATTTTTAGGAAATATTCACATTGTCACCTAAAATATATAAAAAAAATTTCAGTAAAATATGTTAGGTAGTTTTTTAATTAAAAATTATTTAATAAAGGGAGAAAAACAAATTCAATTATATTCTGACTTTTGGGATATCCAGAAAGAAAAAAGAGATATATTATATAATAAATATCTTTCCAAGAGTTTAACTATTTTGTATATGAGAGAGGCTTCACATTTTAAAATAAATTTGGTAGATAACAATTTTTCAAATTTTTTTTTAAGTTTTATATAACTCTTTATGATATACTTATTTGATGTCATTTTTAATGCACTTTCTCTCCTACGTCCTACAGAGTTAAAATTTGGTATACAGCTTAAATTTGTAGAACATTTTATTCTACAAAAATTTAGTGGATCTTTCAATATAGATCCTACATTTTTTTCGAAATGGCCTGCAAATAATCCCCGTTCACTTCTATAAATCATTGTTGCAATGTTGTTAAAAATTCTGATGTGGGCAGCACATGTCTTTCCCTGCAGACTCATATTCACATTCTCTTTAGTTCTTCAATAATAATTTCAGTTTATCTGCACAAAATAACAGCCATAAGTATTTTAAATGACATTGAATTTGCACGTTAAACTTAAATTTGGTTCTCATTCCATAGCTGGACTTATTGTCAAAGGTGGCGTAGCGAAAATGCGAAAAAACCAAAATATTTCAAGAACGGCTAGTCCTAGAGTAATGGGGTTAGTCTTATTCTTTTTGTTGCAAAAAATCATGTATAAAATAGGAATTTAATTGATATAATTGAGCACACGTAGTCTTTTATTTTTATATTTAACGATTTTTGCAGGCCATTTCGCAAAAACAGCCCGTTCCTTTTTCCCGAATCGTACTAGAATAACTTACAAGTGATTTATATACCAAATTTTGTTAAATTTGGTATATAAATCACTTGTAGGTTATTGAAATATTATACACTAAATTTTGTTAAATTTGGTCCATTAGTTTTTAGCTAGAGTGGATAAAGACAATTTCTGCTGGCCATTTCGCAAAGAAGGCAGATTCTTTTATTACGAATCGTACTATAATCTAATGAACATCAGGGTTTCCCACAAAAACTTACCCACCAAATTTTATGAAATTCGGTCCATTAGTTTTTCAGTTAGAGTGGATGCAATTCCTCACAGACACAGAAAAACACACAGATACACCGTTACACATACAGACGTCTTCCTAAAAATAATTTTTTCGTGTTCTAGAAGTCCCAAAACGTGTAGATCCTTCGAAAATTCGAGTTCCGTTCTTCGGCACGATTCCAATACTTTGAATACATACACACATATATTATCTGTGTATCTGTGTATTATCTGTGTATCTAAATTCCTTGCCTACGCAATTGCAATAGTTGTGATTTTAAATGATCCCTAAACTTTTATTATTTCTTCAACGAAGCCTAATTTTAACTTATGCAGAATGCAAATATCTCAAGCGATTGTAAGGTGAGTTACATAAGAATTGCTGAATTTTTTTCACACAATATTATTTAGCTCTGAAGTCTGGAATAAAAGTTATATGAATGAAATATTCATTGATTTTGCATAGAGAATCAGATGAATTATATTGCGATAGAGTTTTAAATATTTAAGTATAATAAATTACTATAGTACTGTGATAATGTAAAAGATATCACCACTGAATGTATCACATTTTTGAGAAATTTTAACTGAAATTGCATTTCAGTTGGAAAGTGTTTCATAATCAATGCTTATGCATGATTGATCTTTCTTGTTATGATATGGGCATAGATGGGATTGCTGATATTTCCATGAATTGTCAATGATTTTTTACACTATTTGGCGAGTTTGACTCAGACTATGTGTATTAGGCCTGTGACAGACAAGCTTTGTCTCCCGTCCTTTTTAAGAACACTGCATGCTGGAGTAAAAGAATGCTTATAGCTTGTCACACGAGAACAAGTGTCCCCCCAAAAGGATGGGAGACAACGCTCGTATGTCATAGGCCTTGCTCAGAATTGGACTTTAAAGGATTCATATAAAATTTTTATTATGAAAATTAAATGTTATTTCTATTATTATTATTATTATATATATATATACATATATAAGGTGCGTCTCAAAAGGTTATGCACTTTAGTATAAGCAATAGATATCAGAAGAAGAAGAAACTAAGAAATGCAATTTCATCACTATATAGTTAATAACGACTAATAAACAATATAAGACCATGAACGTACCTGTTTGATTTGAAGGTTTCAATAAACGAAGTAAACGCAAAAAAAGCATCAAAAACTTGTTTCAAAAGTTTATGCACAAGTAATAAAAAATGAAGTTATTTAACGAATGTGGTGTCCATTTCGTTTTATAACTTGTAAAACACGATTGACAGAGTAAGAGAATGAAGAATTTCTGAGTCCAAATTATACCAGCAGTTTTCAATTTCACACTGAAATTCGGCCAAAGATGAAAACTGCCGCCTATTCCCATAAACTCTTCTGGATAGGATCCCCTTAAGGTTTTCTATGGGATTCAAGTCGGGACTTTTGGCCAGCCAATCCATAACCATAATGTTATTACACTGCAACCAAAGTTTTGTTGACTTTGCCGCATGAATGAGAGCATGATCGTGCTGAGAATAGAAGTTTGGTCCTGTTAGAATCACAGCTTCTGGTAATATATGATGCTTTAACGCTTGTTGGTAATTTAGCACATTTTGCTTACCGTTAATAAAGGCTAAGGATAACTTACTATTAAAGCAAAATGCTCCCCACACCATCAAGGAACGACTTTGTTTTCTACTGAAAAAACTCTCGGTTCTTTGCACAGGTCATGCCAGGTATGATGCCCATCCATCTAGGCCATCAGCATTCCATTTCTTTTCATCACTAAATATAGCAGTTATTTATTGGTCGTCCCAGTTCATGTGTTCCCTAGCCCATTCCATACGACATAATTTATTATTTTCAGTTAAACTCGGAATTCGCTTCATACGTGCAAGCATTATATTGCAATTACTTTGTAAACGTCTGTGAATAGTAGATCGAGATACAACCTGATTCACTTTGTATTTCAGATAACAACAGTTCTTGAGTCGATGCTAAACGAAAAAGTTTTCTGTCATTTCGAGAACTGGTACATTTTGGATGGCCTGATCTATCTTTTACTTTATAATCGCGCTCTTATTGTAGCACGGCATAAATGCCTCGTTTTGACCAATTTAATATTTTCACGATATCAAGAACAGACTTTCCATAAGCTTTTAATCTCCAAATTTCACACACTTTGTGTTTTGTAAACTGTTTCATATGCGGCATTGTACTGAATGGTGAGAGATGAAACGCATCAGTCTTATATATAGTGGACAAACGTCTGCAGAACTGTTTTATGCAAATTGCAGAACTGTTGCAAAATTGCAGAACTGTTTTATGCAAATTTTATACTGTTATTTGCATACTTTATTTTGATTTTCCGCATTTTTTGTTACTTGTGCATAAACTTTTGAAACAAGTTTATTGATGCTTTTTTGTGTTTACTTCATTTATTGAAACCTGCAAATCAAACAGGTATGTTCATAGTCTTATATTGTTTATTAGTTGTTATTAAATATATAGCGACGAAATTGCATTTCTTATTTTCTTCTTCTGATATCTATTGCTTATACTAAAGTGCATAAACTTTTGAGATGCACCTTATATTCATTTAAGTGTTTTTGAATAATTTATTGAAATTTTTTTTTTCTCTTTTTGCGATCGACTTATACGTGAGTTTTGGATTTTTTCCGCTTTTTTTCTCTGAAAGTAGTAGGGGTCTACTGATACGTGGGTATATACGGTAGTTATAGCACTTTTTCCTGTACATAACAAATTTTATCATTTTTTTTAATAAGAATTGAAAATGTTAGCACCCTTACTAAAATATTACGAATTTTAGCACTCTTAAATCGAAAATATTTGTGCTCTTTCTCAAAAAGTAGGAATTTTACCACTCTTTCTCAAAAAATCCTAAGCATATATATGTTGTTATCTATATGTATTGACAGAGCAATTTTAGTGCAAGTTAAAATTGTTTAATGACCCTTAAGTGCAATTCTGTAGCAAATTAGGACTTTAAATTATAATTTTTGCTCATGATTCTTATAGTAAAAATGGGAAATTATGAAATAAAAATAATAGCGATATTTAGCTAAGGTGACTAAATATAAAATGGTGGTAAATTTTACTTTTGGAAGTCCTTCAAATCTTAAATTCAGCTTCTTGAAAGATAAATAAACTCAGAGAGCACAAATGCACCATACTATATTAGGCAAGAACACATTTTGGCTGTTGCAAATGTTTTGCTCTTCATTTCATATATGTAAACTGAAGCTGAACTACGTTTCAGATATTTATACGTAAAGTAAAAGCCGACTGGAGAAACCAGCTAAATAAAATGATACAGACATAAGACATTTGGGCATGCCTGGCATCGGAACTTTTGATCCTGCGCCTGCTGTATCATCCCTCTGGTTGGAATGGGGTGCAAGGCACAAGATAAAAAAAGATGTTGCCATTAAAGCCTCATAACAAAGAGACTTTAAATCACAAATTTTAGTAGTTAAAAATAAATTTATTTTGTAAGTCAACAACTTTATAAATTCAATTTTCATTTTACAAAATGCCAAAAATAAAAGTCCTAAAAATGTTGATAAAAGAAAAATTGCCAAAAAATTTGGAAATCTTGTAATTTTTGTTATTTATTCATAGTGTATATATTAACTGATAATTATTTAGGATAATTTGTTGTACACCTTTTTAAAAGTAAATCAAACTTGCACATGCATATTATTGTGTTAAATATTAGAGTATTTATTTGTATATTGCTGCCATGTTGTTTATAATTTTAGTGGACCAGTCATAATGGTTGCGGACCAGTGACTTTTATTATTAACTTCCAACCCCATTACTATTATCAAATGAGTCATTACTTTTGACTACAAACTGCTTGACATCATTACTTATGTATTAGCTTAATTCATAGGGTTCATGCACACTCTAGAAAAAGGGAATTTAAAAGTGGACTAAAATATCAGGGGAAATGCAGGAATTTTTGTTCAGAATTCTGGAAAAATCAAGAAATTTACAACGTGCCAATCTAAAATGGGTAAACTGAAATATAAATGAAAAGTACAAAAGTAGCTTATAAAGAACTTCAAACCATTTTGATGCCATAATGGTGTAAATATAAAATTGGCAGAACTTTTCACACCACATGATTTTCTATTCGCATGACTCATAGTGGAGGATAGCTGTTTATGGGGAGAAAAGACAAAAGCATTTGCTATGATTGTTTTGGTTTCGCATTTTCCAATGATGTAATCTAAAAGCACCTCGTAAGAGTGGAGCAATCTGGTCCGAGTGGCCACAGTGGATTTATGCATGTGGGGCAATGATATATATATATATATATTTACATACATATTCTCTACACATATTTGGCATATATGAAAAGATACATATTAGTAGATGATTTTGTATACATTGTCAAAAATAACTTTCACCTTGAAATCAGCCATATTTACTATAAATACAGGGTTCGTACGCCTCCTGGAAATCCTTGAAAACTCCTGGATTTAAGATTTTTCTTATAAGGGCCCTTGAAAACTCCTTATTTTATTCATTTTAGCGCTAAACTCCTTGAAAATCGGAAAATACTCCTGGAAAATCGACATCGCGATCTTTTATCTCATACTATGATCGATAGGTGGCGCCACCAAACTAATGATATGCACAAATAATGATATTGGAAGTACATAGATGCTAATCGTTACGGATTTTTAATAATTATTATGGATTTCGGTACAAAATTGCGGACTACGGAAAAGACCCATAAAATTACGGAAAATATCTATTTTTTCTTTCCATTCATCCTGTAATTATTGCACATTAAATTGACAAAACTTGCATATTTCTCTATGTTGGTTTATTATTCATGTAAATATTTCAATTATTTTGACACATTTAGTATGAATGCACAATTCGGAAAATTCTCCCGTAGTCCTGGGCGTCCACAAGTATCCTTTTCCATCCATCCGCATCCTCTAAATATTAGTCATTAAATGAACTGAGTTAGCTTATTTTCACATTTTGTTTAATTATAAAGACTAATTTTTTAATTATTTTCTTATAAATAGAGGGATTGCATAATTCAGATAGTATCGCGTACATTGCCGACCATTGACTAGTATCTTTTTCCATCCATCTCCATACTGTAATTACTACACATTAAATTAACAAAACTTGTTTATCTTTATGTTTTGGTTTATTATTCATGTTAATTTTATAATTATTTTGACATATTCAATACGATTACGCAATTCAGGGAGTCCTGTGAGTCCTCAAGTATCTTTTTCTATCCATCTCCATCCTCTATATATGAATCTTTAGATTGACAAAACTAGCTTATTTTCACATTTTGGTTATTTATTAAGGTTAATTTTTTAATTATTTTTATATAAATAGTGCGATTGCACAATTCAATTTACCCAGAGAAATTTAACACTTTATCTAGAAGAATTTAATATTATCTGGTGATGAAAGCAATATTATTTGTTCCCCATAATAATGTTGTGTCAAAATGTATATTCTGTATTGTTAGAAAATATGGTGCTGATTTTAGGTTATATTTAAGTACAGACACATTACATTTTTTTATTATTTAAAAAAGTAAGGACCATGTCAAATGTTCTTTATTTTTTATGTTAGGAAGAAATTATTGAAGTCTGAGCTAGAGCAGGCTAAAAATAAATAAATAAATAAACAACTACATTTAGTTTAAGCTAAGCATATTCTGTTTTCTATTTATTTTTTAGTTTAAGCTAAGCATTAAACTACAATTAAGGATTTTGAAATTTCTTTTTTGTTTAGTAATGAAGACTACTATATATTCATATTTAGTTTGTTTAGTTTATTTGAACATTTCATATAAAAATATATATAAAAAATTTGAAATGTTTGATCAAATATTTTTCTGATTATCTTTGCAAACAAATTTTTTATCGTAAATTTAACCACTCTAGTCATTATTGAAAATTTCCTGCCTAGATTAGAAACTATAAGCAGCCATTATTCATATAAATATTGTGAAAATACAAAGCAACAAAATAAAGCAAATGTGAGCAGTGATTGCTGAGGGAGGAGAATTTGGGGGTCATATCCCCCTCCCCAAGAACCCATTGAGTTTTAAAGAAATTATATATGGAAAACAAAATATTTGGTTACCAACCATGCTGGCCAAGTTGATGTTGGATTCATTTAAAAAATTATAAAGGACTTGGTTAAGAAGAAATTTGCTAATGAACCCTGTTTCATTACTGATATTTAATAAATTATGGAGTGTAAATTGGCAAACTTTTCCTTTATTGGTGCAGTATAATGTAATTCAAGACAAATTTTGGTATAGCCGGAATGATGTAGTTGGTATAAAACCAAGTGACGTGGCTGAAAGAGAAACATCTATAGAATCTTGATTTTGCTTCTACATTTAATATTTAGAAAAACTCCTGAAAAAATGCTCGAACCTTCCTGGAAAACTCCTTAAAAACTCCTGGAAATGGGTTCTTGCAAAAGAGTATGAACCCTGTAAATAACAAATAAGTAAACAAGATCATATTGCAAAGCAACAAGGTCATTAACACACTGACCTCTTGTGATATTATGTTCTTGTTTTGGCAACACTAACTTTAGGTACTTGAAGAATGGCAACACTACTATGTTTGATGTTCCAACTACTAGCGTGCGATACTGCTTTACCATTTTGTCATGCATCATTCTAGTTGATTAAAGCTTTCTTTAAGTCTAACTCGTTTTCTAATGATCATTTCTATTACAATTTAATCAACTAGATTTCTTGGATCTAAATTCACATGAGATGGAACGACTTCTCAAGCCAGAGAGATTCGACGTGGATCCAACGTGCGTAGGAGCTGAAGCAAAATGGAAACATTGGAAACGGACATTTTCAAATTTCCTGGGCGAAGTTCAGCATTTGACTGAGGAAAATAAGCTTCATCTCTTGTGTAATTACGTGTCGGCGGGTGTTTATCAGCATATCAACGAAGCAGAAAACTACAATACGGCTATTACTGCCCTGGATTCTATTTACGTTACTAAACGAAACGAAATATTCGCCAGACACTGCGTGGCTTCGAGAACTCAACAATCGGGAGAGTCTGTGAGTGAATATCTACAGATACTTAAACAAATGAGCAAAGATTGTAATTTCAAATCTGTTACGGCTGAACAATACAAAAATGAGTATATTAGAGACGCATTCATCCGGGGTTTAAGGAGCACTCGAATTCGAGAACGCCTGTTGGAGAACACTACAATTACGTTGGATAATGCATTCGACCAGGCTAGGGCATTAGAACTGGCAGAACATCACTCCGCTTCATATTCTGCAAATTCGAATTCGGTACCTGTGGCTGCTATGGAGCAGAAAGACGAAAAACCCGAGGAGACTCACGCAACTGCAGCTATACCAGCCCGCACCGGAAAATGCTTTTTTTGTGGGAATGACTGCCATGTTCGAAACGTCTGCCCGGCCAAGAATGCACTATGTAGAGGGTGTGGAAAGAAAGGTCATTACCAGAGAGTTTGCAAGTCTAGACTGTCGCGCCCCCCGAACAATTCTACGGCATCAGTTCATACTTTAGCATCAGCATCAATTATCCCCAGTTGTCTCCAAAAATCTATTACTAAAGTGGATATAAATGGAATAGAGCTAAATGCTCTGATCGATACTGGCAGCTCACTCAGTTTTCTAAACCAATCTCTGGTAAAAAAGTGTCGAATACTAGTGAAGCCATACTTCGGTAGAATAACTATGGCTAACTCTTCCTTAAGCTCGGACATTACTGGCTGTTCCATGATAACGGTAAAATTACAAACTCATTCATATACAAACGTAGAGGTGTTAATCATGAAAAACCTCTGTGCAGATTTTCTGATCGGCCATGACTTACTAAAAAATCATTCTTCAGTTGAGATTGATTTCAACGGTGACAGACCACCTCTGAAAATCTGCTCATTGGCAATTGCTCAAGTCCCCTCTGTCTCACTGTTTGCTAACTTAACCCCTGACTGTAGACCAGTGATCACGAAGTCAAGGCGTCAAACGGAAGAAGATAGACTATTTATAGCTGCGAACGTAAACAGACTACTAGAAGAAGGTGTAATCGAACCCAGTAATTCACCTTGGCGTGCACAAGCATTTGTCGTGAAAGGAGAACACCACAAGCCCAGAATGGTTGTCGATTATTCACAGACAATTAATAGATTCACGATGCTTGATGCTTATCCTCTTCCCAGAATTGAAGAATTAATTTCACAAGTGTCTAAATATGAAATATTTAGTACTATTGATCTCAAAAGTGCCTATCATCAGGTACCCATATTAGAATCTGAAAAACATTACACAGCTTTTGAAGCTGAAGGTAAACTGTACCATTTTCTACGTGTCCCTTTCGGTGTGACTAATGGGGTAGCATGCTTCCAGAGAATCATTGATAAAATAATTAAGGATGAAGGTTTAGAAGGCACTTTTCCATATCTTGATGATGTAACGGTATGTGGGAAAAATCAAAGAGAGCATGACTGCAACTTGGAAAAATTCATGATTACTGCTAAGAAATACAACCTAACACTGAATGATGAGAAGTGTGTTTTTTCTACTAAATCGATCAAACTACTAGGATACTTTATCGAGAACAAAACTATAAAACCTGACCCCGACAGACTGGCTCCACTGTTGAACTTACCTATTCCTAAAGACACAGCGTCTCTACAACGTGCGCTGGGCATGTTTGCCCATTATTGTCGTTGGATTCCCACATTCTCTGAGAAGATTCGCCCTCTCTTGGCTAAGGGTCCCTTTCCTCTTCCAGAAGTTGCTGTGAAGGCTTTTGACTCATTAAAGACCGATATAGCTAATGCCTCCTTGTTTGCTATTGAGGACAATATACCCTTTAGAGTGGAAACAGACGCCTCTGAGTTTGCTATAGGGGCTTCCTTGAGTCAAGCTGAACGTCCTGTGGCATTCTTCTCAAGAACTCTGAACGCATCTGAGCAGAAGCATTCCTCGATTGAAAAGGAGGCCTATGCAATTGTTGAATCCCTACGGAATTGGCGACATTACTTAATTGGTAGACATTTTGAAGTTTTTACTGACCAAAGATCAGTCACATTCATGTTTGATCAGTGTCATAACAGTAAAATTAAAAATGAGAAAATCATGCGTTGGAGATTGGAACTTACCTGCTTCAAATTTGATATTATCTACCGACCTGGAAACAGAAATGCAACTGCGGATACTCTATCAAGAATAACGGCGGCTACCAGCCCAGGAGTGAATATAAGAGAATTACATGAGGCATTGTGTCATCCGGGAATCACCCGAATGTATCATTGGATCAGATCTAAAAATTTAGCCTTCTCTTTGGACGACATTAAGAGGGTCATAAACGCTTGCCCCTGTTGCAACGAAGTCAAGCCACGATTCTGTAAAAATGATGGAAAATTAATCAAAGCAACTGCTGCTTTTGAAAGATTAAATCTGGATTTCAAAGGACCTTTACCAACAGTTTCCAGGAACCGCTTCCTCCTGACTGTAGTAGATGAGTTTTCGAGATTCCCCTTTGCAATTCCCTGTTCTGATATCTCGGCGTCTACCATTATAACTCACTTGCAAAACATCTTCTCAATTTTTGGAATGCCGGCTTATATACATTCTGATAGAGGTTCATCTTTTATGTCCCGTGAGTTAAAATCTTTTCTCACTCCACTTGGGATAGCGACTAGCAGGACGACTGCTTACAATCCGCAAGGAAACGGCCAAGTCGAAAGATACAATGGAATCGTATGGAAAACTATCCAGCTGGCACTAAAATCAAAAAACATGGCAATTGAACAGTGGGAAAATGTTTTACAACCTGCCTTACATTCGATTCGCTCCCTACTATGCACCTCCACAAATGCTACACCTCATGAACGAATGTTCTCCCACATTAGAAGATCCTACAATGGTTACTCCATACCTACCTGGCTTACCCATCCAGGTCCAGTGCTAATGAGGAACAACACACGAGCTAATAAGTATGAGCCTATTGTGCAGGAAGTAGAACTCATTGAAGCAAACCCAGACTATGCTTATGTTAGACTCCCAGACGGACGTGAAACCAGTGTCTCTATACGGCACTTAGCTCCAAGAGGGGAAACTCCTTTACCTATCAATGACGACGGAGACAGCTGTAGCAGCCATCTGCCTTCTTCTGATATTCTGAATTCTGAATTGTCTAACGCACATACAAAAACCCCACCGGTGAGTCTCAAAAATATGACAGAAGATGAAGCCCAAGACAGTGTACCACCATATCCTAGCAGTCCAGCCTCCTCATCAGAGAACTTCTGTAAGAATACTGGGGAGAGGTCCCAGGATCCTACTACACTTCGTCCCAGCAGACCGAAACGCCTGCCTTCCTATTTAGCCGACTATGTGATTGACTAACACTATGGGAGGGGTGAATGTGATATTATGTTCTTGTTTTGGCAACACTAACTTTAGGTACTTGAAGAATGGCAACACTACTATGTTTGATGTTCCAACTACTAGCGTGCGATACTGCTTTGCCATTTTGTCATGCATCATTCTAGTTGATTAAAGCTTTCTTTAAGTCTAACTCGTTTTCTAATGATCATTTCTATTACACCTCTCAAAGGGGTCAACATTAGCTGCATTCACAAGCACATTCCTTTCTTTTTTAGCAGGTGGTATTTTTTAAGAAAGCTTATTTATTTTATCTGCTGTGGTATTTTTCACATATTTGACTATTCCTAACAAAGTTTTTCCTTTTTTCAGAGGCATCAGCTTCTTTAAATACAACAATGTATATTAAAAATAAATAAAACTTTTGAGATATTTTGCTTTTTGTTTTGAAGAGAATTAGGAGTGCTATAGTAAAAATAAAAAATATGGAAATATTTTGTCCGTGAATTGAAGAGGATGACAGGGTTTGTACGCCTCCTGAAAATCCTTGAAAACTCCTGGATTTTCCGATTTTCATATAAGGGCCCTTGAAAACTCCTTATTTTTTTCATTTTAGCTCTAAACTCCTTGAAATCGTAAAATACTCCTGGAAAATTGACGTTTTCACTTTTATTTCTCAATATATTCAATAGGTGGCGCCACCAAAATAACGATATTTCCAATTAGCGTTGGAAATCTGTCATCTTTACAACACGGTCTTATAATTCTTCATTCTTGTCACAGGTGGCGCCACCAAAGTAACGGAAAACATTAGAATCGTTTCGTTGTAGTTGTATAGGTATACTACCTTGGTTTAGAAATTTTGTTGAAGCTGACACAAAGCCTTTGTTTTTTATACTTATATTTTCTCTCAAAAATGCCTGGAGGAAAGTGTATATTCAATGATAATTGGTTGGAAATGGATGACTACAGAGAATGGTTACTAAAAACTTCATCGCGGGATAAAGCCGAATGCTGTTTGTGCAAGAAAAAAATCGATGTTTCTAACATGGGTGAAGCAGCATTGAAGTGCCATATAAAAGGAAAGAAACATCAGAGTTTCAAAGTTTTGGCTGAAAAATCGAAAAACATTTCTTTGAAAGACTATTTTTCATCACCCAATTCTAGTACCTCTAGAATTTCAAATGATCCAGATGAGCAAATCCAAAGTATTGCTCCACGTGTTCTGAAGGCTTCAGAAACTTTAGATAATTCTCTCACCACCAGTGATCACTTAAAAGCTGAAATATTATGGACACTTAGGTTCAAAGCAGCCGTTATTCATATAAATCTTGTGAAAATACAAATGTCGTATTTCGACGCATGTTTCCGGATAGTGAGATCGCCCAGAAGTTCACTTGTGGAGAAAAGAAATGCGCATATTTGTCTGTATTTGGGATTGCACCATATTTTGCTACATGTCTGAAACAAAAAGTGAAAAATGAAATTGGATTTGTTCTTTTATTTGATGGAAGTATGAATAATTATATGCAAACTAAGCAATTAGATTGCCATGTTCGATTTTGGGATCATAATCACGTGGTATCACGATATTATTCTTCAGATTTTTTGGGTCATGCAACAGCAGACATACTTTTTGAAAATATTAATAAAAAGTGTGCAGAGCTGGGGTCATGCAATTTACTGCAATTATCAATGGACAGACCAATTGTTAATTGGAAAGAGTTTGATTTAATGTATGAGCATTTAAAACAAGAAGGTAGTTCTAACTTATTAAATATAGGTAGTTATGGTATACATATTATGCACAATTCTTTTAGTTTAGGATGCACTGTATTTCCTGAAATTGAACAAATGGCAAGTGCACTATATCGCCTTTTTAAAGATTCTCCAGCTTGGTGAGAGGATTGTGCTTCAATTAGTGAAAATCCAAAATTCCCCATAAAATTTTGCAAGAATCGATGGGTAGTTCAAGTGTATTTAACAGATTATTAGAAATTTTTCCTCAAGTTAAAATTTATGTGTCCAAAGTAATTAATAAGAATTTCACTAATCCCGGAAACAAAAGTTTTGAAACAATTCAAACTAGTGTTAACAATAAGTTATTTATTATAAAATGTAATTTTCTTATTTTTTATTGTGAGGGAAATAGAACCTTTTATGACTTCATATCAAACTGATAAACCAATGTTGCCTTTTATGGCATATGACCTATATAATTTGATCAAAAATTTAATGCTAAAATTTATGAAAGAAGAACAAGTTCCAGCTTCTATGATAAAGCTTCTAAGTATTGATGTGGAGGATTCATCTTTGCATAAAGATGCAAGCAAAATTGATGTTGGATTCATTGCCAAAAAAATTATAAAAGACGTTGTTAAAAAGAAATCTGCTAATGTTGAGAAACAGTTAATGGAATTTTATATTAACTGTAGGGCATTTTTGATCAAAATGGTTAAAAAGTTATTAGAGATGTGTCCTTTAAAGTACAATCTTGTAAGGAACATGTCATGTTTAGATCCTCGTACTTTAATTGACGATAAAAAAATAAATATGACAAAAATCAATAATATCCTTATAGCCCTTACAGATTGTGGTAAGATAAAAGATACTAATTGTGATACTATAATTAAAGAATATAAGAGTTTTGTTGAGGATTTCAGTATTATGGATATAGGAAAGCGATTTAAACACTGTTGTCAAGACTCTTTTAATCCATTAACTGATAATGTTGATACATTTTTTTTTTTAGCATCTTTCAAATAACTCTTAAATATTCTAATTTGTGGGCAGTGATAAAAAAAGTTATTACTTCTTTCTCACGGACAAGCTACTGTAGAGAGAGGTTTTTCCATAAACAAAAATGTAATGGTTGAAAATTTAAAAAAAGAGTCTCTTGTTGCTAAGCGGATCATTGAAGACCACATTCGAAATATAGGTGGGCTTGAAAATATTGATTACAAAAGAACTTCTATTGTCTGGAGCAGGAGCTCGTCAGAAGTATTTGTTATATTTAGATGAGCAAAAACAAAAACAAGTACAGCCTGTCTCGACTGATAAAAAGAGAAAATTACTTGAACAGATTGAAGAGCTAAAAAGAAGAAAATTTGTACAGAAAATGACATGGCTGTACTTACCAAATCATCTATAGATTATGCAGATAGGGCAGAAAAATCCTGTCAAATAACATTCATTGCCAAATCAAATGCCTGCCGACGCAGTGCACAGGATAAACAAATATTGCTACAGGATATTAAATGTGAATTAGATGCAAAATGCTTAGAGCTAAAATATTGTTGATTTTTTCAGTACAAAATAATTTAATTTTGTTTACATAAATATTTATACATTAGTGATATTTAATAAATTATGAAGTATATTCTTACTATATTTTTTATTTTTTTGTACATGTGTGTTGCAATGTAATTTTTGTGATTTCTTCAAATAATGATTAAATCTATCTATTCTTTAGATAGTGATATAGCTGGTAGTATGTTTGTAAGCACAAATGCAAACGATCTGATGATAGAACGAATCATATTCAGAATCGTAGTTTTGTTTTTGCTTTGTTGTAAAAAGAAAAAAAAACTCCTGGAAAAATGTGCAAACCCTCCTGGAAAACTCCTGGAAATAGGTTCCTGCAAAAGAGTATGAACCCTGGGATGAAGACCGGGGGTGGCAGGGTGACTTATATTCAAGAAAAAATACCTATTAATATTTTTTTACAAACAGTCAGCCATGTAATTTAAACAAAGGAACTTCATAACCGAGCAAGAAATAATATCCGTCTACAGTAAAACTTCGATTAACCGTTTCTCGTTTAACTGTCAGTTTCTGTTATCCGTCATCGTCTAAAAAAATGTCTGAATATCAACAAACAGAGAATGGGTGAAATAAACTCTTGCCTGAACCTATTGACGAAACTGAAGGAACTGAGACTGTTAGTGTTGACGAAATTGTGCAACTGTGCAACAATGTAGGATTAAGCAGTGAAAACATTACGCCAGAAGAAGTAATAGATTGGTTGTAATGTGACAAAATGGATGGAGGCTTTGAAATTTTGAACGATGATGAAATTGTTTCTAGTGTGACTACCATTGAAGAAGAAAAAATTGATGACGACAAAGGATCAGTTCTTAACCAAAAACCTACAACTAGCCACTCAGCAGAAACAATGTTATCAAAGTGCATCTACTGGTTTGAAATGCAAGAGGAGGCAAATGCAACACAGATTCTACTTCTGCGTAAACATCGCTGCGCAGAAAGCTTGAGCCTCAAAGACACTGAAGGAGATGACAGATTAAATTAAATTAATGTAGGTTTATAGTATTACATTCCATTTCTGTACATTACTACTCTTATATTGAAGTTTATATTGCTCGGTTTGTAAAATTAAATACAATATGTATGTATTGTTCACTTTCAAGGGATTTTTTTTTCATTTTCGTCCCAAGCCCGCAGTGAAATCACGTATGTATTAAGATATTTCTATTATCCGTCTATTCGATTATCCGTCACAGTCTAGTCCGGACGGTGACGGTTAATCGAAGTTTTACTGTACCTACAGGATAAACGAAAAACTGTTTTTCCACAAACTAAAATTAATAAAACAACAAAGGTTAGTTTAAATGTTTAAACAAAGTGATGAAATGTAGTATTTTTTCTCTTCTTATTTTTTTGGTATATGTATATTTTTTCTTTAAATTTTTTTTTTTTAAATAATATTTTCTAATTGGTTAACTGATCTTGTCATTATTCTTACTAAAAATAGTGTTTTATAGTTTATTTAGTTGGTATTAAGTTTGAATTCCATCCAAATTCTCATCCAGAAAATTCTAATATCCAGCTTTTCAATGTTGTACAGATAGTTTATGCAGATAAAATTGTATATAAATATAAAAAATTTTGTGTTATTTTGAATGGTTTTATTTCCCACTGTCATGTATTCGTGGTAAATATCAATTAAATCTAAAATTATTTTTTTAAATAGTGTTAAATTAGCAGTATGTAGTACCAAGAATTTTGATGAAGAATTTTATTTTGAAAAATGGGTATGAAATGAACCCTAAATTCATCCCTGGTATGTTGAAAATTTTCATATCTTCACAGATAGTGAAATATCGCTAAAAAAAAGGAGTGAATAAGATAGAATTTTAAGAAGCCTGTTAATTTTCAGCAAGATTGAAACATAAGATTATTTTTTTCCACCAAGTTAAATTTTATTATATAATGGAAAAAGTCATATATGAATATATCAGAATTTTTAGTCATATCATGTAATTCAGTTATAAAATCAACAACACAACATCATAGATAAAAGGTCATTTAATAAAATCATTCTACAAGACATACATAGCTTTAAAAATCCAGAGTGCTTTTGGGCATTACTATACCCCTTCATCAGTGGCTATACGAAACAGTAAACGTGGAATGCTTATATGTAGACCAGATTGGCAGACAAATTTGCATAAATAAACACAAAATAATGGTAGTACAAGCAGGCTATTAAAATTAATCAATTATAAATACACATTTAGGGGTTATACCAAAGAGATTTAATTTAAACAAGTAGTAAATATTTTTTACAAAGAAAAGACACAATTCAAAAATGCAGCCAGGCACAATTACAATAAAATGTCACAGATAACTGTGAAGAGGCTTGACATGCATAGAGTCGAGAACGAGTTGCCAGGCATAACTTAAAATTTGAACAGGATCAAAATTACAAATGGAATCACAGTAGATATAAATCAACAAGGATTCATAAAGAAGGATATTACGTGGGTTATTACAACGAATTAAAAGGAAGGTTTTTTCAAAGATGAACTGAAAGTTATATTTAACAACACATTGGGCAAGAGCCGTAGTAAGTTTACCATTCCTAACTTCACGAGTGTGTTCCGCTAACTGGATACCAACAGTACGTTTAGTACTACCAATGTAAAATTTATAGTCATTATCAGGAATTAACAGGGGTACAACGTACACCCCGGTATGGCTTTAAGTTATCAATATCCCCTAACTTATCGGTGCGAATACCATTGAATAAGGTAGTAATATTAGAGTGAATGGGTTTGAAACCAAATTCATGGCAAAATTGAATAAGAGGATGAAAAATTTTAGGATGATAAGGAAAACTGGTATGGCAGACGTTCAATAACAGCAACAAGTTTAGTATCAGGTTGAGTGAATTTATGGCGGACATGTGCAAAAATATTATAAATAAACTCAAAGGAATAAGCTGCCTTATGGCCAAGATTAAAGATAAAGTTAATTTTATTATTTCAAGCTGAAATAGAAGAGCAAACGTTAAATGCACGATTAAAATAAGCATTAAAAGAAGCTTTTTTAGAGGATATAGGATGAGAAGAGTTAGTAAAAGTGGGTTTACGGAAAACAGAAGTTTGAAAACCAAAGGAGGTGCAGGTAACAAGAACATCCAGAAAAGGCAAAGAAAAATTGGACTCATGCTCAACGGTAAAATTAATCGAGGGGTAAAAATCATTAACTTTATCCCAAAGATTAAGGAGATCATTTAAATCATGATCCCAAACAATAAAAACATCATCAATGTAATGACACTAAAGAATACGTTTAAACATTAAAAAAGGCAAAATCTCGTTCTCGAGCTCCTGTAAAAAAGCTTCGCAAAAATGCCAGACAACGGGCTGCTCATAGGGGCACCGGAAGTTTGCAAGTCAGGGTGCGTACGCGGCCTGGAAAACCTTGAAAGTCCTTGAATTTCATTTTTTTTTTCAAGGCCTTGAATAGCCTGGAAAATTGGGATTATTTCCAAAAAGGTCTGGAAAATCCTTGAATTTCTCATTTCCAATTCAAAAACCGCAAAATTCAGGTTGTACTAGAATTCCAACGTCGCGTATTACGTCACAATTGCAAACCAGTTCTCTTTTCCCCAGCGCTGTCAATCACCGTTGAATTGGTTCCTCCCATTACTTGTTTTCCGCGAATGGTGGCCGTTCGTTTCGTCATTAACACGTGGTTTGCATTTTGAACGGCGCGGGAATATAGTATTCTGTGGTCTGCTCCTTGCGCCGGCGTGTAAGTACCACAATTGCCTTTTTCTGTCACAAACTTTCCACATACTTTTTCCATCTATCTCTGTCCCCTTATTATTGCACATTAACTTGACTAAACTAGCTTATTTTCATATTTTGGTTGTTTATAAAGGTTAACTTTTTAATTATTTTCATATAAATATGATCGTGAAATTGGGTTTTTGTTTTCTTTGTGGCCGTTGCCGCAATTACGTAATCATCCTTTTCCATCGATCTCCATCTCCCTATTGTTGCATATTAACTTGTTTAAACTAACTTATTTTCATATTTTGGTTGATTATAAAGGCTATTTTTTTAATTAATTTCACATAAATAGTACGATCGTGAAATTCAGTTTTTTTTTTTCGCGGGCGTTTCCGAGAGTACACAATTATCCTTTTACATCCATCTCCATCTCCCTATTTATTACCCTTTTCATTTAAATCATGATCCCAAACAATAAAAACATCATCAATGTAATGACACTAAAGAATACGTTTAAACATTAAAAAAGGCAAAATCTCGTTCTCGAGCTCCTGTAAAAAAGCTTCGCAAAAATGCCAGACAACGGGCTGCTCATAGGGGCACCGGAAGTTTGCAAGTCAGGGTGCGTACGCGGCCTGGAAAACCTTGAAAGTCCTTGAATTTCATTTTTTTTTTCAAGGCCTTGAATAGCCTGGAAAATTGGGATTATTTCCAAAAAGGTCTGGAAAATCCTTGAATTTCTCATTTCCAATTCAAAAACCGCAAAATTCAGGTTGTACTAGAATTCCAACGTCGCGTATTACGTCACAATTGCAAACCAGTTCTCTTTTCCCCAGCGCTGTCAATCACCGTTGAATTGGTTCCTCCCATTACTTGTTTTCCGCGAATGGTGGCCGTTCGTTTCGTCATTAACACGTGGTTTGCATTTTGAACGGCGCGGGAATATAGTATTCTGTGGTCTGCTCCTTGTGCCGGCGTGTCGCGTTTCCAATAATGCCAACTTTTTTGGATTTTCCTTAGTTTGTACGGATTTTTATTTCATCTTATGGTTTTACGGACATTACTCCTAAAAAGACGAAAAATCCCGTGAAATCCATGCATTCCACCATTCAATTCATATTCCCTGCTTTGCTGAGAGTCCAAAATTATCAGTTTACATCCATTTTCTTCTAATGATTTCATATCCGAACAATAGACCTAATTTATTTTTATAGTGCTAGTAAAAATAAAGAAATATTTTACTAAAATTATATTTCACTTAAATTATAAGATTGCACAATTCAGTTTTTTTTTTTTTTTTTTTTTTTTTTTTTTTTTTTTTTTTTTTTTTTTTTTTTTTTACTTTGCTGAAAGTACCACAATTGCCTTTTTCTGTCACAAACTTTCCACATACTTTTTCCATCTATCTCTGTCCCCTTATTATTGCACATTAACTTGACTAAACTAGCTTATTTTCATATTTTGGTTGTTTATAAAGGTTAACTTTTTAATTATTTTCATATAAATATGATCGTGAAATTGGGTTTTTGTTTTCTTTGTGGCCGTTGCCGCAATTACGTAATCATCCTTTTCCATCGATCTCCATCTCCCTATTGTTGCATATTAACTTGTTTAAACTAACTTATTTTCATATTTTGGTTGATTATAAAGGCTATTTTTTTAATTAATTTCACATAAATAGTACGATCGTGAAATTCAGTTTTTTTTTTTCGCGGGCGTTTCCGAGAGTACACAATTATCCTTTTACATCCATCTCCATCTCCCTATTGTTACACATTAACTTGACTAAACTAGCTTATTTTCGTAGTTTGGTTGATTATAAAGGTTAATTTTCGCATAAATTGTACGATCATGAAATTCAGTTTTTTTTTTCGCCGGCATTGCCGAGAGTACGTAATTATTTTTTTCCATCCATCTCCATATTGTTGCACATTAACTTGACTAAACTAGCTTATTTTCGTATTTTGGTTGATTATGAAGGTTAATTTTTTAATTTTGACATAAATTGTACGATCATGAAATTCAGTTTTTTTTCGCGAGCGTTGCTGAGAGTACGTAATTATCCTTTTCCATCCATCTCCATCTCCCTATTGTTGCACATTAACTTGACTAAACAAGATTATTTTCATATTATGGTTGATGATAAAGGTTAATTTTTTAATTATTTTCATATAGATAGTACGATCGTGAAATTAATTTTTTTTTTTTCGCGGGCGTTTCCGAGAGTACACCATTATCCTTTTCCATCAATTTCCATCTCCATATTGTTGCACATTAATTGCACAGTACATGATTTAGAAAAATAATTGAATAAAAAATTAGATGTAGCTAACAATACTAAGTAATATAATAACATTTGTTATGGTTTATTACTGATTCATTTTTCTATCTAATTCAGAGGTGAGGTATGAGATAAGTGTGACATAAATATTTTATTTAATGTTTTTTATTTCCATAAATTTTTGAAAATGTTGATATCAAATTTTGTTGCAACTGTTCAATAATAAAATTTGATAATTATAGCTTTGATTTGAATTTCAATTTTTACAATAATTTCTAACTATTGGTTAAAAATATATTACACTAGAATCTATTTTACTTGTGTTTTGAAATTCTTTCAAATATTTTGTGTTAAAATAAAAGAATTCCAAAATTATGGTTTTTAAATTGTACTATAAATACAAACTTAAGATAATTTTTTATATTTATTACCCCATTAATATAATATATAAACATATTTTTAAACTGTAAGAGGTATTATAAGAATGGTTTTTTTGGATTGTAAATACATTCAGATTTTTTCAAGAATTTCTGTGATAACAGATAATTCATGCATTATGTCAATTACATATGGTTACATCTTTTCTGTTTAGCAATATATTTTTATATTTAAAACTTCTTACAAATTCATTAATTTAAAAAAAAAAACTTAAAAATGCAATTTTTGTACTGACTCAGTTTTGTGCAACGGTAAAATAAGTCCTTGATTTTTTTGTAATGTCCTTGAGAAAGGCCTTGAAAGTCCTTGAATTTCACTTTCAAAAAAGTGTACGCACCCTGCAAGTAAATAGTGTCATGGAAGCCAAAATAATTTGTCTCCGTAATGATGTTCAAGGCAGAAGTGATTGCGTCGATAGAGGGAATTTTAAAATTGTGATTTTGAAGTTTTTTGGCTATAATACACACCTTGAATACCTTGAAAAATCCTTGAAAATGAGCTGACCATTTTCAAGGTACTTAAAAGTACTTGAAAAATACTTGAATAGTTTCCTTCTGGTGGAGATTTCCTTTCTACAAATCATCCGGAGTTGGCTGTAAATCCTTTACCCCTCTTTCGCAAACCCATCCTTATATTCCTAAAACTCCGATTTCATAGTTACAAACCCAGTTGTTTGTGAAAACACCCTACAGTACAAGTTTCCTTTCATTGCTGTTTACATGAGTTGTCAAAATACAGGATGATTTGTATATGAGTTAGGCTTGCGCGATGTATCGATACATCATGAAATACCGGTATGAAGTCAACATCACCATACCAGTTTCGTAAATTACAAGTCGGCGATATACTGCGACATCGCTCTCGATATCATGATATCCCGATGTCGCGATTTCCCAATGCAGGGTTCATACACTTAAGAGGAAAAAAAATTCAAGGACTTTTCAAGGATGAAATTTTTTTTTTCAAGGTCTCTAAACAGGAATATTCGTGAGCTTTTCAAGTGTTACAAACTTACTCAAAATAGAAACTTTAAGGATTAATTTCTTTGTATATCAAATCATCTACTTTGTATGTTTGCAGACAATACATACTGAGACAGAAAAACAACAAACAGAAAATTAAATTTATTTTGAATATCATTTACATACCTGTAAACTTCTTAGTTCTGCAATTATCACATCTCTTTATTAAGTAAAGATTGGGAAGCTTTTCTTGTATTAAACTTAAATTGTTTTTAGCTCAAACAGGAACACACACACACACATACATACACACACACACACACACGCAAAAAAATGCAATATATATATATATATATATATATATATATACACAAAACATTCAGTGTACTTTGATTTTTTTTTCATACCAACTTCTGGCACTTTTAGCACAAAATCCACTATTAATAATTGTAGAAAAAGAATTACACATAATGGTAAATAAATTTTTGAATTTGAAAATAAAATTTCCTTCCATCTATTTAAAATATCTTTTGGGCATACAAATATTTCATAGCATAGCTTTAAAATCCTCCTCCATTTTTTTTTATGTGTTGCTCTTTCTCTTTAGCTGTCTGCCCTAAATTGTTAGATTTTGAAATCAGTGAAAAATCTTTCTTTCCTTCTGCCAACACAGCATAGTCATCAGCTGACTTCAAAAGTTCTTTTACTTGCATTTGCATTTCCAGTTTTTGTCTTTTGAATTCTCCTTCCCTTTTATTTTCCAAAACCCTTATCTCTTTGCTTTTTAAAGCCTCTTTCTTCTTTCTTTCTTACTTCCAGATACAGCATGTATTTTTGTCTGCCATTTAACACAGATGTTCTCAATTCCTTTGTTATTTGCACTTTTGTCACATCACCACCAATTTTATTTATATAGTCACATATAATTCGTTGGGCAACGTATGAGTGATCTTTCATATTTTCTACTTCTACAATTTTGTTAACACTAAAACCACGTTCAACCATGGTCTACCCATGACTCAAAAGCAGCAACTTTCGTACAACATCCCACAGTTTAGGATATTTTGTTTCCATTAACTTCTTGAACAATTCATCTAATCTATATTTCAATTCCTTTGCATCTTGAAATGAACTAATATTTTCCGGCACAGTCACATATAAAAAATCTCGAAATTCCACTATAATTTCATTGCATGTTGCTGGGTTAATCACATGTATCTCACATAAGTTGCCCAGCAACAACTTCATCCACTTGATGCAATCTGGTTTATCAGTTATCATGACTGCTGGATTTAACGCAGACATATATCTAACTGTGCTGTAATGGGCGATTTGCACATGAGCTTTGCAAAAATTTTTAATATTATTAATTTAAGTTCTTTTTTCAAATTTAGCATTTCTAAGTCTGATACCTTCTTTGATAGATAAAGCTCTTTAAGATCTCTTTCTGGTTCAAAGCCAACATTTATTTTTTCTAAGTTTATGTGTAAGTCAGCATTCTGATAATCTAGTTTAATAATTTTAATCAGACTGATATTACCATCGAATGTATCAGACTTGATGAATCTGTGCAGTAGAAGAACTAACATCTTCTTTAAATCATCTGCAAGAAATGGAAGCATTGGTTGGTCTGTCTGATATTTTAGAAGGAAAGGCTCAAAGATTTTTGATATTGATAAGCATATTTTTAATTTTATGTATTTTTTTAAATATGGAATAAGCTGTAGTGCTCTCTCCAAAACTTGGACATTCTCCACACAACGGTGCTTAACAAATTTCAGGGGAAACATGCCATCACTTATTGTTGAAAATCTTCATGCCTTGCAGGTGAGTCCTTGAAAATGTAGTAACAAGCGGATAAAAAACAACTTATCTCCCAGTCACTGCCTTCAAATCCACACTGAAAAGAATTATGAACGGTATGCAACCCACAGCTTCCAATGTTAATGAAATCCTTTTTAAACTGTGTTCTACATACTTCATTTATCTGGTCAAAAAAATTTCCGATTCACGTTAGGTCCATCCATTGATATCTGTAACACATTGTTCAGTTTCAGTGATAAGATAGACTGCCTAAAACTTTCATACAAGTCATTAGCAGTGGCATGGCCCATGAATGCCAATGTCAAGAACGACGTCTCAACTTTATCCTCTGACTGAAACTTTACTGGTCTGATATAAATAATCAGAGTTAATATGGTAATATCTCCTATGCCACAGTTCAGTTTTACTTAAAACTTCTGCAACCGAACAATTTGGTGTAACACCAACTTCCCTTTTTGACATTGACTTCCTATCAGATTTGTCTTACATTTTTTTACTCTTGGCAAAATCTCCATTTTGTTAAGACTATTTTCCTCATTTAAGGGATTTTTATCTTTCTTAGATTTTCTATCCCTATCCTGATCCTCTCTATCTACTTTACGGTCTTCGGCATTATTATTTACATTCTGAGTTATGTATTGTGGTTTCAAAAAATATAACCTGTCTTTTCTTTTGGCATAGAAAATTTTTCCCCCTCAGGAGTATTGAACCACAATACACAGTTAGCCCCTTTAAAAGTATACCCCTGTTTCTCTAAAACAGATGCAGCTAACAAATTAACTTCGGTGAAACATAACATCAGAGAGTACTATGTCATTTTTCTTGTTCTTAAACTGAACAAACATGTTTACCGTACCGATAGCCTCAACTGGGCTCTCAATATCATAGCGACATAGAAGTACCTTTGCATTCCTTAAATTTTGAAAACATTTTATTGAAAAAGTGCCATGTAGCAGCTGTGTCAATTACCCAGCTGAGTCTATCACTAGGATCCTGTACAGCATTTGCTTCAACCCTAACAGAAGAATGCTGGTCACTTCGGAGTTGCCGAATCCGGCCTTCCTCCTCTGAAAGTTCCTGCTGAATTTGTCCAAAACGAAGTCTTTATCACTCCAGCGATAAATTTACTGTGTTATGCTCTGGAAGTCATTGGAGAGGTATCTTATGGCCTGGAATGCCATATAGTCATCTTCCACCAGGTGATGAACGTCCTTCAGTTTGGTAACCGCTTTCTTTAAATGCGTACAAAAAATGTCCACAGGTTCATCTGGCTCCGGAAGCGGGCTGAAGAATTCGTCGAGCAAGTGCACTAAGTTGGCACGAGTCGGTGCCTCAAAATGTGCTTTTAGCTTGTCTCACACATCTGCAGGATCATCAGCGATATCAATCATCTCTCTGTAGTCAGATGACACATTCTGGAACAAGATTGCTAATGCGCCGTCCCTTCTGTGCACTTGCTCCTCTTAGTCCTGCCGTGACGTCTCTTCGTCTACCGGTAATGGTGTTCGGTCCACCTACCCAAAGCAGCCCTCTCCTTTTAGAGCAAACAAAATTTCGTTCCTCCACGTTATGTAATTATCTCTTGATAGTGCTACAATTTTGTTTGCCTCCATGCAGGGTGTGTGCGCCTCCTGGAAATCCTTGAAAACTCCTGGATTTAAGATTTTTCTTATAAGGGCCCTTGAAAACTTCTTATTTTATTTGTTTTGGCTCTAAACTCCTGGAAATCGAAAAATACTCCTTGAAAATCGACATCACGATCTTTTATTTCATAATATAATCAATAGGTGGTGCCACCAATCCAACGATAGTGCACAAATACTAATGCTGGAAATGCAGAGATGCCAATCATTACGGATTTTTCGTAATTATGGACTGCGGAAAAGACCTGTAAAATTACGGAAAATTCTTATTTTTTTTTCCCATCCATCCTGTAATTATTGCACCTTAAATTGAAAAAACTTTCTTATTTCTATATGTTGGTGTATTATTCATGTAAATAGTTTAATTATTTTGGCACATTTAGTATGATTGCGCAATTCAATGAATTCTCATGTTGTCCTGGGCGTCTACAAGTATCCTTTTCCATCTATCCCCAATTTCTTCATATTAGTCATTAGATGAACTGAGCTAGCCTTTTTTCACATTTTGGTTAATTATAAAGGCTAATTTTTTAATTATTTTCTTATAAATAGAGGGATTGTGTAATTCCAGTAGTATCGCGTACATTGCCGAACGTTGACTAGTATCTTTTTCCATCCATCTCCATCCTGTAATTATTGCACATTAAATTAACAAAACTTGTTTATCTTTATGTTTTGGTTTATTATTCTTGTTAATTTTATAATTATTTTGACATATTCAGTACGATTGCGCAATTCAGGGAATTCTCGTGTAGTCCTGTGAGTCCACAAGTATCCTTTTCTATCCATCTCCATCCTTTATACATTAATCATTAGATTGACAAAACTAACTTATTTTCACATTTTGGTTATTTGTTAAGGTTAATTTTTTAATTATTACTTTTTGATTTTTTATTTACAGAAATAGTGCTATTGCACAATTCAATTTCCCCAGAAGAATTTAACAGTTTATCTAGAAGAATTTAATATTATCTGGTGATGAAAGCAATATTATTTGTTCCCCATAATGTTTCAAAATGTATATTCTGTATTGTTGTTAGAATATATGGGGCTAATTTTAAGCTAAATTTAAGTGCTGACACATTTTTTTATTACTTAAAAGAATAAAATCCATGTCAAATGTTCTTTAATAATTTCTTCCTAAAACATGAAAAATAAAGCCTGAGTTAGAGCAGGCTAAAAATAAATAAACAAATACATTTAGTTTAAGCTAAGCATATTCTGTTTTATATTAAGCTAAGCATGTTCTGTTTCCTACTTATTTTTTAGTTTAAGCTAAGCATGTTCTATTAAGGAGTTTGGAATTTCTTTTTTGTTTAGTAATGAAGACTAATATATTCATATTTTGTTTGCTTCGTTTAAAAATTTGAGCATTTCATATAATTTTTTTAGCGCAAATCGAACCACTCTAATCATTACTGAATGAAAATTTCCTGTCTAGATTACTGAAACTATAAGCAGTCATTTTTCACGGTTTAGGAAGAAATTATTAAAAGTCTGAGCTAGAGCAGGCTAAAAATAAATAAATAAATAAACAAATACATTTAAGAGAAGCATATTCTGTTTTCTGTTAAGCTAAGCATGTTCTGTGTCCTTCTTATTTTTTAGTTTAAGCTAAGCATGTTCTATTAAGGATTTTGGAATTTCTTTTTTGATTAATAATGAAGACTAACATATTCATATTTTGTTTGTTTAGTTTAAAAATTTAAACATTTCATATAAAATTTTTTAAATGTTTGATCAAATATTTTTCTGATTATCATTGCAAACAATTTTTTTATCAGAAATCGCACCAATCTAGTCATTACTGAATGAAAATTTCCTGTCTAGATTATTGAAACTGTAAGCAGACATTATTCATATAAATCTTGTGAAAATACAAAGCAGCAATATACAGCAGCAGTACAAAGCAAATGTGAGCAGAGGCATTGCTGAAGGAGGAGGATTTGTGAGTCATACCCCCTCCCCAAGAACCCATTGAGTTTCAAAGAAATTATATATGGAGAAATGAAAAACAAAATATTTGGTTACCAACCATACCAGCTAAGTTGATGTTGGATTCATTTAAAAAATTATTAAAGAACATGATTAAGAAAAAATTTGTTAATGGACCCTGTTCCATCAGTGATATTTAATAAATTATGGAGTGTAAATTGGCAAACTTTTTCTTTATTGGTGTATTGTAATTCAAGACAAATTTTTGTATGGCTAGAGTGGTGTAGTTGGCATAAAACTAAGCTACATGGCTGAAAGAGAAACATCTGTAGAATCTTGGTTTTGCTTCTACTTTTAATGTGTAGAAAAACTCCTGGAAAATGCTTGAACCCTCCTGGAAAATTCCTTAAAAACTCCTGAAAATGCATACCTGCCAACTTTTACGCATTTTAACTGATCTTTACGCTTTTACGCATGTATTGCTATATTTTACGCATTTCCGCATTTATTTGAATTTTTTAACATTACTAGGAAACAATCTTCGGCGAAATTCTACGGCTTTTTTTTGTTTGAAATTTATTAATTAACCGGACGTGGTATAATTCCTCGGAAACACCATTTTACGCTTTTTCAGCACGGATTTCTACCATTCCCGGGATCGTAGCAAATCCATAATAAAATGCAGGGTAATACCAATCAAATTAACGGAGATTTACGGCTGCGTGTAATGTAAATGAAGATCTCGATCGCTTATTTTATGAAAGTAATAAATATACTTCTTCAAAGGTTGTCTAATTCAGCATAAATCGCTAAAATGTTATTTTGTTCATTAATTTCACATAAACACTGCGATTGTGCAATTCAGTTTGTTCTTATGAATCGCCGAGAGAGCAAAAGTATCTTTTTCCATCCATCTCAATCTTCTAAATATTGCATTTTTGATTGACTGAACTAGTTTATTTTCATATTCTAATTAATTATTATGGTTAATTTCTTAATTATTTTCACATAAACAGTGCGATTATGCAATTCAGCTACTTCGCCTGAATTGCCGAAAGTACGTTAGTATCTTTTTCCATACATCTCCATCATTTAAATGTTGCATATTAGATCGATTGAACTAGCTTATTTTCATATTCTGATTAATTATTACGATTAATTTCTTAATTATTTTCGCATAAACAGTGCGATTGCGTAATTCAGTTACTTCGCGTAAATTGCCGAGAGTACGTTAATATCTTTTTCCATCCATCTCCATCATTTAAGTGATAATGAATGTTGCATAATTAAAAAATTAAATGTTGCATATTAGATCGATTGAACTAGCTTATTTTCATATTATGGCTAATTATTAAGGTTAATTTTTTAATTATATTTGCATAATACAAATTTTTCTATTTTGAAAAATGGGTATGAACTCTGAAGGAATATTTTCCAATAAGTGGTATTAAAGCAATAATTTAGGCAAATAAAAAGGAAACCATTTTGGCAGGAACATTATATTATTTTTTCAGTGCTATTATTTTTTTTTTAATTATTATTATTATTATTATTAAAGATCAATATTTGTTACTCTTAGTGAAAACCTGTGTTTTACCAAACATAAATATTTGTTTTCATTATAAAATAATTTTCACGGGATAAAACCTTTATATATTTTTTATTTTATAATTTATTGTCCTGAAATTTTATAAAATTGGTGTCCTGAATTTTCATATTCTACCAGTACTATGCCTGATATTTAATGCAGGTATTTGTACATAGTTAAATTCATTAGAAATGTCATTTGCGCGTGTAATTAAAAAAAAATCATTATAAATGTCATTCACGCAAAATTTTACACATTCCAATTTTCCCAGGTTGGCAGGTATGGAAATGGGTTCTTGCAAAAGAGTATGAACCCTGTCCATGGCAAGAAAGTCTATTTGAAAGGAGCTTTACAAACCACATTTACGCTTTTCCCGACATGTAAATGGCGTCGCCCACGTCGATAGGATTCATAGCAGTTTCTTGGAACACTGTCAGTTCTCACAGTATAACAAGACCTTTAACATTGTTATGGGGGAGCTGGGGCCCATAACCTGTGTTGGATGAAAATTTAATAAACTAATTCTTCAATTGGAATATTCATCACCTCTGTTGGCCCATTACTTCTATTGCGTGGTCATGAAAAATTTTAACTTGAAGATAATAGCAGAGTAGCAGCACAATGTTAAAGGCAGTGTAAAAGCTAACTGTATATGCAGAGGTGTAAAAAATGTTCTTTGAAAAAGCAATTCAAATTTAAATACAAATCACTTTATTGTGATATGAATCCATTGTATAAGTTACACAAACTTCAGTAACTATAACACAAAGTCAACAATATTTGCACATCGAGCTCTCAAGCTCAAAGAAAAGATCTTCAGCATAGTTCCTTACTAGACACACTTTTGGTGCAGCGTAAATGTTAAAAACACACTAGTAAGTAAAAGAAATATTTTTGACTTGCGTAAACTACGTGCATTTCAGAATGCCACCATTTACTGGTCACATGCTACGGCGAATTCTTTAAACTTTCATATTCGCGTTTTTCAGAGTCCACTATGCGGAAAACATGGCCTCTCTAACAGAGAACCATAAAAGCACCAGATCCACAATACAAAAGATCCCACGTTCGCGATCGTTACTGATCGATGAATTTAAACTAATCAGGCGAAAGACTCAAGCGTAAATTTCAATAGGTCTCTCGAAACCGCCACAGGCAACAACCTTCACAAGGTCAGGTCGATAGGTCTGACAAGGTCTAACAAGGTCTGCTTGAACCAAAAATGTGTCCAGTTTATATACCCAGCGATGGGTGCGTTCCTAAACACAACTGTTGTCGGCAATGCCCTCTGTATTGGAAAGATTTAAATATACGTCTTCAATTGGTATATTCATGACCTATATTGGCCCATTTTCTCAGTTGAGGTATGTAGAGGTGTAAAAGTGTTCGTAAAAACAAAAGTCAAATCACTTTATTGTGATATGAATCCATTGGTTAAGTTACACTAGACTTCAGTAACTGTATCACAAAGTCAACACTATATACATATTGAGCTCTCAAGCTCAAGGAGAAAGTTTTCAGCATAGTTCCTAACTAGACACATTCTTGGTGTAGCCAAACTTTGAAAATACACTGGTAAGTAGAAGAAATATTTTAACTTACGTTCTACCCTAAAGGGTCAAGCAAAACAAATTGAAACTGATGATGACACATTCGATTCATTATTTACTGCGCTTGTTGAAAGGTTTGAAAACAAACGAGTAATTGTAGATACGCATATTCATGCCATAATTAACTACGAGAAAATACAACATGAATCTGCTAAAGAGCTGCGTAGTTTAGTAGATAATCTAAGGAAGAACTTAAGAGCTCTTAAAGTGTTAGAATTTGACAGGAATAATTTATCAGATATAGTATTAATTAACATACTATTACAAAAACTAGATCGAGAAACACGTAAACAGTTCGAATCTACACTGAAAACAACGGATGTTCCGAAATTTGATGCATTTTTAGAATTTTTATAGAGACGCGAAGTCTAGTGCTTGAAAGCATTAACCGAAATTCAGGCGTCAAATTTAATAAAAGTATACCCTCTCCGCCTATCAAAACTAAAAGTTTCATCATTCATGCAAATGAGAAAGTAAAATGTTTAATGTGCAGAGGTTCTCACTACTTAAGCAAATGTAGTGCCTTTCAAAATATGGATGTACCCAAAATATTAGAATTTGTGAGAACAAATAAACTTTGTAGCAATTGTCTGAACAAGTCTCACAAAATTCTCTTTTCGGTTATTTAGTTTCAGGAAAACTACCTTGCACCCAATCCGTGAAACATTGTTTTTTAACCAAACAAGATAATTTAGAACAATCGATTGCAAAATTTTGGCAAATCGAATCAGTTGAGGAAGTTTCCAGTAGAAAAAGTGAAGAGGAGTTATTTTGTGAAACACATTTTAAAAAAACGCATGTTAGAGATCAAGCGGGTCGGTATGTTGTTCAAATGCCATTAAAGGAAGACCCCAAGAGCTTAGGCAAATCAAAAGAAAATGCTTGGAGAAGGTTAACTTCGCTTTGGAACAGGCTTTCCAAGAATCTGGAGCTTAGTTTTTTGTACCAGGAATTTATGCGGGAATATGAAGAGTTAGGGCACATGCAAAGAGTTGATGAAGAATGTGAACCCGAATCAGTCTATTATATTCCCCATCATAGTGTTTATCATCCTGAAAAGAGCACAACTAAGTTGAGGGTTGTTTTTAATGCGTCGGCTCCAACATCGAACGGGAGGTCACTTAATTCCTTACAAGTGAATGGAGGTGTAGATCAAGAAGATCTTTTTTCCATAATGTCAAGATTTAGGACGCATCGCTCTTACAGCTGATATAAAGAAGATGTTTCGAATGATATTAATAGATCCAGTTCAAAAGGATTTACAGAGAATCTTATGGAAACATAGTCAAGACGATTCGGTGAAGATATATCAGCTGCGCACAGTCACCTATGGAACAACTAGTGCTCCATACTTGGCTACTAGGACTCTAAGGCAATTGGACCTTGATGAAAGTGATAAATTTCCGTTAGCTGCGTCTGTTCTACAAACTGATTTTTATGTAGATGATCTGGTAACTGGTGTTGAAGATGTTGCAGCAGCCGTTGAGTTGCAAAAACAACTAGTAAGCTTGCTTCAATGTGGAGGCATGGAACTTCACAAGTGGTCTTCAAATGAAAGATCTCTCTTGCAAACCGTACCATATGAGGACCATGAATATTCCTTTGATAAGGATAAGGAAACCATTAAAACTCTTGGTGTTATTTGGAATCCGAAAAGTGATACTTTTGGATTTTCCGTTACATCTATAATGAACATGGCAATATGTACTAAACGTTCAGTTCTGTCTGATATTGCCAGATTATTGCCGACCCATTGAGTCTATTAGGGCCAATTTTGGTTAAAGCGAAAATTTTCATGCAGAGACTTTGGTTGATTAAAATTGATTGAGATCAACCATTACCTGATAAGGAAGCTCGAGACTGGAGAAAATTTGCCCATTCCCTACAAGACGTTAAACAAGTTACAGTAAACCGGTATGTTTTCACTGGAGGTGATACGCTAGTAGAACTCCATGGTTTCTCAGATGCTTCCAAGGACGCTTATGGTGCATCATCCTACGTCCGATGTGTCTCTTTATCAGGTGAAATTTGTATGAACTTAATATGCAGCAAAAGCAGAGTGGCACCGATTAAGACTGTCAGCATACCTCGCTTAGAGCTATGCACAGCAGACCTCTTGTCTAAACTTGTGAAGAAGTTATTAACTTCATTGAAATTGAATTTTCATGGAGTCTATTTATGGACCGACTCAACTATCGTTCTAGGATGGATCAAAACTAATCCTCATGTTCTAAAAACCTTTGTTTCTAATAGAGTCGTTAGAATCAAGGAATTGACTTGCTCCTATTGCTGGCAGCATATAAAGTCAGCGAACAATCCTTCGGATCTGGTCTCTAGAGGACTTTTTGCTGAGAAAATATCTCAGTGCAGGTTGTAGTGGCACGATCCAAAAATCTTCCTCCAAGATATGCCTGCTTCTAATAATATGCCTTTTCCTAATGACAATGAATATGTGAAGGAACTGAAAAAAGACTGCATATCATTAACTTTAACTACAAAGACTGAGGTTTTAGATAGTCTCCTTAATTGTACAAATAGCTTTTTGAAACTAATTAGAATTGTAAGTTTTATTTTTAGATTTGCAAGAAATGCCAAGAACCCCCATGACAAATGTGTGGGACCCCTAAACCCGGAGGAGCTAGGTAAGGCACGAGAAGTTATCATTCGAATGATTCAGGTAAAAGAATTTGGTAATGATATCAAGAGTCTCACTAAGGGTGAGTCAGTCCCCCTTAACAGCAAATTAAAATGTCTAAATCCATTTATGGATAAAAACTCCCTGTTGAGAGTTGGGGGATGGTTAATGCATTCTGATCTCCGTTTTGACCAAAAACACCCCATTATTCTTCCAAAAGAAGGTAAATTAACTAAAATGATTTTTGAATATTTTCACAAGAAAAACTTGAATGTTGGTCCTCAAACTCTTTTATATGCTGTTCGACAGCAATTTTGGCCAATTAGTGGCTAGAGACCTAGCCAGAAAGGTTGTTAATAATTATATTATTTGTTATAAACAAAAACCTAAAGTTTCTGAACAATTGATGGGTAATTTACCCTCTGAAAGAGTAAATCCAACCCCGCCCTTCAACGTTTCAGGTGTCGACTTTTGCGGGCCTTTTTTCATAAAATCGTCTGGTCAACGACGTGGAAGGATCATAAAAGTGTATCTAGCCCTTTTTATTTGTTTTGCCACTAAGGCCACGCATATAGAACTAGTGTTGGATTTAACTTCTGCGGCATTCATTGCGTGCCTTAAACGATTTTTCACCAGAAGAGGGAAAAGTGCTGTGATCTATAGCAACAATGCAACCAACTTTGTCGGTGCTAGTTCTGAATTAAAAATGCTTTTTGAACTGGTAAGGAAGCCTAATGACCATTTAGGGTCTTATTTGTCATCAGAACAAATTTCTTGGAAATTTATTCCTCGCAGATCCCCAAACTTCGGAGGGTTATGGGAGGCCGGGGTAAAATCAGTTAAACATTATTTACGGCGAACTGTTGGCAGTGCTAACTTAACGTATGAGGAATTCTTAACAGTTATAGTTCAGATTGAAGGAATACTAAATTCGATCCCAATGATTTCCAAGTAACCCCAGGCCATTTTTCAATTGGACGACCATTAAATGCAATTCCTGAACCCGGATTGTTAGAAATAAAAGATAACAGGCTGTCACGGTGGCAACTCGCAACAAAAATTGTCCAAGGCATATGGTCTAGGTGGAGAAAGGATTATTTGAGTAATCTTCAGCAACAATCCAAATGGATCTTTCAAAGGGGTAATGTACTAAGGGATGATCTAGTTTTAATAAAAGAGGACAACCTTCCTCCTGCTAAATGGTGTTTAGGACGAATTGCAGATACAATTAGTGGTTCTGATG
Source organism: Amaurobius ferox (assembly GCA_951213105.1). Classification (NCBI taxonomy): domain Eukaryota; kingdom Metazoa; phylum Arthropoda; class Arachnida; order Araneae; family Amaurobiidae; genus Amaurobius; species Amaurobius ferox. The sequence goes on along the minus strand of OX578133.1, from coordinate 202,539,063 downwards.
GTAAGGTCAGAGTGGTAATGGTCAAAACACCTAATGGATTTGTAAAAAGAGGTGTTTCAAAAATTTGTGTTTTACCTATGAATGTTTAATTAATTTCACTTGTGTTAATTGTGTAGTGTAATTTATTTGTATGTGTAACTTGGTTTGATTCAGTGTGATACGTATTTTCATTACTTCAACAGTATATGTTTGAATTATTGTTCTATCAAATTTAAGTTAATGGTTACATGAAGGTATAAAAACTGTACTCTACTATTTTGAAATTTCATTTCAAAGCCGGGCGGAATGTTGGAACACCTAATTAGTGTTGGCAATGTTACTTCGTATGGTCGGTTGGCGTTCGCCAAAAACCGAGAAAATGCTGCAACCTTTTTGTTACCAGCAGTTGTGAAATATCTTTTGACGCCTTTGGGCCAGCGGGAGTTCTCTCCCCAATATATTGTATACCATATATGGTTGTGATAAAAATAAATCATTAATTACAGTCCACTTTGAGTAGTTAATTTTGAGCTATCTCCCCCACATTCAGCTTCCATCGTTGACAGACTAACACACTTGTGCTTAAATGTATGCCAAGAAATTGGTACTTTGTCAATCAGGAACAACATACCACCAAGTGACACTCTGTCATCTCTATTGGCTGCAAAATCAGAGTCTGAGTAGCAGTTTAGACTTAAATCATAAATGTTTGACAAATTTAACATATACTCCTTCGTCTTTTCAACATACCCTAACAATTTTAGTAATGCATCCCAATGCTTTATCCCTGGATTCTCTTGAAATTGAAACAGATTATTAACGGTGTAACATATATCTGGTCTAGTTCTACTGGACAGATAGGCTAGACATCCAATCAAGCTTCTGTATGGGAGGCCCTGCATTTGAATTAATTCACCTTCATTCATTGGGCAATCAATCTTGCTCAAAATGCTTCCCTTTACAATAGGAAGTGAGGAAATGGGATATTTGAACTTCTTGAACATCTGACAAACTTTGTCAATGTAATTACCTTGATGTATATGAGAAATTTGTTCTTAATCTCTTTAAATTCCACACCCAAAAGTCTTTTAACTTTTCCTAGTTCCTTGATATCAAACTCTTTACTCAATAATGAAACAGCATGATCTATATCCTTTTGTTGTTCTGAAAACAAAACTATGTCATCCACGTAAACCAGCATTAATACTTTATTCTGGTATATGTAGACACATTTGCACCATTTAAATTTTAAAAAGTTTAATTTCTTTAAAGTGGTGTCAAGCTCAGCTTCCGCTTTGATGAAGGCTATATATTGCCCTCTTTAGCAAACAGACATATTGTGGCTGGTTTGGATCAACATATCCAAGTGGCTGTTTCATAAAAATTTTAGCATTTAGTTTTGCATAAAGGTATGCAGACTTAATGTCCAGTTGAAAATGTTTCCAATTAAACATGCAAACAAATATGGAGATGAAAATTCTGATCAAACTAAAATTAATAACAGGGCTAAAAACTTCATCATATGAGTCCCCCTTTTCCTGGGTATATTCTTCAGCTACTAGGCGAGCTTTGAATCTTTTGACATTCGCCTTTTCATCCTTCTTAATGGTGTATACCCATCTACTTCCAATTATTTTTTGTTGTGAGATGGGCACAGGCACTAAGTCCCAGACGCCCCTCTTCTGCATTGTAGCTATTTCATCATTCATGGCTTCGTGCCATTTTTCGGACTGGGGAGATTCAATCGCCGATTTATAGCTTTTGGGTATCAAAATCTCAACAGTGCTTGCTTCCGGTTTTTCCTTGATATCACTTACCCCTTTTTTCTCTCTAAAATTAAACATTTGCTGATCATAATGAATATTAGCTTTTGCACAAAATTTTCTGACATCATTATGAGATCTCGGCCTTTTATTACCAGCTTTTACTGAGTTGTAGACATCCGTCCTCCCATCAGGCCTAGGTACGGCTTTCCATTCCCAGTTAATATTTGAGCAGTGTGTCAGATCAGAATCAGCAGGAGAGTCCAGTTTTCCAGTTTTGCACATACTGTTATTTTTACATTTTACATTAGCATTATATTGAAATAAAAATACAGATGAATTTTGACTTACATGGTTCCGGTCACTTTGGAGTTGCCGAATCCAGCCCTCTTATTCTGACAGTTCCCACTGAATTTTGTCCAAAACAAAGTCCTTATCGCTCCAGCAATAAATTTGCTGTATTATACTTTGAAAGTCGTTGGAGAGGTATCTTATGGCCTGGAATGCCACATAGACATTTTCCACTGGGTGATTAATGTCCTTTAGTTTGGTAACCGCTTTCTTTAAACACGTACAGAAAATGTCCACCGGTTCATCTGGCTCTGGACACAGGCTGAAGAACTCATCAAGCAAGTGCACTAAGTTGGCACGAGTTGGTGCCTCAAAATGTGTTTTTAGCTTGTCCCACGCATCCACAGGATCATCGGCGATATCAATCAGCTCTCTGAAGTCAGATGACACATTCTGGAACAAAATAGCGAATGCGCTGTCCCTTCTGCGCACGTGCTCCTCATACTCACGTCGTGACGTCTTTTCGTCTACCGGTAATGCTGATCGGTCCACGTACCCGAAGCAGCCCTCTCCTTTCAGAGCGAACAAAATTTTGTTCCTCCACGTTACGTAATTAGCTCTTGATAGTGCTACAATTTTGTTTGCCTCCATGGCAAGAAAGTCTACTTGAAAGGAGCTGAAATATTGTTTACACTTTTCCCGACATGTAAATGGCACCATCCACGGCTCCCGTCGACAGGATTCACAGCTATTTCTCGGAACACAGTCCCTTCTTACAATATAACAATACCTTTAACGTTGTTATGGGGGAGCTGGGGCCAATAACCCGTGTTGGAAAAATTTAAATATACATCTTCAATTGGTATATTCCTGACCTATATTAGCCCATTATCTCAGTTGACTGGTCATGAAATATTTTATTCTACCGTGAAGATAATAGCAGAGTAGCAACAGCACAAGGTTAATGGCAGTAGTAAAAATCTAAAATTATATATGTAGAGGTGTAAAAGTGTTTGTAAAAACAATTCAAATTTAAAGTCAAATCACTTTATTGTGGTATGAATCCATTGATTAAGTTACACTAGACTTCAGTAACTGTATCACAAAGTCAACACTATATACATATTGAGCTCTCAAGCTCAAGGAGAAATTTTCAGCATAGTTCCTAACTAGGCACATTCTTGGTGTAGCCAAACTTTGAAAATACACTGGTAACTAGAAGAAATATTTTAACTTAAGAAAAACTTCGTGCATTTCCGAATGCCACCATTAGCTGGTCACACGTTATGGCGAATTCTTTATACTTTCCAAATTGACGTTTCTCAGAGTCCACAACACGGAAAACACGGTCCCTTAAACATAGAACCATCAATGTACCAGATCCATAATTACAAGGATCAAACTTCCAAGTTCACGATAAACTTATCGATGCTCTCGAACTAATCAGTTGAATCAGACTCTAACATAAATTTTAGCAGGTCTCTCGAGACCTCGACAGACAACAACCTCCACATGGTCTGACGGTCAAGTCCGTTGGTCAGAACAGGTCATGCAGGAACTTTCAGGACTTTTTGGACTTTCAGGACTTGCCTGAACCAAAAATGTATCTTTATATATCCTATGATGAGTGCGTTCCAGAACACAACCGTTGCCGGCGACGCCCTCTGGATATGCAAAACAGGATGTGTGCACGGCGAGAAGGTGATTTGCATGATAAGCCCAGTTTGTCCACATTGCGATTCGTTCACGAGAACGGAAAAACCATTAAAGATAATGACGTCACGTTCACGGGAAACGAAAATAGCGATGTAAACAAAACCAAGTTTACATCACTCTGGATATGCAAAACAGGATGCGTGCGCAGCAAGCAGGTGATTTGCATGATAAGGCCAGTTTGTCCACATCGTGATTCGTTCACGTGAATGGAAAAACCATTTAGAGATAATGAATTCACGTTCACAGGAAATGAGAATCGCGATGTAAACACAACCAAGTTTTCAACAAGCCAGATATTATTTTGATTGCGCAGTGGATCAAGGACGCTTGAGAGACAGGAATGCGCGGTCTTCTGTCCATTTTGAGGACGTTGCATGCTGGGAGTCAAAGAATGCCTGGAGCTTGTCACATGAGAACGAGTGTCCCCAAAACGGACGGAAGACAACGCTCATATGTCATAGGCCTACTTGTTTGGAATCGGACGTTAAAGGATTCTGATGAAGTTTTTATTATTATATATATATATACATTTCATTTTCAAATGTTTTTGAAAAAAAAATGGAAAAAATTTTTTTCTCTTTTTGGAATTGACTTATACGCGAGTTTTGGATTTTTTCCGATTTTTTCTCTGAAAGTAGGGAGGTCGACTTATAGGCGAGTATATACGGTAATGCTGGCGACTAGGAAGTCATTTAGAAAATTTTGCAATGTTTGGCCTTTTCCTTATAACTCTGAAGTGCTAGTATTACTATTAGCAGAGTAGAAATTTTAGTAGAGAATGATACGCAGTAGTAAAGTGTATTTCAAGAAAGCAAGTTCGTCTAACACAAACACAATTTTTATTCTTGTGAGATCCATTGCACAATTTAAGGTTACAAAATAACTGTAACATTCGTTGCAAAGCAAAAGTATATACACAATGAGCTAGCAAGCTCATGAAAAAGGTTTGTAAACAGTTTATGACTAGGCACACACTCTCAGTTACACGTTCAGTTGCTATAACATTGGTAAGTAGAAAAACAGCTACCTTACCACAAATGCTGTGCACGTTAACGAAGCCACCATCATCAGGTCACACGTCATGGCATTACACTGAGTCCAAGAACCGCGAAAAAATTAACTGGTCTCTTTAAAATTGAAAGAGCCAAAATCTAGCAAAAACATTTTATCGCACTTTCCGAAATAACCATCGGAAACTTGACTCCTACTTAGTTAAAGCAACTTATCTGGAAAATGCTAGCATTACCGTAACATACTCAAACCGAGTATTTTGCTAAGCATCGGATCTATCGATCAGATCCCGTTCCATTACATCAGGTCAGCTTAAAGGTCTGAATAAGTTCGATCTAACATCTGATCGCCTTCATGGTCAGACTGCAAGGTCTGTGCAAGGTCAGACTCTGATCTGCGTCTGATCTCTTCTCTGAATAACTGAGAATGTGTCCTATCATATATACACCGTGATGGGTACGCTCCGGAACTCAACCGTTGACGGCAGCGCCCTCACTATATGCAAAACAGGATGCGTGCGCGGCGAGAAGGCGATTTGTGCTGGCGACTAGAAAGTCATTTAGAAAATTTTGCAGTGTTTGGCCATTTCCTTATAACTCTGAAGTGCTGGTAGAAATTTTAGTAGAGGATGATACGCAGTAGTGAAGTGTATTTCAAGAAAGCAAGTTCGTCAAACACAAACACAATTTTATTCTCGTGAGATCCATTGTACAATTTAAGGTTACAAAATCACTGTAACATTCGTTGCAAAGCAAAAGTATATACAATGAGCTAGCAAGCTCATGAAAAGGTTTGTAAACAGTTTATGACTAGGCACACACTCTCAGTTACACGTTCAGTTACTATAACATCGGTAAGTAGAAAACAGCTACTTTACCACTTATGCCGTGCACGTTAACGAAGCCACCATCATCAGGTCACACGTCATGGCATTACAAGTCAGACTGCTCTCTGTCTGATCAAGGTCTACCTCTCAAGGTCTGAACTCCTGCCGGTCTAAAGGTCTACTACCTCTACTAGAAAGTCTGAAGGTCTGTCTGACGGAAATATGTATCATATCCGTAAGTTATATATTGAAAATTAACGTATAATTAAATTTCTGATGAAGCTGGTGATAGAATAACTATGAGCCACGAAATTCTGGTTCCACAACTTCGTTGAAAATTTAAAACAGAGTGTTGCAGCTATAACAAACGTTAGATAGTAGTTGTAGGAATACAAGTAGCTGTAGAAGTGTTAAATGAGAACAGTTCCAGTTTAAATCAAAATCACTTTTATTGAAGAGTGAATCCATTGTATTTGCTTACAGTATATATCATGAAAACAGGTAAGCCAAATAACTAAAGCATACTATTTACAAAACATGAGCACTACAGCTCATATGAAGGTTTTTCAGTGTAAGTTCCATGCCTAGACACGTTTCTGGTTTACGTATTATTTACACAAGTAAGTGGAATAAAAGCATTTCACACTTACGTGACCACGTGCACTTTCCGACGCCACCACTAGCTGGGCACACGCTATGGCAAAAACTTTAAACTTTCCGGATCAGCACTATAAAGTCCACAACACGGGAAACATGGTCTCCTTAACTGAGAACCATCAAAACTACTAAGTTTAGTTTAAATATCCGCGTTCACCGATAAACACTTTATCGTGACTTTCGACAACATCGAAACATGACTTTACGAAGATCCGTCTGCCCGATCTAGATCCTTCTAGATCCTTCCATCGATCAGTATAAGCAAGCTATCCAACGAGCTTTCCAAGCGATCGATCCGTCGATCAAAACGATCTACATTAAAACCAGAGCGATCTACTGACAAAGCGATCTCCATTAAAACCGATCTGACTAAAACCAGAAAAGTGTCTAGCCTTTATACCCGAAGATGGGTGCGTTCGGGAACATAACCGTTGCCGGCAACGCCCTCTGGATATGCAAAACAGGATGCGTGAGCGGCGAGAAAGGTGATTTGCATGATCAGCCAAGTTTTGTCCACATCGCGATTCGTTCACGAGAACGGAATAATCATTTTAAAAATGACGTCACGCTCCCGCGAAACGAGAATCGCGATGTAAACAAAACCAAGTTTCTAACACTGTCTAACTGAGAATGTGTCCTATCATATATACACTGTGATGGGTACGCTCCGGAACTCAACCGTTGACGGCAGCGCCCTCACTATATGCAAAACAGGATGCGCGCACGGCGAGAAGGCGATTTGCATGAATGGCATGTTCTGTTCTCGTCACGAGTCATTCACAAGAACGGTAAAACCATTCTAAGAATGTAAACACGTTCCCGCGATAACGAGAATCGCGATGGAAACAGAACCAAGTTTCCAACAATCGGCCCCCTCATGCAAAACCCCAAATCTCGGCGCACGTGCTATCAATCAATGAAGTTACTCTAAAAACATAACAGCAGAAATGTCAAGTTTTTTAGTATCCAGCAAAAACATAAAGTATATACATCACTTTCATGTTGAGCAAAAAAAAAAATTTATCATTGAAAGAAAATTTTAGATATCATTGAAACACTAAGTTCCAAAATTTTAATTTAAGTCAATCAAAAATTTAAGTTTCAAGAAATTTAAGTATAATGATTTAAGATTAAAAGACATTTAAGACATTTAAGATTAAAGACATTTAAGATTAAAAAATTTTACTATAAATATCAAATTCAAGTTGTAGAAAATTTTATGTATAATTATTAAATTTAACATTTAAGTTTAAAAAAATTTCACTATAAATATCAAATTCAATTATAGCTGTTCATTATCTCTATCCAAGACCAGTAAACACAATTAATACTAACAGCAGTGACACAGATAATGAAAGATTTTTTTTTTCTTTCTGTATTGTATTCATATGTAAATTTGAAGAAGTGGTTTGTCATCAAAGAATCATAACTAAGTGTATGATAACAAGGAGTAAACACACAATGTAATACACATAAGCATAATTGTCTTATGCAGGAATTGTAAACATGGATATATATATACATTCAGTGTAACGTGAAAAATTTAAAAAAGTTCATTGTCAACAATACACATATATATACTCTAGATACAAGTATCTGCATCACAGAGGGAGGAGTAAATTATACGATATCCTTTACCATATTTGTACAAGAAAAACAATTTAGAAGTTACAAATTTAATCATTTTTGTTTTTGAAAATTTGATTACAAAAATTTAATGCTCTATCTTTGGTCATTGGTTTTGTAAAGTAATCTGCTACATTTTCCTTGGTATTTACAAAGATGATTTTAAAAGAGTCATTCTCAACTAAATTCCTCAGGAAATGGTACTTTATATCAATATGTTTGGTTCGGTTATTCTCTATTGGGGAATTTGAAAAATTAATTGCAGCTTGATTATCACAGTAGATTATGCTATTATTTCTGTTAAATTTTAACCCTAGCTTCATACATTCCTCAATGATATTTTGTAGCCAAATAACTTCTTTCGCAGCTTCTGTCAATGAAACATATTCCGCTTCCATCGTTGACAGACTAACACACTTGTGTTTAAATGTACGCCGAGAAACGGGTACTCTATCTATAAGAAATAACATACCACCGAGTGACACCCTGTCATCCCTATTGGCGGTCAAATTCAAGTTACCAATGCCTGATAAGTTTAACATGTAATTCTTTGTTTTCTCAAGATATCCTAAAAGTTTAAGTAATGCGTCCCAATGTTTCATGCCAGGATTATCTTGGAATTGAGACAGAATATTTACAGCGTAACATATATCTGGTCTAGTTCTACTTGACAAATTGGCTAAATATCCTATCAAACTTCTATATGTGATATTTTGCATTTGTTTTAATTCTCCATCATTCATTGGGCAATAATTTTTGCTCAACGTGATTCCTTTTGTAATAGGGAGTGAAGAAATAGGATATTTGAATTTTTTAAACATTTGGCAAACTTTATCAATATACTGCCTTTGATGTATAAAAATTTTGTTATTGATTTCAGTAAATTCCACACCTAACAGTTTTTTGACCTTCCTTAGAGTTTTGATATCAAATTCTTCCTTTAGTAAAGAAACTGCATGATCAATATCACCTTGATGTTTTGAAAATAAAACTATGTCATCCACATATACCAACATTAATACTTTGTTCTGGTAAAAATATGCACAATTGCACCATTTGAGTTTGAAGAAATTTAATTTTCTCAAAGTGGTGTCAAGCTCATTATACCACTTACTGCCGCTCTGATGTAGGCCATATATTGCCTTTTTCAGCAAACAGACATGATTTTGTTGGTTCAGATCGACATATCCAGGTGGTTGTTTCATAAAAACTTTGGCATTCAATTTAGCATAAAGGTATGCTGACTTGATGTCTAATTGAAAATGCTTCCAGTTAAGCAAACATACGAAAATTGCAAAAAAAACTCTTATTAAGCAAAAATTTATAACGGGGCTAAATACTTCGTCATACGAATCCCCCTTCTCTTGTGAATATCCATGAGCCACTAATCGAGCTTTGAATCTCTTTACTGTTCCATTTTCATCCCTTTTGATGGTGTATACCCATCTGGATCCGATTATCTTTTGTGAGGTGGGTGCAGGCACTAAGTCCCAAACACCCCTCTCTTGCATTATTGCTATTTCATTATTCATGGCTTCTTGCCATTCTTGCGAGTGCGGGGATTCAATTGCCGATTTATAGCTTTTGGGAACTATTATCTCTATGTTGCTTGCCTCTGGCCTGGATTTGATATCTTTCTTTTCTCTGAAGTTAAACAAATTTTGGTCATAATGTATGTTAGCCTTAGCACAGAATTTTTTAACGCCATTATGACTTCTCAGTCTTCGTTTATCACCCTTCACTGAGTAGTAAACATCAGTTCGAGTTCCATCAGGCCTGGGTACGACTTTCCTTTCCCAGTCGATGTCTGAACAGGGGGTCAGACCGGAATCAGCAGGAGAGTCCTCTTCCTCACTAGTATGACTAGTGTCATGGCTCTCACCTGCTTCTTCCTCCGACTCACTATCCAAACATCCCGATCCTGAATCTGATGATCGAGTAAAACCCGATTTCCTTTGGGTGAAGTTTCTAGGTCGAATAGGGTCCAGGACGCCTTCCTCTGCTTCCATCTCCTCAAAACGGACATTGCTTATTTCTATTACTTTTCTTTCTTTCACAAGAAGAATTCTATAGCCCCTGGTATTTTCCTCATATCCTACCATAACTCCCTGTTGAGCTCTTAGGTCTAGCTTCTTCCTAAGCTGTTTTGCTATACCAGCATAAGCCTTACATCCAAAAATTCTGAGATGGGATACAGCAGGCTTCTTCCCATAATACAATTCGTGTGAAGTTTTAACTTTAAATTTATGGCAAATCCTGTTCTTTGTATAAGTAAAACATAGGATTGCCTCTGCCCACATTTTGTCACCAACTTTACTTTGATTAAGCATTGCCTTGACACAATCTAACGCTGTCAGGTTGAATCTTTCAGATACCCCGTTTTATTCGGGTGTATATGTGTTAGATCGTTCATGCTTAATCCCTAACTTTTTCAAAAAAGCTTTAAATTGACCGTGATAAAATTCCATGCCGTTATCAGTACGGATGCACAAAATCCTTTTGCCTAATTGTTTCTCCTGACAAGCTTGAAAATCCTGAAAAACTTTAAACACATCTGATTTTTGTTTTAAAATAAAAACAAAAACCTTGCGGCTAAAATCATCTGTAATAGTCAAAAAATATTTGTTTCCCCCCAATGAAGCTACAGGCATTGGACCACAAACGTCCATGTGCAGTAATTGCAAAGGTTCTGTAGATCTAATCCTGCCTATTGGTTTGTACGAAACTCTCTTAGATTTTGCAAGTTTGCAATGAATGCAATTTACTTTTGCATATTTTAATTTTGGGAGTCCGTTTGCCGCGGAAACTTTACTTGTTTGGTGCAAGTAGTCTGAGTTAATATGGCCATATCTTCTATGCCATAATTCAGTTTTATTCAGAATTTCAACTGTTGAACCACTAATTTTATTTGACTTTGATTTTAAATCAGATTTGTTCTTCCTTTTATTCAAGTTAGGCCTAATTTTGCTTTGACTTTGACTATTTGTTGCAGGGGTTTTTCTAACCTGTTTAGAATTTTTGTCCCTATCCTGATCTCCTTTACGGCCCTCAACACTACTATTTGAACTTTTAGTTGAGTTCTGCGGTTTTAAGAAATAAAGCCCTTCTTTACGTTTAGCGTAAAAGAAATTTTCTCCCTCAGGAGTCTTAAACCATAGAATACCTTTGGTTGCACTAAAAGAATAGCCCTGCTCTTCTAATACAGATGTGGCCAACAAGTTACGCCGTAATTTTGGTGAATACATAACATTATGCAATACAATATTATTTACATGATCCTTAAATTTAACATGCATATTCACCGATCCAATGGCCTCAACTGGGCTTTCCATATCACCCACTGCTAGCGACATAGATGTATCCTTACATTTATTAAATTTAGAAAACATTTTTATATCATTGCAAAAATGTCACGTAGCAGCGGTGTCAATCACCCAGCTGAGCCTATTATCAGGATCATCAACAATATTAGCTTCAACATTAATATTTGATTATACTTCAATAATATTAGAGCTAGTCAACTTTTTCAACTTTGGGCATTTTGCCTTTAAATGACCAGTTTTATTACAAATAAAGCATGGTCCTATGACCTTAACAGATTTATTGACTTTGGTGACATTTTTGCTTTTAGCGTTAACATTAGAAAAGTATACAGATGAATTGGAACTTACATTGTTATTGTCACGATCCCTCTTCAACTGCCTAATCCTTCCTTCCTCCTGGGACAATTCCTTCTGAATTTTATCCAGCTTGAATTCTTTATCACTCCAACGGTAGATGACTTGGATGATGTTCTGAAAATCATCTGGCAAGTACCGGATGGCTTGGAACGCTACGTATACGTCCTCCACGGGATGGTTCACGTTTTTCAGCTTGGTGACAGCTTTCCTTATCCTTGTACAAAAAATGTCGACTGGTTCCTCGATTTCCGGGCGAAGACTGAAAAACTCGTCCAACAGATGAACTAAATTAGGGCGCGTTGGGGCCTCAAAATGCGCCTCCAACTTCTCCCACGCATCCGCCGGGCTGTCGTTGATATCGAGCAGTTCTCTGTATTCCGCCTATATGTTTCGAAATAAGATGGAAAGTGCGCGGTCGCTGCTGCGCATGTACTCCTCTCGCTCGCGTCGTGACGTAGACTCTATCTGATATTGGAAAATTTAAAAAATTTGAAGATAGCAAAGCACGCACTGTCAGAGTCAATAAGTGTTGGCTGGGTCATGAAAGTACACAAGTCCAGTTTTAAAGAAAAACTTCGTTCACTTTATTTGGTGAAAAACACAACTCGGCATATTACACGTACCTGGTAATTTTCCATGCCGTAAAACATCAAATATATTATGTACAAAAAGGTTTGAAGTTGTAAATGACTAGACTGAGATTCCTTGAAGCATTGGTAGTTAGTTACTATACTACCTCTATCACTTGCGTGTATTTCAGCCACCATCGAAGGTATCACACTTGGCAAAGGGAAACCAAAGGATAGAGCATCAGAAAAATATTTAAAGCGACTTCCGAACGTTTGTAAGTAAATTTAACGTTCAATACATGCTGGTCCAAACTGACCACATCTGCATCGGTTTCGACTATTAACTGTCGTCAAACGATATTCCGCAGTGCTTCTGTCAATAACATTTCTGTCTGCCTGCATCAGACTATCAGTGTCTAATCGACCGTCTTAACTCGATCGTCTGATTGCTTCAAGAAACCTCTGCCCTATATATCCGAGAATGGACAGTTCCGGAAACGCCCCCGGATATGCAAATCAGATGCGTACGCATTGAGAACTGATTTGCATGAAACCTCATGTTGAAAAATGTCACGGTTCACGCCGGTGAACGGGAAGAGTCGTTCATATTAAATTTGCATAAACGCCCGTTCACGGGAACGTGAATCGCGATGTATTGATTATTATTTTCAACAGACTCGTCGACTGGCAATGCAGTACGGTTGACATAGCCGTAGCATCCTTCTCCTTTTAGGATAAAAGAAATTTCATTACGCTAAGTGATGTAATTGTCCCTGTTCAACGCTTCTATGCCGTTGCTCACCTCCATAGTCTTTAACCTTTAACTGTGACTAGAGTGCTCTGTTTACTTTTCTGCTTGATGCAAATGGCACCGCTCGCGACCCCCGTCGATGGAATTCTCAACGCTTCACTGCTGCTTTATAAGGATAAAAGTTATGGCCTTGACATACTGGGGCCCGTAACCTAATATGCTGGCGACTAAAAAGTCATTTAGAAAATTTTGCAGTGTTTGGCCATTTCCTTATAACTCTGAAGTGCTGGTAGAAATTTTAGTAGAGGATGATACGCAGTAGTGAAGTGTATTTCAAGAAAGCAAGTTCGTCAAACACAAACACAATTTTATTCTTGTGAAATCCATTGCACAATTTAAGGTTACAAAATCACTGTAACATTCGTTGCAAAGCAAAAGTATATACAATGAGCTAGCAAGCTCATGAAAAGGTTTGTAAACAGTTTATGACTAGGCACACACTCTCAGTTACACGTTCAGTTACTATAACATCGGTAAGTAGAAAACAGCTACTTTACCACAAATGCCGTGCACGTTAACGAAGCCACCATCATCAGGTCACACGTCATGGCATTACAAGTCAGACTGCTCTCTGTCTGATCAAGGTCTACCTCTCAAGGTCTGAACTCCTGCCGGTCTAAAGGTCTACTACCTCTAATAGAAAGTCTGAAGGTCTGTCTAACTGAGAATGTGTCCTATCATATATACACCGTGATGGGTACGCTCCGGAACTCAACCGTTGACGGCAGCGCCCTCACTATATGCAAAACAGGATGCACGCGCGGCGAGAAGGCGATTTGCATGAATGGCATGTTCTGTTCTCGTTACGAGTCGTTCACGAGAACGGTAAAACCATTCTAAGAATGTAAACACGTTCCCGCGATAACGAGAATCGCGATGAAAACAGAACCAAGTTTCCAACAATTTGCATGAATGGCATGCTCTGTTCTCGTCACGAGTCGTTCACGAGAACGGTAAAACCATTCTAAAAATGTAGACACATTCCCGCGATAACGAGAATCGCGACGAAAACAGAACCAAGTTTCCAACAGGTAATTTGAATTATCCAAATCATGTAAAAAATCTAGTGGTTGGCATCTAATGTATATTCAGATGTAGCCATCTGGACGTATGAATCAAAAATGAATAATGATTCAGCTCTGCTGACATCATTCTCCACCAAATACTTTGAGTGTTAGAATGGCTGAGATACTCGTTATAGTTTCAAATTTGAAAGCATCTTCAATGCCCTCCATTTGACTATCAACAATCAAATTCAAATTTTGCCATTCTTGCTATTTACTTAATTTCCATCTTTTTAACATGGCTAATGAAAATTATTTTACATAAACAGGGTGAAAATATAAATACGAGAAACAAAATAAATCAAGAAATATATTAAAAACACAAATAATAATTTCCTACTCGGAATACTTTGAATACTGCAAACAGAAATGAAAATTAATGAAGATGATCCAATAAAATAAGAATTAATAACCAAAAGTTGCAACTTTCAAAACACATTTTATAAGTGTCAAGATACACTTGAAGTTGCTCAAACACTGTGGATACATTGCCAACTAGTCTAGTTGGTATGGTTTATAGCTTGAAATTAAGTCCCAAATGCAATTTGGTGAAATACTTTGTTAATCGGAGAAACACAGGATTGGTCAATTTTCATCCATGATGGATGTAATATGGATATATAGTATTTGTGCATCCATATTACATCTATCATGGATGAAAGCAGACAAATCCTGTGTTCATCATCCAGAACATGTAATTTATGGATATAAATTAGAACTAAACTTTGGTTGATACAAATTATATTACTTATGGATAGCTATTGGATGTAATATAAACAAAATGTGGATATGTGTGCTGTGTGGGATTGTATAACAGATAAGGATCAAACTCTTTAGATCAAACTAATTTAATCCCTTGAATTTCCCAATATATACCACCGTTGCATTTTAATTAGAACATCATATTTAGTATGACTGAGTTCAATTTAGTGACAATAGATGCCATTGCTAGTTGCATGACTGTCACAAATTCTGAGTTCTCTAAACATTTTATTCTTAGAAATCCTTTGTTCAATAAATATGTATTGTAAATTGAAGCATACTTTTGAATAATAGCGACAAAACAAAATCAAACCAATGATAAATCATCCAGCAGTGATTAACAATTGAAAATTTATTATTTTTTGCCTAACTTTGATGCTTGTTCAAGCTACGGTACATTTAGTTTGAATATACCCCATTGACAAAGAATTTGATACATGGTCTAATTATTGAACATCTCAATAGGATTGACAAAGAAAGACAAATTTATTATGTTTGTTTATAGGGTTCATGTATGAAAAAGATTGCATTATCACGATTAGATGCTATTCGATTTTTAAGCAAAGCTTATATACATAAAATAAAAACTATTCTAAATGTATTTCATCACTCTGTATGAACATCTTATGAACAGGAAAATCAACTATGACAATACTATGATAATCAACTATGATAATCAACTATGATAATCAACAAGACTAATTTACCACTATCCTAGTTGATCCAAAATTTTCAATACTGAAAATATCTCTAATTGTGATTTTGTTACCATTGATAATTTTACAACTACAGACTGATATTGATTTTAAAATTATTAAAAATTGTGCAATAAGGAAACAAGGATATAATTTGTGATTAAATGGAAAGGTATATTTTGCTTTTAGATGCATTTGCTGTTAAAGGAATATTTGTGTTCAGGTGATACCGCAGAAGCATGTCGTTGTCTTCAAGAACTTGAAGTGCCCCATTTCCATCATGAACTTATATATGAGGTAAGCATTTGAATTTTTTTTGTCTGTGATTTTATGAACACTTTAGTGACTGCATTGATAAAACTTGTGTAAAATTTTTCTTATTTATCACTTTTATTATATTTTGACTTTGACAATATATTAAAAAATTGTTCATATAATCTTTGCACATAGTGTATTTCTGTAGCGTTTTTTTGATTAGCACTTAAATAAAAACATCTTTAACAATATAAGTATTTATTAACAAATTAAACTACCTATCTTAGGTTACATAATAAAGTAAAATCACATTCTGCGTTAATAACAATCCATTGTACCTATACACACTTCACATACCACTTTTTCCCCTATATAAATAAAAGCCTATATAAATACCCATTCATCACATCCTCTTTTATACTTGACCCTCCCTTCAGTTATGGTTCATAGTTACAGTTTTACCTTAAGGTTAATTTGCAGTTAGCTTAAGTAACATTATTTCCCAATAATTTCATACTTTCTACATTTCATAATCAAAATTAAAAAATAATACCTCAATTAAACCTTGATTTTACAAATCTAAGTTTAAGAAATTCCTTAACTTAATGAATTTTTTTACATAATATTCCAAGAGAAATGGATGCCCAGATGTAATAAATAAATAGTTGATTTATGTAACAGTTTCCCTCTTTATCCGGCAGATATTTTTATCTTTGCATATGATTATATACACTGCTTCAAATAAGCTGTCTTTCCAATAAAAGTGGCAAAATTATGACATGATCGAAAATGATGTTGTTATTACTGAAACGGAGACATAATGGAATTAAATTGTATAAAATCATCCTCAAAATGTAAATCATTAGAGCACGAATTACATGTAATACAGTACAACATCTCAAATCCAGAATCCTCCGGACCTCGGTGATTCTGAATTTTGGACTTTTCTGGATTTTAGATCATTTTTGAAAAAAATATGAAACAAACAAAAAAAAAATTCTCAAACAGAAAATTCTTATTTATCATACACAGGGTTCATGCACACTCTGGAAATCGGAAAAACTGGGAATTTACAGGGAATTTGAAAGTAGACTAAACTATCAGGGAAATTGCAGGGAAAATTGATTTTTTGTTCAAAATTCTGGAAAAATCAGGGAATTTTCAATTTGTTGACCTGCTTACAGAGATGCCGATTACTACGGATTTTCTGTAGTTTCTACGATAAATTTTCGCATACTGTGGATTTCAGAATTTGCATAGTTTCCTATAGTAAATTGTCTTCTGTGAAGATCCATGTAAATTTACGGCCACATGCACTGTAATTTCAACCAAATCAGCGTAACAACGGGGATTTACTTACGCATGGGCATTAATGCCAATGAAATTAACATGACAACGGGATTTACAGTTGCGTACATGGTAATGCCAATCAAATCAACAACTTGGATGTACAGCCTCGTATACCAATCAAATCACCATGACAATGATGATTTATCTCTGCATGGAATGTAAAAGATTGTTTTTTCATGGAAGTAATAAACATACTTTTTAAAAGTTGTTAAATTTCGCATAAATCGCTGAACAGTTAATTTTATAAATATTTGCTTATAATTAGTGCAATTATGCAATTCAGTTTATGTTCTCGTGAATCGCCGAAAGTCGATTAGTATCTTTTTCCATCTATCTCCATCTTCTAAGTATTGCATATTAGATTGACTAAACTAGTTTATTTTTATATTCTGATTAATTATGATGGTTAATTTTTTAATTATTTTCATATAAACAGCGTGATTACACAATTCACTTTATGTTCCCATGAATCGCCGAGAGTCTATTAGTATCTTTCCCCATCCATCCCCATCTTCTAAATGTTGCATGTTGCATATTAGATTGACTAATCTAGCTTTTTTTACATATTTTAGCTATTATTATAAGTTGAATTTTTAATTATTTTCGCATATGTTCACGTGAATCGCCAAAAGTCCATTAGTATCTTTTCCCATCCATCTTTTAAATGTTGCATATTAGATTGACTAGACTAGCTTATTTTTATATTCTGATTACTTATTATGGTTAATTTTTTTAATTAATTTTGCATAATACATACTTTGCTATTTTGAAAAATGGGTATGAAACTTTTGAAGAGATATTTTCCAAAAAGTTATATTAAAATAACGATTTGGGCAAATAAAAAAAAACCCATTTTGGCAAGGATATTTTAAAATTGTTATATTCACATCTATGAATACATTGCTAAATTTTATTTTTTATTAAGGATTAATATTTGTTATCATTAATGAAAACTTGTGCTTTACTAAATGGAAATGTTTGTTTTCAATATAAAGTATTTTTAACTGGATAAAAACTTATAATATAAATATATATACTAATGCATAATGATGCATATGCTTAAATAATTTTATGTATATGCATTTTTGTATTATATAAGCATATATATTTCATTTCTTAACCTGACTACTGAAAAAGTCTTAAAACTACTGATATTTTCTTTCTTCACTACTGAAATCTTCATCAGCTGAGTAGCATCACTATAATGAGTGAAGCTGTTAAGTTTCATGATCATTGAGTCATAAATAATCCCTGTATGCGTGATTATGCAAACTTTTGTCTCATGCTGCCATCAGTGATGTGATTGCTGCGCCAAACTGCGCCATTCAAAGTAGGCTGCGCCAATCTGATACAAAAAGCAAGTGTTAACTGATTTTGCACCAACACTGCGCCATTTCATGAAAATACCGGAAAACGTAATTTTTCTCCGTAATTCTCGGAACGGAAAGAAAGAATTGAATCAGAAATTTCTCAGAAGAGTGCAATCTACCAGCAAAATCAGAGGATTAGACCTCTTTCTTTTCAAACAGCTCAAGTTTTATCAACTGTGGGGTTGCTTTGTTCGGACCACAGAATACTATCAGACTAAGGCACTACTCCCTACGACCAGTTCTCCCTGTCTGATATTGAAAAATTTTAAAATTTGAAGATAGCAAAGCACGCACTGTCAGAGTCAATAAGTGTTGGCTGGGTCAAGAAAGTACACAAGTCCAGTTTTAAAGAAAAACTTTGTTCACTTTATTTGGTGAAAAACACAACTCGGCATATTACACGTACCTGGTAATTTTCCATGCCGTAAAACATCAAAATATACTATGTACAAAAAGGTTTGCAGTTGTAAATGACTAGACAGAGATTCCTTGAAGCATTGGTAGTTAGTTACTATACTACCTCTGTTGGAAATAATCAATACATCGCGATTCATGTTCCTGTGAACGGGCGTTTATGCAAATTTAATATGAACGACTCTTCCCGTTCACCGGCGTGAACCGTGACGTTTTTCAACATGAGGTTTCATGCAAATCAGTTCTCAATGCGTACGCATCTGATTTGCATATCCGGGGGCGTTTCCGGAACTGTCCATTCTCGGATATATAGGGCAGAGGTTTCTTGAAGCAAATGAGAAGGTCGGAGTCGATCGAGATCAGACGTCTGAAGAAGTCAGACGAGATAGACACTGATGGTCTGATGCAGGCAGACAGAAATGTTTTTTTTGACAGAAGCACTGCGGAATATCGTTTGACGACGGTGAATAGTCGAAACGGATGCAGATGTGGTCAGTTTGGACCAGCATGTATTGAACGTTAAATTTACTTACAAACGTTCGGAAGCCGCTTTAAAGATTTTCCTGATGTTCTATCCTTTGGTTTCCCTTTGCCAAGTGATGGTGGCTGAAATACACGCAAGTGATAGAGGTAGTATAGTAACTTACTACCAAATGCTTCAAGAAATCTCTGTCTAGTCATTTACAACTAAAAAAATTTTTTGTACATAGTATATTTTTGATGTTTTACGGCATGGAAAATTACCAGGTACGTGTAATATGCCGAGTTGTGTTTTTCACCAAATAAAGTGAACGAAGTTTTTCTTTAAAACTGGACTTGTGTACTTTCATGACCCAGCCAACACTTATTGACTCTGACAGTGCGTGCTTTGCTATCTTCAAATTTTAAATTTCGCAACAGAAACGGTTACGGGGCCAGTTCAACGCCCAATAGAGTCATAAGTGCAAGTATCTTTAAAGAAATCGTTCCATTGTTCAGATGGGGGCCGCACCTGGCACCATTTTGAAGTTCGTGTGAACAACGAAACGCAACAGTGTAAACGTAAACAGTGTACAAGAACTTTTGCTTCTGCTTCTTCAAAACTACGAGTGGCCATGGAGGCAAGTAGAACGGAGTTGCTGACGCGGGACAACTACGTCACCTGGCGTACCGACATCTCATTCGTCCTCAAGGGAGAAGGATGTTTCGGACACGTAGATGGAAGTGCTAAGCCTATCGAGGAAGATGCAAGTCGCCGCGACTACGATGATTTTTATCGCCGGAAAGACCGAGCATTAGCCATCATTTATCAAAGTTTATCCTCGGAATACAAGGAGTTGATAAACGTCACCGACGAACCTAGTCAAGTATGGAATACCTTGAAAGAACATTTTCAAGCGCCTTCCAGAGCCAACCTGGTTAGATTACTAGATGAGTTCTTCGACGTTCGGCCGGAGCCAGACGAGCCTGTTGACATTTTTTGCTCAAGACTGCGGAAGGCCGTGACGAGGCTTAAAGACGCGAAACACCCCATTGAAGACCTATATGTAGCATTCCAGTCGATTCGGTACCTTCCGGAAGAATTCCGAGGTATCGTTCAGCTTATATATCGATGGAATGACTCGGACTTCAAGCTCAGCAAAATACAAGCAGAGCTAGCAGCGGAGGAGAGCCGGCTGAGGCAGCAAGCAAGTGACTTTTCCAAAACTGTGAGTTCAAATTCTGCATATTTTACTACTAAGAAATTTGTAAATAGAGTAAAAGTGTCTAAACTTAAATTTCCAAATGTATCTCACAATGTGTCTAATGTAAATATTTCTAAAAGTAAAATTAAGTGTTTTAAATGTAACAAACTAGGTCATACCAAAGTTAATTGCCCGAAAAACAATGGATCTAGTATTGTGGAATTTCTTGGGTCTCCACAGATTGAGGCTAATACTGTAATCGATCCTAGCGATAGACTCAGCTGGGTAGTAGACACTGCTGCTACGCGACATTTCTGTAATAACATTAAGTTATTTTCAAAATTTAATGAGTGCAAAGGCACTTCAATGTCGCTAGCAGTAGGGGATGTCGAAAGTCCAGTTGAGGCTATCGGGACGGTGGAAATGTATGTCCAATTTAAGGATAAGCAAAGTATTATCAAATTGGAAAATGTTATGTATTCTCCTAAACTTAGGAGAAATTTATTAGCTGCATCTGTTCTTGAGGAACAAAATTTTAGTTTTAATGGAGCTAATGGGGTTCTATGGTTTTTTACACCTAAAGGGGAGAAATTCTTTTATGCAAAAAGAAAGGATGGGTTATATTTTTTAAAACCTAAGTATAGTACCCAGGAACAACATAACGTAGAAAACCGTCAATCTAAAGATAGGGATCGAGATGGAGAAAAGAAACACAAAAAGGATAAGAAATCCAAGGATAGGGATCCTAGTGCTTCCAGAAAAATAGACAAAGTAAAAATAGCACCTAATCTTAAAGAAACTAAATTTAAATCTGACAAAACAAAAACTAAGCAGAATAGAAATGTGAATAGTTCAATATCTAAGCCTAGCAGTTCAGTAACTGAACTTAATAGTACAAACTGTCTTTGGCATAAACGATATTGCCACATAAACGCTGAATATCTTCTCCAAACCAGCAAAGTTTCTGCTGTAAACGGACTTCCTAGGCTTAAATACAATAAGTTAAATTGTAAATCGTGTAAATTGGCTAAGTCTAGGAGAGTATCGTATAAACCCACCGGTAGGATAAGGTCCACTAAACCATTGCAATTGTTACACATGGATGTGTGTGGTCCCTTACCCACAGCCTCATATGGTGGGAACAAGTATGTCTTAACTATAACAGATGATTATAGTAGAAAAGTTTTTGTTTACCTCATGAAACAGAAGTCAGAAGTATTTTCACATTTTAAAGAGTTTCAGGCCAGAGAAGAAAGGCAGTTAGGTACTAAAATTCTATGTATCCGGACGGATAATGGGATGGAATTCTGCCATGATAAGTTCAAAAATTACCTGAAGGATATCGGTATTAAGGCTGAGAGGACTAACACATATACCCCACAGCAAAATGGAGTATCAGAGCGATTCAACTTAACCGCATTTGACTGTGTTAGAGCCATGTTGAACGACAGCAAATTACATGACAGATTCTGGGCGGAAGCAATATTGTGTTTTGCATACACTAAAAATCGAATATGTCACAAATTTAAGACTAAAACACCACATGAACTCTACAGTGGTAGAAAACCTTCAGTCAAACATCTTAGAACCTTTGGTTGTAGAGCATATGTAGGCAAACCCAGTCAGCTCAGAAAGAAGTTAGACATGAAAGCTACAGAAGGGGTGATGGTAGGCTATGCTACTAAAACTAAGGGCTATAGGATATTTTTGTCAGGAGAGAAACGAACAATTGAGACCTGCAATGTGAGGTTTGATGAGGGTGATGTAGTGGAAGGCATCCTGGACCCAATTTGTCCCAGAAATATCTCCTCAGGGATATCGAGAGATAACCTTTCAGAATACTCCGACGGGGAATATCCGAGAGAGCAGTCTGATGGGGGGGCAGGAGAGAGTGAAGACACTGGTGACGATCCGTCTGAATCCAGTGAGGAAACGGACTCTCCTGCTGACTCCAGTATGACTCCTTGCTCGGATATTGCTTGGCAGCGAAAGACGGTTCCAAGACCCGATGGGAGTAGAACCGATGTGTATTATTACGCTCAAGGAGATAATAAAAGGCTGAGGTCGCACAATGATGTTAAGAAATATTGTGATAAAAGGAATATACAATTTGATCAGCAACTGTTTAATTTTCGGGAAAATAAAGGTCTTAAAAGGGTCAGAGGCAGACCAGAAGCAAGCAATATTGAAATAAATATACCAAAAGGGTACAACGCTGCTATTAAATCTTCCCAGTCCGAGAAATGGTGTAATGCTATGGATGAAGAAATGGCCGTAATGCAAGAGAGGGGTGCCTGGGAACTAGTTCCTGCATCCACCTCACAAAAGCATATAGGCAGTAGATGGGTCTACACCATTAAGAAAGACGAGAATGGGAAAATCAAGAGGTTTAAAGCTCGTTTGGTAGCCCAGGGGTATGGTCAGAAAAAGGGAGAATCATACGATGAAGTTTTTAGCCCTGTTGTTAACTTCAACTTAATTAGAGCATTCTTCTCAATTTTCGTATGCATGCTTGGCTGGATGCATTTCCAATTAGATATCAAATCTGCCTATCTCTATGCTAAATTGAGTCAAAAGGTATATATGAAACAGCCTCAAGGTTATGTCAATCAGGAACAGCCTGATTATGTTTGTTTGTTGAAGAAAGCCATTTACGGTCTTCATCAAAGTGGAAGAGAATGGTTTAATGAACTTGACACCAAATTAAAAGAATTAAATTTTTTAAAACTTCAATGGTGTAATTGTCCATATATTTACAATAGCAAAGTTCTTATGCTAGTCTATGTGGATGACATAATTCTCTTCTCAAAGTATCAAAGGGACATAGACCACATTGTTTCATTACTTAGCATAGAATTTGATATCAAGGTATTAGGAAAAATTAGAAAACTATTAGGCGTGGAATTTAAAGAGTGTGACAATAAATTTTTTATACATCAAAGTCAGTATATAGATAAAGTATGTCAAATGTTTCAACAGTATAAATATCCAGTTACTTCACTTCCCATTTCTAAAGGGAATATTCTAAGTAAAATAGATTGTCCAAAGACAAGTGAAGAAATAAAGCAAATGCAAAGTTTTCCTTACAGGAGCTTAATTGGGTGTTTGGCTTTTATATCTAGTAGGACTAGACCTGATATTTGTTACGCCATCAATATATTATCTCAATTTCAAGAAAACCCTGGAATTAAGCATTGGGATGCATTGTTAAGACTTTTAGGATATGTTGAAAAGACTAAAAACTATATGTTGAATTTATCTAACATTCAGGAGTTAAAATTGAATTGTTATTCAGATTCTGACTTTGCTGCAAACCGAGATGACCGTGTTTCACTTGGAGGCATGATACTCTTTATTGACAATGTACCTATTTCTTGGCGTACCTTTAAACATAAGTGTGTCAGCTTATCAACCATGGAGGCTGAATACGTATCACTAACTGAAGCCGCTAAGGAAATGGTATGGGTACAAAACATAATTGAAGAATGTCATTTACTTGGGTTAAACTTTAATAAAAGTAACAGTGTTATTTTTAGCGACAACCAAGCAGCCATTAATTTTTCTAACTCTCCAATTGAAAACAATAGAACTAAGCATATTGATGTTAGATATCATTTCCTAAGAAATTTAATAGTCAATGAATCTTTTAATGTTAAATTTGTAAATAGTAAAGATAACTTAGCAGATCACTTTACTAAACCAATGACTAAGGAAATAATACTTAAATTTTGTAATAAAATTTTTAAAAACTAAATCAAAACTTTTTGAGATTAAATGTTTAGTCTAAAGAAAATTTTAAATACTAAATTGAATTTACAACTTGGGAATTTTTTTTAGAAGATGTCATATATATACATTATTGTTTATCTTAAACCTCATTGATATAAGATAGTATATCTTGAGTATAAATTTTTGTGATATTGAATCTTTTTCACTTTACACCTTTGTATATACATCCATTTTCCATGACCCGCATGATGCTAAATAATAGCTTATGTGTATAAAATTTTGTATTTTTCAACTTGGTAAAAAGTATGTGTTGAAAGTTTTGATAAAGGAATTTTATTATCTAATTACTTGCATCATGTATTTTTAAATATTTGGTATATCAATGCAGTCTAATAGTATTAATTTTGTATACTTATATTGTGTTAATAGACTAAATTTTTTTTTTTTTTAAGCTTTTTGAATTATAGTGTTTATACTCAAATTTAAAGTAAACTTAAATTCTATGCTTATACAAAATCTTAATCTTTTAAAGTTGACTTGTTTAATATAATGTGCTTATACTTAAATTTTGGATACTTATAATTAAATTTAAACTAAAATTTCAATTTTTGAATGCTGATACTTAAGCATTGAAGTTGTGTTGTATATAAATTTCTACTTGATGTGAAATGTTGTTGTTACAATATTGTCGACAATACTTGACTATTTTTCAGATGCTATAAGTACTTATGCATTTTATTTTAAATTTAATAATGATATAATACTTTACATTTTTTTCTTCATTATATGTTTGATAGGATACTGGGGGCCTTGGTGTTTATTGATATACCTTGGTTTCTCAGAGTAAGTTTTCTTTTGCATATGCATTGAGACTTAAGGATTTGCATGAGGGGGCCGATTGTTGGAAATAATCAATACATCGCGATTCATGTTCCTGTGAACGGGCATTTATGCAAATTTAATATGAACGACTCTTCCCGTTCACCGGCGTGAACCGTGACGTTTTTCAACATGAGGTTTCATGCAAATCAGTTCTCAATGCGTACGCATCTGATTTGCATATCCGGGGGCGTTTCTGGAACTGTCCATTCTCGGATATATAGGGCAGAGGTTTCTTGAAGCAAATGAGAAGGTCGGAGTCGATCGAGATCAGACGTCTGAAGAAGTCAGACGAGATAGACACTGATGGTCTGATGCAGGCAGACAGAAATGTTTTTTTTGACAGAAGCACTGCGGAATATCGTTTGACGACGGTGAATAGTCGAAACGGATGCAGATGTGGTCAGTTTGGACCAGCATGTATTGAACGTTAAATTTACTTACAAACGTTCGGAAGCCGCTTTAAAGATTTTCCTGATGTTCTATCCTTTGGTTTCCCTTTGCCAAGTGATGGTGGCTGAAATACACGCAAGTGATAGAGGTAGTATA
The DNA here is from genome assembly GCA_951213105.1 of Amaurobius ferox. NCBI lineage: Eukaryota > Metazoa > Arthropoda > Arachnida > Araneae > Amaurobiidae > Amaurobius > Amaurobius ferox. The sequence goes on along the minus strand of OX578133.1, from coordinate 202,513,403 downwards.
GTAACTTACTACCAAATGCTTCAAGAAATCTCTGTCTAGTCATTTACAACTAAAAAAATTTTTTGTACATAGTATATTTTTGATGTTTTACGGCATGGAAAATTACCAGGTACGTGTAATATGCCGAGTTGTGTTTTTCACCAAATAAAGTGAACGAAGTTTTTCTTTAAAACTGGACTTGTGTACTTTCATGACCCAGCCAACACTTATTGACTCTGACAGTGCGTGCTTTGCTATCTTCAAATTTTAAATTTTCCAACAACCTCTATCACTTGCGTGTATTTCAGCCACCATCGAAGGTATCACACTTGGCAAAGGGAAACCAAAGGATAGAGCATCAGAAAAATATTTAAAGCGGCTTCCGAACGTTTGTAAGTAAATTTAACGTTCAATACATGCTGGTCCAAACTGACCACATCTGCATCCGTTTCGACTATTAACCGTCGTCAAACGATATTCCGCAGTGCTTCTGTCAATAACATTTCTGTCTGCCTGCATCAGACTATCAGTGTCTAATCGACCGTCTTAACTCGATCGTCTGATTGCTTCGAGAAACCTCTGCCCTATATATCCGAGAATGGACAGTTCCGGAAACGCCCCCGGATATGCAAATCAGATGCGTACGCATTGAGAAATGATTTGCATGAAACCTCATGTTGAAAAACGTCACGGTTCACGTCGGTGAACGGGAAGAGTCGTTCATATTATATTTGCATAAACGCCCGTTCACGGGAACGTGAATCGCGATGTATTGATTATTTCCAACACTCCCGGTGTCTGGAGTCCGCGAGTACTTGACCATGTTACATGAACGTGAGCCCGCTATACACCTGGAGTATTGTTACCAGACAGCGGGATTTATCAAAGGACGAGCTTAGGGACCGTTGTCTTGAATAGAAAAGAGAAAAACAAACTCTCCTTCGATTTCTATTTTGAAAGATCTATGTAGGATAAAAGGAGCAAGCCATTTCTTCTTGGAGTGTGGTAGATGTTGGAAACTTGGTTTTGTTTACGTCGCGATTCTCGTTTCGCGGGAGCGTGACGTCATTATTCTAAATGATTTTTCCGTTCTCGTGAACGAATCGCGATGTGGACAAAACTGGGCTTATCATGCAAATCACCTTCTCGCCGCTCACGCATCCTGTTTTACATATCCAGAGGGCATTGCCGGCAACGGTTGTGTTCCGGAACGCACCCATCATCGGATATAAAAGCTGAACACATTTTTGGTTTTAAGTATCTACAGATGATATGCTGTAGTAGATCGATCGGTTAAGGGATCGATGCAGCGGACATATCTTGGATAAGATGGAGATCGCTGATCTCGGACGGATCTACATAGAGTCTTATTCGATGTAGCTGAATGTTAAGATAATGTTTATCTGTAGACGCGGACGTTTAAATTAAGTAAATCTTAAAGTTTTAGTGGTTCTCAGTTTAGGAGACCATGTTTTTCCGTGTTGTGGACTTTATGCAGTGTTAATCCGTGAAGTTTAAAGTTTTGCCATAGCGTATGACCAGCTATATGCGGCATTGGGAAATGCACGTTGTTACGTAAGTTTGAAAAGTTTTTATTCTACTTACTCGTGCAAAGACTGCTTAAACCAAGAATGTGTCCAAGTGTGGAACCTTTTTCTGAAACCTTACGAATGAGCTTGAGAGCTCAAGTTTTTGTATATAGTATGCTTTGATTTGTTTTACATTGCCACAAATATATTGTAAACAAATGCAATGGATTCGCTTCTTAATAAAAGTGATTTGAACCAAAATGGAACTGTTCTTTCCAACACCTCTACAGTTAGTTGTATTTTTACAACTACCATTTGACGTTGTTATCACCACGAATTCTGCTTATTTTCCAGAGAAGTTGTTCAACTAGAATTCGTACCTCACATCAAAATTTTTTTTTATAACCAGAAGGTTTATCCTGTGCATCCTGACAGGTTATATGAATGAGCGTATAATCTTCTATTGTTCTTCTTCTATCAGCAGAAACCACCTGCCAGCAGGTTATGGGCCCCAGATCCCCCATAACAGCGTTAAAAATCTAATTTAGAAGTGTTAGTGTTCCATAAAGAAGCCGAGAATTCTGTCGACGGGGGCCGCGGACGGCGCCATTTGCATGTCGATGAAAGCGTAAACAAAAACTGTTCAGTTCAGTTCTAAAAGACCACCTTGCCATGGAGGCAAATAAAATTAGTACATTGACAAGAGACAATTACGTCACATGGAGAAATGAAATTTCATTCGCTCTGAAAGGAGAGGGCTGTTTCGGATTTGTAGACCGAACAGCGTTACCGGTGGATGATAAGACGTCACGGCGTGACTATGAAGAGTACATGCGCAGAAGGGACCGTGCGTTAGCTATCCTGTTCCAGAACGTTTCATCTGAATACCAAGAGTTAATAGACATTAACGACGATCCGGCAAATGCGTGGGACAAGTTAAAGACACACTTCGAAGCGCCGACTCGTGCTAATTTAGTGCACTTATTGGATGAGTTCTTTAACCTGTGTCCGGAGCCAGATGAACCAGTGGATATCTTCTGCACGCGTTTAAAGAAAGCAGTCGCCAAATTGAAGGACGTTAAGCACCCGGTGGAAAGTGTCTATGTAGCATTCCAAGCCATTAGATACCTCACGGACGACTTTCAAGGGATGGTCCAGCAGATCTATCAGTGGGAAGACAAGGATTTTACCTTAGAAAAAATCCAGCGTGAGCTATCTGAAGAAGAAGGACGCATCTGGCAACTCCGTAGTGACAGAAATCATGTAAGTCAGAATTCATCTGTATTTTTGTCTCAATGTAATGTAAATGTAAAAAGTAAAAATAACAATGTGTTTAAAAATAGAAAACCAGTTAAAAAGGTCATAGGACCGTGTTATTTTTGTAAAAAGGCAGGTCATGTAAAAAGAAATTGCCCTACTCTTAAGTCTAGCTCTAATATAATAGAATTCTTCTGCTAGAATTGAAGCAAATACTGTGCAGGATCCTAGCGATAGACTCAGCTGGGTAATTGACACCGCTGCTACGCGGCACTTTTGCAATGACATTAATCTGTTCGCAGAATTTAAAGAAAGCAAAGGTGCATCTATGTCGCTAGCAGTATGCGATATTGAGAGCCCAGTTGAGGCTATCGGTACGGTCAAAATGTTTGTTCAGTTTAAGAACGTAAGAAGTGATATTGTTCTTTCTGATGTTATGTTTTCACCTAAGTTAAGGCGAAACTTATTAGCTGCATCTGTTCTTGCGGAACAGGGGTATACATTTACAGGAGCTAATGGGGTATTGTGGTTTAACACTCCAAAGGGGGAAAAATACTTCTATGCCAAAAGGAAAGAAGGCTTATATTTTTTAAAACTGTTCGACGATAGCTCATTAATGGACAATAACATATGTAGGCAATAACTTTTTAATATGATTTATTAGAGTATATACAGACTATATACACTATTTACAACTTATTTACAATTGATGCAAATAATTAAAGATATCAGAGGTCCCATCATATTATCCAGGCTTCAGTGCTAGATGGTATGACCTCTCTTATCAATATCAAAATCATAACTGATTAATTCTTGGCGCGGTAGGCGCAAAACACACCCGCCAAGAGCGATATCGATGCTAAGGCCGATTTGTGCGCGGGCATCCCACCCGACCTTGAAATCTTGAATTTCAATACTTAAAAAACACATATTGCTTTTGAAAATGATATAAAGATACATTTGAAAATTAATAACATTTTGAAACAAAATAACATAAACATTTACATGACATAGTACAAGAATAGATTGTAGCATAGATATATGATAATAACACATTTTTCAACATTTAAACTAGTAACATATAATTTGGCTATAATTTGAAATCCTGGGTTAAACCTATAAACAATATATGCTAAATAAAAACAGTATATACACAATGTACACTAACTTATTTTACAGGTAACACAGCAACCTTAGAATCTTTTTATAATACCTGTGAGAGTTTTTATTACAAGAACTCTCACTTTGCCATCCTTACCAGGAATTGTATCCTCAATACGACCCATATGCCATTTGCATGGTGGCAGAGTGTCTTCTTTTACAATTACAAGATCTCCTTTATTGATGTTTTCCTTTTGGAACATCCACTTTGAACGTTGTTGGAGATTTGTAAGGTAGTCTCTTTGCCACCTTTTCCAAATGTTTGGGACTAATTTTGAGATCAGTTGCCAACGAGATAGTCGGTTATCAGGCACATTATTTAATTCAGATTCAGGGATGGCATTTAAGGGACGTCCAATTAGAAAATGTCCCGGAGTTAAGGCCTCAAGACCTTTAGGATCTAACGATAAAGGAGAAATTGGCCTGGAGTTAATCACTCCTTCAATTTGGACCATAACTGTTAAGAATTCCTCATAGTTCAATTTCGCATTCCCTACCGATCGTCTTAAATAAAATTTGAGAGATTTAACGCCCGCCTCCCACAAGCCTCCGAAATTTGGAGACCGGGGCGGAATAAAATTCCAAGTGATTTGTTCAGAGGACAAATAATTAGCCATACCTTTAACTAAATTGTACAGTTTTAACTAAATTGTACAGTTTCTGGATTTCTGTCTGAGCACCAACAAAATTTGTAGCATTGTCCGTAAATATTACCAAAACCTTTCCTCTCCTAGCCATAAATCTTTTAAGACTAGCGATAAACGCATTAGAAGTTAAATCTGATACCATCTCTAAGTGTATAGCCTTCGTGGAAAAACATATGAATATGGCCACGTACATTTTCCGCAGGTTTCCTCGTCTTTGACCCGGATATTTAACAAAAAAGGGGCCACAAAAATCTATGCCGCTCACATTGAAGGGTGACGTCGGGATTACTCTCTCCGAAGGAAGATTCCCCATTAACTGTTCAGAGAACTTAGGTTTGGCCTTAAAACACCTGATACAATCATTTACTACCTTTCTTGCTATATCTCTCCCGCCAATAGGCCAAAAGATTTGTCTGATGACATGTAACAAAGTTTGGGGACCTGCATGTAAATTCCTTGTGTGATAGTACTCAAAAATCATTCTCGTAAGCTTGTGCCCTTTAGATAAGATTAATGGGTGTTTAGGTAAGATTAATGGGTGTTTTTCTTCAAATTTTAGATTTGAATGGGCTAATCGACCTCCAACTCTGAGAAGAGAATTCTCATCGACAAAGGGATTTAAATTTTTTAACTTACTCGCTACTGGAATGGGAGTGTTATTTTGTAGAGCCTTTATTTCTGTTGAAAACTCTCTTGCTTGAATCTTACTTACCACAAATTTCATAGCCTTTTGACACTCCTCAGATGTCAATGGACCCTTAAGCTTACAGTGAGGAGCCTTTACATTTTGACAGAACCTGAAAACAAAACTGATTGCATGAATTAATTTTAGATAATTGTTTGTAATATTTAGCAAATCCTCCATGAATTCAAGATCAGGAACGACAGTTAATGTGGTTTCTGAAGATTTAAGTTCTTGCACATAAACATCATCACTAGGACACAAAAAGTTACTTGGTACTTGTACCAGACGTTGGAGAAAATCAGGACCATTCCAGCAGTCCTTGCTCTCTAACAGTTCTTTGACATCAGAACCTCTTGAAAGGATGTCTGCTACATTGTTGTCCAAGGAAACATGTCCCCAGTGGAAACCTTTAGTTAAACATTGGATATTTGCCACTCGATTACTTACGAAAGTTTTTAACTTATGCGGTGGGGTCTGGATCCATGCCAGGGCAATAGTTGAGTTGGACCAAAGAAAAACATTTTTCACTTCCAACTTTAGTGAGGATATGGTTTTTAAGGTCAGTTTGGACAGTAGGAGACAGGAACAAAGTTCTAGTCTTGGGATTGTCACCGTCTTTAAGGGTGCCACTCGAGACTTGCTGCACAAATTGCGGCAACGAATTTGGCCGGATTTAGTAATTGTCTGTATGTACAGAACTGCACCGTAACATAACTTTGAAGAATCCGCAAACCCGTGAATAAACGTTTCTTCAACATTTTCGGTCAAGCAGTATCTTGGAATTTTTAGATTTTTAACAGTAGGAAGAGACAACACAAATTTTGACCATTCCCTTGCCATATATTTCGGCAATTGATCATTCCAACCAATTTTTTGAAGCCACAAGGCTTGCATAAAGGTTTTAGCTTTTGCTATGACCGGTCCAATCAAACCAAGAGGATCGAAAATTCTGGCTATTTCCGACAAGACTTCACGCTTCGTGTAAGTAGATTTTGGTCTGATTCTCACCTTGTAGGAGAAACAGTCATCTTCTGGATGCCACTGAATTCCCAACACCTTGACCACATTTGTCTCTGAAGTTGAATGGAAAGAATACTCCTTATCTCCTGAAGGAATATCTACCAACAATTCTGGATGATTTGCAGACCACTTATGCAACTGCATTCCGCCACTTTGTAATAATTGTATTAACTGTGTTTGTAATGCCTTGGTAGCATCCATGTCGGAATTTCCGGATAATACATCGTCCATATATACATCGGTAAGAAGAACAGGAGCAGCGAGCGGAAAATTCCTTTCTTCGTAGACTGCCAATTGCTGAAGAGTTCGTGTTGCCAAAAAGGGTGCACACGTTGTGCCGTAGGTAACAGTGCATAAATCATAAATTTTCACGGGACTATTCTTCTGATCCTTCCACAGAATTCTCTGTAAATGTCTTTGCGACGGATGTATCAGTATTTGTCGGTACATCTTAGAAATGTCAGCTATAAAGGCGTATCTATGCTTTCGGAATCTGAGAATGATAGAGAAAAGATCTTCTTGTACTACTCCACCATTCAACAAAATTTCGTTCAGAGATACTCCAGATGTGGTTTTGGCTGAAGCATCAAACACCACACGGAGCTTAGTCGAGGAATTGTCTGGCTTTAAAACGCCATGATGCGGAAGATAATAGGAAATTGCTTTATTTGTATCAATAGAAACTTCCTCCATGTGACGTAATTCCTCATATTCCTTCATAAACTTCAAATATAGATATTTCATATTGGGTTCACGCTCTAAGCGCCTCCAGATTGAGTCAAGTCTCTTATTTGCTGATTCCTGTGAATTACCCAAAAGTTTAATATTTTCTTCCTTTAACGGCATTTGTACTTTGTAACGTCCATCCTTTTCTCTTTGGTACGTTCTAATAAAGTGGTCTTCGCAAAAAGCTTCTTCCTCACTGGGTTGTTTCTTTAAATCAGGGCAATTTTCTATTTCCCAAAATCTCCTAACAGTCTCATCTAAACAGTCCATTTCCTTACTCAAATAACAATGCTCCCTTGATTGAGCGTTTGGAACTGCCCCCGCGATAATGTAACCTAATACTGTCTCTTGTAACAGCAATCCACCATCTCTTGTTTTAATTTTTCCCGATCTTAACATTTCCAAAAAAGTTTGATTTCCAATGAGTAATTGAACCTTGCTTGGTTTAAAGAATTCTGGATCTGCTAATTCTATAAAATCTGGTAATGTAATTCCCGAGATATCTAAGTGTGTTGATGGTGTAATATCTGTTATTTTGGGCACAACTAGAAACTCCAAACTATCTGTATATTTCCCTTTAGAATCCGAAATTATTCCTTGAACCCTTGATTTAGTCAATTGTCGAGAATTATTTATTCCATTTATAGCCACACATACTTTTTCTTGTTTCAGCATTAAAGCATGAGCACAACTTGATGTCATCAAATTTATGGTACTTCCAGAATGAAGAATACATTTAACCTTCATTTTATTTCCTTTTCCCTCAGAAATATAAACAGTCGCTGTGCTCAATAAGACCGATTTATTTTGTGTGGATCTGGTAGTTAAAACTTCTTCTGATTGCAACTGCGATTGCGTAATTTGTTCCCCCATTTCTGGTGCCTCTAAGTGTTTGTTTACACATTCCTGGCGTTCGCGATGTAGAAGTGAGCTGTGACGTTTACCACATGATGAACAAGAGTATTTTGATTTACATTCCGATGCTCTATGAGAGTAATTAAGACAGTTTATACATAATCCTTTACTTTTGATAAATTCATATCTTTTGGGAACAGTCATATTTTGGAATGAGGTGCATTTAAATAGAGAATGGTTTTCTTTACATAAAAAACAAGATTTTACGTTTGAATTTGATTTGAGCATCAGATTTCTAGATCGAGTAAAATTCTTAAATGAAATCATTTTTGAAGGTGCACTCAGAACATTTCGGTTTAAACTTTCTAGGATTTGACTTCTTTTCTCCAAAAATATTATGAAGTCATCGAATTTTGGAACTTCGTTCGAAGCGGTAGTTAGTTCAAATTCTTTCCTTGACTCTCTATCCAATTGAGGTAATATTATATTTATTAACATTGAATCAGATAAGTCATTTCTTTCGAAATTTAAGCTCTTTAGGGCTCGTAAATTCTTCTTCAAATTATCAATTAAGTTACGGAAATCTTTGGCAGTTTCATGAATTATTTTCGGATAGTTTATTATTGCTTGAATGTGGGTGTCAATTATTACCCGTTTGTTTTCGTACCTTTCCGTCAATGCTGCGAAAAGGGATTCGAAAGTATCATCTGCAGTTTGTAGTTGCTTTGCATCGCCTATTAAAGTTGCCCGTAAATAAAACAATTTTTGATTGTCATTTAACTGTAGGTTATTTCCTATTACATTGTAGAATTGTGCTTTAAAAGTATTCCACTCTTCGTACCTTCCGGAAAATTGCGGCAAAGGAATTTCTGGTAGTTTAATACCAACTGAAGATGTTCTCTTGCTTTCGGTTTCGTTAGTTCCTGACTCGTCTAATACAGTGACTATACTATTTTTCAGGGATACTTCCATTTCATAGATAAAAGTTTTTAAGCTTACCTGTAGATCTTCAAAGCGAGCATCCAGATCCTCTAGCTCAGCTTCAATATTTTCCAAATTTGTTTCAGCAGGTAAGTCATAGAACTGCTTTCGTAATAAATCCAAGTTTGTTTTGCATTCTTGTAATGCTTCATATCGCACATTCAAGTCAATTAATCCAGATTTACTCGTCGGATAATTGTTCACAAATGTTTCAATCCGTGTTACTTTTCCCTTTAAGGAGGATTTTTGTCGGTTTAGACCTGCCGGTATTTGAGACATCATCACTGCAATAGTGAAATTACCAATTCGTTCTCCGGCTGCTTAAGGACCAGATGTTCGACGATAGCTCATTAATGGACTGTAGGCAATAACTTTTTAATATGATTTATTAGAGTATACAGACTATATACACTATTTACAACTTATTTACAATTGATGCAAATAATTAAAGATATCAGAGGTCTCATCATATTATCCAGGCTTCAGTGCTAGATGGTATGACCTCACTTATCAATATCAAAATCATAACTGATTAATTCTTGGCGCGGTAGGCGCAAAACACACCCGCCAAGAGCGAGATCGACGCCAAGGCCGATTTGCGTGCGGACAAAAACCTCAATACAAAACTCAGAATGTAAATAACAATATCAAAGACCGTAAAACTAATGGACAAGATCAGGATAGGGATAAAACATCTAAGAAAGATAAAAAAAACCCTAAATAGGAACAGTATTAACAAAATGAAAAATTTGCCTAATGTAAATAAAAGTAAAGATAACTCTGAGGTGAAGTCAAGGTCAAAGGGAAAAGTTAATGAGAAACCAAGTTGTTCGGTTTCAGAAGTTTTAAATAAAACTGAACTCTGGCATAGGAGATATTGCCACATTAACACTGATTATTTATATCAGACAAGTAAAGTTTCCGCGGCTAATGGACTCCCTAGACTAAAATATGCAAAAATTAATTGTACACATTGTAAATTAGCTAAGAGGATTTCTTTTAAGCCAATTGGTAGGATAAGGTCCACTAAACCTTTACAATTACTCCATATGGATGTGTGTGGTCCCTTACCTACAGTTTCAATGGGTGGAAACAGATACATTTTTACAATAACTGACGACTTCAGCCGGAAAGTGTTTGTGTATATCATGAAACAAAAATCAGAGGTGTTTAAAATCTTTAAGAAATTCCAAGTTAGGGAAGAGAGGCAGCTAGGCAAAAAGATTTTGTGTATCCGTACGGACAATGGTATGGAGTTCTGTCACAACCAATTCAAGGCATACTTAAATAAATTGGGGATTAAATCAGAAAGGTGAAATGTATATACACCCGAACAGAACGGGGTTTCTGAGAGATTTAACCTAACTGCACTAGATTGTGTAAAAGCTATGCTTGATCAAAGTCAGGTTGATAACAGGATGTGGGCAGAGGCGATTTTGTGTTTTACACATACAAAAAACAGGATATGTCATAAGTTTAAAACCAAAACACCACACGAGTTATATTATGGAAGGAAGCCAGCCGTTGCTCACCTCAAAGTTTTTGGGTGCAAAGCTTATGTTGGCACAGCCAAACAACTTAGGAACAAGTTGGACATGAGAGCCCAAGTAGGAATCATGGTCGGTTATGCCGAGAGCACCAAAGACTATAGGATATATATAGCAAATAAAAAGAAAGTTGAAGAAACAAGTAATGTAAGATTTGAGGAAGAAGAGGCAGCGGAAGGCGTCCTGGGCCCTAATTACCCTAAAATCACCTTGAGGAAATCGAAAATTACTCAGTCGATTGACTCGGAATCAGAAAGCTTGAGAGGAGTGTCAGAGGAAGAAGCAGGTGAGAGCCATGACACTAGCAAGTCTAGTGGGGATGAGGACTCACCTGCTGATTCTGATCTGACACCCTGCTCAGATATTGACTGGATACAAAAAGCAGTACCTAGGCCTGATGGGAGTAGGACGGACATTTACTACTCGGTAAAAGGTGACAATAAAAGGCTGAGATCTCATAATGATATCAGAAAATTTTGTGTGAAATCCAACATTCATTATGATAAGCAAATGTTTAATTTTAGAGAGAAAAAAGGGGTAAGTGATATCAAAAGAAAACCGGAAGCAAGCAATGTCGAGATCTTGATACCCAAAAGCTATAGATCGGCAATTGAATCTCCCCAGTCCTATAAATGGCAAGAGGCCATGAATGATGAAATAGCTACAATGCAGAAGAGGGGTGTCTGGGACTTAGTGCCTGCACCCATCTCACAACAAAAAATAATCGGAAGTAGATGGGTTTATACAATTAAGAAGGATGAAAGGGGAAATGTCAAAAGATTCAAAGCTCGCCTAGTAGCTCAAGGGTATACCCAGATAAAAGGGGATTCATATGATGAAGTGTTTAGCCCTGTGATTAATTTTAGTTTGATCAGAGCCTTCTTCTCCATATTCGTTTGCATGCTTAAATGGAAACATTTTCAACTGGACATTAAGTCCGCATATCTTTATGCAAAACTTAATGATAAAATTTTTATGAAACAACCACATGGATATGTCGATCCTAACCAGCCTCAATATGTGTGTTTGCTTAAGAAAGCAATATATGGCCTTCATCAAAGCGGAAGGGAGTGGTATACAGAGCTTGACACCACTTTGAAAAAATTAAATTTTTTTTAATTTAAATGGTGCAACTGTGCTTATATATACCAGGATAAAGTATTAATGCTGGTTTACGTAGACGACATAATTTTGTTTGCTAATCAACAAAAAGATATAGACCATACTGTTTCACTTTTGAGTAAGGAATTTGATATCAAAGAATTAGGAAAAGTCAAAAGACTTTTGGGTGTGGAATTTAAAGATAGGGTTTTAAAATTTAGTAATGATATCTTTAAAATGTAAATTTAACTGTTTAAATAGAAATTTTACTTTAAAATTTTTTCACATTTTCCAAAGTATGAATGGTTAGGGTATCTTATAATTTATTCCTCTCTCATTGATACAAATGAAATGTATCTTGAGTATATATTGTTATGTGACAATGAACTGTTACTTTTCTCACATTACACTTGAAAAATATATATCCATTTTTACTACACGCATAATGCATTTTTTTTGCTTATGTGAATAAAATATGTGTCTGAATGTACATCATTGATATAATTCACATGAATCATAAATTTTTTAATCTGTGCTTATCTCATATGTATGCTTACCTTCTGTATCTTTTATTATCATTGCCATTGTATTGGGTATTTATTGTGTATACTAGTCATGGGCTAAGATAATAAAACTTAAATTTTTAATCTTAAATGTTACATTTCATAGTTATACACTAAATTTTCTACAAACTTGAATTTGATGTTTGGACTTAAATTTTTAATCTTAAATATTAAATTTCATAGTTATACACTAAATTTTCTACTAACTAGAATTTGATGTTTGGACTTAAATTTTTAATCTTAAATGTTAAATTTCATAGTTATACACTAAATTTTCTACAACTTGAATTTGATGTTTGGACCTTAATTTTTAATCTTAAATGTTAATTTTCATAGTTATACACTAAATTTTCTACAACTTGAATTTGATATGTATAATAAATTTTTTAATCTTAAATATTAAATTTAATAACTATACCTAAATTTTCTAGTGCTTAAATTTTTGATATCTAGATTTTTAAATTTTAAATTTAATGTTTTTATAAATTTTCAAAGTAGTAAAGAAATAGTTTTCTTTAGTATGAGCTAGTACTTAAGAAGGGCAATAGTATGGTTATACTCAGTTTCCTTTACTATGTTATCCTTAAACATGTAATTTAAAGAATGCTTATGATCTGCATAATAGAGAAGTGTACTTATTTGATTGTTGCCATTTTGAGATATAGAAAAGGGCTGTTCACTTTCTAAAATGATATAAATATTATAAATTTCTTTAATGTATTAAATTTTGTGTATGCATACATTATGTTTTTAGGATACTAAGGACCTTGACATTTTTTTGGTCTTGATCTTTAGAGTAACCTTTTTGTTGGATGAGAGCATGGGCGCCGAGCGTTGGTGTTTTTGTATGAGGAGGCCGATTGTTGGAAACTTGGTTTTGTTTACATCGCGATTCTCGTTGCGCGGGAGCGTGACGTCATTATTCTAAATGATTTTTCCGTTCTTGTGAACGAATCGCGATGTGGACAAAACTGGGCTTATCATGCAAATCACCTTCTCGCCGCTCACGCATCCTGTTTTGCATATCCAGAGGGCGTTGCCGGCAACGGTTGTGTTCCGGAACGCACCCATCATCGGATATAAAAGCTGGACACATTTTTGGTTTTAAGTATCTACAGATGATATGCTGTTGTAGATCGATCGGTTAAGGGATCGATGCAACGGACATATCTTGGATAAGATGGAGATCGCTGATCTCGGACGGATCTACATAGAGTCTTATTCGATGTAGCTGAATGTTAAGATAATGTTTATCTGTAGATGCGGATGTTTAAATTAAGTAAATCTTAAAGTTTTAGTGGTTCTCAGTTTAGGAGACCATGTTGTTCCGTGTTGTGGACTTTATGCAGTGTTAATCCATGAAGTTTAAAGTTTTGCCGTAGCGTATGACCAGCTATATGCGGCATTGGGAAATGCACGTTGTTACGTAAGTTTGAAAAGTTTTTATTCTACTTACTCGTGCAAAGACTGCTTAAACCAAGAATGTGTCCAAGTGTGGAACCTTTTTCTGAAACCTTACGAATGAGCTTGAGAGCTCAAGTTTTTGTATATAGTATGCTTTGATTTGTTTTACATTGCCATAAATATATTGTAAACAAATGCAATGGATTCGCTTCTTAATAAAAGTGATTTGAACCAAAATGGAACTGTTCTTTCCAACACCTCTACAGTTAGTTGTATTTTTACAACTACCATTTGACGTTGTTATCACCACAAATTCTGCTTATTTTCCAGAGAAGTTGTTCAACTAGAATTCGTACCTCGCATCAAAATTTTTTTTTATAACCAGAAGGTTTATCCTGTGCATCCTGACAGGTTATATAAATGAGCGTATCATCTTCTATTGTTCTTCTTCTATCAGCAGAAACCACCTGCCAGCAGTAGACACAGGAGAGCCAAACATGCACAGGGTTCGTTCGTGTGCACTCTGGAAACCGGGAATTTAAAAGTGGACTAAAATGTCAGAGAAAATCGGTTTTTTATTCAACATTCTGAAAAAATCAGGGAATTTTCAACTTAGGTGAACCGAAAAATAAATAAAAAGTACAAAACTAGTTTATAAAGAACCAAACCAAAGTTTTATCACTTAAAAGTGCAAGTAGAAATTGGCGCGGAACGTTTCAGATCACTTGATTTTTATCCGTACGACTCATAGCGAGCAGGAAGCCGAAAGAAAGCATTTGCAGTGATTGTTTGGTTAATCATTTTTCAATGATGTAATCAAGAAGTACCTCGTTAGAACGGAGCGTCTTCCAGCTTGAAATTTACCGCATACTTTGCTCATTTGTTTATTGCAAAGCATTTAGCAACAAGGTCATTAACACTCAAAGGGGTCAACATCAGCTGCATTCGTAATGAATCATTGAGGAGTGGTATTTTATTTTATAAGAGATGTTATTTATTTCATCTGCTGCTCTATTTTTCATTTATTTAACTATTCCTAATAAAGTTTTCCCTTTTCAGCGGAACTAATTATATAACGATGTACGGAATAATTATATAACACGGATGCTAGAAAATAAATAAAACGTCTGGGTTTTATTTTCTCATGCATAGTATTGAGGAAATATTGTTTTCACGAAAATTTTTGATTTCTAGATTTTGATGTCAACATATGTTTTAAGACCTCCTGAACACGTTTGGATTATTTTTGGAGTGATGTTCATCTGTGTTCGATTTCCCGTATACATGATAGCTGCTACAAATAATAATGGATTTTCATCAAATTTTATATTCGGCTTTGGTAACGAATAGTTTAGAACTAAATAGAATTTTTTTTAAATTTGAACGAAAACTTTAAAATTTCTATTTTCTTAACATTGCAGTATAGGACAAAATTTAACATAACCATGCATAAAAGGGGTTATTTATGGCTCAATTGATTGCGATTTAAGAGTTTCAGTAATTGTAGTGAAAAATAGCCGCAATACAATTTTTGTGTTCGTGACGCTATATATCCCCTTAGGGGGGGAGCCCCCCCTAAGGGGATATATAGCCCCCCCCCCCCCCCCCCCCCCAATGGAACATTATCAAACTTGGTATCAATCGAAATATTTTTTCAAGCCCTTCAAAATGAAGGGTAACATGCTATAATTTGGATCATTTGGAAAAATGATACAGATTTTTCAAATTTTTCTTATGAAATTTGAAAATAGAAAAAATCCAAATCCTATAATTCGGAAAATTCCGGAATCGGTATAAGTCCGGACTGGTCCTTATTTTCCAAGTTGTACTGTATATGTAAAAAAAAATTGTATAGAACATTTCAAGTTATTTTGAATGGCTTTTTTACACTGTCATATATTCACGGTATCAATTAAATCTAAAGTTATTTTATAAAATTGGTATCATTAAAAATGTATGTAGTACCTAAAATTTTGATATAGACAGCAGGCAAATCTCGTGGGATTTCACGCCGTATTAACGGAAGTTTACTGAATTTTTTAATAATTTATTAAAGTTTTGAGCATAATATTTATTTGCTTTAGCTTGATTAACTTCCGTTAATTCTTTCGTTTGTCCTTCTTAATAAAATTTCCGTTTTGATTTAATGGGGGGATTTCTCTTATTATTGTTTTTTTATTGCGCTATGTTTATTTTTAATTTTATGATTTTATTTTTTTTCTTGCGTTATTTCTTTTTTTAGCGCAATATAAAAGACCAGTATCCTTTTTGAAAAATAGTTTTTAATTTTGTAGATCTTTCCTAAAATTATATATTTTCCCTAAATATTAATTTTTTCCCCTAAAATTTTTTATTTCATTTTGTTAGATCTTTTTTAAAAATTTTACTGCAATAAGATATTTTTAGATCTTAAGCTATTTATTTTAATTTTTTAAAATATGTTTTAAAATTCTTTATTGCAATTATTTTTTTAATTTAAGATTTTTTTCTAATTATTTAATGTAATAAAATTTGTTTAGATGTGTAAAATTATTTTTTTTTTTATATTTTTTCAAAAATTATTTATTGCAATATTAAAGTATTTTATAGATCTTTACTAAAATTATTTATTGCAGTTTTTTTATATTAAAGAATATGTATTAAAAATAGATTTTCTCAATAAAAATTAAGCATTTTTTATTAATGTAATTTATATGCTATTTTAATTTATTAAAAGTTAATTGAAAATTCAAAATGTTTATACTTAAATTCTGTTAATTAGATTTTTAAAACTTTGTTGTCTTGAATTTGCTTGTTATATATATGACAAACTGTTAAAATAAAAAAAATGCCTTGCATCGAACTGCTACAATGTCAAAAAATCTCTTGCTACAAACTGCTACAATTCCAGAAATTTACTGCTCCAAAAATTGCTCCAAAAGAGTTTTTTGTAATCACATCACTGTGCCATAGAAAATATAAAATTTTACTCAAATTTCAAAAAATTCTATCTAGTTTTAGATTTTTTGATAACAAAGCCAGATATAAAGTTTCGTGAAAATCCATCAGTATTTATGTCAGCTATCGTGTAGACTAGCAATTGATAACAGATGGACAGATGGACATTACTCTAAAATAGTCAAAATGTGTCCAGCAGGTCTATGTTTGAAGGGGCCTCTGCAATTTCTATGGGCGACCCAAGCTGCAAGATAAAGATTTGAAAGCACGTTTTACTGTTCGCATATCAGGCAGACAATAGAACAAGCCCTTCCCTGCCCTGTATTCTCCTTTCAGATACTCTCCTTCCACCAATTATTATCACTTACTTAATCATGCCAATATCTAGAGCATTGCATTTCTTCCAACCTGCCCCCTTCCCTCCCAGCGCATCATGGAACAGTACAGGCAAAGAGCTATTGCTTACGGGTGGGAGAACCCCAAGACCGTCTAAAAATAGAGTAGCAGGTGGCTGCCGGCCTTTGAGAGGGCAGTTAGTTCTTTCACATTTCAAAGAGGGGAGATTTTTTTATGTTTTTGTTCCTACGTACCGTGTTAAAAGCATTCAGCTATATTTCATAGTTTATGAGTGAATGGTCGGATAATCGAGTGCCTATCCCTTCTAAAAAAAAGAAGAAAAAAGAATAGTTCATGCAAGTGTCTGGATTTTGGACATCCTGATTTGGGATGCTATATTGTATAATATAAGTATGCATTTCAATTGCATGTTTAAGCTCGTTTTAGGTAGAGTAGCATATAATAAAAGCATAGAAACTCAAAATTTGCTTTTAAAATGCATATTCCAAGTGTTTTTTCTTTTCATAATTTTTACATTTTACAGCTTTTTACAGTCCAATATAATTTATTGTACTACCCAATAATATCAATTGATATTGAAAGAAAATTTATCAACATTTAAAATGTTTTAAGATGATAGAACTCAAAGTGTTTAAAATTTAGAAAATCATATGGTTGTTAACTGCAATACAAATTACTAAGTACAGTGCATGATCATTTCTGGTGTTCCGATATCTGGAACACTCCAAAAACCGGAATTAGGTAGCATGGTGCCAAATGTTGCACTAATAAACATTTTTTCACAAAAAATTAACTAGATATCGTTTTATTTTTCCTTTAATGTTGCCAAATGATCAGAAGTGTTAATTACATTTTTTTTTTTTCTACAGAAAATCTCCTCATAATACAAATTACGAAATTTCTATTTTCTTATGAAAAATTTACAATCATGTATGATGTCAATCCACGTAAGAACGAGAATTTATGCCTGCATAATTCATTAATTAATATCTTGATTTTCTTGAACTACGATATTTTATGCTTCATCGAGATTGTTACCTCTATATAGATAGCATTTCCTAAATTACCCTTTTCTGATTAGATTCTGATAGTGTCCCATGTTTTCTTCACCAAAAGAAAATTGCAAAATATTATTATTTTCCAAAAATTTATTCAAGCTTTGCATTTCAACACTACAGTATATAATTTATGTAGATTTCTAAACATGTTATTCCCACATTTCTGCAATTCAATTTTGGTTTATATATATATAAGAAACATAATTAATCACTATAAAGGTAAAATTAGCATCTGTTTTAACAACATGTGGTGCACAAATATACAGTTGTTGCTTTTTATAGTAAACCTCATCAATACCATAAATTATAACACTTTATTTTAGTTCTTTATATCTGTTTAGCATACATAATTGGGTTAAAATACACTTGACAACCATTAATTTTCAATGTTTTGTTAAAATCAAAAATTGGTTATAAAGAATTTTATTGAAAATATTGGTAACTCAGTGGTGTTTCCTGAATCCAATGCTGAAACCAAGGCTATCTCACACCACCTCCACTCCATAACATTTACAGTAACTTAACATTTCAAAACTTTACTACCGCAAATCATTTAATTGCCACTTTGGAATGAGGGTGGGGGTGAGATATCCTTGGATGCAAGTCTTGGATGCAAGATATGCCAGTGGTAAATATAGTTTTCTGCGTAAAAATCTTGATGTTACTTTCAAATTTTAGGCCTTAGTTATGGTGATTGAAGATATGCGAGAAACAACTATGGATCTGATGTGCAAGCTTTTTCAAGTCTTGGCATCCAGCGTAATTGTTACTCCTGATCAGATGAACAGAGTAATTTTTTTTTTCATTTAACCATCTCTTTGTTTTATGTATTTAATTTTTTCTCTGTTGCTAGATGTTATTCAATTACTTTGTATTTTAAAAAAATGTTAAAAGAGATTTTTTGCCTTTCATCAAGAAAGGCAAAAAATATCTCTTAACCGTTTATATAAAAAAATATCTCTTAATATTAACATCACTGTTACATTGTTAATTTCTAACAAGATGTAACATCGTGGAGTTTTTTAAAGGTTTGGGGATCTGCAAAGATAGCCCCTTGTTATTTCAGCAATATCTATAAGGTGGTGGTCTGTCTTTTTATCCTGAAGAAGGAGGCTGTTCCTTGCCTCTGAAACCAGTTTATCCTTTTATTTCATCAACCTTGTATGTTATTAAACTTATGCTGTACTTATTTTGAGATTGAACACTTATTTTGTACCCTCAACCTCCCCCTCCCTTTTTTCCCCCTTTCCTGCCATTTACAGATTAGATTCCATAATATTTTAGAATGTTTTTTAATTAAAACTGAATAAAAATAAAAATCACTTGCTCTGGTGTTATTAAATTTATGTATCAATATCAGTTTTGCATGTTCATTTAGTTAATTCGCTGTTTTGGGATTATTCCTTGTATATATGCAAGAGAGGGTCACATAAGTGTTATTTATTAAATTTATTATTTATATATACATATATGCATATATATATATATATATATATGCATATATATATATATATATATATATGCATATATATATATATATATATATATGCATATATATAAAAGAAAAAAAGGGGTTTGAAGATCCAATGAAAGAAAAGTGAGAAGCTGTAACACACACACACACACACATATATATATATATATATTAGGAAGAAGTAATAATAAAATTCAAGTAATCGTCAAATATTAACATCACTGTTACATTGTTAATTTGTAACAAGATGTAACATCGTGGAGTTTTTGAAAGGTTTGGGGATCTGCAAAGATAGCCCCTTGTTATTTCATCAATATCTATAAGGTTCCCTTTTGGCCACCTGAAACGGAAACAGACAGTAGACTCGGACATCATGCCAGTGGGGGGCACATTGAAAATAGAAGAATGCTCGATGGGTAGTGAGCGACCGTTGGGCGCAGGTGCAAGGTGACAGCGTGGGATTTTGGCCACCTGCTACCATAATTTTAGGGTCAGTGGCAAAGCCCCCATGTCAGAATTTAGCCAGTGGAAAAGAGGTAACCACACACCTTCCAGTGAAATTAAGGGGGCCTTAGACCTCAGAATGAATCAGGTAGAAGAGGGAGGAGAGAGCGACTTTGAGTTTTTTCGAGAGAGAGATTTTTCAGAATTGAAATTGAGAGTGCTTGAGTTTTCAACAGTGATCAATATCACTGTCATCATTATTTTCATCGGTCAATAGATTATATATATATATATATATATATATATATATATATATATATATATATATATAATCTATTGACTTGGACAGATTCTTTTATTGAAGTAACAATGTACTATATTATCGCAAGTATACACAGGAATTAAGATGAACAGATTGCATTTTAATTTGAATTTCTGTATACATCAGTACACTGTAGTACACTTAATTTGGTAATATTTTCAGCTCCAATGTGATAATATCCATTTAGCAAGTTTTGTCTCGGATTTCTAATTGCATAGTAAAATGAAGAAACTGATGATCGAACGTGCAATAAACAAGCATTATCGAGTTGGACGAAATTATTCTACAATTTTGTAGTAAGAAGAAAGGAACACGCAGCAGAATTTGTAGAAAAACATATTTTATTTTTTGTTTTATTCAATTTACGTGGCAACTACAGATGAAATCCAGTTACATTAGCCACACAAGAAATTAAAAAGTACAGAACATAGGATACAAGAATACTAAGTAGTAAACATGACAAGCGCGTATTATGAGAGAACATATAGTGTGATCGAAAAGTTGCGCACATCATATTTTAAAATCATATAATGTACCAAGAAATTGAAATAGAACATAACTCTGTTTTGTTAAATTGTACTATTAAATCCATAAAAATATATAAAAAATATCATCTTACGTCAAATGATATTTACATATCACCATTTTTATCAATCGAAGAGCATAGCTTTTCCAAAAGAGTGACAGAATTTTAGAGAAATATTTTTTTAAGCATTCTTATGCGAGTATCACTGAATAGATTCAGAAGAAATGCTAATGTTCTAAAACCCCCAACTATCCAACAATTATGTATTTAATTAATTATGTACTAAGTAAAGTGTTTTCAAGAAACTGGATCTGTTGCAGATTAAGAGAGAAAAGGCAGGTCTTGCAATTTAACTCAGAATAAACTGTTTTAAATAAAGACTAGAACCTCGTGGTTTTTTTTTTTAAAGTGTACTAATGTTCCGAGCACTTTTCCAAAACTTTCGAAAAAGATCTTTAAAGATGAAATTTATGTCATGGTTATCACCAATCTAATACTTAGCCTAAAACCTATAAAGAAACCTGCTTCTCCAACCGGGATATGAACACAGATCTTTGTACTGACCAGCCTAACTTCTACCGTTGAGCTACTGGGACGAAATTGCATGCTTTGATCGGTGAAGTGGACTCTGCATTCTCCTCCCTTTAATGCCAAATTGACAGGTATCTAAACAATCTGGCTAACTACCTCCTGCTAGATGTACCTCATATTAGCCTCCTCTCTTGTAGCTATTTTTATCCCCAGGTTAGCTTCCTGCGTGGTCGTTGACCTCACGATTTGAAATCGGTTTTCAATACCAGAGTCCACTGAATTTGTACCAATCGTACTAGGGCTACTTTCAGACACCCATTCCACTAACATGAAGGGTTGATTTGTTCAGACGCCATTCTATAAAACCTTGCTTCTTAATCTGTAAACCGAACCACATTTGTTCTTACTGGTCAGACGGTGCTCTGCCGTTGAGCTACTGGGACTCTAATGTTATTATCGTTGAAGTGGACTTTTCTTTGAGCATCTACAGAAAACATTCGAAAATTTGAAAAAAATATTATTTTTTAATTATTTACAAAATATCCCTAAATATCCCTCCAAAACAACATTTTCTCAAACGTTTTCTATTCCATTAATTTTTATGCTGATATCTTCCACTTCCCCTTTTATTTATTGAAAGCTATAAATGTGAAATATTTGCGAATATCAAAAATTAAACAAATTTCAATAAATTTTTATACTGATTTTTAAAAATAGACAAAATATTGAAAATCTGTCTCCTTTATTACAAAGCTAATTAGTAGCCAAGAACTTAGTAGCCAAGTTTTTTTTTAAAAAATGAGTTAATGATATGAGTTTTTGCAGAACACTTTCAATAACTCGAAAAAATTAAATATTTGATAATTATTAATTATTTGCAAAAATAATTCTGAAACTAATAAAGCATTCCCGGACTTCTACCACATCACCTACAAAGAAAGAAAGGTTCCGGCATAATGTTTTTACCTTTTACCCTTATAAAATGATTTAAAGCCATTATTAGAGTAGATAAACTAGTATATTGATCACATGCCACCCCAATCAAATTACAGGCTTTCTTAAGATTTCCAAGCATATGTGTTGTCTGGAATTTCCTTCAGGGAGGAAGGATCTCCAGAGTTCCATAAAAATAAATCCGTTAGAGCCCTGTATTGTGAGTAATAAATCACTATGTTTACCCTATTATTTCTCTAAATGTACCAAATTTGTATGCTATAGTTTTTACGGTACGAGACAGAGAAATCGCTAGACGTGCCAATAAAAAAAAATGTTCACTTTAGAAATGCATAAAAGTAAAATATCTCAAAAACTACATGGAAATTTTTAAAAAGGGGGCTCCGTTCTGCAAAAAATATTTGTGGTCTTGCTATCATTAGTCTATCCAGGACGCGAACTCGCAGCTCAAATATTTTGTCTTTGACATTAAATATTTCTTAAACTACAACATATATCAAAAAACGCTTTATTTCAGTGGATTCCTCAATGCTTTTTCTACAAGTGTACCAAATTTCATATTTTTATATGTAGTAGTTTTTACGGTACGAAACACAGAATCTCAAGAAAAGAGAAATTTGTCAAACGGTGGCGGCGGGGTCAGCTACTTTTTTTAATATAGAGAGATACCGCTTACACTAAATAAACAGAATAAAGTTTTAATCCATGTAAAATTCTGAAAATTTTCAAGCTAACCTTTGTTTATTCTACTACGGTATCTGCTCCCTGCTCACTCCACTCGCACAACCCCCATTGGGATCCTACTCGCAGAGCTCACTTCATATCTATCGTTTCTAAAATTTCTACTTTCAAAAATCTCTTTTCTATCTCTGCCTATTTTCCGCAGGAGGGAAAAGCAGGGATTTTTCTTAGCCCAGGGAATCCAGAAACTAAATTCCTTGATCATGAGCTCGCTTCGCAAGCTATTTCATGCAAAATTAAAGTTTAAATCGATAAACGGTTTATCTCATCATGTTACCCTATTACTTCTTTATAAATGTACCAAATTTCATATTTTTGTGTGCTAGAGTTTTTACGGTACGAGACAGAGAAATCTCTAGATGTGCCGATATGAAAAAAAAATTCACTTGAGATGTGCATAAAAAGTAAAATATCTTAAAAACTACATCGAAATTAAAAAATCTGATGTGGGCAGCACATAACTTTCGCTGCAGACTTATATTCACGTTTTCTTTATGTTAATTAAATTTAATTCACTTTTAATTCAATTTTCATTCTCATTTTATAACTGGACTTATTTTCAAAGGTGGCGTAGAGAAAATACGAAAAAACTAAAATATCTCAGAACGACTAGTCCTAGTGTAATGGGGTTGATCTTATTCTTTTCTTCGTTAAAAATTACGTATAAAACAAGCTTTTAATGGATATATTTGAGCATAAGTAGTTTTTTATTTTAGATTTTGATGATTTTTGCGGGCCATTTTACAAAAAAAGGCAGATTATTTTTTTCCGATTCGTACTAAAATCTAATCAGCACCAGGGTAACCCACAAATATCTTATCTACCGAATTTTGTAACATTTGGTCCATTAGTTTTTTAGCTAGAGTGGACACAGGCTTTAGCAGGCCATGTCACAAAAAAATCTTGAATCGTACCCAAAACTAATCAGCACCAGATTCACCCACAAGTGATTTACTTACCAAATTTTATGATATTCGGTCCATTAGTTTTTTAGTTAAGAGTGGTTGCAAAATCTGCACAGACAGACACGCACACAGACATCACACTAAAAATAGTTTTATCGTATTCTAGAGGTCCCAAAACATGTAGATCAGTCGAAAACTCTAGTTGCGATTTTCGGCACGATTCCAATACTTTCCCTTTACATTACCATGTATGGCAGGGAAAGTAAAAAATCTGATGTGGACAGCACATGACTTTCCCTGCAGATTCAAATTCATACATTCTTTATTTCTTTAATAATTCATTAGACTGAGTTTATTGAACCAAATAACACTAAATTTACATTTTTAATTCAATTTTTGTTTTTATTTGGTAATTGGACATTTTTCTGAAATCGGTGTAACAAAAATGCAAGAAATCTCAAATATCTCGAGAACGGTTAGTCCTAAAGTATAATGGAGTGTGTTATATTATTTTCTTCTTCAAAAATTACTTATAAAACAAGAATTTAATTGATACATTTATACATACACTACTTAGTCTTTTTTTTTTAGATTTTGGAGATTTTGGCGGTCCATTTCATAAAAAAAGGCAGGTTGTTCTTTTCCGAATCGTACCAAAATCTAATCAGCACCAGAGTAACCCACAAGTAACTTATCTACCAAATTTTGTGAAATTTGGTCAGTTAGTATTTTAGCTACAGCGGATAAATAAAATTTTTATGGGCCATTTCGCAAAAAAAGGCAGGTTCTGTTTTTATGAATCGTACCCAAAACTAATCAGCACCAGGGTCACATCCAAGTGACTTACCTACCAAATTTTATGAAATTCCATCCATTACTTTTTAGTTAGAGTGGATACATACATTGCACAGACATCACGCTGAAAATAATTTTTTCGTACTCTAGAGGTCTCGAAACGTGTAGATCCGTCGAAAACTCGAGTTGCGATTTTTGACATGATCCCAATACTTTCCCTATACATTACCATGTATTGCAAGGAAAGTAAAAATCTGGTGTGGGCAGCACATGACTTTCCAAGCAGACTCAAATTCATATGTTCTTTATTTCTTCAAAAATTCATTAGATTGAGTTTAATTGAACCAAATAATACTAAATTTGCATTTTTAATTCAATTTTTGTTCTTATTCGGTAATTGGACATTTTTCCAAAGGCGACATAACAAAAATGCGAAAAATCTCAAATATTTCGAGAACGGTTAGTCCTAGAGTAATAGAGCTGTTCTTATTTTTTTCCTCATCAAAAATTACGAATAAAACAAGCATTTAATTGATATATTACATACGTAGCTTTTTTTTAGATTTTGGCGTTTTTGAGGCCATTTCGTAAAAAAAGGCAGGTTGTTCATTTCTGATTAATACCAAAATCTAGTCAGCAGAGTATTGTACAAGTAACTTATCTTCCAAATTTTGTGAAATTTGGTCAATTAGTATTTTAGCTAGAGTGGATACATGAAATTTTTATGGGCCATTTCGCAAAAAAAAGGCCGGTTTTGTTTTTACGAATCGTACCAAAAGCTAATCAGCACCAGGGTCATACCCAAGTGAATTACCTACCAAATTTTATGAAATTCGGTCCATAAGTTTTTGAGTTAGAGTGGATACATACATTGCACAGACACACACACAGATGTCATGCTAAAAATAGTTTTTTCGTATTCTAGAGGTCTCGAAATGTGTGGATCCTTCGGAAACTCGAGTTGCAATTTTTGTCATGATTTCAATACTTTCTCTATACATTACCAAGTATTGCAGGGAAAGTAAAATAGGGGCTCCGTCCTGCAAAAATTCACCCAAATCTGTGGTCTTGCTATTGTTAGTCTATCTAGGACGCGAACTCGCAGCTCCATTATTTTGTCTTAGACTTTGACATTAAATGTTTCTTAAGCTACAATATATATAAAGAAATGGTTTATTTCAGCGTATTCCCCAAAACTTTTTCTATAAAGGTACCAAATTTCATATTTTTATAATCAATATTTTTTGCGATATGAAGCAAAGAATCTCGAGAAAAGAGAAATTTGTCAAACAGCGTCAGCAGCGGCGGCGTCAGCTACTTTTTACTTTCCCTGCAATATATGGTAATGTATAGGGAAAGTATTGGAATCATGTCGAAAATTGCAACTCGAGTTTTCGACGGATCTACACGTTTCGAGACCTCTAGAATACGAAAAAACTATTTTTAGCATGATGTCTGTGTGTGTGTCTGTCTGTCTGTGTGTCTGTGCAATGTATGTATCCACTCTAACTCAAACACTATTGGTCAAACACTATAAGTCACGTTGGTATGACCCTGGTGCTGATCAGTTTTTGGCACGATTTGTAAAAACAGAACCCGCCTTTTTTGCGAAATGGCCCGTAAAAATTTCATGTATCCACTCTAGCTAAAATACTAATTGACCAAATTTCACAAAATTTGGTAGATAAGTTACACGTACGATACTCTGGTGCTGATCAGATTTTGTTATTATTCGGAAAAGAACAATCTGTCTTTTTTACGAAATGGCCCGAAAAAATGTCATGTATAAAATACTAATTGACCAAAATTCACGAAATTTTATAGATAAGTTACTTGGGGGATACTCTGGTGCTGATTAGATTTTAGTATTATTCAGAAAAGAACAACCAGCCTTTTTTTACGAAATTGTCCTCAAAAATCGCAAAATCTAAAAAAGCTACGTATGTTCAAATATATCAATTAAATGCTTTTTTTATACGTAATTTTTGATGAGGAAAATAATAAAAACAACTTTATTTCTCTAGGGCTAACCATTCTCGAGATATTTGAGATTTTTCGCATTTAGTTATGCCACTTTTAGAAAAATGTCTAATTACCAAATAAAAATAGAAATTGAATTAAAAATGCAAATTTAGTGTTATCTTGTGCAATTAAACTCAATTTAATGAATTATTAAAGAAATAAAAAAATGAATTTGAGTCTGCAGGGAAAGTCATGTGCTGCCCACATCAGATTTTTACTTTCCCTGCAATACATGTTAATGTATAGGGAAAGTATTGGAATCATGTCGGAAATCGCAACTCAAATTTTCGATGGGTCTACACTTTTCAAGACCTCTAGAATATGAAAAAAACTATTTTTAGTGTGATGTCTGTATATGTGTCTGTCTATCTGTATGTCTGGGCAATGTATGTATCCACTCTAACTCAAACACTAATGGACCGAATTTCATAAAATTTGGTAGGTAAGTCCCTTGGGTGTGACCCTGGTGCTGATTAGTTTTGGGTACAATTCGGAAAAAAAGGTGATTCCAGAAGGTGATTCCAGAAAAGGTGATTCCAGAAGACTGCACTGACAAACTGACGGATGAATGGCGTCTCTATACTTGTGATTCAGATATTCTTGAAGAGTGGATTTGCCCTAATGAAAATTCAATAGACTCTTTCTGGAGTAAAGTTTTTGAATTGGTTAACTGCAGTACAGGAAATATTAGATATCCATATTTAACAACTTTAGCAAAAGTAGCTTTGACTTTTTCTCATGGTCAAGCTTCGGTGGAGAGAGGATTTTCAGTGAACAAAATAATGTTGACATCAGAACGTTCTTGTATGAATCTTTATACCATAAAAGGTTTAAGATTAATTAAAGATGCTGTTCATGGAAAAGCATGGATGCTCATCGGAAATATAATGAACAGAAACAAGCAGAGAGTGTGAAAATTATGAAAACAAAGTCATCACTTGAGGTCTCTAAGAAAAGAACTGCAGAAGACAAAATATAAAGTTTGCAAGGGAATGTTATTTCTGCTCAAGCAATGATTGAAGAAGGTAATCTGAGGCTGAAAATGGGATTAAAACGGCAATGTATGAGTGACATTGAACCAGCACAAGCTCTTATAGATGCTGATAACAAAAGGTTAAAAAGAGTTAGAGATGTAAGGTCAAAACAATTAGAGAAATACATGGTATTGAACTTTTCAGAACTTTTAAGGTAAGATGAGTAAACTTTTCTTAGTCATTTTGTTATCTGATAGAACACTTTTTCAAAAATGAAAATAGCAAAATTTGTAAGATATTTATGATGATTTCTTTTGTCCTATATTTTTTATGAAAATGTCCTATATTTTTTATGAAAATGTCCTATATTTTTCGAAGTTACGACTTCTAACACTGGGTATGGTTTCCCCTGACCAAAAGCAATATTGCACATCTGTTAGGCATGGAATCAATGAGATTATCAAGGAGGGACTGGGATATTCTCTCCCATTACTGTAGAAGAGCGGTTTCCAGCTGCTGGATTGATTCTGGGAGTGATAAGTGACCTGCAACCCTTTTCCCTAGAATGTCTCAAACATGCTCAATTGGGCTCATGTCTGGAGAACATGCTGGCCAATCTATTCGAAGGATTCCTTCATCGAAAAGAGAAAGTCGTCCACTAGCTGAGCACGATGTGACCTAGCTTTAGCATCCATGAAAATGAATTCATCTCCAATTGCTGCTGTGTAAGATACCACAAAATGTCTGAGGATCTCATCTCTATATCTGTGAGCTGTCAGTGATCCATTTTTGCTGATGTACAGTTCAGTTCAGTTCGGCTATTAATAGAGATACCGCCCCAGGCCATCTCTCCGCCTCCTCCAAATCAGATACTTTCATTCACAAATGCAGGATTATTCAGAGTGCCACGTTCTTTCCAAATGATAATCCGCCTATTGTCAGGTTGTACACTAAAGCAGGACTCATCTGAGAATAGAGCATTGCTCCATTCCTTTCATGTCCATCTGAGATGCTCTTTCGACCACCTTCTGCGGACAATACAGTGGCCTGTTGTTAAAGAAACATAAACCATAGGTCTGTGAGCATACAAACTAACACAATGGAGTCAGTTTCGAACAGTTTGCATTGAAAGGCTGGTCCCAGTAGCCCTCCGAAGGTGCTGTTTCAAAAGAGTGGCATTCATACTGCGATTTCTTCTAGCCATTCGTGTTAAATACTGGTCCTCAGAAAAAGGAAACACTATTAAGAATAGTCAAATATGTAAAAAATACCGTATATATGTAAAATATACAATAAATAACATTTCTTATTAAGAAAAATACCCCTCCTCTCAATGATTTTTCTGAAATATGATGGGTGATGATATGATTTTTTAAAAATATAATTGAGCAGCTACTCTGGGAGAGGGTGGGACATTGAATGCGAAGAAAGGAATGTGCTCACCCCGCAAATGCAGCTGACTCCTTTTAGAGGTCATTGTGTTAATGACCTTGTGTTTTGCAATAGGATGTTAGTTATTTATGATAAATATGGCTTTCCAAACAAAAAGTGAAAAAATATACAGTAGATATAAAAGTGAAAGTTGATACTTTCATTAATGAAAATAATTGTGCTGTTGCGAAGAAGTTAAGTTTGTGCTAGAAACTCGTCAGATATTTGAGTGGGGGGGGGGAGATGCTGCAGACGAAACAAAATCCATTGAAGAATGGGATCCATACAATAATGAAATGAACAAAATCAATTTTGAGCATTTTGCATTTGGAGAAGGATTAACATCAACAACATGATTCGCACTCCACCCACAAGCCAATCTATGGGCGCCCATTTTTATATACGGTGTAAAAATCGACTCCTACTTTTTTATGCCATTTTTGAGGTTCAGAAAGTCGACTTATATACTGGAAACGATATTTGTTTATAAAATGTAATTCCATATAAATAATCTTACCCTGTGGTTTTAAATCTGCGACTTTGGCAGTCCAATAGTTAAAATAACTTAAAAATGTGAAAAACGTCCAGATTTTTTAGGTTTTTCTGTATATGTTTTATATCAGAAAACCACTATAGACATTTAAAGGAAAAGAAGTATTTTGTTTTTAATTTTATTTATATTAAAAGAAATTAGTAATTTCCATTGAAAAAATGCTCACAAAAAAAATCACTTAAAAAAAAAAATTCCGCATAATTGGTCTGTTACAGTATAATGATTTATAAATAAAATATTAATTAATTGTAGATTGTTTTTGTACATGTTTTTTCTAGTGAATATTTTAGTAATCCTTTGTTTTATCTGCTTGAGTTAAAATAATGATTTAAAATGTTTTTCACTGTTCTTTGTTCCATTTTAGGGATTTAATCGTGTTTATGATGAAATGCCTGATATCTGCATTGATGTTCCTCAAGCCTATACTGTATTGGAGATATTTGTTTCAAAGTGTCAAACTTCTGGATTTTTGTCTGAGGAGATTGTTAAGAGGATGCCTTCACGGTAAGAACATATATTATTAATTATAAAATTATATATAATTTTACTTACAAGTGACCATATTTTAAAACTTTGATTAGTATGAAAATTGCAAACACTATGACCAATCATCAAACAATATAATTCTGATTGTTAGCAATTTACTCATGTTATTATCATTTACTAAATTGTAAGAAGCATATGCACATTCCAGACTGAATTTATTCACACTCCAGAGTTAATGAACTTTTAGCCTATTAATTAAAATTTAATATTAAATAGAAGTTCTGTACATTCACTGACAATTCCTTGGAAAAATATCCCATAAGCTGAAAAAGCTCTTGAGGGCCTCCCCCATTACTCTCCAGTCATGTAAGGAAAAGAATATCAAGACTGATTTAATGTAATAAAATATGCAAATATAACAAAAATTATTTCCAGAGGAAGGATTGAACCTAATCTTGCCCAGATATTGTAAATATTTCTGTGAAACGTAAAAATATATCATCTTTGTTGAAAAATTAAGCTTAAGTTTCCATGGCAACACACTAATGATTAGTGATTTTCAAAGCTGTTTCACTTTGAGCAATTATTAAATATTTCTTCAAACATCAAACAGTATAATTTTGTATCATTTTAATAAGATAAATTATACAATATATATATATGCATATATTTGTATACATATATATATATATATATATATATATATATATATATTAGAAGATTTTTATGATTACTTGTAATATATATATACCCGAGAAATACCAAAGAAAATTGCTTGTAAACTGAAGGTTTTTGCAAATCAGAAGCCTAGTGTAGCACGATGAGCTATGCAAGAAGTTTGGAAATTGAATAAATGGAATCTAGTGAATATAAAAGGAATAAAATGAATATGAAAAGCATTTCTGAAACCATGTACGAGGCATGTTTTTTATGTAAGTACCGTTTTGCGATTCCACCGCCGCAGCGCTACGGTCGGCGTTCCGCGCATGCACGCTGGTTACCTACATCTCTTGTCTACGCACTGACGCCATTACAGTCTGATTCTTCATTGTATACGTTGTTTACTGAGTGTTTAAGATGCCTCCGACAATCGTGAGTCCCGCCGATTGTGAAGTACGGGCTGTTATACGATTTCTTAGTGCTAAAGGCGTAAAACCGATCGATATTCATCGTGAGATCTGTGAAGTTTACGGACAAAACATTATGAGTGATGGAATGGTAAGGAAATGGGTGAGAGCATTTAAAGATGGCCGCACAAATGTGCATGATGAAGAACGGAGTGGGCGTCCTTCGGTCTTTAATGAAGATTTGGTGCAGAAAGTGGAAGAAAAGGTGAGAGAAAACAGACGCTTTACAATTTCATCAATGTGCGACTGGTTTCCTCAATATTCTCGTAGTGTTTTGTATCGCATTATGACCGAGAACTTGAATTACCGGAAATTGTGTTCACGTTGGGTTCCAAAAATGTTGACGGATTTGCACAAAACCCAACGTTTAGGCAGTGCATTGATTTTCCTTGAGCAGTACCACAATGAAGGTGAAGATTTTTTAGACCAAATTGTTACTGGTGACGAAACATGGGTGGCCTACGTCACACCAGAATCAAAACAACAATCCATGGAATGGCGACATTCATCATCACCCAAAAGAGTGAAGTTTAAGCAAACAATTTCTGCCCGGAAAATCATGTGCACAGTTTTTTGGGACAAAAAAGGAGTATTGCTAGTGGAGTTTCTGCCTCGTAATGAAACAATCAATGCAGCGTCTTATTGTGAGACATTGAACAATCTGCGTCGTGCAATCCAGAACAAAAGACGTGGCAAGTTGAGTAAGGGTATCGTTTTGCTGCATGACAATGCCCGTCCACATGTGGCTAATCGGACCAAAGATCTCATCAAATCTTTTAAATGGGAAACTCTAGATCATCCTCCTTACAGCCGTGATCTGGCACCCAGCGACTACCATTTGTTCCTGCACTTGAAGAAACACCTGGGTGGTCAGCGTCTTCAAGACGATAACGAAGTCAAAACAGTTGTGATACAGTGGTTAACAAGTCAGGCGGCAGAATTTTATGAGGAGGGTATTCAAAAACTGGTGCCACGTTATGACAAGTGCCTCAATATTCACGGAAATTATGTAGAAAAGTAGATTAAGGTACAGGCTTTCATGTAGAAATAAAATTATTGCGATATCTTTGCACGTCTTTTTTTAATTCCAAAACGGTACTTACTTAAAAAACATGCCTCGTACGTTATCAAGGGCCATACATGTTTCATTAATGCTGATTCTACGTTTCTGTTTACACAACTGTAAAATGTATTACAGAAATAATGTAAATGGCCCTTTTTATGTTGTTTAAATATTATATTTTCAATTGTCAAGACTGGAGGTTATAAATTATTCCCTTTGTAAAAATAACGCGCTTAAGCTGCTGATAATTTTTAAGGTACTATTTAATTGAAGATTTTTATGATTACTTGTAATATATATATACCCGAGAAATACCAAAGAAAATTGCTTGTAAACTGAAAGTTTTTGGAAATCAGAAGCCTAGTGTAGCACGATGAGCTATGCATGAAGTTTGGAAATTGAATAAATGGAATCTAGTGAATATAAAAGGAATAAAATGAATATGAAAAGCATATCTGAAACCATGTACGTTATCAAGGGCATACATGTTTCATTAATGCTGATTCTACGTTTCTGTTTACACAACTGTAAAATGTATTACAGAAATAATATATATATATATATATATATATATATATATATATATATATATATATATAATCTTTAAAATTTTAATCAAATCAAAATTCTTCTATAAATTTACATTTTGCAAAAAATTAAATGCAGTATATTATTATAAATTACTCTATATATAAAATATATATAGCAAATTTAAATAAAATTTAAATCAAAATATTTTTTATAAATTTACATTGAAAAAAAGTAAATACAGCTATTCCTTTTAAATTGACATTACATATATATTACTTTTACATAACATTACTTTTTTGATGCATAGTCAGTTATGGTGCATTTTTCATATAAATGTTAACCATAAACAGCCAAAATATTTTAATTTTTATACCAGAAGTGTTTTGTTCGTTTATTGAAGGATTCCTATAAAAAAGTGAAAGAAAAAAATAAATATTTTTAAGACATATTAATATTTACTTGAAAAAATTCCGAATTTTGTATTATACCCTATTCCCAACAATAGTTCAAAGATGACAAATTCCATTTATATAAAAATATGTATATAGGAAGGTCATAATCACCTGCACAATAAACCTACCTGGGAATTCTTCGTGAAATGCCAACAACAAAAAAAAAAAATCAGTGGTAATTGCAGTCCGATGGAGCCGAAAAAGTTTTGCATGAATAACATTTTGTAAAATAAAGTTTAATAAGTTTATTAAATTTTTTTCAGACTCATTTGTTTTGTTTAAAGGCGTTTAAAGTGCTACACATTACTCGCTAACTGTTTATAGCTGGCTAACAGTTTTAGTTCCTGATTTCATCTCGATACTCTGACTATAGACTTCCCATCGAAATATCAAATTATTTTACTAACTTGCTTGTCGGTATATAAATTAAACTTATACAATATATTCGGCAAGATTTTAGATTCAAGTTAATTCATAAACTTGCCTGATAGCACATAAAGATGTACTTGAATATGTATATTTCAATCTAAAAAAAAGAGTTCAAAATATTGAACTTATTTTTATATATTCATAATCAGTACCATATTTACGACAAAACAAGAAAATTATTTACTTTTTTATCTATTAGATTAGGAGATATAAATATCTGTAGTGTTTACATTTTCATAAAACTCTGATTTCCACCGCAGATACCTTAAGTATAAATGTTATTCCCATCAAAATGTCAATGTTTAGATTAGACATTGTATTCCGAATACATGCACCAACAGTTTTGTAAAATGTAATCGAGTATTTGAAAGACCCCAAATTTTTTAATGTTTTTAATGAAAAAATGACAACTACAAATGTAAAATAATCATTTTATATCTAATTTTTAATTTGAAATCAATTGATTCTCATTTTAGAACAATGCATGACCTGTTTTTGAGATACAGCTTGATTTTTGAATAAATTCATCAAAAATGTTTCTATATAAAATTTATGCAATAAATCTAGCATCATTCTCATTGATCTTTTATTCATTAAAAAATATGTATTTTACATTTTGGTGTTAACAAATTCAGAGATTGTCAGCATATGTATATCCAGAATGGGACAATATGTGTTTTTCAAATTTCCTACCTAGATTTTTATTAAAAATATTTAATAAAAAAATTCTTAAAGTTGTTTTTCAAAGTTGTCAATAAATTAGTGACACCGATAAATTTAAAGCATTTCACTTATTTTTGTTAATATAAATTATTTTGATACCATACTAACTGAACCCAGGGAATTTTCAACATTAAGTTCATGCTCTCATTGCAGATAATGGCATCCATGGAATTATTAAAAATTCTATAAATTTTTAGTTTTTTAAATGTATTAATAATTAACAACACAAAATTTGGTAGTGGTAGGTGCCTTTGTTTTGAGTTATCGAGTCTGCACCTCACAGACTACAGACATACATATAGACATTTCTTCAAACGTTTTCAACATGGGTTCAGGTCTTGGAAAACACTCTCTTATCCAACAGAATATCAGAATAAAAAAAAAACTCGAAACAAAAGAATGAGAAAGTAAAAAAAAATTCTGTAGAATAGATATGTACAGTAAAAGGATCCTAGAATTTTATTGAACTTGGTACTGCGGCAGCAAAGACATCTGATCAAAGATGCTTGGAGCCTGTACCCGAATTATAAGAACAGAGGAGAAGCTAGCTTTTGCTCAGTGATTATAATGTCGGTCTTGTAAGCAAAGGGTCCCTGGTTCGGGGCCTGGCGACGCCCAATCGCCACAGTGATGACTGGACGTTTGAAACACGCAACCTTCCTCTCCAACGACTTCACCTCTCAGCACGAGATGGCAGCACCACACGGAGTCAGAAGCCTTGACACTCCCTTCCTGATTGACCACGACTGCCCGTCATGCCGAGGCGACACGCCTCCCGGCCTTCCTTCCTCATCAGCGGAGAGAGTGTGCGGCAGCAAAGACATCTGATCAAAAGATGCTTGGAAACCTGTACCCGAATTATAAGAACAGAGGAGAAGCTAAATTTTGCTCAGTTTTTATAATGTCGGTCTTGTAAACAAAGGGTCACTGGTTCGGGGCCCGGCGACGCACAATCGCCACAGTACTTTGATAATTTAGAATTGTTTACAAGTCTTTTCATTGAAGTATTCCTATATATGACTATATATGTCCTATATATATATATGTCCTATATAAGTCCTATATATGACTTATTAATATGCTCACAACAAATACTATAGAAAGTGGCATACAAATCAGAAATTTTCCCTGTAGATAAACATTGAGTTTATGAACTTGTCATACAATATTTGTGAGATTTTCAACTTTCATTCTCATCCAATTTGAGGTGGAAACTCTTTGGACTCAATATATGCACATTTAGTGTAAATAGTTATATTTTTACCATTGTCTTTTCATAAAGTGGGTGATATATTTATTGATTTGAGATCTATTCGTATCAAAATATAAAATATATTTTTCACTAAATGAAGTTCTCAATCTTTCAGAATTAAAAATTCTTATTCTCAAGATTGCAATCCCGAATGTACTAATTATAATAATAAAAAAAGCCAGATATTTACATCTTACAGGGGTTGCACTGCCGATCGCCATTGTCATATTTTGAAAAAGAAAATTCAATTTGGTGATTGAAAAAAGATTTGATGAAAATGAGTTCTGCCAATATCAGAATCAAAAATCATGGTATACTAATCGTATAGTAAACATTAGTGTACTGTTATATGTCTTTTCAAAAACAATGATCTTTGGAATTTAAGAATTTATAAATCAAATCAAATGAAAATTCAAAATAAAATTTGGTGAATAAAAGCTTTATTTGGCAAAAAAAAAATTCATTTGACGAATAGGCTGATAAAAGTAATTAAACATCCAGAGCAACCTCTGCATTATACATATGATATGTAACTGAAAAGTAGATCTCATTCATACATTCTAACAACTCACAGAGTAAAACAGTGATACTTGGCACTTGCATCTCATTATATAGAAGAATAAAAATTATATCTTCACTCAGTCGATTAACCCTTTCGCGACGGTGGCATTCCGGAGCTGTCGCAACCCAAAAGACAGAGCGCTTCGCTTCCGAACTGGTCCCAAAGGACGGCACATTTTTGCGCTAAGCCTAACTCTCGAAAAAAATTCACTAAAAATCACCTATTCAACACAGAAATCTACTTTTTTCAGAAATAAAAGAAATATTTATTTTCTATTTGATGTATATTTTTCATACAAATCTGAATACAAAATACTTGTTAGTTGCTTCCATTCTTTTATCCGAAATAAACGAATAATTTCACTGCCTCTAAAACCCAAACAAAAAAAAATACTCTCTTATATTTCTATGATTCACCAACGAAATCATAACGCTGAAATAAAAATAAAAACTGAAACTTAATTATAAAATTGTTGATGCTACGAGAATTGCTCTGTCTGTTTATATTACAAAATGATGTATCACCGCTCCAAATGGAGAAATAATTCATTCGATCCTCTTCTGCCAAGGTCATGCCTCTGGAAAATACATTGAAGTTAGTTCCATGGACATGTAATGCCATCTAGTAGACAAATTAAAATGTTCCACGTGGAGGCACGGATAAGTGCCACTCTCCGCTTACAGTAAACTTTCCTCCGTCATGAGTGTGTGCCATTCGTCCTTGAATGCAAGTTCGCAGCTGGCACGTGGGCGTGCCGATCGTCGCGAAAGGGTTAATTGACAGCAATGAGCATAATTTTCAAACACCTGGGCACACCATACCTGTCTTAATATGTCGATGAAGAATATTCTATGATGCTTAATATTCTGCACATTATCTTAACTAAGTACTGGTAATAGTCCTTCCTCCGACTTGGTATGCAAATTAAATGCTTACATGGTAATTACATTTATTCAAATATATATTTATTTAGGTGTTAAGTCTTATCAATATGTTTACATAGAATATATTAAGGACTTATGCAATTTACATCATATAAATTGACTTCGGAAAATACATGTGTAGGATAATTTCCTAAATGTGTTTAATTTGAATAATACTTTTAACACAATGACAAGTATAAGCATTCCTAATTATGTAACAAACCTTTCCATTTTTAACACTTTCAATATTAAATATATAAGCATTCAAATTTCTGTTTTATGCTGTTACTGAAAATTTTGGATGTGTTCTAATACTTGTTAAGTTCACACATGAAACATACAAGTATTACAATGTCTTTCTTGATAAAAATATTTGAAAGGTATATTTTATTGTATGTGGAATGAAAGGTAAAATAGTTATAAAAAGTTTAGAATAGCATTTTCAATAAATCTAAATAGTAGTATAATGGCAAATTTGGAAAAAAAAAAAATACTCAATATTTTAACCTTTAATAGAAATGAATATATTACAGGATCTAAAATTTGGTGTTTATTTTGAAAGTTTAATGAGTGAATAAAATTGTTCAATGAGATATATGTATAAATATCATTGATTATTTCTTGCAAAGTGTGTGTGTATAGAAAGAACAGGAATTTCTTTCTGTTATGTTTTATATACACACACTGTTGTTGTTGAGACCCAGACCGTCCGACCTACCAGAAAGGTGTAAGGTAACTGTATGGACGGCCGGGAAGTGCCACCCAATTTAGACCGGAACCCAGTGGGGGAGGCATCCACAGGGACTGTACCCTCCTTCCCCTACCACCAACCTCTCGGAAGGACTTACGGACCCACATGTTTAACGTGATCGTACTCCGCATGAACACAGCGGCATTTGTGGCAGCGTGCAAATCTAGCGTGCAAACCACGGGGATACCGCACCCGAGATGGCCAACAGCACGTGGCGTTCCGAGGTGGTCACCCACCAAGTACTAACCGCCCCCGATGCTGCTTGACTTCGGTGATCTAACGAGAACCGGTGTTTTCAGCACGGTACGGCCGTTGGCGCTTATATACACACACTGTGTAAAATTAAAGAATAGATACAATAGACTAAACATATTTTACTCAAACTTTAAAATATATAAAATCCAATCTGAAAGAAATAAGGGAAACAAAACTTTTGATGTACTTGTAACATTTTTTATTTTATACGTGCATCAACTTGCATATTTGTTTAGAGAATACAAAGATGTACTTTATCCAAGATTATAATATGGTACAATTTACTACATTTTAAATTGTAAAATTATAATTAACATTTTCACTGTATTTTGACAAAATTGTTCAAGCAATACAATCCATCAAAATAAAAGATAAGCAGAAAATATTTATTTTACAAAAAATCCATGAGATCCACCATTTTTTGATACTACATGAGGAAAGTACATGAAACTGAACTTTAAAATTTGTCTGATGCAGAATGTTTATTTAAACTCCTTTAAATCACTAATAACTGCCAAATTATTAACCGATCCTTTGCCTGCAACAGCTGAGATGCAAATAGGTTAATGTTACTCAAGTTTATTCCAGCAATATTTGTAGAATCACCGCCATTTTAACGGTAATAACATCAAGTGACAAAAGTTTCTTTAGTATGCGGGCGATGTACGGAAGGCAGTTTTGCTTACATGGGCAACATTTGTAATGTAACATTTGTATAGGTGTGTGGCCTGCCTAACTTGGAAGTTGGACACTGTTTACATGCAAAATTAGACACGTTCCTTCCAAGCATGTTTAGATTTTTGAAATGGACGCTTCCAGTTTCACCCAGAAGCACTGTATTTTCAAATCCACTCACTCTATTTTCAACTTTAAAAATAATATGTTTACAACCAGATATCATGGGGGTGTCACACCTTTGCATACTAACCTCTGCTGTGATGTTGTTTGGTGGCAGTGTAAAGAATTTGCAGCATGTGGCAGCCATACCTGAAAGTGTCTGCGCAGTATTTGGTATTTATTATTTCTATTTTGAATCCAATCTTTAGAAAGCAACGTGATCGTTGTTGATCTATCGTTTCTTGTGTATCTTTTTACATAAACTTTGGATTGGATTAAAGACAAAAGTCTTTATTAAGGCTAGCTTATTATTTCTACTATTTTAAATCATCTTCTTATTTAAGCAAAGTTAGTATTTACATTTTGCAATGCTTAATGCCGAGTTCACTCGCTTTCGTCCACGTTAGGATTATGAATTGATATGTTATTTCCCATTTTTTGTGTGTGGATTATAAAAAATACAGGTATGTTTGATGCTTCTTTAAAACTTATATTTTAAATTTACTGTTAAAATTTAGCATCTGTAATGTTTGTAAATGTATGTCTTGTGGCTTTTTTATTTCATATTATGTTGTGTATTTTGGGTTTGTGTTCATTAAATACTTTTATCTAAATTATGTAAACAACTCTAGGAACTATTTTAAAATATTTTAGCCAGCTGGATATTTCCTTTTGCATAATTTAATTTCCTACTCTCGTTTTTTCAACACCTCTAAACAATGGCATAATTAAATATACATCTAGACTTTCTTGTTCTAGTACTAGTTCTAGTACTTTCTTGTACTAGTTGATTAACTGATATAAAGTAGGATTATTTTAAATTTTCTACTTTGTTTGAGTTTATTTACTGGTGTGAAATGTCTGATGTATAATTTGAAGATTGAAAATTAAGAAGTTTTAATAGTCTCATGAAGATGTTTAACCACAGTAAGTTAAAAATAAGTGTACTGATTTCATTTGTTTGCTCGTATAAGCATTTATGAATCATAATACTGCAATGAATTTAATTTATTATTCTGAAAGTATATCACAGTGTGTGTTAAACAATTAGCTTCTATATTTTGATATATTTACATTGAATTTTGATTTATTTATAAAAATTCTCTACTTGATCTAAAATAATTAATTATAAATCAAGTGTTTTGCAGTAATATTTTTAAGTGCTTTTGATAAAGATTTTACTTAAATTGCTTACTAGTTAGGCATAAATGCATTTCCTCCTAAAACAGCATAACGCTTTGTTTCTTAGTGTTTTAATCATTCTTTTGATTTTCCATTATTAGTGATAACATAATCGAAAATAAGTTTATTTATATACATTTAGAAAGAAATTACGCGATGTCTATTTGTGTATAATGAACATTTTAGGATGATTGCTTCTTTAGAAACCTTTCCGAACATATTTCTGTAAAATCGTGTATTTAAAACAAAATGCATTAAAAATAACATAGTCTCTTATAATAACATTGACTGGTTACAAAAAGCGAAACTAAACTTTCAGATTGTTTATATTTTTCAGAAAGGGAAATACACTTTTATTATGTATGTACCTTTCCAAAATCTCCTAGTACTGTATATTTAAGTTGTGTCCAAGTAAAATTATTATTTAATTCATATTTTAAATAAAAGAAATGATTAAATTGCTTTTGTTACCATCCTTTAACATTGGAGTCTACCGGGCCATTGATAACATTTGGTGCCGAGTGACGTTGCGTCTGAACGTCCTCTTATTGGCTAGAGCTGAAACTTATAGATATAATAACCTTGACCAGATGTATTTATAGCTCTTGTTCCAGTTTCCACTTCTCTCCCACTTCTGGGTCTTTTTTTTTTTTTTTAACTCAAATTTTCCTTGAAACGTCTAAGGATATATATCTATAGAACTAAGATGATGACTGTTATGGATCAGTGTCAAATTCTAGAGGTGGTTATGGGTTTCACTAACGATTTCCATTTACAGTTTTGGAGATAACACTTCCTTTTTTTCTGAAAATTCGTATTACTGTACGAAATATGTATATAAAAGATAATTAAAATGCTTAATAGTTCTGTCAAAATCAAGTCTACAAACCATGTTTGCCACAATGTGATACACTTTATTAATTTCTTGCTTTTTAATATTATATGTTTGTCTGTTATATAAAATGCTTTCTCCCATGGATTCATTTATTTTTGCTTTATTAATTGGGAGATTTAAAATTTCAAAGAGTTTAGTGTTTGAGATCATACTTTTGTGATACATTCTAATCCTTTTAAAATGCCAATGTTAATATTTAACAAATATACGGTTTGTTTATTTCCAATAATATGTATACATAAATATTGCTTTACATTGAAAATTCAATCCTGTCCACAGCAATATTTAATTTTTTAAAATGTATTTTGAAAATACATATATTTTGTATTTGGAATTTTTTTAATTTGAAAAGTATTTTGTATTTTATGCCCTAAAACCTATGTATTTTGTATCAAAAATTTTGTCCAATTCTGTATGTACAGTGGCGTATTTAGGGGATGGCAGGCATGGCACATGCCATGGGTGCCACTCGGCCATTTGAGGGGGGGATGCCACTGAGCAGTTTCTATTACTGTTCAGTCATAAATAATTAATTTATCAAAACTATGAATTCCCTTTCAAAACGGCCAGTAGATGGCGCTGTTACTGTATTCCTCTTCGACCCAGACCGTCCAATCTACCAGAGAGGTATAAGGTATCTGTTTGGACGGGTTGGGTTCTTACTCGATGACGAGGAATTATGTTATGATGTCCATATTAGCCATCTAAAGGAAAAGTGCCAAAATTTGGGTGAAGTTTACAGTTGTGATATTAATGGACAGCAGCTATATTAAGAAATTCTTGACTGTAGGATGTTGCTATCAAGTCAACATTAAAATAGTAAGACTTGAAGTTTTCCTTGAATTTATTGTTCAATATAGAGGTGAAGGCATCTTTCCCAATCTTCATATTGCTGTGCAGATAATGCTGACCATTGCAATTTTGAGAGATCGTTTAGCAAATTAAAACTAATACTTTCATATTTAAGGGCCTCCATGGGTTAAGGTAGACTATGTGATCTCGCTTTGTTGAGTGTAGAAAACGAGGAAACTGATTTTGAGTATATCATCGATCAATTGCATCAATGAAAGCAAGGAAGGTTCAATTATAATTTTCATGTAATGCAATAATGTGCTTAATAAATGATTAACAAGCTACGATCTTAAATTGTATTTCTGACCTGATATTATAGCAAGGTTATGCGAACAAATGGTGTTATATGTTTTGACAGGAGTACAATTTCAATGTTTGCCATGGGCGCAATTTTCTGTAGATACACCATTGTGTATGTATATGTGTGTGTGTACACTTATGTCCAAAAGTTAAGCATAGTTGCTGTTTATGAGAAAATTTCAGGAAATCTACATCGGAATGGAAGAAAACACGTTATGCAGGTGTAATAAGGTTATAGAAAAAGAAAACAATGGCAAACAAGGATAATAATGACTTTTATTATCCAAAGAAAAGGGTTGAAAGAAAAAGGGTCACAATATGAGTATCAACCTCAGTGAAACAGAATGATTAAAACAATGTGATACTGCAGCTTAATACAGTGTGTGGGCACCTCGGGTAGCACAACAGCATGCTGCACAACGATTTCCCATACTTTCGATGAGGGTTTGGATGTGTTGTGTGCTCAGAGTTCCAAGCCTCATTGAGAGCAGTTTTCAATCCCGGAACGGAGCTTGGTGGGTAGTGGAAGACTGCAAGATGTCTCCCAAGCATATCCCACACATGCTCTATTGGATTCAGATCAGGAGAGTTGGCAGGCCATTGCATGTGATGGATATCTTCAGTTTGAAGGTAGTCGTTGACCAAGGCCTCATGGTCAGGAGGCGCATTATCATCCATGAATGTGAAATCAGGACCAACAGCACCTCGAAACAATCGAACGGTAGGCTCAAAGACTTTGTTTCTGTATTTTTTACCTGTAACCGACCCCCGTGTCAACGATGTAGAGGTCTGTGTGGCCTTCCATCATGATGCCTGCCTAGACCATGACTTCCCCAAATGGGAAAACGATGTATTTCTGTGATGTTTCCCTGGTGAAAACTCATTCCATGTTCTCTCCAGATTGTGGTACGATGAGAATCAGTTTGCAAGCTAAACCGGGACTCATCACTGAACATGACATTGTCCCACTGTTGTCCGTCCACTCCACTGTTGATGTTCCAAACTCCACTGTAAACGTGCTTGTTTTTGTGCAGGTGTCAGGGGGATGCAAACTGCTGATGGTCTGGCATAGAGGCCAATGTGTCTGAGTCTCCTGTAAACAGTTTGTCTCGAA
This sequence comes from Amaurobius ferox, assembly GCA_951213105.1. Lineage (NCBI taxonomy): Eukaryota > Metazoa > Arthropoda > Arachnida > Araneae > Amaurobiidae > Amaurobius > Amaurobius ferox. Next base: position 202,470,190 of record OX578133.1, on the reverse strand, counting down.
ACAGTGACTCCTGTGGCGGCTGTCAGGGCTGAACCCAGTTGTCTGGCAGAACAGTTCCTTTGACGTCACACAGTTATCACCAAATATCGGTCTTGCCGAACAGTTGTTACCCTTGACCAACCTGGTACTGGTTGTCGGGTAACATCTTCAGTGGTTTGGAACCTCTGCCAGTCTGGAGATCACACACTGAGGCACATTCAGAATCCGAGACGCTTCGGTTTGGGATCAACCGGATTCCAGCATTCTGATAATTTATCCCTTCAAAAACATGTGCAGTTGACATCTTTGTGACATCTTTCGTCCTTTTTTATTGTTAACAACACTCTGTACCTCAGCAATTGCAAAATTCTGCCCCAACTGGCCATGCCACTTGAGGCCGTTTTATACTCGGTCTGATGTGCGCTGGTACTTTGCACATATCAACGTCGACTGAACTGTTTTGCATATGCACAATAATTTACCTTCGTCCCACGATTCTCCACAAATGATTGTGACCCATTGTATCCATATTAACTCCGCATTTTTCTCATTTTACGAATTATGCTTAACTTTTGGACACGACTCCCCTCCAAAAAATAAGCACAAAATCCAAATTCTCAGATCACAAAAAAAGAATGAATTTTATTGGACGAAACTTGCTGTATGCTTCGAGTACAAAATGCAAATATAGAAACACGTGCATAATAGCAATTGGCTTCATACCAAATACGTAAATCAGCGTCTTTGTAAAAGTAGGTTTTTCTTTCTGTGCGACCTTACTTCTAATATGGATGTTAGGATGAAAATCCGATATACCCATTTCATTTGATATGTCCGAAAGAAGGTGTTTAGATTATGGTCAGCGATGGCAAGCCATGGGCAGGTTTAGCCAATCTATTGGAAAAGTTGCTGAATTCTTCAGAATCCACCATTCTGTGATTTCACATTTATTGACCCAATTCCAAAACAGCGAAACAATTAGCAGAAGGCCAGGCTCGGGTCGCCCTCGTACAGCTTTCCGTGTGAGAAGGAAGTTGCAAACAGATGGCTTTTATGTGTGGAGGCCAGCCATTTGTGTTCCATTAACTGTGAGGCACAGAGCAGCCCATCTTCAATGGTGTCAGGAACACGTTGGTTGGACCATAGACAATTAGAGCAATGGATCCCTGCCAAATCATCACAGTCTTCAACCTGACTGCCACCATTTTTTTTTTTAATTTGGCGATTTTGTTGTCCACTTATATATAAGACTCTATGCAAAATTTTAGTCTCCAATTTTCATTATTTTTTATTTATAAAAATTTGAAGTTTGGAAAATCTGGTTATTTTTTTATGGTTCTTGACATATTCAAATGTCTGTATATTTTGATCTAATCAACAGATTGTGCTGAAATAAAGCTTATTTTGTAGATAAAGGTGTGACCTTTCTTGTGATATATCACATGACCCTAAACTGATCTTTGACCTTGTACTGAAAAAGTGTATCTTTAATTTTCTTCAGAAAAATATATTTTGTTGATATGATATTTATATCTATTATACAAAAATTTCATGTTGAGAAAACCATGGGATCAAAAAACATTCTAAATAAATATATGTTATATGAGCAGCTATTCGAAAAATACTAAAAATGACATAACAGCATAATTCATCAAATAATTCTTAAATAAACATCATTATACTTAACTAAAAGTTATAAATATTTACTAATATGCATATAATTATATATACACATACAGAGTTTCCCCCAGGATCAAAAAAGGGCAGGGTGTTGTTACCAAGAAAAGGGAATTTCTTTGAAAAAAAGAGGGGGTCGCATTTTATGTGCCCACCCCCTTATATTATTTATGTGATCTAAATGAGTATTGCAAAAAATGTAAACACTTTAGATGCTTATACCTCCAAATATATTAGAGAATATATTTTCTTGTTTTGTCGGAAATAGGGTCCAGATTGTGAATATATAAAATTAATCTCAATTTTTTAATATTTTGAACTTGTTTTTTGAAAAACTTAAGTATCTGTCTGAAGTGTTTTTTTCTTTCATTTTGATTACTTTCACTCAAAATATCTTCGAAACCATAAAAGACAGATATAAATAGTAAACAACAAAAATATGCATTAGGAAATTTAATTGCTAAATCTATATTTATATTTTAAAAAAGCTGTTATAGTATATACATATTCAAGTACATGTATATATATACGAGGCATGTTTTTTAAGTAAGTACCGTTTTGGAATTAAAAAAAGACGTGCAAAGATATCGCAATAATTTTATTTCTACATGAAAGCCTGTACCTTAATCTACTTTTCTACATAATTTCCGTGAATATTGAGGCACTTGTCATAACGTGGCACCAGTTTTTGAATACCCTCCTCATAAAATTCTGCCGCCTGACTTGTTAACCACTGTATCACAATTGTTTTGACTTCGTTATCGTCTTGAAGACGCTGACCACCCAGGTGTTTCTTCAAGTGCAGGAACAAATGGTAGTCGCTGGGCGCCAGATCAGGGCTGTATGGAGGATGATCTAGAGTTTCCCATTTAAAAGATTTGATGAGATCTTTTGTCCGATTAGCCACATCTGGACGGGCATTGTCATGCAGCAAAACGATACCCTTACTCAACTTGCCACGTCTTTTGTTCTGGATTGCACGACGCAGATTGTTCAATGTCTCACAATAAGACGCTGCATTGATTGTCTCATTACGAGGCAGAAACTCCACTAGCAATACTCCTTTTTTGTCCCAAAAAACTGTGCACATGATTTTCCGGGCAGAAATTGTTTGCTTAAACTTCACTCTTTTGGGTGATGATGAATGTCGCCATTCCATGGATTGTTGTTTTGATTCTGGTGTGACGTAGGCCACCCATGTTTCGTCACCAGTAACAATTTGGTCTAAAAAATCTTCACCTTCATTGTGGTACCGCTCAAGGAAAGTCAATGCACTGCCTAAACGTTGGGTTTTGTGCAAATCCGTCAACATTTTTGGAACCCAACGTGAACACAATTTCCGGTAATTCAAGTTCTCGGTCACAATGCGATACAAAACACTACGAGAATATTGAGGAAACCAGTCGCACATTGATGAAATTGTAAAGCGTCTGTTTTCTCTCACCTTTTCTTCCACTTTCTGCACCAAATCTTCATTAAAGACCGAAGGACGCCCACTCCGTTCTTCATCATGCACATTTGTGCGGCCATCTTTAAATGCTCTCACCCATTTCCTTACCATTCCATCACTCATAATGTTTTGTCCGTAAACTTCACAGATCTCACGATGAATATCGATCGGTTTTACGCCTTTAGCACTAAGAAATCGTATAACAGCCCGTACTTCACAATCGGCGGGACTACGATTGTCGGAGGCATCTTAAACACTCAGTAAACAACGTATACAATGAAGAATCAGACTGTAATGGCGTCAGTGCGTAGACAAGAGATGTAGGTAACCAGCGCGCATGCGCGGAACGCCGACCGTAGCGCTGCGGCTGCGGAATCGCAAAACGGTACTTACATAAAAAACATGCCTCGTATATATGCCACCAGCAAGTCTATAGATTAACTTGAATGTAAAATCTCGTCAGATAAGTTTAATTTATATACCAAAAAGCAAGTTAGTGAAAATTTTATATTTTAACCAGGCCCGGCTCTAGGGTTTTTGCCGCCCCAAGCAGAAAGCAATTTGGCCGCCCCCTCCAATATTAATAAATTTTGTTATTAAAAGCTTTTATTTAACTCGTAATGAATGATGTGTGTGTGTGTGTCTGTCTGTTCCAACTTCTTTGATGGCATTTTAACATGCTTTCCTACGTCCTAAAGAGCTGAAATTTGGTACACAGTGCAGTCTAGTAGAACATTTTAATTTATTAACGTTTGTTACATCATCAAAAATCGAAATAAGAAAATCGAAATTACCGAAATAAGAAAATTGAAGATCTTGGCCTTCGAGAAAATTAAGAGGCCCTCTGACAGTTATTGGTTTGTACACCAAATATATTTTGATTTGACTAATTCTTTTTATACATATTCCGCAGCATATGGAAAAGTAAAATGCTCAATGAGAACTTCTAAACAATGGTATTCATTCATTTCCTGTTAAAAGTAATTTCGAAATGGGTACTAACTTAATAAGATTGAGTGTATTTAATTTTTTTATGATTTTTTTCTGGTTCAAATAAAAAATGCAAATTATCTCGAAACGTGATGATATTCGCTTAATGATGATATTCGCTTTTAAATGAAAATTCAATTAAAATATCTAATTTTGTAACATTTTTAAACTTTATACTTTTCATGCTCATCCTAGTTTTGATTTTAAATGTTCAAAAATTGATGGCTTTCTTCTATCCCATTTACCCTTAAATTAATGAGTCTTTGATATTTATTGATTGAAGAATTAAATCGAATTGTATTCTATTTTACTGATTTGTTATAGAGATATCATTACTAAAGACAAAGGTGATTATTTCAGGAATCTATCTGGCCGGGGGGGGGGGGGGGGGAGGCGAAGTTCCTTCTGGAAACATCCTCCCATCCACCCCCGGAGAGATTCTATGTCACGTACCAAATGCTAATAAATTCAGAAACTCACAAAATACTTTTTGTGGAAAAATTTGCCGCATTTTAACCTAGTTTCCACTTCTTATGTGGGCAGCATTTAGATCATTATTATAATTTTATTTTGTGATTGATTATTTTCAGAATGAAATTTTGTAGCTATAATTCAATTTACATTATTTTAAAAGTTTTTCATCTTTTTGTTTAGCCGGAGTAAGTTTTTCTTGCAATATTTGAATAAGTATTTGCTATATATATATATATATATAGTAATTGCTTCTATATATGTGTATATATAATAATTATTACTATTAGTAGTTAGTTAAAATTATATTAGATAACTTGTTCCCTTTCTCTCCCCCCCCCCCCCCCAGACAAAAATTCCTGAAAAAAAAAACACTGCGCAGATAGATAGACATCATTAAAAAAAAGGTTGATTAGTATTCAAGGACGCTCAACATTGGAAAATTTATCAAAATCCGAGCATCCGGTTTTTAACCCCATCACAATACTTCTCCTTTCCTATGTGTTGCAGAAAAAGAAATTATATATGTAAAGGATATTTTTGTAATTCTTGTTGTCAAATTTATTTTACTCCCCTCGCTAAATAGAAGCAAGCATTCGAACATATCTTTTTCAGAGATCTATAAATTTTGAAGGGACTAGTTACAAAACACAAAATAAATACTCTTTAGTTTTTTGTTGTTAATCGGTCTTTCAGTTAGTTTATTGCTAAATCGAGGTACCCTGCTGTTCTCAAAAACTAATGAACAAATAAAGTCAGATTTTGAACATAGTTAGGCTGTTACTCGATCCAGTGTTTTTTTTTTTTTTTTTTTTTTTTTTTTTTTTTTTTTTTTTTTTTTTTTAAGTTTTGCACTAGTCATTCACAATTTGAGCAAATGTCGTTTTCGCAACTTTACAATACGACTACTCAACTGATTGAAATAAAATTTTGTACGAATATGTCTTGTTATATGCTCAGGGCCGGCTTAAGGATATTTTCGTGTGTGGGCAAGACAGTTTGGAGCCGCCTTTCATATATATATATATATATATATATATATATATATATATATATATATATATATATATATATATGTATATATATATATATATATATATATATGTATATATATATATAATTATATATATATATATATATATATATATATATATATGTATATATATATATATATATATATATGTATATATATATATAATTATATATATAATTATATATATATATAATTATATATATAATTATATATATATATATATATATATATATATATATATATATATATATATATATATAATTATATATATATATATATATTGAGCTACAGCTACGAAACTGGGCATGCAAATTTCGTTTTAAGAGGTATGCAAATGATCAAACTGTCAACGCCAATGACGTTATAGGGCTCATGCAACACGCATGGGAATGACGTATAGTGCAGCATTTATAACGTCTGATGTTCTTACTTACGAGCAACTGAAACTGGATTTTCTGCTTTGATACTGAAAATTGTGTGCAAAGATGCCTTTGAGACATACTCGACAGCACTACGAACAATTGTCGGATTTAGAGAGAAGTCGCATCAATGGCCCAAGGGAAACTGGTCCAACAGACGTATCAGTCGCTATCCTGGTCAGAACGATATGGTAGTTGCTCGGTGATGGAAATAGTGGATCAATGAAGACCAATGTAACCGTCGCAGAGGCTTAGAATGCCCCAGACAGACAACTGCTGGAGTGGATCGTGCAGTCAAGAGAGGAGTTACATCTACACCAATAGCATGGTTATCAGACATTCGAATCTTATCAGCCATCACCCGTGAATCCTGTATCAATGTATATTATTCGGAGACGACTGATGGGATTAACTGTCGACGTCCATTAAAGCGCCTACCACTGATCCCTTAACATAGGCAGACGTCTGAATTGGTGTTTAGCTCGGTCAAACTAGACAGTGTCCGATTGGAGGCATGTTTAGAGACAAATTCCGCTTTGTCAGTACTGATGACCGACGCATAGGTGTGTGGATGAGGACTGGACTTTTTTCGTGATTATACGAGAAAGCTATTAAGAGCAAAGCATCTTAGATAGGCAAGAGCAGGAGAGAATAATCTCCCTTAGAAACAGGATCGCCATCACTTTACGCAAATTATTTTATTTCATTGACCTATCAAATTTTATTCTTATCTAAATTTCGAGCTTTAATTAGCGGTTTAGAAAATGTAATGCCTTACATTTCTTTCTACATGCATACATGCATAATGCAGTGTAATTTATAATACATAACTGAATTTTGGACTTTATTTGCAATTTCCCTGCACACAAATGATGTATAGGAAAATATAATGATGGGGTCGTAAACTCGAATTTTCGACGGATGAATATACGTTTTGGGCATCCTTTAACCCACATCAATTATTTTAAAGGGATGTCTGGTCTGTGCGTGAGTGTAGTATATATGGATGAGTATAGGAGTCTAGAGAGACAAAATTTCTAGAACGAATGGAGTGAAGTGAACAAAATTTATGATTAAAGGAAAATGAACACGCGGAAGGTCGCAAATTTTCAAACTTCTTTTAAATCACAAAAAAAAAAACGGCATTCAAAAATATTAAATAAACAATCATATTAAATGTAAGTTTACGTGAATAACATCTATGTTTGGGGTTTCTGTGTAGGGGAAACGAAGCGTTACGAAAAATGTAAGTCTTTTGGGCGCTTATTATAATAATTTCAATATTTTAATATTCGGAACTTTTTTTTAGAAAACAAAAAGTGGCTGTCCGAGCGAGTGTTTTTATTATTCTTGTTTTCATTTTAAACTATAAAATAAAGATATAAATAGTAAATGACAAAAATACGTACTAGGAAATTTAGTATCAAAATTTATATTTATTATTAAGAAAAGCTTTTATAGTTCTCGAGTAATCGTCTTGCCAAATTGAAGAAGATTGAAATTTTTCCATTTTTCAAGTTAATAACATCTCAAAAACCTAAAAAACTAGCTTTAAACAATAAGCATGAATTTGTAGCTCTGTGAAAGCCCTACAGGTATATATAATTGGATTTTGGATAGAACTCTATTTTTTTTTCGGGAGTGAGGGGAGGCTTAAACTTTGAAACATAAAAATGAGGTTTTTTCCATGTTTCATACTTTCACTCGAAATATCTACGAAAGTATAAACGATCGATAAAATTATTAAGTGATAAAAATATGTATAAGGAAAGTTTTAGTTTCTAAATTTATATGTATATTTAAAAAAACTTTTATAGTTTTCGAGTAATCATCTTGTCAAGTGGAAGAAGTTTGAAAATTTGAAGTACTTCAAGGTTGTAATGCTTATAGCTTAAAAACTAAAAGTGATAACTATAAACAATTAGTATGAATTTATTGCTCTTTAGAAATCCTACAAGTGTATATAATTGGATTTTGGGTCACTTTCTTGGTTTTTGAAGTATAGTGGTTATAATTTCGATATTTTAACATATCAAATTATAACCACTATACTTCAAAAACCAAGTTTTCCAATGGGTGGGAAAGCTTTAATATTTGAAATGCCACGGTTGTTGCAACTCAGTTTGGTTACTTACTCTTTTGTGAAATATTGGTGCACAAGCACGACATATTTTGTTTTGTTTAAAAAAAATTAGGATGTCAAATGAATATGGGGATTCTAAGGATGCTTAATGATTGGTGAGGTTTGAACAGAATAGGTAGAAATATACATACGAAAATATACGTGGAAATATACATACGGAAATATACATAATAATGGAATACTATCCAAATTACAACAAAATTTTACACTTTGACTAATTTAACATTTGTTTTAATGTATCACTGGAACGAATTACCCGGTGTTGACCGGGAAGAAAATAAACCCCCGTTACTTAATACATTTATAAAAAATCTGATATGGGCAACACATGACTTTCTTTAAGTAATGCAATGAATTTACTACATTCACAATTTAAAAAAAATCTGATGTGGACAACACATGACTTTCCTTATATAATGTAATGAATTTACTACTTTTACAGTAAAAAAATAGGTTTTTCTTATAGTAGATACTAATATTCTTTCCAAGATATTGAGTTTTCGACAATTAGTCGTCATTTTCATTAATTTAGCATCATTTTTATCCATTTGGCGAGATTTTCATTAATTTGGCAACATTTCAAAAAAGTCACCAAATTGGCGACATTCCGTCAAATTCGTCGCGAAAATCTCGCCAAGCGTTATGCACTAAGAAAAAAATTATTCTTACAGCAAATAAATGACTATTGGCGTTCAAATACAAAAGTATTATTCAAAGTATATTTTTTCATGAATGGAACGAGCTAGATCCACGAGAATGATGTCACTCAATTTATCGCATGGTATTACATATGAAAAGTGAACATGTTTCTCAATAGGAATTTTTTTTTTATGTGACTTTTTCATAATTTTTTTGAAAAATGTACAATATCTCGAGAACGGTTCATGTTAGCGTTCTAAAATTTATGTCAATCGTTTTCTAATGAAAAATTACATAAGAAATGTCTATTTGCGTAACTTTATTAGCGGTTTTGATTTTTTGACAATTTTTTCAAAATTTCATTCGAAAATTTAGGGGGGTTCTGAACATTCGATTACGTATAAAAACAATAGGCTTCCAGTGTTTACGGATTGTGATTTTTGTACCAAATTTGGTTCGAATCGGTCCATTCGTTCGTTAGTTATCGTCTCCACAGACTCACTGACACACACACACACACACACACAGACATCACTTCAAAAATGTTTGATTCGTGATCAGGGATGCTTGAAACGTGCTCTCCCGTCGAAAACTCAAATTCGAATTTTCGACCCCGTCACAATACTTTCCTTATACATTATGTATATAAGGAAAGTAAAAATGTTATTCTTATAGTGGAACCGATGCCAAATTACCAGTACGCTATCCGCAAAGCGAAAAGAAATCAAACTCTCTCCGTAATGCAGAATATAAATGAATGATAGATTAATAACCTCTAGGAGATGAACGTGGCATTAGATCGTTTCGATAGCTGTTAAATCATATGATTAGCTGTTAGATCATATCGATGACTGGAGGTTCTGCAACTGCTAAATCGAGAATAAAGCTGCTAGGTCATATCGATAGCTGAAGATTATCTGATTTTGGAATTTAAAAATTCGTTAAAATTCGAATGTAAATTTTGGTAAAAGGCCTTCGAGATGCATTAGTTCAGATATAAATGCGACTGCGTTGTTGTTGTTGAGACCCAGACCGTCCGACCTACCAGAAAGGTGTAAGGTAACTGTTTGGACAGCCGGGAAGTGCCACCCAATTTAGACCGGAACCCAGTGGGGGAGGCATCCACAGGGACCGTACCCTCCTTCCCCTACCACCAACCTCTCGGAAGGACTTACGGACCCACATGTTTAACGTGATCGTACTCCGCGTGAACACGGCGACAGTTTTGGCAGTGGCTGGAAGATGCGATTGTGTGAAAAAATTCAATGAGATAGATATCGGTCGGTATTGTGGACAAACAAACAGATAGATTCTTCTTTTTATTATTATAGATTCACTGTGGGTGAAGACGATTGAAATGTAATGTTTAAAATGTCCCTGAGTTTGTGACAAGTGAATGAAAATATATAAAAATATGTTCGAAGATACAAAACCTAATCCAAAAGCAGGAAAAATATATAGAATAGAAAAGGGGACAACAATTAGGAAAGAAAGGTGGAGGGGGTAAAAATTAAAAATATTCTAATTTTCTACCGAAAGAGAAAGTGCATAACAAAACTAAGAGAGGGGGAAAAAATCATATTTGCAATCATTAGAGAACAAGACGGTAAAAAATGCAATATTTGTTTTCGTAATTTAAAAAAAAATAACAAACGAAAACATCTGAAAATAATTTAGAGATATATGGGCCCAACAGAAACACAAGGAAATATCCAAATGCTTCCAAATTCATTAAAAAAGGGATAGGAGGGGGGGGGGGAGGTTAGAAATTAAAAAATATGAACTTTCGAGTGGGGTAATAAAAATAGGGTGCATTAAGAATTAAAAAAAAAACCTTCGTTGGAAAAGAGGACCGTCAATGTTTCATTTTTTCTCGGTTTCGAAAAAAAAAAATAGCCAAAAAAATATCACATATCATACAATACAACTTTATATAAGAATAATAATAAATCGAATGTTGACTAGAACATGGGGATATTAAATGAATTGTTTGAGTAGAAATAAAAAAAAATCACAATATCAAAATGTATATTACAAATTTTAAGATTGTTTAATTAACATTTTACTTAAAAGTGTATTAAATTATAATTATAACTAAAAGTGTAATTATGCAAAAAAAAAAATAGTATTTACAGATTATTGAACGTATATCTATACAGAAATCTGTATGCATGAGCAAAAGAATATGTATAATTCTCAGATTGAGTCTATAGAATATATTTATTAATTTATAAAACAGCTCTAACAATTTATAAACAACTTTTGCACTTTCATGCAAATATTCATTAAAGAATATTTTACTTCGCAAAAATATTTTGTACCATTTTATTTTTCGTTTTGGATTGAAACTGGAAAAAATACAAAATTAAGATCATTTTACACCATTGCTTAATTATTTGCCTCTGAAATTCCTCATAAAACAGCCACGGGGCATAGTATTTTGGATAAAAACATGAAAAAATTATTCTTTTATCAGTATTATTCTGGGACTAATGTCATAGACTAAATTCAATACCAAATTAATTTTATTTGTTGAAACACATTAAAAATTGATAAAAAATGTAGTCAATTAAGAAATTTTTCAAAAATATTTTAAATAATTGAAAGAAAAGTTTACCCCAATAGTTAGAACTTAAAAGACAGCCATAGTTGTCGATGGATTTGTGAATGTCGCACAACAGCATAACACAACACTTTGAACACTAAGAAGTAGATTTTTACTTCTAGTCACTGTGTTTGTTATCTGCATGGCCTCCATCCAGCTAGGCTGAATACCTAAATGATCTAAAACGGTAGACGATCAAACGAATGACCAGCTGGACTAATCTCCTCCCTCCCTTCCTTTTAGAAGTGCGATCACAGAGACCGCATCCATGTGTTTGCAATTTGAATTTGAAACCAAGAAAAAATTCTGAGAATCGCCCCTTGGGTTTTTCCTAGGATTTGGGGAAAGCAAAGTCCCCTAAGGCTAAGGGATTGAAGGCTGCACCTAGCTGCAAGTTGTTTAAAATCTAGTAATCTCTCAAGTGTTTGAGCGTACGTACTTTCAAGTAGATCTGTACATTGCTTCAAAAAAGATATAATTATGGGAGAAAAACGAGTTTATCCTTTTTATATTTTAATACTATCTGAAAAAATAAATTCGTTTATATTAGAGTGGCACAAAATTGGTTCATTTTCAAAAAATTTTTAATATTACCGCAAAAGTCATTCTTACTACACCTAATTTCACTTCCAAATGGCCGCCCCTAATTCGGCCGCTGTGGGCAATTGCCCACGCCGCCCACGCCTTAAACCGGGCCTGTATATGCTTGAAAAAATATTCTGCGAGAATATTTCTGTGCATCACACTGCAAGCATTAAAATTATATATAAAAAAATATATAAGGAAAGGGCATGCTTAAAATGCAGAATTTAAAAGTTTCAATTAAATAGTAACATAGTTTCAATTATACTCAACAGTTGAAATAATTTAGAAAGTTCAAGAAATTTACAGTATTTGTTTTTACTTTTTATTTACCAGAAAGAATGAAAATTCTTTGAGAGTTCATTTTTTTTTCGATGATTTAAAATGGAATAATAAAAATGAGAAAGATTAGAGCTCTACATGTGAGACAGTTGGTTTAGAAAATAAATTTTGATTGATTTCCAATTAATTTTCAAAAGTAAATTATTTCCTATTAACTTTTATTGTAAGTACTCAAATACCAAACAATGTTCTATTCTATAGGATTCTTACTCCGTAACTTAAACGCAAAATATAATATATGTAATAATGATAATTTTATGATCCGATATAATTCGTTTATAGTTTTCGAGTTTATAAGATAACAAGGGTTTTAAAGCGGCAAGATGTCGATATAATTCGTTTATAGTTTTCGAGTTTATAAGATAACAAGGGTTTTAAAGCGGCAAGATGTGAATCTGTTGAATATGGTCATTGTTTAAAAAATTACCTCATTAAAATCACATTAGTTACTTTTCAAATTAAACGAAGCTTTAGCTGAAATCCTGATAACTAAAAATTTGAATAATTCGAAAAAGTAAAAATTTCCCGTAAATAGCATAATTAATATTAATACATACTTTTATTTTAAGAAAGAATAAATACAGTATTAGGTAGGGAAAACGCACACAGAAAAAGAAATCTGAAAATTGAGCAAAACGAGGAAACAATTTCTAAGAACTTTCAAGGAGCTAAATTTAGTATAACACCCTAAGAGCAAACAAACAGTATTATACTGATCCGTGTGAAAAATTTAAAATACCTTTTATCTAAAAGGTGACTCAATTAGATACTGTATATAAATTATTATAATGAAAACTATTACGATCTTTAAATTAAAGACTATACCCATTTTACACCTGGAATTTAGAATAATCTGGATCCCCTTGATGAGGATCTACTATGTTATAGATACGTTAATAGAAACAAATTTAAACAATCATAAAATAATTATATCTTACTTACCTTACTTTTATAATTACACAAAATACTAGATAAATATTTTAGATAATGTCAAGTTCAGCAGTATAACATTTAGAAAGAAATACGAATGCGGCAAGAAAAATGACATTTGACTTTCTCACCGAAACGTACGACTAAACTGATTCAACCCAGAACAAATCTCATGCAGAACAAAATGATTGATAAACACATGTTTCATAGCCGATGGGATTGCTTGGGGTGTGTATGTACCATAAATTCTACAATGGTTCACCGATGTTTCAAAGATGTCTTTTGAGACCTGTCCTTGCCCAGTTTTCTAATTACTTCCAATGCGGACACCTGTTTTGGCATATATGTGAAAGAAGTCCTTTATTTATGTGTCTGAGTGATGGGGGAGATGATTTCCGGATTTGGAGAGTAGAAGAATATTTAACAAGGATGGGTATCCTGGCACGGCAATTCTTGGATTAACCAAAGAGTAAGAATTACACCTCGAAGGGAGGAACCCCATCGTTTCAAGCAATGTGCCCTCTCTCATCGGATTTTTTCATGGAATAGTTAACAAAAACCAGTTTCACATAAAAGCTTTTGCAGTTCACAGATAATGGTTAACATGCCGCCCTAGACGTGCTGTTGATAGCTGTACTGGACTCCCGGTGCTCTAAAGTAATTAGCGGTTACTTGCGTTGCAAGATAAACGATTGGGGGTGACATACTGGAAGCCATCACATTTCTGCCCTCTGGTCCTCTTTTTCCAAGGGGAGAATGAATGATAGCCGTTTTCACTCTTTTATCTGGGAACAAATTTTTAACATTTATTCAGTGTTTCGTTTTACTTTTTAGTTCATACAACTGTATTTGTAAATGCGGTTGCACGGGCCCCAGAATTTTTTTTTATGTAATACCTTGTTGACTAAAATGCCGCCCTTAAAATGTGCCGCCCCAAGCATGTGCTTGTTTTGCTGGTGCCTTAAGCCGGCCCTGATTTTAACCTGAAGTCTATGGTCAAAGTATCCAGGTGAAATCTGGGTAAAAAACTAAAGTACTAACTTGCAATAAACAGTTAGCAAATAATTTGTACCGCCCATAGGTTCGAACACTTGGGTCGACATGTGATCGAACCCTGGGAGTTGTATGACATTCCTGTTAAGTGCCTGCTTATTTTTGCCTCGGCTACTGGTCTCTTTTCTTAAGGACCTTCTCTTTTCTGAGGTAGTACAATAGACCTCTGGTCGATGTACTGGGCTCTCCTGGAGCCACCCACTTTCATGTCATTCATTCACTCAAGTAATTTGTAGTACTTTGAAAGCCTGTAAACAGTATAAATGAGTCTGAAAAAATCAAATAGCTTTATTGAACTTTACTGAAGCTTTATTTTACAAAATGTTATTCACGCAAAACCATTTTGGCTTCATTGGACTGGAGTCACTGTTATGTAGTATTGATTATGTAGTACTGATGAAAAAGTTCCTTTTGTTGTGGACAAATTTATCATTGAATAAATGCTATTTATACATTAAGTGTAATTATAGTCTTGAGCAATTGGGTTTATTAACAATTACAATTATTGAATTCAACCATTATTGAATTAAATTTAGAGTTTATTAAATTTAAAAAGGAAAATATTAAATTTTGATTTTTAGTATTTTCTCATTCGTCAATGAGGTTTGATGATCTTAAGTAACAAAATATATTGAAATGTTAAAAATATGTGTTAATTGTTTGTTATATATACTATGTGACAGTGAAAATGAGACACCAAGGAGTGGGCAGAAAGTGATGAAAATCAGCAAACAGCGAGAGACAGCAACGAACAATAAGTGATTTTTATTACAGCATGATACACCTATACACTGAGCGATAACACCATCTGATCAGTAGATTGTAGGACCATCGCGGGTATCGATACAGACAGCAACACATCTAGGTACAGCGTTAGTGAGCTTGCAAATTGTATGCTGTGGGATGGCTGCCCATTCCCTGTCAACCATTTGCCAGAGTTCGTCTTCTAAATGCAGCAGTGGCAGCTCACGCAAGCTACGTCGAATCATGTCCCAGACATGTTTGATTGGTGAGAAATTAGAGGAGACTGGTTGCAAGGAAGCACCTGGGTACATTGTAGCACATGTTGGCTGATGCGTGCCGTGTGTGATCGGGCATTATCTTGCTTGTAAATGGCATTGGGTACCCCCTGAAGGAAGGGTAGTTTCACCGGTTGCAGCATGTCATCCATGTATCGTTGGGTTGCCATAGTACCCTCAATACAGACCAGAGGTGACCTACACAGTGACTGTCATTGCTAAAGCAGAAGCATGACTTGTCTGAGAACACAGCCCTGTGCCATTCTGCCGTCCACGTGGCTCTATCCCGACACCATTGCAAATGAAGACATCTGTGCTATTAGGTCAATGGGAGTCTTCTTAACGGGTGCCATGAGTGCAGGTCGCCGGAGTCCAACCGGCAGATAATGGTCCTGGTCGATATGGAAGCATCAAGGGTATCCTGCACATGCTGCAAAAGATCGACAGAAGTGGCCTGCGGAGCCTCCAGTGCTTGCTGGTGGGTGCATCGGTCCACACATGCTGACCTTGCTCTGGCCATACCGGCACCCCCTCAAACGTGCCACATTCCCTTGTTCCAACCATCTTTGCCACAGCTGGTGGTGCACCGTGGACACTGAGATTTTATGTATGGACCAACCTGCCATACATCAAAGTTCTGAGTTTGATCACCATACGCCTTGTGAAATCATCTGTTTGCTGGAACTCCCTCGGTTGGCGGTGGCCTGGCATTATCTGCTACTACATGTTTCCTCTGAGACAAAAAAAAATTGCAAAATGATTTCCCTAGTGGACAGAGCAGTGCAACTATTGCCAATTCTGCAGGTTCCTTCCCTTATATCTCACTCAACGTGCATGGGACAGCTATGCATTTCACATCCTTTACATCATTTTTCTGCCCATTCCTTGGTGTCTCATTTGCACTGTAACATAGTGTAAGCTCTATAAAATCACTGTATAAAATTTTTAACTATGGATTAGCAAAAGTCTAGCCGCAAAGTTGATCATTATTCCATGAAGCAGAGTTATAAATAGTGCATGCAATGTACTGCTGGAAGAATGTGAATAAAAGATCATGAGTCATCTTTCTCCCAGACGATGTTTATAAACTCAATGATTTCTTACCTCATTCTCGGGAATGACTCACAGCGTTCTTTCAGCAAGAGTCTTCATGCAGATTGGATACTCGCCGCATACGCAATCTCATTTGCATATTTTCAGAATGGACCTCTGAACTCATTCCAGTAGGTACCGATCCTCGTGTATATAGGAAGTCCATACTGGAAACATAGTCAGAATACAGAACGGTATAGCAGTTGAGGAATAGATGGAAACATCGACTGTAAGTGTAATCAGTTAGGTTGTCTGATAGTTATTCAGACCAGTAGTCAGACAAGTAGTTCTGAAAAGAATGGTATGATACTGAATGATTTCGCCATAAATGTGATTGAATTTGCCATAATTGAATTTGAATAAAAGTGGCACAGTGTCGTAATGAAATAAGTAGAAGTCAATTGGTAAACAAAATCCAGGTTTATTTAATAACATTGGAATCTAGCCAATATCATTTGGCGGTTGCTTTCACATAATTTAGCGAAAAACATATACAGGGTATCCCAAAAAAATTGTAACGTGCTTTAATTCTATACCTGTTGGAGATAAGTGGGCAATGTAAATTGCAAAAATGTTGAAAGTAAGGTAAGAAATAAGACTATGCTAATGAAATAGTCCTCCCATTAATTTTCAAAAAGTTACATTAAAAATTTCTGATTTACCAAATTTGTCTAACGGGGTTGTATAAAAATTAAAAAAGTGTAACTTTTTGAAAATTAATGGGAGGACTATTTCATTAATGTAGTCTTATTTCCTACCTTACTTTCAACATTTTTGCAATTTATATTGCCCACTTATCTCCAACAGGTAAAGAATTAAAGTATGTTTCAATCTTTTTGGGACACCCTGTATACAGGGTTTTCACATCATTATTACAAAAAGAATGAAATACAATATAACCAAAATCTCTTTAACTTTAGGAAGAAGAAAAGTAAAAAAGATTAATACACCGGAAGCTAGCAATATTGAAATTATCATTCCTAAAAGCTACAAAGCCGCTCTTAAATCACCCCAAATAAAAGAATGGAAAAATGCCATGACTGAAGAAATCGAAGTTATGTAAGAAAGAGATGTCTGGGAGTTAGTTCCTGCACATCGTTCAGAAAAAATAATAGGCAGTCGATGGGTTTATACATTAAAACAAGATGAAAATGGAGAGATACAACGGTTTAAAGCAAGACTAGTTGCTCAAGGATATACCCAAGAGAAAGGGGACACATATGACGAAGTTTTTAGTCTGGTTGTGAATTTCAGTCTGATTAGATAATTTTTTACTGTCTATGTCAGCATGCTAGGATGGATGCACTTCCAGTTAGATATAAAGTGTGCTTATCTTTATGCTAAGTTAATACAAGATTTACATGAAACAGACGGAGGGCTTTGCTAATGCAAAGTATCATGATTATGTTTGTTTGTTGAATAAAGCAATATATGTATTTAACCGAAGCGGTAGAGACTGGTTTTTGGAATTAGATTCCATGTTTAATGAGTTGAAATTTGCAAAACTGAAATGGTGTAATTGCATGTATATATATCAAATGGTGTATATATTCAATAACAATGTACTTATATTAGTTTATGTGGGCGATATTATTTTATTTTTCAAGAATCAAAAGGATATTGACTTAGTAGTTTCAATGTTAAAAGATAAATTTGATATAAAAATCTTAGGGGAAAATAAAGAAGTTACTTGGTGTAGAATTTGAGGAATCAGATCACAAATTTCAGATACATCAGAAACAATATATCAAAAAAGTCTATGAAAAATTTAAACAGTTTAAATAACCAATTGTTTTATTACCAATAGCTAAAGGTCATGTATTTAGCAAAATAGATTGTCCTGGCAATCGGATGCCTAAGTTTCATTTCTAGTAGAACATGATCTGATTTAAGCTATGCAGTAAATTTACTTTCTTAGTTTCAAGAGAACCCTGGTATTAAACATTGGGATGCCCTACTGAAAGTAATGGGTTATTTAGACAAAACTAAAGATTATGCATTAAATTTGTCAAATATTAGTGAACTTAATTTAAATTGCTATTCGGACTCTGATTTTGCAGCCAATTGGGATGATCGAGTATCTTTAGGAGGTATGATATTTTATATAGATAAAGTACCAATATCATGGCATACCTTCAAACACAAATGTGTCAGCTTATCCACTATGGGAGCTGAATACGTATCATTGACTGAAGCCGCTAAAGAAATGATATGGATGCAAAACATAATTGAGGAATGCTACCAAATAGGGTTAAGACTTATTGAAAATCACCGAACTAAACATATTGATGTCAAATACCATTTTTTTGAGAAATTTAGTTCTGAAAGAGTCATTTAAAATTAATTTTGTAAATAGCAAAGAAAATGATGCAGATTATTACACTAAGCCTATGATTCTTAAATTTTGTAATGAACTATTCAAAATATAAATTTTTCTTTTCAATTTTGAAACTTTGTTTTTAAAAAATTTAAGATTAAGGTATAATACATTATAATTTATTTCTACCTCAATGTACAAAAATAATTGTCATTTAAGTATAAAATATGGTATTGACGTGATGGTTGTACCATACATGTTTTTGTATTCATACCCACTGTTTTAAAACTTCCCACTTAGCAGTTTAGTTGCTTATGTGTACTTAGAAAGTGATTAGTGCCTTACATGTTTTTAATATTTCACATTAACTTATATATACAATTTTTTTTCAATCCCACAAAGCATTTGATTTTTGCTGGTGTATTTCAATGTGTGTGATGAAAAGAATTGTTTTGGTGTTTTAATTCAAACTTCAAGTATTTTTGTAGTTGTATACTGTATTTGAATTATGACATCAAATATATGTTATATTTAAATTTCCTTAAAAATTAAAATTTTTAAATATTAAAATGATTATACTTAAATTTAAACTTTAACTTTAGTATTTCATGCAGACGTGCCAACTCTCCAGAGTTTGGCCGGAGACTCTGGATTTTTCATTACTTTTCTGGCCTTTGGATTACTAATGAAATTCTCCGGCTTTTTTTTTATTGAAATTTATCAATTAACCAGACATGGTATAATTCCTTGGAAACACCGATTTTCCGCTTTTTAATTCTCCGGCTTTTATTGTTTGAAATTTATCAATTAACCAGACATGGTATAATTCCTCGGAAACACCGATTTTCCGCTTTTTTAGCACTAATTTTTACCATTTCCGGGATCATTGCAAATCCATAATGAAATGCAGGGTGCCAATCAAATTAACGGAGATTTACGGCTGCTTGTAATGTAAATTAAGATCTCGATCGCTTATTTTATGAAAGTAATAAATACACTTCTTCAAAGGTTGTCGAATTCAGCATAAATCGCTAAAATGTTATTTTGTTCATTAATTTCGCATAAACACTGTGATTGCGTAATTCAGTTTTGTTCTCATGAATCGCTGAGAGTATCTTTTTTCATCCCTCTCAATCTTCTAAATATTGATTGACTAAACTAGCTTATTTTCATATTCTGATTAATTATTATGGTTAATCTCTTAATTATTTTTGCATAAACAGTGCGATTGCACAATTTAATTACTTCGCATGAATTGCCGAGAGTACGTTAGTATCTTTTTCCATCCATCTCCATCATTTAAATGTTGCATATTAGATCCACTAAACTAGCTTATTGTCATATTCTGATTAATTGTTATGGTTAATTTCTTAATTATTTTCACATGAACAGTGCGATCGTGCAATTCAGTTACTTTGCGTGAATTGCCAAGAGTATTTTAGTATCTCTTTACATCCATCTCCATCATTTAAATGTTGCATATTAGATCGACTTAACTAGCTTATTTTCATATTATGGCTAATTAGTAAGGTTAATATTTTAATTATATTTACATAATACAAATTTTTCTATTTTGAAAAATGGGTATGAACTCTGTGAAGAGATATTTTCCAAAAAGTGGTATTAAAGCAATGATTTAGTCAAATAGAAAGGAAACCATTTTGGCAGAAATATAATTCAGTGCTATATATATATATATATATATATATATATATATATATATATATATATATATATATATATATATATATATATATGTGATATTTTCTTTTTCACAAATGGAAAAAATAGTTTTTAAGTGTTCCAAATGTTCATTAAAATTAGAATTGCGTCCAAAATGCTCTGCACGGACTTATATACTACACTTATAATACACTTCACAGATACTTCAGAGGGGCCTTTATCGGTCATCCGAGACTTGGTTCTGGAGTGGTTTACATTATAGTCAATTACTTGCTATCTGGACTCCTTAATCTGTCAACCTTCTCGTTAGCAAGGCACTTATTCCTATCTCCAATCTTACATTTCCCTCGATTCCTGACCATATATGGTATGATCCACATGATATGAAGAGTTCCTCAAGTATTAACCTCTTATCACTGCTTAGTGTCGGTGCTCTCCACTTTTTAATAAGGTATATAATAAAATTTTATGGCTACTCTCGTGATAAGTACTTCCATTAGTGTTAAGAGCTAAGAATTTCAAATACTTCTCTGAAACTATAAGATTCTTTTTATATAGAAAGCTAAAACCTAAAAATATATGTATCATATTCCCCCCCCCCCCTCCAAGTCCAAGTGAGACACTAAGCAGTGATAAGAGGTTAATACTTGAGGAACTCTTCATATCATGTGGATCATACCATATATGGTCAGGAATCGAGGGAAATGTAAGATTGGAGATAGGAATAAGTACGATAGGATTGGAGATAGGAGTAGTAATGCCTTGCTAACGAGAAGGTTGACAGATTAAGGAGTCCAGATAGCAAGTAATTGACTATAATATAAACCACTCCAGAACCAAGTCTCGGATGACCGATAAAGGCCCCTCTGAAGTATCTGTGAAGTGTATTATAAGTGTAGTATATAAGTCCGTGCAGAGCATTTTGGACGCAATTCTTCGTACGTCTTACTTCGTCTTCGAACTTATCATGCACTGCTCTTGTATTAACAATATTGCCTTTTTTCTAGCTCTAATCTTGTAAGGATTGTGAAAAGCAATGTTAAAGTATCTGAATAGCTCTGATGCAGAATTAAGTTTTATGTAAGAGTTTAGAAGTTATGGAGATTTTTAATAAAGAACTTTGAGGGGATTTATGCTTGGTCCTTGGACTGCTGACAACACCAATCCGAGTAATATGTGTATACATATCACATATTTAATTATTATTATTAAAGGTCAATATTTGTTACTCTCTTTAGTGAAAACCTGTGTTTTACTAAACATAAATATTTGTTTTCATTATAAAGTATATTTTTTGTTTTATAATTTATTGTCCTGACATTTTATAAAATTGGTGTCTTGAACTTTATTCTACCAGTACTATACCTGATATTTAATGCAGTATTTTTTTTAGGGGGGGGGGGGGCATTAAGATTTAATAAATTAATCAACAATTAATATTATCAACTTATTTTTTTTTTATAATTTGTTGCTAACACTATTTTAATTCAAAAGATAGTTCATGATTTTTTTTTTTCAGATAAGTTTAAAGCATAATGTACTTAAATGGTACAGTATTTTAATATTTTAAGCAAATATTAAGTGTCATAAGTAAACAATATATTTGTGACAAAATAGTCTCCTGCTTTTACTGTTTAGAAAGTTGGCATGTCTGTTCATGTTTATACTTAAAATTTAAAACTTTAACTTTGTATAGGAAATATAGGATGGCAACCCTAGCTGAGAAGAAAAAAATAAGAATTAAGGGGGATGTTCGAGAGAGAACGGGTTGGAACTTAGAAATCTGGAGGCGTACTAAGCGGCCTGCCAGTACTATTTTATATTTTTGGATAATACAGTATACTCTCTCTATTCTGAACACTCATGGGGGGCGACCAAAATGTTCAGATTATGGGGGGTGTTCATTATAGAGGGAGATTGGGAAATACATGTACGTAGTGAGTTTATAGACTGTATAGAATACTTAGCCTGGTTAGCCATGCCAGTTACCAAGATGGAGGTGCTGAATTTAGATTTGGCGGCTAGTTCAATATCAAACTAAATTCAGTTGGACCTGTACTCTACCATCTCATTTGTTTTGTTTTTTTATTAAACGAGTTTTACAAAACATATAATAAAATTACATAATTACAGTATACACTTATTACAGTACATAATTAATTACTTCATGAAAAATGAGTAACTTTAGTCTGTTTTTGCATTGTGTATGCTCGTGCAACGTACATGTTATCTAGTTGTTTAAGAAGTGGAAAGGCTTCCGGGTGGTGTTCAGCTGCATCAGGTCCTGAATCCCTTGGCCATATTGCTTGAAGGTAATCATACTTCTTGTTTCATCGGTCTCTTCTGGTTCTTCTTCTTCTTCACTATCCTCTTTCTCTTCAACAATGTTGTTGTCGCAAACCGGAAGGCTTCCGTCGGCTTCGAGATAAGCTCCAGGTTCAATTTCAGTATGAAGCTCCTGAAGAATTGACCCCAAGTCACTCAGTTGTTGTTTCTTGATCCTCTATTATTGATTCCTCTTTCTTACATGAGAATCCTGCTTTGTAGAAGCATCTTTGAATAGTGTAGAGGGTTACTTAATTCCAAGCCATTGATATCCAATGGACAGTATCCATGACATTGACCTTCTTCGTTAGTTGGGTTGCCGAATTTGCCTCCTCCATCACCAGGGCCATTTTCTTCAGAAAATGAATTCGGTAGTGAGCTTTAAAGGTCTTGATCACTCCGTGATCCAGTGGTTAGATTATAGAAGTACAGTTCGGTGGCAGGAACTTCAGACTCACGTTGCTCAGCTGCATGATTCCATGTGATGTGGCATTATCCACCAAAAGAAGAATTCTTCTTCCTTCTCTCTTCATCATCTCGTTATTGCCCTCCAACCATTGTGAGAAAATTGTTAATATCATACAGGCTTTTCGATTTGATTGATAGAGCACAGGCAATGATCACATTTTTAAAGCATCGTGGTTTTTTACTTTTTCCGATCACAAGTGGTTTGAGCTTCTCACCCATAAAACTGGCAGAGTATGACGGTAAGCCTTTCTTTCGACATTTTCCTGCCCACGCATTTCTCACTTCTTTGTGCTAGAGTTTTACTTGGAAGAGCTCTAAAAAACAGGCCGGTTTCGTCGGCATCGAAAATGTCAGCTGTGTCGAAATCCTTCGTTAAGTCCTGAAGTTTAGTTTTCCATTC
Source organism: Amaurobius ferox (assembly GCA_951213105.1). Taxonomy (NCBI): domain Eukaryota; kingdom Metazoa; phylum Arthropoda; class Arachnida; order Araneae; family Amaurobiidae; genus Amaurobius; species Amaurobius ferox. The sequence continues at coordinate 202,446,573 of OX578133.1, read as the reverse complement.
CTCCACAGTCTCCATATTTACGTCTGCAGCTTCACCATTGATTACTTTGAATTCGATGCTATGCCGACTTTTGAAGCGAGTCAACCATCCTTCCGATGCCTTGAATTACGTGAGTTTCTCCTTTTCTGCAAAATCCAGAGCAATCTGCTTTAGCAGGGGTCCAGTGATAGGAAGATGCTTTGTTCTCACTTGGCCAAAAAAAACTTCCACACATGATTGTTTATGTTCTCATTTTCTTTTTGAAAATTCTACACTTTGAGGAAGGTTTATTTGCTTCAAAAGCGGCTATAATTTCTTTCTCTTTCTTGCTGATGGCGTTGACTTGGCCTACTGAAATTCCAAACTCAGATGCAATTTTCCTTTGACTTACTTTTGATTTTAATTTTCGAACAACTTCGTATTTTTCCGGAATCTTCAGTTCTTTCCGTTTTTACGTTTTCCTACTTATTTCTGACATACTGTATCTGCGTAAGTACTGTGCTTCTTTCCCGGCAACAACAGCGAAATGGCGAAAAAATTTTCCTTTGCCGAGCAAAAAGGAAGAAAAACAGAAGCGACAATGGTGTCCAATCAGGTATGCGGAAAAGAAAGCATAACCCTTTTTTGACCACTCCCTCTAACAAGTGGTGAACACCTGTTGTCACTTATCTGTGATTGGGGACGGGGAGCGGGGCAGGCATTTCTCCGAATTTCTCCTCCGATTGCAAACACACTTTCAGTTTCCGTTCAGTTTACAGAGAGTTAAAGGGGGAATGGGGATCAAAAGTAGTGTTCGTAATACTGGGGTGTTCATATTAGAGGGTGTTCAGAATACAGAGAGTCCATCTTATGTTAAGTCTATGGAGTTTCGCCGGGACCGCCGTAATGTGTTCATAATACCGGGGTGTTCACATTACAGAGTGTTCAGATAGAGAGAGTCCACTGTATTAAGTGTTAAGATTAATTTTGGCTAATGAAGAATGCTCTTGGCTAATGAAGAAGTTATCTTGTAAATATATGTAAATAAAATAGCGTTTTGTGTGCGAACCGAGAGTTTTTTTAATACTGCAGATGGACTGAAAACACGAGACACTACATTGGCGCAGCCAGTAGGATATGAATTCGCTTTCAACGAAGTATTTTGCTGTGTAAAAAAAAAAAAGAGAATCATTAGGAAAGTTTGAATAAGAAAAATAGTGCATTTGTGCTGGATTATGTCGATTTGTATTTACATTTGGAATTTGGATTACATGTTGGATATCAAGTGATCAGTACAGAATCAAGGTAGGACATATGTTTGTTTACATTTAATTTGTGATGCAAGTATGCTGAATGTTAAGGGCGTAAAGAAACAGGACTTGCGAGTGGTCGCCATAGAACTTGAAGAGTCCTTACTACCTGATTTAAAATGTTTAGAGAACAAAAACATAATTTTAAAAAATGTAGAATATATAAAAGATCCTGAATTCGTCCAGGAGTTGCTGGCCTCAACCATACTGAAAGAAAGCAGAGTGAGGAGCAGGAAAGAGTTAAACTTGAGTTAGAAAGGGAACAGGAAATGGCTAGAATTGAATTAGAGAAAATAAAATTAGAATGTGAGCAACAGGAAAAGGTGAGATAACATGAGTTAGAGTTAGCACGCATTGGCGCTACGAGTCTAAATCAAAACAGGAATAGTAGTAGAAGTCCTACATCTGTAGATAATCGCTCGAGCTCCGAAAACGAAACATCCATTGAATGTTGATCAAGAGTGTTAGAACCTTAACTATACCGATTCCTACTAAACCGGAACTGTGAAATTTATTTTTCGTTCATTGGAACGGGCTTTTGAAACCAAAAATGTACCCGACTAAGTGAAAGCGGAGATTTTAATTAATCTTTTAGGGGAAAAGGCTGAAAATATACTTATTTATATAAGTGGAAAAGAGTTAAAAAACTATGAATCGCTGAAAACTATAGTTTTGAGGGAATATGAACCTTCCGCTCGGATTTCTTTAGAAAATTTTCGACGGGCTAGACATCACCCTAACGAAACTCATGTTTAATTTGCTTCCAGATTAACAACTATGTGGGATTACTATTGTAACTTAAGAAAAGCTAAAGACTTTGAAACAGTCAATCAGTTGATAGTTGCCGATCGGCTATGTCAGATGTTAGATTCGGAAACTGCGGCTTACTTAAGTATTCGACAAGGAGATAAATGGTTTATACCAATCAATTTAGCTAAGAAGTGTGATTTATTTTTCACAAGTAAAGGAAAATCTTTTGCAGAAACCCACAATTTTCAGAAACCATGATACAATGATTCACGTTTTTCTAACTCGAACTATATTTCACCACCTCTAAGACGGGAGGGATTTAAAAATGAAACTATCGCAAATAAAGGTATCAAATCAAAAGAAAGTTTCATTTGTGGATTATTTACACATTTGGCCCGTGCATGTCCTCAGAGGTCTAGGAATAGGTCAAATTATCAACACATTGACAAATCTACAGCTGAGATGAGGAAATATATTGATGCAGTGGTAGCTAAAATATCTGAATATTTTAAAAGTGTAATGGAAAATCATTTAAAACCTAAAGTCGATATTCAACCCCTTCAGTATGTAACCATTAATATAAACGGTAGAGAGGTAGAAGCAATTTTAAACTCAGGTACCCAAATTACAGTTTTATGTTCGGAATATATCCCTCATTATCAAAACGAATATTGTGGTACAATAATTTTAAGTTCTGTATTCGGAGAAGAAACGAAGGCACTCATAGTGAAAATCTTAATGTCTGTTAAGGATCATTAGAATGGGAATTTATTAGCACCTGTAGAAGTCATGGGAGCATTAATTGATAAATTATGGGGTCCATCTCTCTTACCACCTGGAACCTATTGGATGCAACTTTAGAAATCTAATATTTTCGGAAGTTCGAAAACAGAAACAAAATGCAGCGATAAGAGTGAAATGCAAACTAAGGAGTGTCAGGTAGGTAATCAAGGAAATAGAATTACAGAAGAAAGTGAATAAGGAATTAAGAACTTAGTCGTTATAGATGAAACCGATAATGATGAAATTATGTGTCTAGATGTAGATGGGGATACCGATAGGCAAGAGATTTTACAACATGAGAGTTCTAATGCACAAAAATTGAGACAGGAACAAATGGAATGTGAGACCCTTGAAGCTGTCCGTCAGAAATTAAAACATGGGAAGGGAGGTTTTATGTTAGTTGATGGTTTGATACACCATAAAGATAAAATTCTAGGCGAGCCAGTGAATCAGTTAGTTTTGCCAAAAGATAGACGTAAAAAGGTTTTACAGATGGCTCATGAGTCCGTCTCTGGAGCTCATATGGGAATTTGAAAAACTAAAGAACGAATCCGATGCAATTTCTATTGGCTGCATATGACCCAAGATATAACTGAGTTTTGTAAAACATGCAAAAATTGTCAGTTAAGGAGAGCCGAAAAGATAAGTGATAGAACCCTCATAACCCCAGTGTTGAGGCCAGAACTCCTATTCGAAGTAGTAAATGTGGACATCATTGGTCCAATTGATCCATCATCTGGAAGAGGGCATAAATATGTACTGTGCATAATGGATCAACACACACGTTGGCCAGAAGCTGTGCCTATGAGGTCACTTAGTGCGAAATCTACATGTGAAGCTTTGTTGCAGATGTTCTCAAGGACTGGAATCCCCAACATTGTGGCGAGTGACCAAGGGACTAATTTTACAGCAAGTTTCACTCAAGAATTCTTAAAACGTTTAGATGCTTCACCCAGATTCAGTGTTCCAGGGTACGCTGCTAGTAACGGATTGGTTGAACGATGGAATAAAGTTCTTAAACGGATGCTTCACCATGTTATTCATGCAGATCCCAGGAATTGGGACAAGCAAATTCCATTCTTACTGTTCGCATATCGTGAAGTTTCAAATTGCACCACAGGTTCCTTTCAGACTCTTGTACAGCAGAGAAGCTCGTGGACCACTTGCTATTCTAAAATCTTCTTGGGCAGGAGAAATAGATCTCCCTCTTAACATGTCAGAATCAGCTGTCGAGTATTTACAAGATCTTAAGGAAATTAGGAAAGGCTGCTGAACAGCGTTACTCATAGCGATGGATAACCAGAAAGCGTACACAGATTATTTTAATCGGCGGTCTTCCACAAGAAAATTTGAGTTAGAGGATCAAGTATTCCTTCTCATTCCAGACTCCTCAAATAAAATCTACGCACGCTGGACTGGTCCGGGAGAAATTATACAATTTTGTCCACCCCACTCGTACAAGGTTAAGTTACCTGAAGGGAATATTAGACAAGTACATGTAAACAAGATTCGAAAGTATTTCCCCAGAGTTAATGCCATCGGAGTAGTTTTTGAAGATGAAGATGAATTCGGAGAAATCAAATCGACTTCAAAAATTTTGCAGGACATAAATATGGAAGAAATACTTCAAGAACAGCAGTTTGACCATCTTAACGCATTACAACAAAACCAAATTAAGAACGTGTTGAGGAAACACAAATCCTTATTCACTGGAAATGTTCGTGTGGCAGAGGTGAGAGAACACAAGTTAAAATTGATTCCCGGTCAAGAACGAAGGAAGCCGTATATTTACAGGATTCCTGAGACATTAAAATCGAAAGTAGATGAACAAATACAAGAATTGCTCACCTTGGATCTAATTGAAGAAAGCTATACGGAGATAACACATCCGATGGTATGTGTAAATAAAAAGGATGGAGGGTATAGATTACTTCAAATAGGTAATGCAGATGCCTTGTCCAGATTAATTTGAACTGAGTGAACTTTCTCAACTCTTGGACTATTGTTAAAAGACTGTAGTGTGAACTATTAACTTTCTATTCTAATGTGTGTTATCATTCTACATTCCTATTTTCTATCTTAAAAGTTAATGTTAATCCTGTATGCTTATATGTTTTAGGTATCCAGATCTGTCGAAACTGCTTTACATCTGGATCATTGATAGTAGTACTACTCTGTAAATTGTATTTTATTATTGTTATTTTCATGTGTTGGCTGGAGCTCAATTCTGAATTAGTTCAAATCCATGTTTGGTTGTTAACCCCCAAACACTTATCTTGCGTGGAGGATGTAGTGAACATAATTTCACCTTGAGCAATACACCGCCAAATATAGGATGGCAACCCTAGCTGAGAAGAAAGAAATAAGAATTAAGGGGGACATTCGAGAGAGAACGGGTTTGAATTTAGAAGTCTGGAAGCATACTAAGCGGCCTGCCAGTACTATTTTATATTTTTGGGTAATATGAAGTGTTAAGATTAATTTTGGCTAATGAAGAATGCTCTTGGCTAATAAAGAAGTTATCTTGTAAATATATGTAAATAAAATAGCATTTTGTGTACGAACCGAGAGTTTTTGTTGTACTACAGATGGACTGAAAACACAAGATGCTACAGATTTCAAACCAGTGATTCTATCTTTTGTAATGGACTAAAGGATTTTATACTGAACATGAACCGAATCTAGTCAAGATACTTGTTAAACCTGAATTTTCCTAAAGTGTGACCTCATAGAGGTGGAACTTGAACGACATGATAAAGTGTTTATGAGTATTGTTTTCCAACATGGACTTCTTAAAATCTTTCAACTCAAAACCCTGTATATATGTTTTCATTGCATTATGTGAAAGCAGCCGCCAAAGGATATTGGCTAGTCCAACGTTATTAAATAAACCTGGGTTTTGTTTACCAGTTGACTTCTACTTATTTCATTCACTGTGTCACTTCTATTCAAATTCAATTTGTTAAGAAATTCACATTGCTTGACTATAATACGAGGACTTGCCTAGTTTGCCTTTATTGGAATCAACAGGTTATAAATTCCCAAATTCCCATACAGGGCTATATTTCCCTGACAGTACGTTCATGTGCCTGCGCAGCATCCACATCTTTAGCCATTAGCCCGCGTAACCGACGAATACATGATCGACAACTACTGCATATGTTCCTAAAGCGGGTGTATCGTTATTAAATGGAGTGCTATTATTGCATGCGGCCACGGAGCTGGTTAAAGGTGTGTCATAAGGGGATTTATTTTGTGTTTAAAATCTGCTATGCAGATTGCATGCTCTCGTGCAATGGGCTTATCTGTTAATCATAAGCTTGTATAGTGGGTGGGTTCATAACACAATGCCACATGATTTTCATGTGTCCGCACAGCATATATATCGTTATCGCATGCATTGTATGTGGATTGCATACACTCGCTAAAAAACGGTGCACAATTTTGTAAATCAGCTATGCAAATAAAATATGACCGCATAACATGTAAATCATTATTGCATAGAACGGAGTTATCGTTATATTGCATATAACGCATACTGCATCTGTATATGTAGTGGTTGGATTACGGTCACCCATACAAATTTCTGGGTTCCCCCCCAATTAATATTTCATTTTCCTCTTTTGTGCATTTTTCATGTCTTCAAAAAATTATTGGGGCACGGGCCCCATCACTTGAGTGGTGTCCAACCCTCCCTATGGGTGGCCGTAGTCAGATGCACAGCCGATAGCTATTTCATGAACTGCAATGAGAGTTAATCCTCTATGCGAATTAAAATATGTCCATGTAGCATGCATATCGTTATTGCATGGAACGGAGTTATCATTATATTGTATATAATGCGTACTGCATCCTTTTGTGTTGTGGTTGGATCAGGGCCGCCCATACAAATTTCTGGGTCCTCCTTCATATTTCATTTTCTTCTTTTGTGCATTTTTCATGTCTTCTCTCTTAAAAAATATTGGGGGGTTCGGGCTTCTCCACTTGAGTGGTGTCTCCCATGGACAGATACACCACTTAAGTGATTTACTCCCATGGACAGATACGCAGTCGATCTCGATAGCTATTACATGAACTGCAGTGGGAGTACCATTAGCCTTGACGTTCGCACATAACCAAGGTATGCAGTCTACAACAAGAAAGCTATTGCAAATTAAGAGATTTTACATAAAGCAACTAAACTGATTGCTAAAGACAGTTAGCAAATAATATAAAGAAAATAAGTTATCCCATATTTCATTAAAGCTGGCTAAAACCGAAGCAAACGCACATCTGCTAATCTAATAACTTTTCCCTCATTCCTATCATTTGCTGTTTTGACTAAATCGTCTGAATCAACGTAAACATCTTCTTGCAAATGGCGCAAAGAACCCTAGTCCGGAAATCTATGTTTTTAAATATTTGTTTTAAAGCAAACATGCTTATAGAGTTTAAATGTTCAGAATTTTATACCCCAGATGCATACCAAATATGGAATAATTTAACAAAAATTTAAGTTAAAAAAGAAAACTGTTTTGTAAGTTTTTATCAGATGGGAGAGGGAATGTATGTTCTTAATCTTCCCCTTTCTGTTTTGTTTCTTTTAAAGGAGGAAAGAAGTAATGTAGGGCTGCCATCTTAATATCTTTGGCATTAGATCACTGTACATCTTAACCTTTTTTCTTTCTTTGAAGGAGGAGGGGGCAGGCAGGGAGAGATAACACACGATCAAAAATTTGTGGTAAAGAAAGTGCTCTCGGACTTATCTGAGGTCATACGAGAGCTGATTAATTTTCATTTGATGATAGACATTGCTTTCTTAACAAAAGGCTAAGCAAGGGATCTGATCTGATAACAAAAAGGCAGGGAGGGCACTCTTCTCATAACAAAAGGCAAGGAGGGCACTGTTCTGATAACAAAAGGGCAGGCAGGGCATTGTACACTTCCAAAACTGCCTGGTGAAAAATCTGATAGATATATATAGCTCAATTTTAAGATTTGATAGATAATGTAAATATTATTAATTATAATTTTTTTTAAGTACACTCATAATCATTGCTATTTTGTGTGTGTGTGTATATATATATATATATATATAATATAAATATATCACTGAAAAATAATGTATTTTAGTGATATATTATACTCTAGTTTAGTAGAACAAAGAATAAAATCTTAAATTTTATTTTTAGAATTTGCACTGTCCCGTAATACCTTGTATTGATCCCACAAACATGACCCAGCTGTGTTCTTATGTTCTGGGTTCATAAATTGTTTAGTCTAGTATAGACCTTGTGTTTCCATTGGATGCTCCCCCCCCCCCCCCCCATGAAAACAGATGTTTGGTTGTGGGCTAAATGCACCAGCAACCTTAGAACAACTATATGCCAATAAAGGAAAAGATCAAATGAAGCCAAGTATATAAAGTGAAAATTACAAAGAATACAAAAATCTTTAAGGAACAAAGTTTTGTTTGTTTAATCATCTAGAGACATATCTAAGGGGAAAGGCAGAGTCTGAAATATTGTAACAACTAAAACAAAAATTTTATGAAACTGAAAAAATTCAAATATTAGCAATTTTATCCAAGAATTGGAGTATTTAAATTCTATTAGAATTGTGTACTCTGTCTAGATATCACTAACTAAATGCTTCTTATCTTTCTGAGGTGCCAGCAAGTGACCTACCATCAGAAAACTGGACAGAGTGGCTTCAGGGCATGGAATGAGAAAAGGGAGTTGTGGATAATTACTTTGAAATTTTTTTTGTGAGACAAGTTTCAGCTCATACAAAATTATGATTTTTCGCATGTTTTTTAAACAGCTATATATATATATATATATATATATATATATATATATATATTTGAAATAATGATCTCAAATGGAATGTCATTTGTGTGGATAGAAAAAATTTTATGAACTGTATAGCAATAGGTTATAAAAATTGGGATTCCCAGGATATTAGGGCAAATTGTTCGGAAGCTAGTAGTATTTTATTATTATTAATAAATTTAGGGAGATTTTCTTGTGCACTATTAAAAATATCCTTAAATTCATCATTGAAAAACATAAATTAAGTAAAATAGTCAATGTTAATTCAATTTGTTATTTTAGAAATTAATTTTAGTTATTTTATAAAATCTATAAAATAGATGTCAAACATATAAATTAAACATAGAACGCTTTTCCTTAAGAAAGTGTATTGAATATACTTTTGACTTACTAAGGCCAAAGAATGTACATTATATGAAATTCTTTCTGGATGTGCCAAAATCAAAAGTCTTATTATGTCATTGGCGTCACCGTATAGTTCTATGATTATTAGTACATTTCACCCAAGGTTAATGGAACTTTAACAGGTTATCCATTCCTATATACCTCCCATGGTTTCTCTCCAGGGTGAGTTGTGATGTTATTGACCGATTCAACACAGTGTGGATCGGAAGTCCCTTGACATGTTTTGTTCGATAGGAGTATTTTGAAAGTGTTCTTCGTTAATTGTTATCATTTCTATTTCTCTTTTTCTCGTTTTAAAAGTTTTTATTGTTATAGTTCTTGTTAGTTTCTGTGTTTATAACATCAGTATAATTGATTTTGTACTATAATTTCTGCAAATCATGCCAGGAATGAGATGTACTATGGCGTTATGCAATAACAGTTTGGCAAAAATGAAGAAGCATCCTGCCACGTGTCACATTATGTTGTTGTTGAAACCCAGACCGTCCGACCTACCAGAAAGGTGTAAGGTAACTGTTTGGACGGTCGGGAAGTGCCACCCAATTTAAACCGGAACCCAGTGGGGGAGGCATCCACAGGGACCGTACCCTCCTTCCCCTACCACCAACCTCTCAGAAGGACTTTCGGACCCACATGTTTAACGTGATCGTACTCCGCATGAACACGGCGGCAGTTTTGGCAGTGGCTGGAATCGAACCCGGGCCTACCGAGTGCAACTCCAGCGGAGAGAAGGTCACTGCAATGCTAATTCATGTGCAGAGTGTTCTGAGCATTTTACAGAGGATGATTATGAGATGAATTTAAAGACTGAACTTTTAAATTTACCAGTCAAGTGATAGAATCTCGAAATAAAGCATCCAACGAAATTCCACTAAAAATAGAACAAGACACTAGACAAGAACGGAGAGAGCAAAAAGTAGTAGAAATTATAGAGAGTACTGTAAATATTGAAGATGATAAAGATACTTCGTGTACAGGCTTAACTGTTCCTAAGGCAGAATTCGATGAATTATTGAAAAATTATAAAAGTCTAGAAGAAAAATATAATAATCTGTGAAAGCAATATAAAAAGCATTTGCGCTGAATTCGAATAAAAAATAAAGAAATTTAATTGAAAATGTTCAACAGAAATTTTGTACTTATAACAACATAAAAGAAAAACTCATGCAAATTTTTACAAAAAATCAAGTAGAAATTATTTTATCTAACAAAAAGAGGCTTCGTTGGAACAGTGAAGATATTATGAATGCTCTAACTTTACGCTACTTTAGCTAACATGCCTACATTTATTTGAGAAGTGTTTTGAGATTTCCCCTTCCATTACTTTCAACTCTTCATCAGTGGGCTTCAAATATTGTACATCAAGGTATAATAATTGACGTATTAAAAAGGATTGGTATAGCATCTGCTGATATGACCCCTTTGGAAAAAATTGCGGTTATAATGTTTGATGAAACAAAAATCAAGAAAACATACTAATATGATGAAAAATTCGACCAAGTTCTCGGATCCTATACTCAGATGCAAGTCAGTATGGTTAGAGGTTTATTTTCAAAATGGAAGAAACCAATTTTCGTAGATTTTGATCAAAGGATTACAATAGAAATTTTTAATTCTATCGTCAAGGCATTTTTCAGTGTTGGAATTATAACTGTTAGTTGTATATCTGATATGGGCGGAAGCAACTTGGGTCTCTGGAAAGCGCTAAATATAACAGTGGATAAACTATGGTGTGCAAATCCTACTGACACAACAAAATAAAATTTTTCTTTGCTGACACTCCACATCTTCTCAAGTTATTGAGAAACTGGTTGGTTGATACCGGTTCTGATGTAAATGATCAAAAAATTAGAAAGGGTCAATCCTTGTTAGCATTAGATAATAACAAATTGAAAGTCTGTCATAAATTGACGTATGCACATATAAATTGTGAAGGAGCCCTCAGACAAAATGTTCATTTGGCAACTGAGGTTTTTCCAACCACATCTACTGCATTAAAACATTTTATGCCATCTGATAAAGAAGCTCAATATCTAGCAAATTTTTTTAAATTAGGAAATGACTGGTTTGATATAATGAATAGTTAAATTCCAAACAAATTTTGATTCTCAACCAAAAGTGGTTATGGTTTATTTCATGAACAACAAACCCAAATCCTGGAAAATATGTATGACACAGTCAAGATCATGATATCCTCTGGGAAGAGAAGCCTACAGCCATTTCAAAAAGGCATTTTAATGTCAATAAATTTGTTAAAATTTTTATTCAATGAAGTCCATAGCGATGCTGGCATTTGCTATATTCTTACTCACAGTCCAAATCAAGATTGGGTGGAAAACTTTTTTCACAATTAAGAATGAGAGGAGGTCTAAATGATCGCCCAACACCTCTAAATGCTCTTCATAGATTTCGAATGGTGATTATGGGAAGAAATCCTGGTATTATACAAAAATAAACTAAATACTGTTAATATGGCTTCTGACGAAGAAACATTCATTGTTGCTAAAGTTATAGCAAAGACTACAGATGGAAATACAAGGCCGCAACCCACAATAATTGAAGAAACTTCTAATACAAATTTAATATGTTTTAACAATGGAATTTCAAGCACATCTTCGGAGCAAGTTGATGTATATGTACCTCCCTCTGCCACTGAAGAAAGTGCCCAAGAATATCTATGCGGATGGGTGGCCATGAAATTAAAAAGTAAGTATCTGCATCTAGGCAATTTTGCTAAAGATTTGGAGAATGCTGATGAAAAATCGCCATGGAGTAATCAGTTGTCAGTAGGAGGACTAACAGTCCCTTCACATGAATGGCTGATCATCAGTAAATCAATCGAAAAAGAATTTCTTTTGTACCATCCCTCAAATAGTATAAATAAAAACAAAGCAATTGTTGCATATTTAGTGAAAAAAACATCAAAGCTGAATTCATTCATTTCCACAGACATTCTTAAAAGATGTATAAAAATAAGGACAGTTATTCATATACGGCATCTGAATACAAAAATGGAAGGATTTAAATATACCGCATTGAATGAAAATAGACGGGGAAAAAAAGGAAATTTATGAAAATCTGCATTTAGAGAACACTTGGTCTCTCTCGTAAGTACCTAAATGTTTATTATTTGTTTTATATAGTGTTTTAAGTGTAAAATTTATCCATAGAAAGTACTGTATTCGAAATACTTAACGATCCTTCTTGAAAACTTATTCAAATACATTAAAAGGTCTCAGATATTATATTATTAATTAGCATTTTGCCTCTAAAGCTCCATAGAAAGCCTCACTTTTCCATGTTAAAGAATCTCCTCTTTTCACCTTGGGTCAGTCAGTAACGTCACGGGAGGGGAAAATGTGGAACCTGATTTCAGTGAGAATGGATAACCTTGTCTAATATTATTTTACGAACCTTGCATTTCACCCACCCTAAACATATGTATTTATTAGGTGTCCACCCACTCATCCAATGGAAAGACAAGACCTTTACAATTTATGACCCCAGAACATGAGCACACCTGAAGGCCATGTTTGTGGGAAAGGACTGTCTGCCCACCAACCAACATTGGCATCGAATTCTCTGTTAGCAGGTTTTGTGTGCGCCTACCATACCAAGAAATAGTAAAGTTTCTGTTTTGATCGAACCATCCAGTAAATAAATTATATTTTTAAAGTAAAATTTACAGTCCATTTAAACATCACTGGACAGATACCATATATACAAACAAAATAGCAATGTTAATGAGTGTATGTAAAGAAAAACATGATTAATACATTCTTTTTCATATCTTAAAATTCTGCAAAATAAAATGTATAAAATCATAGGCACATTAGAAAACGTTTATAATTTTTAGTTAAGAATAATGTTCATTACTTATTGTTTAATCAGTTAGGCTTTTGTGTGGGTTTCCAGCATTTATTGAAAAGCTGCTATTTACATTATGTGAATTATTTTTACATTCTCTTTTACATCTTAAAATTGAGCAAAAAGAAAACATATATATATATCCCAATAATGAAATTAATATTTAAATTTTAAAAAAACACATAATTAATACTGATATTAAACCCCTTGGTCCCTGCATTAACATTTATGGTATGAGCTGAATAGATTCAAACTGATAAATCACACAAGAAAAATACAAAATAAATTGAAAAGTATTTCCGAAACCATGTACGTTCTCAAGAGCCATACCTGGTTTGGAAATACTGAATTTCTGTGTTTCTGTTTGCATAACTGTAAATTTTATTAATTCATATATACTTTACATAAGAATAAAAAAAATGGAATTTCATCATACTGACTATGTTGGACACATTTAGGGGGAACCATAAATGTCCGACACATAAGTGTAACTGTACAACTTTATTGTACTGCACACATTTATTTTATCTTTTATTTTACAGTGGACGGAAACGTTTTGTCTCAGAGGGTGATGGTGGTGCACTCAAGCCTAGTACACATTGAGTTTATTGTGCTTCATGTGCATGCTATATGTTTATGTGCATGCAATTATTTTTCTTAAACCATGTTGAAATTCTTTTATGTATTTTTTGTATGTGAAAAACAATTGGGTAATTTTTATACATTTAGAAATAAATCTAATATGGAAGCCTGGGTAAATATTTACCATCATAATTATTGTAAAACATTAATATTGGTTAATTACCAAATTTTCTTTATCATGTGTTGAAGTAAATATAAAACTTTTTAAATAGTACAAAGTTGTATGATGCAAATCATGTATACTTTTATGATGCAGGACCTAAGTACTGCATTTACATGTATGTAAAGTAAAAGCTTTTGAACAATTCATTTAAAATAGTTAATAGTGTGTCTAAAGTGGGATGTTTTTGGCAAATTTTCATAATTGAATGTTTCTGCAAAACACTTCTAATTGACAAATGTATTACAGAACATTTCCCCCTATAACACTGTAATGCAAATGTGTACATGTAAATACATTTAGTACAACTTGTATTTTGAAAAAACTGACACTGAATAAACTTTTATAATGCTAGATTATGCTTACTAAAATTTCTTCAAACCTATCCCTTTAATTTGATCATGAAAGACTTATTAACACAGTTCTCATTGCAATGAAATATTTATTTAATTTTTGATTTATCATGTAAATTTAACATTTCCTGTTCTAACGATCTTTAATATACATAATTTGAATGATAATTTAGGTTCATTTTCAGTGGGATAATGTTAAATTTGAATTTTTGCAATTCCTAAGTTACTTGTAAACTTGCAATTCATATTCAACATGTTTTTAGCTTTAAAAAAAGTGTGCCAAAAATTAAGACAAACTAAAAGCAACATTATGTATGAATATTTTCTTTGTTATTAATAGCTTCAATGAATCTTTCGTGATTAATCTGACATAAAAATGTCATTCAAAACCAAAAAGTTCTAGTTTTTAAGGAATTTGATACTGATATTGCAAGAACTGCTGTTTTAGATGTGGAACCAATGAATGCAAAAGCATATAGTTTCCTTGCACATTCTTTCAAGTAATTGTATGCATGTATCTTTAATGCCATCTATTTCTAATTTCAAAAGTGCATTTTATAAACTCAAATTACTTTTTTATCCAAAACAAATCAGAAAAATTTTGCTACATTAAGTAGATTGTCTAACTTTTATATGTAATTTTTTTTTTTTTAATTCACAAAATTCAGAATTAAATTTTAATTTTTTGCTAGTTAAACCTTTTTAATCAACTTTTCTAAAAAAAGGTTAAAATCCAGTTTACAAAAAATAATTTCTTTCTACTTATGAAGTGCATACTTGAATGGGAGATGCCTTAGTAGAAGTTTTGATTAAATGCATGAATTCATTTAAAGAATGACAGTCACAACATTTTACAATAAAATGATTATGTTTTCTATATTAAGTTAAGAATTTTACTTAGTAAGACCCCCATATTAGAAGATTATTTCCCCTTTAAATCCCAGTGTTGTATAAGTATTTTTAGTATTATATCTTATGAACACTTGGTTTTTTTAAGAATATTTTTTTGAACATGGTTTTTCTTTGTTACTGTTTTTTACATTCATGTTTTGTTAAATGTTCATTTTGATATGTTTTGTGGTAACTTGGAAAATAATAAAATTGTGCTCAAGCATGGGTAACAATCATATAATTAAAGTTTAAATAAAACTATTTAAGCTCAACCGTGTTTTATTTATTTTTGTTATATATGCACAATCTACAATTGAACCTGCTTATAATACAAGTATACTTGCATATTCAGAACTGCCAACTCTCCCAATTTTCATGGGTGACTTTTTGACAGTTTCTACAATTTTCAAACAACAAATAATCATAAAAATCTCCAGATTCTCTTTCACATTTTTTCATATAAATTCCCGAATATACAGTTTTTTTTTAAAAATAAATCACCGACGTTTGGATGAAAAGTACCCATACTTTTCAGGGCCTATCCTGATTTGTAAAGTTTAGGTATTTAATTGTAGTTTTAAATTTTAAAGGTAAGATTCAAAACTTTCAGATGTTTATAAAAACAAAATTTGATTTTTCTTGCAGATTCCTTCTTAACTCATGGAAATCTCCCAAGTTTGAGTGAAAAGTACCTTTACTTTTACAAGAGCAATGTTTATTTGTAAATTTTAGGAATTTAATCGAAGGTTTAAATTTTAATACGTAATGGTAAAATTCTAAACTTTCAGAAGTTTATAAAAACAAGATTTGATTTTTCTAGCAGATTCCTTTTCAACTCATTCAAGTCTTATGATCCAGGTTAAAAAATAAAAGACAAATATAACAGTGTGCTCTTATCTTTCTTATATAGAAGTGGACATTCCAAGAAATGAATCAGTCTATGCATAATACCTTCAAAAAAAAATTTAATATTAAATTGTAGCATTTATAATTAATTCAATAATTAATTGATTGAACACTACAATTATTAACATGGTACATGCATTTGTGAAAATCCTTGAAAAGTTCATTTTCAAGTATTCGAAAGTTCTTGAATTTGTTAAAAAATATAAATAGTCCTGTTTCTTGAAAAGCCACAATTCAACCCATATTCCCTGTACTCTACGCCAATCGCCATTCCTTATTGTCCCAAATTATGAATGTTTTTCTTCAAGTTTTTTTTTCTAAAAACTGCACTTCATTAGCCAAATGAAAAATAAAAAATAAATAAGCAAAATTGAGAGTGATGAGCATTTTGTTGGAAAATTTATAAGCAGAGTGGTAATTTAAATTTATACTTTACAACTTCCTTGACCCATCAAAAGGAAATTGTAGTACAGTACAGGATCTATTATCCGGACTGCTTGGGACTTTGGGCATTCTGGATAAGGGGTTTTTACGTAATTCGGAACACTTTTTCTAAAACTTACAAGAATGGTCTAAAATGTTGTAGAAAATTATAATTCATTTTAAAAACATGTATTAAATACAGATTTTTTACAATCCATATGAAAAGATATACTTGGTTAACTAAAATGCAAATTCATGCAATTATAGTATCAAATTTAGTGATTTAATAGAAAATTTTTGAAAGAAAAAAATGTCTGGAAAAAAGTTGATTATTCAGGGTAGTTATTAAGACCGTATCACATTCAAGAACTTTTCAGGCAATTTTTCAGACAACCAACTTTTTGAACAATTTTTACCCCAAGTTGGGAGAAAACGCGTGTGTGATAAGTGCAAAAAGTTGGGAACAACTGAACAACCCTGAACAACTTTTTCTGGACCGAGTAGAAAAAGTTGTTCGTTTGGGACAATTTTTCAACAACCAGCCAATCAGCGATGAGTATCAGAGATATCACGTGTAGAAAACAGGTTGGCGCAGATGGTTTATGGCGTGAAATCTACGAGCAATGTGGACCTACAAGAACGTGGAAATTTCTGCATCTTTCAATATTTTCAGATGAATTTATACTATTTAAGATGGAATTATTTATATTTCTTTCCTGGAAGAAGAGTATTCAACAAGTTTGCCAACATGGTATGAAGAATTAAGCCGATTTTGATTCGCATATCGATGTAATATTTTATTTATTAAAAGTTTTAAAGATGAGCAATTACACTTTTAAAAAGATGAGGAATACACTTTTAAACAGGTATGTTTTGTATATTTTCCATTTATATTCTGTTGCATGATCATAAACTGACTTATGACATGTTTATGCTATTTATATTCACAATATTCTGAACGCTTCTGGAATTATGTTAAACATACAGAGTTGCAGCCTTTTGATGAGAAATAAACGTGTACTGCAATATTTCAGCTTACTTGTTTATTATATCAGATATGCTATTTTATTGCTGAACCCATTATAGAAATTGTCCTATATAGTAAAAGTTTGATTTGAAATTATCATATATTGTTCCTAAATTTTTCTTGTGTTTGAATAACGTTTACATTTTTGTTTGTGTGTGATCTTCGAAATTGTAATGTTAAAACGTTTGCAATTTACTTGAAGTTATGCATGCAATACTGTTTATTTATAAAACTAATAACTAAAATATGAGCATTGTCTGTATATATGAGCACTGCCATTATGTAAGAAACATAATTTATGTATGGGTACAAAGGAATTTAATAAGAAAGAACAGTTGTTCTTTCAGATGCTTTAAACCCATGTATTCAACATTCAAAGTTTTGATGATTTTGAGGATAGTATTTAACATTTAAATTTTTCTTCCTGTGCTATTTTTTTAGATACAAAAACTTTGAACTTTAAAAATTAACGTAATTCGAATTTCATTAGAAATATAAATTTACGCTTTTTAAATTTTCATATCATAAATTTGTACATGACAATACATAACACTGTACTGATTAAAATATTTTCAAGGTCTGAATATCGGTTGTTAAATTGTAAACAATGTTTGAAAAAAAATGTTCAAGACTCTAAAATGTAAATAATTTTAAGTTAAGCATAAAAAAAATTTTAAACACAATAAATGGATAATAATTGAAAGCAAACTAATCCATAGCATAATGGTTGATATAAATTTAGCAGCTCATTCAACTTCAAAGTATTTCATAAATATTGGATAATTGTTTATTCGTTTCCAATAGATGTAGTGATTGCTGTATAGAATGTGTCGAGTACCTATCAATAAAAACTAATTTTTAGCCATTCAACGAGTAAGTCAAATTACAACTAGTATACTAGTTGTAATTTGACTATATATATATATATATATACATATATATATAATATAATATATATATATATATATATAATATATATCTATATTATGTTTATATAAATACCTTTATATATATATAGTTAAATACCTGCTATAAAATAATCCGAAACCCATAATTGGGCAAAAAATCAGGCCAAATTAAAATTTTATGGATTTCAATGCAAAATCGATCTATAATATCCATGTAATGTAAATCAGACGAATTGCCAAGCTGTAAACACGCTGCTGTAACCCTAACCGCAATGTTGCAAAATACACAACTGTATATTTCTCGCCAAAAAAGTGATAATAATACAATGCTTTCACTCGCAGTTTTTCATTTAGCCCAACTTCTTCAATTGTTCGACAACCCTATCACAAACTTTTTTGCCAGAAAATTGGTGGAAAAGTTGTCCAAACTAGTTGGTTGTTCCAAAAGTTCTTGAATGTGATATGGCCTTTAGAAGTCTTTTTTTAGAACATTTCAACTAAAGTGGGCCCTCACTATATTCATCTAATATTTTAGCAGAAGCATATCTTTGTTCATATATTTCAAAATATTTTAAAGTACTTTTAATAAAATTAAGATGAGAAGGATGTTCATTTTTAATTGAAATGAGAGATTCAACTATAGGTGCAAATATATCAAATTCTAATTTATGCTCTTCAAATGTATTTCTAATAAGCCTTATAATTCTAAATACCTGAATAAATAAAAAAATTTAATTTCGTTATCCTAAACATATATCTCAATTTCATCAACAATATGTTTAAAAATAATATCCCAGCATAAAAAGCACAAAAAATATAAAAATATTAGTGGATGGAAACAGATTGAAAAATTGGAGCCCATTGGGGGCACATTATCAAATTTGGTATCAATTGAAAGAATTTTTTGAGCCTTTAATTTTGATTTGAAAGATTCTGCAGTTTTATTTGTCCTAATGACAATTGTTAAAAATATGTATCTCATAATAGTAGATATAGACAGAAGTATAATGACATCATATGAAATGTTATTAAGTACATGCATCATTCAACGAAATGATACATACTCATATTTACTTTTTATATAAAAAGGAAATATAGAGAATTTAGCTCAAAATCATTTAAACTAAATTATAATAATTTAAACTAAAAAGAAACACATGTAGGTACAGGAAGTGCTGACTAGTTTGTAGGGAATGCCAATCCAGAAAAATATCTCATACAGATAATGCGTTTATAATTACAGCAATATCTGCATCAGAATTCATCTAGCGCCAAAAGATAACTTAATGTGCAGATTAACATTAATAATTACATTTCAAACAGGTTTCAATCATTTGAAATGTTTCTCTTATCTTAAAATTTGAATGTACCATCATATACACGCGCGACAATGTAAACAAACACACCAGGTTGCAGGAAAACTGTTTGGCGCCACAGCCCCAATCGATGTAGGGACTATCAACTTTCTCGCCAACCTGTACTTTTGAGGGGTGTGATAGATTGATACCCACTGACACAGACTAATATTATACAGACCTGCCACTCTCAATAGTTTCGTTTTCGCGGCGGCCATTAGAGATAGACCAAAGCGAGGGTTGGCGCACTCTTGGCGATGGTCTGGTTTGAGTCCAAGACTATTTTCAATGTTATAACCCTATTTCGCTCGACGAAAACTTAGAACCACAGACTAGCGTGGTTTGAGTAACGTGAAAAAGGATTATTTTTTAAGTGTTTAGATCATTTCAGAGAAATGGATTGCCAAAAGAAAACTGGTTGCGCTACAGGTTATGTAATTTATTTTTATTAAAATTGAAATAATTTTAGTTATCACCATCTCTCGGGTAATTAATGTTTGAGTTCCACAACTTCGATAGTGCATTTATGTAAATTTGATATTTACTATATAAATATTTTTATATTTTAAAAAAAAAATCTATTATTAGTATCCCAGAACAAATTAAGGATCAAGTAATTTAACGATCAACACACTAGTATACCTTTTAGACTGAAAATATTATATAATATTTGTCTCTTGAGTATGTTAGCTTGTAATTTTTTGTGCATTATGTTTTATAGTGAGACAATGCAATGCGTCTATTTTTTAATCAATTTTATGATTATTTGAATTAAATATATAACTATGTTTATTTAAATTTACTTAAACTAATGAATATATATATGTATGTTGCAGATTAATGTATTTTTAAATCCTGATCATTTCTATAGTTTCAAAAATTATAAAAGTACACTTATCCCCCGATTTACATGGCACTTGTTTTACACGATTTCGCTTTTACACTGTTTATAAATTAACAGATTTCAAAAAATTGATAAAAATGTATATTCCACTCCATATACACCTATAGAAAGATTTGATGACATTTTTGAATTTTATTCCTTTGGTAACACTGATGAAAACAACAGGGGATTCCCGGTGTTGTAAAATATATACATTTAGGGGAATCCCCTTAATGGGGTATTCCCGTATAGGGAAATCCCCATATGAATTTCACAACAGTAAAGCTATCTGGTCATGCAATACATAGTGCAGAAACATTTTAGCAGCAAAGCTTATATTATTGTGCGTTTATCTTTTGAACTGGTAAGTTTTCAATATTTATAGTTTTTCTTGCATCTTTATAGTTTGCGTAAATTTGTTAAGGTTCTATAATGTCAAAGGATTTGAAGAAAAATCAAATGAAAAGAAAAGTTATTTCTTTAGAAACTAAAATTGCATCATGCTAAAATTGCTATCATGCAAGTACATAGTGCAGAAACATTTTAGCAGCAAAGCTTATATTATTGTGCGTTTATCTTTTGAACTGGTAAGTTTTCAACATTTATAGTTTTTCTTGCATCTTTATAGTTTGCGTAAATTTGTTAAGGTTCTATATGTCAATGGATTTGAAGAAAAATCAAATGAAAAGAAAAGTTATTTCTTTAGAAACTAAAATTAAAATATTAGACCGTCTACGTAATAGAGAAAGAGTAACGGATGTTGCTAAATGTTACTCCATGAATGAAGCCACAATAAGGACAATAAGAAAAAATGAAGACTCCATTAGAAAAAGTGTAGCAGCTGGAACATGCAACAGTATGAGTACGACTTCATATGTTACAGATGTTACAATGGAAAATATGGAAAAAGCCTTAGTGATATGGATAGAAGACCAAACTCAAAAGCGAATCCCGATCGATACCAATGCTGTTACAAATAAAGCTTTGAAAATTTACCAATCACTTAAGAATCGGTTGCCATCGACTTCGTCCGATGAAAAGAAGCTATCTTTTTTCCGCAAACCATGGGTGGTTCGAGAGATTCAAACAAAGACATTCTTTACATAATCTGAGAATGAAAGGTGAAAGTGCATCTGCTGATTCGGATGCGGCACAACAATATCCAGCAAAATTTGCTGAAATCATTGCCGCTAACTCCTACACTTCTGATCAGGTTTTCAATGCTGACAAGTCCGGAATATTCTGGAAAAAAATGCCGGAAAGAAACTTTATAGCCAAAGCTCACAAATCAGCTAGTGGTCATAAAGTAGCGAAAAGTCGTATAACAGTTCTTTTCTGTTGCAATGCTTCTGGCGATTATATGATGAAACCATTGGTGATTAACAAATCAAAATCACCATGATTATTCAAAGGAATAAATATCAAAAACTTTCCCGTCTATTGGATGGCTAATAGAAAAGCATGGGTCACTGCCATAGCTTTCAATGAATGGTTTCATAACTTCTTTGTTCCAGATGTCAAAAATTATTTAACTAAAAAGGGATTGCCTTTTAAGGCTCTTCTATTAATTGATAATGCACCAGGTCATCCTCCAGATTTACAACACGAAAATTAAAAGTTGTTTTTTTACCAAAGAATACAACTTTCTTATTACAGCCGTTAAATCAAGGGATAATTTCGACTTTTAAAGCACTGTACATCAAGCAAACTTTCAGGTATATCTTAAAACAAATGCAGAATGATGAATCTCTTACTCTGATGGATGCTTGGAAGAAATTTACAATTTTAGATTGTGTTAAGCATGTTAGACTGTCATACACTCAGATCAAACAATCAACGATCAACACCTGCTGGAAAGCAATATGGCCGGATGTTGTTGAAAGTGGAAATGATAAATCACCAATAGAGCATGGGCCAACTCAGTATGGGCCAACTCAGTGATATTCTCAGATCACTGAGTTGGCCCATACTATAGGAGGAGAAGGTTTTGAAGATTTAGCTCAGGCAGATATTGAAGAAATAATGGCTGATGAAAAATTGAATGATGATTTAATTAACATGATTCGTGAAACAAACAAACATGATGAAGACAATGATTCTGATGAAGAGCAATCTGAACCAGTTGCGTTCACAGCAAGAATCATAAGCGTAGGACTTGATTTGGGAAGAAAATTGGGCAACCATTTCTTACAATATGACACAAATGTTGATCGAGCTCTCCGATTCCAGCAAGACCTTCGTAAATGCTTAAATCAATATGAAGAGGTCTATAAAGATTTAGCAAAAACACCTACGCAATTCTTAATTACCGATTTCATAACAAAGTCTTGTCAACCCGAGATCTTGCCTAATTCGTCAACCATTGAGCCAGAATCGCATCAAGAAAGCTCAAGTGATGAAAGTGACATCATACCTATCAGAAAGAAAAGACTGATAGTAAATCAAAGTGATGACAGTGATTAAACTTATAATTAATTTTTAAGGGTTTTTTTGTTTTTTGTTCCTAATGTAAAATAAATTAAATATGTTATATTACTACATTCATATGTTTGTTGTTTTATAAACTAAGTATAATTTTAAGTTTTCTAAGATGTCTTACTTTTGTTTTACTTAAATAAATGACTGAATCATGCACATTTTGGGGTTATTTTCATTTTACACGATTTTACTTAACAAAATCCAAGATTTCAATTTACACTGTTTTGTGCAGAACCTATCTTCCGTGTAAATCGGGGGACAGGTGTACAGTCCTAAACATTTTGTTCCCCTCCCGTTTTAAAAAAAAATTGCCAAGCGAGCGATAACGCTCCAAATCTGGCAGACGTATTTTGTTTACATCGTAGTTAAGTTGGTCCAACTCACGAGCTCTAGTGTCTATGCGACATCCCATGTTAAAAATGTTGCCATAGGGTCCTATGGGAGCGAACCTTCTGAATATAGTATTCTGTGCCCACTGATACAAACACTAGCTTACATTAATAGCCCGGTATTATTGAAGTTGAAGTTAATGTTTTCCTTCCGGAGTATGCTAATCTCTTAATCGGTTGAAGTAGAAATTAGCATAAACCGGAAGTTGACGTCTCAGTTTGCAGGATCACTGACCATGGGGGTAAAACTTCTTAACAAGCGATCCGAAAGCGATTAATTAGCCAATCAGAATGAAGTTACTTTAGGATTTAGACCGTACATTGACCGATTCACGAATGTGCTTGTTTACAACCGAAGTTTTTCTAACAAGCGGCCCCCTCCTGCAGATTGAGTTGTCTAACCACAAAAATACAAAATTGTAATCAAATTTAAATTTTTAGTTTAACATATACTGCATTATAAAGTTTCAAAGTATCATGTATAAATTTTTAGTGTATAGTTATATCCAAGACAAAGTTTAAAAAAAGTATAAAGTACATCATGATGCAATTTACATGAGAAAACAAATTTAAAATATCTCTGTGCCAAAAACAGGAGATACAAATTTTTAAATTTAAAAAACTCTTAAATACATCGCCACACAGTATAAACTCAACAATAACTACACTACATGTTGAGAGATTGAAAAATATGTATAAGTTATTTTTAGTATGCATCAAAAACTTTAAAATTCTTCGCCACACAGTATAAACACATTGGTAACTAAACTACACAATGCTGATTTTGAAAAAGTGTTGAAGTTAATTTTGAAAAATACAACTATACAATTTAGAATTAATTTAACTTGTTTACATTAGATTTCTATTTAGAATTTAAACATCTTAAGAAGTTTTAAAGATTTCACAGAATTTAAAGATTGCTTCTTTAGTGATTGGTTTCGTAAAATCGTCAGCTTTGTTATTTTTGCTGTTTACAAATTTAATCTCAAAGAGCTTTTCCACTAGATTTCTTAAGAAATGATATTTAACATCAATGTGTTTGGTTCTATGATTCTCAATGGGTGAATTGGAAAAGTTTATAGCTGCTTGGTTATCACAGAATATTACACTATTTCCTAATTTAAAGCTAAGTTTAGTACATTCAAGTAATATATTCTGTACCCACACCATTTCCTTTGCCGATTCGGTTAATGAGATATATTCAGCCTCTATTGTAGATAAACTCACATATTTGTGTTTACATGTCCTCGATGAAATAGGTACCCTATCTACAAAAAATATCATGCCTCCCATTGATACTCTATCATCCCGATTAGCTGCAAAGTCAGAATCAGTAAATCAATTTTAATTTACAGATTTAATGTTTGATAAGTTACGCTTAAAATCTCTTGTTCTATCTACATACCCTAGAAGTTTAAGTAAAACATCCCAGTGTTTAATGCCTGGGTTTTCCTGAAATTGGGATAAGATGTTTACGGCATAGCTAATATCAGGTCTAGTTCTGCTGGCAAGAAATGATAAACAACCCAAAAAGTTTCTGAAGGTATATTCTTCATTTGCTGGATTTCTGTCTGATTTGTTGGACAATCTGTTTTGCTTAAAACTACACCTTTAGCTATTGGTAAACTTGAAATGGGATATTTAAACTTTGAGAATTTGTCACAAATTTTTGCGATGTATTGATTTTGATGGATGAAATGTTTATCATGCTTTTCCTCAAATTCAATACCCAGTAACATTTTTGTTTTTCCTAACATTTTAATGTCAAATTTAGTTTTTAGTAATGAAGTTACAGAATTTAGATCCATTTGATATTTGGCAAATAATATTATGTCATCAACGTAAACAATCAATAAAGCTTTATTATTAAAATTATATGCACAATTGCACCACTTAAACTTTATGAAGTTAAGTTTTCTGAGAACCTGGTCTAACTCAAGATACCATTATCTACCGCCTTGGTGCAAGCCATAAATCGCTTTGTTTAACTGACATACATATCCACTTTTGTTTTTGTCAAAAAATCCTGGGGGCTCTTTCATGAATATTTTTTCATTGAGATTGGCATATAAATATGCACGTTTGATGTCAAGCTGAGTATGAAACCACCCTAATAAACATACAAAGATAGTAAAAAACATCCTAATGATCGTAAAGTTAATTGCCGGGCTAAATACATCTTAAGTTTGCCCCTTTTCCTAGTTAAATCCCTGAGCTACAAGTCTGGCTTTATACCTGCTAACTTCACCCCTTTCGTCTCTTTTGACTGTATACACCGAACGGCAACCGATTACTTTGTCGGAAACAGGTGTAGGCACTAAAGTCCCAGACACCTCCTTCCTTCATGACACCTAATTCGTCTGCCATGGCTGTATTCCATTCTTTGGATTGGGGCACAGCCGAATCGGTGAATTAGCCACTTCCTTGTAGTTCCTAGGAATTTGGATTTCTACAATGTAGGCTTCTGGCCGATCACATGATCTCCCTTGATCCCCCTTAAAATTGGAAAACTTTTTATCAAATTTTATTTTTATTTTTCTTGCAAAAATTTTCTATTTTTTTTAGTGTTCTCAACTATGGTCCCTTTCCTTTGTAATAGTAATACACATCCTTTCTTGTTCCCGTCATTCTCTGAATGACTTTTCTGAACCAAGTAGTATCTGGATCGGGAACTTGACGATCATCATCAGAGGATCCCATTTCCTCATCACTAACTGTAATGTCTTTATCTTCCTCTGATGAATCGTCTTTTTCCCTTTCTACATACTCCTCGTCAGACGAGTCTGGATGGGTGGGATATGGGAGATATGGGAGTAAATTTTCTTTTGGTTTATAATTTACATTGGGTCCCAGACCGTCTTCCTCTGTGTTACACTCTTCATTAAATTTCACATTTTTAGTTTCAATTATTTTCCTCCAAGAGCCATATCCTATACCCCCGAGTTTTTAATGCATATCCCACCATAATACCCTCTTGTGCCCTCATATCAAATTTCCCCCTAAGTTGTTTAGGCTTGCCTACAAAGGCTTGACATCCAAATGCTCTGAGGTGGGCAACTGATGGCTTCGTGCCACTGTATAACTCGTTCGGAGTCAGACTCTTGAACTTGTGGCAAATTCGATTTTTAACGTATGCAAAACAAAGTAAGGCATCTGCCCAAAAATCATCTTTAAAGTTGCTATCATTTAACATAGCTCTAACACAATCCAAAGCAGTTAAGTTAAATCTTTCAGAAACCCCGTTTTGCTTGGGTGTGTACGTGTTTGTACTTTCCGCTTGGGTTATTAAAAATATCTCAAATTCAGTGCTGCAGAATTCCATACCATTGTCTGTTCTTACATTTAAAATTTTGGCATTTAAAAATCTTTCTGCCCTTCCTTTAAACTGTTTAAATTTGTTAAAAACTTCAGATTTGTTTTTCATTGGATATACAGTTACTTTGCGTGAAAAATCATCGGTTATGCTAAGGAAATACTTAGCTCCTCCACGCGATGGTTTTGGCATTGGCCCGCAAACATCCATATGGATTAGTTCCAATGGTTTTTCTGATTGGATTCTTCCTATGGGTTTGAAAGAAATCCTTTTTGTTTTTGCCAACCTACAACATTTACAGTTTACTTTTCTTACACTGATATTTGGTAATCCCCTGACAGCTGATACTTTACTAGTATGATGTAAATAATCGAAGTTGATATGAGAAAATCTTTTATGCCACAACCTTATATTTCCCCCGACTTCAATGGGTGATTTTTCATTACTTGAACTTTTAAATACATCAAACATACAAGTTTTTCTAGGTTTAAAAGCACTAACATTTGAATTAATAATTTTATTTTTAAAAACCTTGCTGGCATTTACATTTTGACTTTTTACATTATTACAAATTTTCTTTCTTTTCACCATTTCGCAAGTCTTAAAATTACTTTGTTTATTAGAATTTTTAAAAGAAGTGTAAGGGATTTTAAAAACATTATTGCCATTTTTAGTTTTACAATCATTAGAATCATTTTTACATTTACTTTTAAAAACACTAGAGTCTTTAGATTTCGTGTTTTCAGTTTTAGGCTTAGTATTTTCTTTTCCAGTTGACTTCTCAACATTAAAATTTTTAACTTTAGTATCATATTGAGGTCGAAGGAAATACAAGCCGTTGTTTCTTTTAGCATAAGAACCATTTGCTACCGTCTGGTTTGAAAAAAGTAAGAAAACCATTTTTGCCTATAAAATTGCAATTTTGCTCTTTTAAAAGTGAAGCAGCAATCAAATTCCTTCTTCATTTAGGCGAATACATTACATCTTTTAAAATAATTGAATTCTTAATATTTTTCATTTTTACATACATGTTGATTGACCCGACACCTTCGATTGGGCTTTCTTGATCTCCGGCAGCTAAGGACATTGTTGTTCCTTTCAGCTCTTTAAATTTATCAAATAATTCTAAATTATTACAAAAATGCTTAGTTGCTGCCGTGTCAACAACCCAATCGAATTTGTTGTTTAATTCAACATTACAATTCTCAATACTATTTTGAATTTCACTCAATTTGGCATGGTAAGATTTGCAATTTGCCTTTAAATGGCCATACACCTTGCATACATGGCAAGGGCTTATACGTTTACTTGAATTTACACTTTTAGAAACAGAATATTTAGGTTTACACATTTTTGCACTTTTAGATTTAAAAACATTAAAAGCCAAATTCTTACTTTCGTTTTGTTACTCATCGTGTTTTTGTTGAGCTATTCGGTCTTCTTCGGCAAGCAGTTCGGTTTCAATGTGCTTTAACGTGAAGTTATCATCTGGCAATCTGTAGAGAGTTTGAACAATCCCTCGGTAGTCCTCATCAAGGCGTCTTATTGTTTGAAATGCGACTAGGACCTCAGCCATTGGGTGGCCCCCATCTTTCAGCTTAGATACCCACTTTTTGATTCTAGCTGTGAATAGTCCGATTGGTTCTCCCGGCACTGGTTTCTCGCTAAAAAAATTGTCAAAAAGTCTCATTAGATCAGCCCTTGATTTCGGTTCGAACTGTTCTTTTAGTATTGTCCATGCTGTCATAGGTTCTTCAACTGATGAAATCAAGTCACGATACTCTGTCTCTAGGCTGTAGTAAAGTGTTGATAGAGCTTTTTCCTTACATCTTTCGTAATCCAACTTTTCTTTTTTGGTTGCTTCTGCATCAGGCTTTTCCTCCGTACCCGTGACGAAACCATAAAGTCCTTCATTCATTAACATAAACTTTATGTCCGTGCTCCACGTGGAGAAATTATCTTTACGTAGCTTCTCCATGTCTGGTGTCGCCATTTTAACACAATACTGCTGCGGCCCCCGTCTTAGGGCTCGTTCGTTTTTCCTTGATGTTTCTAAAACTTCTTTGTTGACTAGTACGCTGCTAGGGCTCCATAACCCCATTTGTTGGAATTTATTCTTTATCTGGTGAAAAATTCGTAAAAAAAACCAGATAGTAGCAGAGCGTCACAATGGTGTGAAGTGAAAGTAGTCAACGTGAAAAATAACGAAGTTTTATTTCTTCACGAACTTAAAAACATCAAAGTTAACACAAAGAAAATATATCCATTTCCATAATTTCGAGAAATGGTAACATTGTAGACTTGAACATAACAAACTAAGTCTTGTCAATTTTATCAAGAGACTTAACAGCAGTTAGGCCTAACAGTATCGGCCTTTTAAATCACTATTTAACCGGCATACAGACAAAGAGAGAGATCTATCAT
Source organism: Amaurobius ferox (assembly GCA_951213105.1). Lineage (NCBI taxonomy): Eukaryota > Metazoa > Arthropoda > Arachnida > Araneae > Amaurobiidae > Amaurobius > Amaurobius ferox. The sequence continues at coordinate 202,417,535 of OX578133.1, read as the reverse complement.
AAAGATAACGATCGCACGTGAACATAAGAATGCATCCCGAAAATACTCCACTGCTACAAGCACTAGCTTAAATAGCCCGGTATCATTGAAGTTGAAGTTAATGTTTTCCTTCTGGAGTATGCTAATCTCTAATCGGTTGAAGTAGAAATTAGCATAAAGCGGAAGTTGACATCTCAGTTTGCAGGATCACTGACCATGGGGGTAAAACTTCTTAACAAGCGATTAGCCAATCAGAACGAAGTTACTTTAGGATTTAGACCGTACATCAACCGATTCACGTACGTGTTTGTTTACAACCGAAGTTTTTCTAACAGAAGGATCAGCGGCGACGAGTGCATGTGAATTCCTGCGTGGCATTTGTTTCTGCGTGGGACTTTTTAATTTCGTGCACGTTTCGCGCGTACCCTGGAAAAATGTATGCTTCAACTCATCATTTTTTTTTATTATTATTGATATTGCTAATTGTCGGAAAAAATCAATACATCGCGATTCATGTTCCCCGTGAACAGACGTTTATGCAAATTTAATATGAACGACTCACCGGCGTGAACCGTGACGTTTTCCAACATGAGGTTTCATGCAAATCAGTTCTCAATGCGTACGCATCTCATTTGCATATCGGGGGGCATTTCCTGAACAGTCCATTTTTGGATATATAAGACAGAAGTTTCTTGAAGCATTATCGACTCTTCTTGAGATCTCATTCCCTGAATCTGATCGTTGGATTGGTCTAGATCCTTGATGTGGTCAGTTTAGACCAGTACGTGTCGAATGTGTTTAGTTTAAAACACTGACTTTTTCTAAAGTATGGTGGCTTTTACTAATATCACGTGCATTTAAATAACGTTAAAAGTTAAAATTACTTACATTCATATGTTCAGAAGTCACGTTAAAATTTGCCGGTGTTTCATCCATTGGATTTTGTTTTGCCAAGTGTGATACCATCAACGGTGGCTGTAAATGCACGTAAGTTATATAGGTAGTATAATTATTTACTACAAATGCTTCATGAAAGTTCTGTCAAACTATTTGGATCTACAAACATCTTTGTACATAGTATTATTTGAAGTTTTTACGGCATGGAAGTTACCTGGATTGAGTAAATTGCCTAACTATGTTCTTCACTCAATAAAGTGAACAGTGCTTTTCTTTAAAACTGGCTTCGTATATTCTTAATGGCCCAGCCAACACTTCACAAGTGATTCTTTGATTGAGCATACTTCTGTTTGTAATATTTAAGAACTGCATCGCCTCAACAGCTACATCTAAATTTTTATTTACAAACTAGTAGCCAGCATAATTAAGTTCTTGCTTATAAACTTAAATTTTCTATCATCGGTTATGGGCCAGTTTAACGCCCAAAGTATCATAGTGTGAGTGTTTAAATATCTGGAGTGAAAGAACCATTATTCCAGTGTAGAGGTATTCAGATGGGGGCTGCGTCTGGCACCATTTTGAATTACGTGTGATTAACCAAGTAAACAGTGTACAAAAGACTTTTGCTTCTGCTTCTTTGCTAATCTACGAGTGGCCATGGAGGCAAATAGAACGGAGTTACTTACCCGAGACAACTATGTCACTTGGTGTACCGACATCTCATTCGTCCTCAAGGGAAAAGGATGTTTCGGTCACATAGACGGATCTGTTAAACTGATTGAAGAAGACGCGAATCGCCGAGACTTCGACAATTTTCATCGACGGAAAGACTGAGCGCTTGCTATCATCTATCAAAGCCTATCCTCAGGATATAAAGAATTGATAAACGTAACTGACGAACCAAGTCAAGCGTGGAATACTTTGAAAGAGCACTTTCAAGCGCCTTCCCGTGCTAATCTCATACGTCTTTTAGACGAATTTTTCAGCGTACGGCCGAAACCTGCCGAGCCTGTTGACATATTTTGCTCCAGACTCAGAAAGGCTGACAAGGCTTAAAGATGCAAATCACCCCATTGAAGACCTGTATGTTTCATTTCAAGCAATCCGTTACCTACCAGAAGAATACCGGGGTATTGTTCAACTAATTTACAGGTAGAGTGACTCAGACTTTAAGCTAAGCAAAATCCAAGCACCAGATCCCTAATAATGACTTTTTGAGGAAGGAATAGCCATGAAAAATTGACATAATAAAAAGAAATATGAAGGGGGCCTACAATTTGTATGGGTAGCCCTGAATCAATGTTCATAATACAGTCACACATGTGCTTGCATAGAAGGCAACACCGTTTTTGAATCATGTTTTATGGAACATGAATTTGCAATGTAAAAATAGGATTTTCACTTTTCATGCTTGACCCAGACTTTTAATTTTCACTTGTGATTTTTTACATGGAATTTGTCACAAATAATAGATGTTTACATTGAGGGAGGAATTTTACATTTTACAATTACACATTTAGAATAAATTCAGTCATAACATGCTAAAAATGAAAAGGACCCATAAAAAAAAAACTTGATTAATCAGTGAAAATACATAGAAAGTACTTTTGATGTTAAATTCTGAATGTAAAACCTTCTGTTCTATAAATAACTTCATTATTTTGTTTAATACGACATATGAAAAAGGGTACTTTTTGGTCCTTTTTAAAAATACCTCAAAATTAGACAAATTATTTTCAAAGTTATTCTTTGAATGCAATTTAAGTGTCTTATGTGTTAAAAGAATTATTTTATATACAAATTTTTATCATTTTTACTAGTCATTTATTATTTAATGCATTATCCATTCAAAAAGGATATTTTGGAATGAACTTTAACATAATAAATATAATTTTACCATTTGAAAACATGAAATGTTTACTTTCTTATAATATTATTTTGACAAGATTTTCATATTTAAGATTTTGATTGATAAGCAGTGATAGCGAATCCCACTGTGGAGTCCAGTTTTTCATTTCACGAGTCGAATTTTATTTGAGTAGTCAAATATTTGATATTTTAATTAAAAAACTGGAAAGCATGGTCTCGAAATTTTTTTTAAATATTTGGAATACATGTCCCAGGAGGAACCTGAAATCCTTAACGAATTCAGATCGAAGAAATATTATATTTTTTTATTAAATATCTGAGAAAGTTCTATATCTTGGAAAGACTGTGAGAATATTTTGTTATATACAAACATTATAAATAATGAAGTTGAAAAATTTAAAATATGGCTTTGCGGCTGCTTCAATGTTATAATTTATTTTACAAATTACCGAGTGAATTTTAACAAATAACTGATCCAATAAAATTATGCAAAAAATTTGCAAAAAAAATTCTGGAAAACTGAATCTTTTTTATTTTTAAGTACTGGGAACAAAGGTGTGACAAGCTAATAATTGGACAATTATATGTAATATCTCAAAAGAAAAAAATACATAAAAATATCAAAATTTTATTACATATTATCAATATATTATATATATCAATACATTGAATACATTGAATAAAAAATTACATCTGAAATATATAAATAGAATATAAAATATAACTGTCAATAAAATATATCAAAATATTGAAGTTGGATTTTAAAAATTTGCACTTGACAAGTTCTATAATAAATCTTTCCTGCAATCAAGCTAGTCCTTTCTGTTGCATCACCTATTACGAAAACAATAAGTTACTCTTAATTGTTTAAGAATAAAAAAAATATTTTTAAATATTAAAAAAGTACAGTAAGACTATCATTATTCATATTAATGAGCTCCAACATATAATTTACATAAACTTTTAACAGGAAGATGAAATAAATAAACAAGTGCTGGATGTAATTTGATCCACCAATGCAGTTTGCTTCCTGATCTGCAGATTATCATATATCAATCAGGGATGTATCTACAGTGGTCGGCGGAGGTCGGGGTTTCCACCACTCAGAATTTCCGACCACCACTCATCCAAAAAAAAAAAAAAAACTTTCTAAAGTAACAAGTGAAGTTGGAATCATCACCAACTGCCTGCCATATGTCCCGAAGCCAGGGCTCAAAATTAACGGTGGTCCGTTGGTCTGAGACCACAAAAACACCCAATGGACCTGCAGAATATAAATTATATTGGTCCGTGGGACTAGTAATCTTTTATTCTCATTTCCCTCTTGTAAATTATATTTTCCCCTCAGCACTTATGTAAGAAAGACGATATTCAACAGTCTGGGGAATGTAAACAATACTGCTTCCATGTTTGTAATTTTGTCACACCCCTTTCTTCCCTCCCTCCCTTGCCCACCCGCAAGACATCTGGCTATTCTGACTCCCTACGAACTCCTGCTGTGATAACGGGGAGGGGAACTGGAATGTATCTTTCCTGGGCATTGCTTCTTCCCCTTCCTTTCCCCATCACTTTCTTTCTCCTATAGTTTGAGGTTGCCACATATTTAGAATATTTGTCTTCATCTTTATGGCAACAAAAGAGATGAAATGGAACAACACCTGTACTTTATAGGGTGTATAGACCAGAGTTCGAAAAATCTATTGCCCGACATGTCCGGGGCATATAAAAATTCCAACCGGGCATGTATTAATTTTCATTACATGGCCGACCGGGCATGTAATAAAAATTTATTCGACTAGGTCAATCGGTAGCCGAAATCGAGTAACCAGTACTCTACTGCAAATATTTTAGGTTCAACATTTAAAGATATAAGAGAAGAGGGTGAAAAAGAAAAGTATTAATTAATCAGCGATGGACTATGAATGGCTTTCGCAGCGCGATAGTTGATAACTGTGGGGAGAAAATAAAGTTTCACAGTTTACGGGCGACAGTGACGTCACTAAAAGAAACAAGCAAAGCCTCTGGAACAGTGCCAAAGCAGCTCCTCGTTCTCTTCTCTCTCTTTCTGTCATTCATTTGCGCTTGATTCCTTGCATAGCTTTGGTAGATTTGCGAACGTGAACAGGTGTTGATAAGCAGAAATGCCGATTACTAAGGAATATCTGTAGTTTCTACGGGAAACATCCTCATACTACGTACAAAATTTGCATAGTTTCCTAAAAAAAATTCCCTTCTCTCTAAGCCAATGTAAATTTACGGCCACATGCATGGTAATGTCAATCATGACGATGGGGATTTACGGCCGCCTGTAATGTAAATTAAGATCGCAATCGCTTTTTTATTGAAGTAATAAATATGCTTCTTCCAAAAGTTGTCGGTCTAATTCGGAATAAATCGCTAAACAGTTATTTTTAAAATTATTTTAGCATAAATAGTATTCAATTCCCATTTTTAATATATTTACTTCATTAAAAGTAACTAAATTTCTAATTTTGGTATTTAATTATATGCTACGTATATATAATGATATTTAATATATTTATTTTCATGTGCACCAGAGCTATCAACAATGAAAAATGTCATCAGAAAACTGTTGGGCATTTAAAATTTTATCTTGGGCATCTATTTATTTGGACAACATGCCTGAAGGGCATGTAGAAATTTTTTGATTTTTTTAACCCTGATATAGACAAACATGATCTCACAATACCTAACCGTCAAAAGGCAAATTCAGCGTGATGAACAGTCTTAAATGTAAAAACTTTATTTTTTGTATAGCATTTCATTATGTAGTTGTTCGGCAGTGTACATTTCACTTCACTTTATATGGTTTATAACACAAGAATTAAATTACATTTTATGTAAAGCTTCATTTATATATTTTAATTGAACTACGTATGGTATTTATTAATTTATGGAAATCCACATAGCATTCTACATGTAATTTATTTTATTTTATAATTTATTGAAGTCATTGAGTGGAATGAGTTAAAACAGCTGATCTTGGATCACCATAGAATGAAAATTCGGGAAGAAATGGTTAAAGCTATTATCACTAACAAGACCATGCTTGAATTATTTCCCGGTATTTCACATATAGCTCAGTGTTACAAAACAATACCAATACACTCAGAAGACTGTGAAAGAGACTTTTCCCAAATTAAATTAATAAAAACAGAACTCCAGAATAGATTGAAATCTTCCACTCTGGACGCACTTTTACGGTCCAGAGATTCATAGCTTTCTGTTTAACAAAGCAGTTCATCACTGGATGACTGTAAAGAATAGGAGGATCAGATTGAAATGAAATTACTGTGTACGTGTATTTTATTATTATAATTACAATTAAAAACAGTTATATTCAATTAAATCAAATGTTTTTCTTTAATATATAAGTATACAATACTAATACTGTTTGTGTGTGCGAATTAACACGAATCGCGTTTCGAAATTTTATATTCGCAATTATAATTGTTCTGGAAAATCAACCACCACTCACATTTCTCTAGATACATCCCTGATATCAATATATCAATATCTTATATCAATATCTCTTAAAGCGAACTACTGTTCTGCAAATTAATATCAAAGTTGAATTACAGTAAATCAAACTGTTGCTTGTAAGATAAACACATATAGAACTTTCTTGAAGAAAGAAGTCATGTGTCAGTAAGGTGACGTCGCCTTAGGGAGGGCACACACTGAGGATGCACACTGCATTCTGCAAAATGAGGAATGTAGCACTATGTTGTATGTATAGCGAGTGTTTATTGAGTGTGCTCAGTATGGAGCAGTGATTTTGATGTTTAAAAAATATCCTGTGAGCAACATTTCAAGGATATAAGGATTTTCAATTTACGGAATTCCAAGGCCAAGTGTCAATTGCCTTTATACTCCAATCTAAGGGGTGGTTGGGAAATAGTAATAAAAGATAAGTTACAGAAGAGACAAAACAAAAAAGGGGGCAATGCTCTTGGATCCAGATTGTGACAAGTCACATTCTAGATCTCTCGAGAAAGCTACGTTATAAAAATGCCGGGATTTTGAGCTCATCTGAGCAGCCAATCAGGAGACAGGATTTCACTTCTACACAGCTAGATCACTGAAACTAGAGTACAGAATGTGAATCTTGTCTATATCAGTAGGAGCTGCTTTTATTTCCGGTAAAACATTTTAAGATTTGTTTTGGGTGGTATCTGGCTTAAAAGCTAGGAGAAGACTAGGAAATTCTTTGTAAAATTCATTTCTTTTATATTGCTTGTCAGGTTTAGGGTTTTGGGACATTTTTGGGAGCTCGGTGATTGATGAAAATTTATTAGCATAAAATTGGGTTTTATTTACATAGTTTGAATTGAATTTATTTTTTCAGTTTGAATGATTTTCATCTCTGGGGGGGGGGGGGGGGAGTAGGTTTGGGGAACTTAGGGCAGCCTCTGTAACCGGTGGGATGTGCACCTTTTAGTTAGTGCAGGTACAGGGGTACTTTTAGTTTTTTTTACATTCTATGGTTTTATACGGACCGGCACATTTTATGCATTTAAGGGGAAGACAGCATGATCCGGCACTATGGTGGAAAGTTTGGCTTAAAAAACATTGGCTAGCCTGGTTCCTGCCTCTATATCTTTCAATTTTAATTTGAACATCTATCATTTCTTTAATTTCATAAATAGCAATATTGCCAGGGGTTTTGGAGCACTGAATGTGAAAAAGGGGCATTAAAATTTTATTGGTTTTGGGCCCTTTATATAGTTGGGTAATGCTATGGATATTGATATTATGGTTTTTAAGTTTGTTTTTAATTAATTCTGTGTCCGTTGGGACAGAAAGGCCTCTAAGGACTACTTTTAAGGGGTTTTTCCTCATTTAGTAAAAAGGTATGATAGTGAATCTTATCAGCAATTAATTTATTCTGAATTTCCATGTAGTCTTCCCCGGTTTGTTGAGCAACATTTTAGTTAAAGATGTCTCCTATTATGATTTTCTCTCTCGTTTTCATGAGTAATAAATTTATTTTCTTTTAACTCACTGAGAATTTTCTTTTCCAAATGTACCACTTCAATGGATGTTTCACCCATTGCAACTTTATAGTCAGAAATTTTAAATTTCTACATACCTGACTAAAATTTTACTATCAAGGCTGCCCCCCTTAAGGGTGACCATGTTTTAGCTAATGTCATCCTATTTTCCATATGATCTGTTTATAGACAGTATATTTCTTCACAGCGAGTGCAGTGCTTCTCAAATACGCTTGGCACTGTATCAGAGGTGACAATACATTGCGGGCTTGCTCACGCCTAATCTGCAATGCATTTGAGACACTCTTTCTTGCATATGGATTATTATTGTTTTCTTAATTTATTGCGATGCAAAATCAGTTAACTAATTTTGGTAAACCGAAAATATTCATGCAAAATATGCATTCTATTTACGCAAAATGCTCACACAATCTGGAAACCCTGGTCCAATACTAAACAAAACGGCTGTAATGAGTTCTTAATCCTATTGCCTTGTATGTAAAGTAAGCAAGATATTTGTTTTTTGTTTGTGCAGGTATGTCATTGGCAATCAGTGTACATCTGCACATTTATCAATCTGCGAACTTGTATGGCTTTTCGTGAAACAGGAATTGAATATCGTGCATTTTTCGATAAAATCAAAGTTTATAGGTGCTAAAGAAATTTCAGAGGAGAGGAGAACATCAAAAAGCAATTAGAAGCTGATAAGAGCACTTTGGGGGAGAACCAGTTTTTTTTAAGTAAAGGAGGCCCCACCATCCAACTGTGGGACAAAGGAATAAAAGTTGAGAGAGTGATACAAAGGTATCAATTCATGACAAAGTGTTTTTAGTGTCTGTTTTGCAGATTATCTGGGGATGGATTAGGTGATAGGCATTTGTTCTACAGATATAGTTTGACAACATTTTTTTTTTAAATTGTCAACTGAAAACTTATCTGTAGAAGTTACAAATTGATCTGCAATGTACTTCACACATCATCCTACTTTCTGGTATGGGGCATAAATCTAAATACAGAGGATACTGAAAAAAAATTACCTGTAATATAGTTGAGCCCATTTGAGCAGGTGAAGTAGTCATAACTACCCCAGCAGATTTTAAAGCATCAATTTTATTTAAAGCACCCCCTTTTCCACCAGATATGATTGCACCTGCATGCCCCATTCTCCTTCCTGGTGGAGCAGTCAGTCCAGCAATAAAAGAAACAACAGGTTTTGAATCATAACCCTGAAAATGCAGAAATATTCCTCATTAGAAAGTGCAAACTTTAAAAAGAATCTATGAAGATACTCTCCTAAATATACTAGTAAACCGAGTTTAAAAACTTACATGATTATTTTCTTTTAAATATTGAGCAGCTTTTTCTTCTTCAACACCACCAATTTCCCCAATTAAAATTATGGCTATTAGAAATTAAAAAACAAAATATTAAAATTTAATACCAGTGTTTAAAACATGAAAGAAATATTGAGACTTAAGTCTGTGTGCAAGTTAGTCAAATCAGTAATTTTACTTAATTTCATTTCAAATACAGAACTGCTTGCACCAAGATTAAATAAGGTTAGAAGTTATTTTAAGGACACAAATATATATCATATATATATATATAATATATATATATATATATATATATATATATATATATATATATATATATATATATATATATATATAGTGTTTCCATGTGCACTGCCCTGCTCTTTTTAAAACTGAAAAATGCACTTGACCTTTTTTAAAACTGAAGAATAATTCCTGCTCTTTTACTGTCCGATTTTTAAAAATATAAATTGCTAAATTTCCTTTGTAGAAGAGCCAGAAATCTTGAAAGTGAGGAGGGGGGGGAGGGGTCACATCATAATTTTGCTTCACAATGAAATCATTCCAGTGAAGCTATTTTCCATGTAGTCACCATAATTTCAAATTTCCCATCAAACAGTTCCTTGACAAATACCCTCCCCTCAAAATATCCATCACCAATTTTGGTGTCATTCATCACAAAGTGCCATTTTCATCCCCACCCTCTCACTCTTCCCCATAAACTGTTGGACACTTAAAAGTAAACAAACATCATATCACAGTTGTGTTACAGTTTACTAGGGCTGTTCCAATATCCAATACTAATTAACAGTTTTGTCGATATATCGGTATTTTCTTAATATGAAAAATCAATATTTGAGAACCAATAAATCGACCTGTAGATCCAATATATTTTTGTGTTTTTTATTCTACAACATTGATAAAATGATTTTTTTTTAACTACCTTTCGTCCTGAAACAGAATGATATGCAGAAAAATTATGAAATACTTCACTCGCCTAAAAAGCACACTGAAAGCCAGGTATAACTGTTGGATCCTATGTATCTGCATGAAAGGGAAATTCTAAAGTCAAAGGTCATTCAACAATATGTTCTAATATTTATAATCAATAGTCCCACCCTTCTGTTATTTACTTATCTTTAAAATGGTATGGCGATTTTTAACTCTTGATACATAAATCAAATCCCTTTTTAAATCTGGGCGAGTCCGCCACAAGCAAGCCACTACAAGGACTTAAAACAGAATCATTCCTAGACAGATTTCTAGTATAGTTTTATATCTTTGTTTAAATTTAAAGTCAGAATTGCCAGATTGGGTGACATTCTACTAATCGAACAACTTTTGAACATTTATTGTGACTTTTTGAAATAAATATAGCTAAAATAAAATAACAATGAGGTGCACCATCCCGGGTCCTGTAGAATCTGTGTACCAAATTTCACGGCTGTACGACGCTTAGATTTCCCACTTTTTTTTATGTATATCCGGAAAGGTTTACCCACTTCTAAATGGGGCAATGCAAGGATGATTCAAGTGGTGTACTGGCTAAAAAATTCCCAAACTCCAAGATGAAACAGGAGGGTTGGGGGGGGGGGGGCAATTTTATTCCCCATATCAAGTTCATATTTGATTTAATTTTGCTATTGCAATGGATATGATTAACCATCGTTGTATAAAAGTTAAAATAGAGTTTAATATTCGGCCTCATTATCCTACTGTTTTCTTTACTTATTTTACTTACATCTTTCCCCGTAAAATTCGCTTTGCATTAGCCGAATAAAATGTCGAAAAGAAAAAAGCAAAATATCTCCTATAACCTTACAGGAATCGCATTCTACCTAAAATTCCTATTAATTTGAAGCTTCCCTTAAATTCCTAAAATTAACCTAAAATTTATTATTCATCCTAAAATTTTGTAATGTTTTGCTGCGGCGTCAAATTTACTCTACTATTGCCTGAATACATTCCATTCAAACGGCAATCGATGTTAAAAAAGTCTTCAGAAATTAAAAAGTTGTTTAAAATAGCACTCATCTTTTAAAAAGACGACAGAAGTATCAATCATGACAAAATCACCGATTCTCAATGGTTAAATAAATCCTCTCTGTGCGCGGGCGGTTTTAGTGAAATACGATCGCAAGATGAATGGCGACCCACGTAATCATTTACAGACCAGAGTTTGGGAGAGATTCTTTGATTTGTGGGAGTGGGAATCTCCGCAGGATATCTTAGGAATCTCCAGGGCAAGCTAACAAACCTAGAAGCCTTTAACCTCTCAAAGAAATAAAGTAGAAAAAGACTGGTTCGATTGTTGAATAGTGTGCTTCCTCATATTTACTAGATAAATCACGAAGTTTCTTTTTCTTCGTAAAGTTAAAATTTTGCTCAACTATTCTTTGTTTGGAATCAATTTAGTGCAAAAATTTTGAAGAATTTTTGGTCTAAATCCAATAATACAAATATAGTTAGTTGGATTATGATTCTTTTACACCCCTCATTTACGTAATATTTGATCCACATCATGTCAAAACAGGAGACTAGATAAGGAATTTTTGTCTGCTGTTAGTAACCTCTCTAGGCATTGATGATATTAAGTGATATCTCTTCAAACGGATGCATTGCGTAGGGGCCCGGACCACATAGCAGTTTATGAAGAAAAGCAATAGATAAAATAAAATACAGCATAGTAGGTAGGTCCCGCAACTGGATCGCCACGCTCCTCATAAAAAATAAATTAAAAACAATGAAAGAGCAGAAATGTGAAGAATGTTAAATAAACACATTCCCGCTTCCAGCAGATAAAACTTTTAAACAGTTTTCATTTCTTTTTAAACTTAAAATTTTGTCAAATTATTCCGTGTTTAGTATGCATCTGGGATGAAAAGTACCAAAGATTTGAACTCTGTAAGAATTTTTGCTCAAAAACCAATATTTAAAAATATAGTATTCTTTTGAGTCGCAGGAACTTGTGTATGTGTTTTTGTTGATTCTATCAAAACAGAGGATGATTGAAGGGAAATAACTGTGTCTAGATTAACGCGTTGCAGTAGCTTTGAGATAGGAAAACTTATTTCCCTCATATTATTTAACAGGGTGTCTACAGGTCACGAAAAAGTAGCGAAAACGGAAAATGGGTCACGAAAGTCCCTAAAAGGTCATGAATTATGAAATTAAGTCACGAAAATTCCTGTCGCGCCGCAAAAATTCCGTGAATTTTCCTCCGTATGTAAAGTGGCCGTCACAGACTAGTATAGTATTCTGTGGTGGCCGTCAGCCGTGATTTATCGAGGGACAGCTATGAGTCATCGTGGGAGGTACTATGATTAAACGTCATTCCCATTTCCTCAAACTCAACTTTTTCATTGGTTGCACGTAGACAACGGCACGTGGGCAACGGTTATCACGTATGCAACGGCTCACTACCATGAATTCTGATTTTGTTCTAGCTTTGCATGTGTTCTTCTAGCAAGAAAATTGGAAACTGCAATATCTACCATTATATACACCGTAAGTACATGTTTTGTTTTAATATTTTTAATGTGACTGACAGTAATTTTCTGCAACATAATCCAAGTTGCAATAATACGTAAGTACCATATTTGGTTTTTTGTGCTCAAAATATAGAGAATGCGGTAAAAATCGGGATCTGCACTTGATAAATTGCGAATTTTCGAGATGTTCTCGAAAGCTCTAACGAAGTTAGATCCCGATTTTTATCGCATTTTCTATATTTTGAGCACAAAAAACCAAATATGGTACTTACGTATTATCGCAACTATGGCAAACTCCGGGATATTATTTGACTATTGGGACACACAGGAGAATTACATTTAATACAAAAACTAAATTTTTAAATATAAAAAATATAAATTGTTGGTACTTACGTATTATATGTCATTCTCCTGTGTGTATACGTAAGTACCCAAAATATTTTGTTTTCAAAGTTTATTCTTTACTGGTAAAAATTGGAAATATTTGCGGAATAATTTCTAACAATTAAAGTTGTTAGTTCGATAATCCTCTGAAACTTCCTTTTTACACTCCCAATCCAAGTGCTTTTACGTTCTGTCTTGTTTTTATTTTGATCGAGAATTCCCTGTAAACAATTTGAGTGAAATGCATTGATTATGCAAGCCGGGTGATTTATTTCCCTTTCGAGTGGTAAGGCCATTTCTTCATTGACCTTGAATTGTGAATGGATCTTTTTCGTTTTGCAATGTTGTTTTTTCCTGGCAGATGGGGAGATACCTTCGCTGATTATCTGTTATCATTTTCTTTTTTCCTAATGTTAACAATCTTGCGTATTAATAAATGGGTGGAATACACGGAATTTTTCTTTATATTTATTCATTTATTTAGAGTAACAAATTGCAAACATGGACATAAAATGTTGCCCCTTTTCATTTGCTTCTTTTCTCTAGATGATTTCTTGAAATAATCGGCGAAAATCCGTTTTCTGTTACAATTGCCAAATTATATTAAAAAGTTGAAATCTTTTCTAAAACTTTATTCAAATTTATACATAAGGTGGATAGGTCGCGCACGAACTTCCGAAATAGTTATTCAGATTTTTTTTATTTGTAGAAGTTCTACCCGTGATCATACCTGTCATTTTACGCATTATGCGTAAAATTTACGCATTTTAACTGCTCTTTACGCTTTTATGCATATATTGCTATATTTTACGCATTTCCGCATTTATTTGAATTTTTTAACATTAATAGGAAATCAATCTCCCGGGAAATTCTCCGGCTTTTTATGTTTGAAATTTATCAATTAACCAGACATAGTATAATTCCTCAGAAACACCGCTTTTTTAGCACTAATATCTACCATTTCCGGGATTGTAGCAAATCCATAATAAAATGCAGGGTAATGCCAATCAAATTAACGGAGATTTACGGCCGCGTGTAATGTAAATTAAGATACCGATCGCTTATTTTATGAAAGTAATAAATATGCTTCTTCAATGGTTGTCTAATTCAGCATAAATAAAATGTCTAATTCAGCAGTTATTTTGTTCATTAATTTCGCATAAACACTGCGATTGCGCAATTCAGTTTGTTCTCATGAATCGCCGAGAGAGTACAATAGTATCTTTTTCCATCCATCCATCTCAATCTTCTAAATATTGCATTTTTGATTGACTAAACTAGCTTATTTTCATATTCTGATTAATTATTACAGTTAATTTTTTTATTATTTTCACATAAACAGTGCGATTGCGCAATTCAGTTACTTCACGTGAATTGCCGAGAATACGCTAGTATCTTTTTTCATCCATCTCCATCATTTAAATGTTGCATATTAGATCGACTAAACTAGCTTATTTTCATATTATGGCTAATTATTAAGGTTAATTTTTTAATTATATTTGCATAATATAAATGTTTCTATTTAAAAAATGAGTAATAAACTCTGTGAAGGGATATTTTTCAAAAAGTGGTATTAAAGCAATGATTTAGGCAAATAAAAGGGAAAACATTTTGGCAGAAACATAATTCAGTGCTATATATATATTTTTTTTATTAAAGATCAATATTTGTTACTCTCTTTAGTGAAAACCTGTGTTTTGCCAAACATAAATATTTGTCTTCATTATAAAGTAATTTTCACCGGATAAAACCTTTATAAATTTTTTGCTTTATAATTTATTGTCCTGAAATTTCATATTCTACCAGTAAACCTGACATTTAATGCAATTAATTGCTGTGTCAGATAAATAGAAGCTAGGTTAACATAAAATGTCTCCGGGGGGCATCGCCCCAAATTGCGTCCCCCCCCCCCCCCACACACACACACACCATAATTGATTTTTCTTTCTTTGTAAATTTTTTATGTCTATCCTCCAAATAAACATATTGTAGGTCCAGGCCCCCTCTATGGGCAGTCCTGCCGCAATTTTTGCCATATTCTTTCTTTGTGTAATTTTTTTTTTTCATTTATAATAGTGTTTTATTAAAATTTGGGAGAGACACTTGACATAAACAACTGTTCTCGATCCTCAACGTACATTTTTGTGAATTTCTATGATTTTCTATCCTACATTTGAATAATCATCATTTCATTAGTAGCTCACTTTAATAAAAATTACAATATACCAGTAAACAAAATAGCTTCTAATTTTTTAATATTTATAAATTTAGTTTTTTAGTATATATATATTGATTTCTATAATTGAATTCGTTTGAGGCATAAATTCTATATAGTTACATTTTAAATTAAATGTACAAAAGCTAGCATACCTGCCAACCTGGGAAAATTGGAATGTGTAAAATTTTGTGTGAATGACATTTATAATGATTTTTTTTAAACTACAGGCGCAAACGACATTTCTAATGAATTTAACTCTATGTACAAGTACCTGCATTAAAAAAATACTGCATTAAATATCAGGCATAGTACTGGTAGAATATGAAAATTCAGGACACCAATTTTATAACATTTCAGGATAATAAATTATAAAACAAAAAATATATAAAGGTTTTATCCGGTGAAAATTACCTTATAATGAAAACAAATATTTATGTTTGGTAAAACACAGGTTTTCCGGAAAGAGAGTAACAAATATTGATCTTTAAAAAAATAATAATAATATAGCACTGAATTATATTCCTGCCAAAATGGTTTCCTTTTTATTTGCCTAAATCATTGCTTTAATTCCACTTTTTGGAAAATATCCCTTCACAGAGTTCATACCCATTTTTCAAAATAGAAAAATTTGTATTATGCAAATATAATTAAAAAATTAACCTTAATAATTAGACATAATATGAAAATAAGCTAGTTTAGTCGATCTAATATGCAACATTTAAATGATGGAGATGGGTGGAAGAAGATACTAACGTACTCTAGGCAATTCACGCAAAGTAACTGTATTGCGCAATCGCACCGTTTATGCGAGAAATAATTAAGAAATTAACCTTAATAATTAAGCAGAATATGAAAATAAGCAAGTTTAGTCGATTTAATATGCAACATTTAAATGATGGAGATGGATGGGAAAAGATACTAACGTACTCTCGGCAATTCACGCGAAGTAACTGAATTGCGTAATCGCACTGTTTATGTGAAAATAATTAAGAAATTAACCATAATAATTAATTAGAATATGAAAATAAGCTAGTTTAGTCAATCAAAAATGCAATATTTAGAAGATTGAGATGGATGGAAAAAGATACTATTGTACTTTCGGCGATTCATGAGAACAAACTGAATTGCGCAATCGCAGTGTTTATGCGAAATTAATGAACAAAATAACATTTTAGCGATTTATGCTGAATTAGACAACCTTTGAAGAAGTATATTTATTACTTTCATAAAATAAGCGATCGAAATCTTAATTTACATTACACGCGGCCGTAAATCTCCGTTAATTTGATTGGCATTACCCTGCATATCTTATTGCATTTGCTACGATTCCGGGAATGGTAGAAATCAGTGCTAAAAAAGCGGAAAATCTGTGTTTCCGAGGAATTATACCATGTCTGGTTAATTGATAAATTTCAAACAAAAAAAGTCGGAGAATTTCGCCGGAGATTGATTTCCTAGTAATATTAAAAAATTCAAATAAATGCGGAGATGCGTAAAACATAGCAATATATGCGTAAAAGCGTAAAGAGCAGTTAAAATTCGTAAATTTTACACATAATGCGTAAAAGTTGGCAGGTATGAGCTAGTCTTGAAAGTGTTTGATATTTTATTCTGTATTTGTGTAGTTTATTTATTTATTTTTTATTTATTTTCAGGCGTAATCTCATAATGCCTGGGAAATGCAAATTTAATGATTTATGGCTGTGCTCTGAAGATAACGTATCTAAATGGTTATCTCCAGTAACCAATGATATATATAAAGCATATTGCAAAATATGCAACTCTAAATTTGACATAAGTCATAGTGGTATTAGCTGCATTAAAACTCATGCTAAAGGGAAAAAACATTCAACTCTAGCAAATGCATTACTAAATAAAATTCAAATGACTATTCCTTTTAAAACTTCGGAAAAGCACGAGGACAGAAAATGTTCTGCAAATGAAGGAAAAGAGCTAGCTACTGATCAAACTGTAAAAAATACAGAAAATAAAAATGTACAGCCTGCTGATGGGATGAAAAAATTTCTACTAAATGATCAAGTCACTAAAGCAGAAATTTTATGGGCCCTCAACACTACGCTTAATCACATTTCTAGTCGAAGTGGTGGAGGTACATCCAACCTTTTTAAGATCATGTTCCCAGACAGTATCATTGCTGAAAAATTTAAAATGCACAAAGATAAACTAGCGTATGTTATTGCATATGGTTTGGGACCTTATTTCCAAGATCAACTAGTAAATGACATTCGAAAATGTGATTTCTTTTGCTTTAGTATAGATGAAAGTCTTAATAAAGTGGCCCAGAAAGGTCAAATGGATATTCTTGTTCGTTTCTGGAATGATTCACAGAATGTGGTTAATACACGTTACTTATCTTCTATGTTTTTAGGCCATTCTAAGGCTGCTGATTTACTTTATTCCTTTACCACCTGCCTTAAAGATTTTGGTTTGCCATTGGAGAAAATCCTGCAAATAGAAACTGATGGCCCAAATGTGAACTTAAAATTTTTGAAGGATTTTGATGAGCATCTGAAAATGGAACAGGGTAACACACTCTTAGATGTTGGAACTTGTTCTCTTCATGTGCTTCATGGATGCTACAAGACGGCACTCATGAAATCAAAATGGGATATAAATGATTTCTTACGTGCAACTTATTATTTATTTAAGGACTTTCCTTCTAGAAGAGCAGATTATCAGCATTTTTCTGGCTCATCACTATTTCCATTAAAATTATGTGCAATCAGATGGATTGAGAATTCAAATGTAATTGAAAGGGCAATTAAAATATTACCATTCCTAAAGTTGTATGTAGAAGGCGCGAAAGCTCACCCTCCAGCTACAAAAAACTTTGAGACTGTGTCTAAATTCCTTAGAGATGAACTTCTTCTTGCCAGGCTGTACTTCTTACAGTCAATTACCTCAGAATTGGAGACATTCTTGATTTACTTTCAATCAGATAAGCCCTTATTACCACATCTATATGATGAATTAGCATTGTTGTTTAAAAGTCTATCTTCACGTTTTCTTGAAAAACACATAGTGTCAGTAAAAAATCTGCGTGACATTGTGCTTGTTGACATCAACAACAAGGATTACCATGTACCCATTAAAAAAATTGATGTTGGATTTGGCGCTTCAACTGCTATTTTAAAGGTGACAGAAAATAACAAAATAGTCTTTCAAACAGAATGTAGAGATTTTTTAATAAATCTTTTAAACAAACTGAAAATTAAGTCTCCTTTGTGTAAAAGACTGGTCAAAGGGCTATTATCATGTTTTTCACCACAGGTAATGTTATCATCCGAATCAATTAGGTCAAATCGAGTGTCTATAGCATTAAAGGAATTTGTAGAGAAAAAACATTTAACTCCAATTCAGGCTGATTGTGTTAAATGCACATACTTAAAGCTTTGTGAAGATCCTACAGTAAAAACAAAATTGAGGATTTACAATATGAAAACTGACAGACTAGATGAGTTTCTGATGGATCTTTTGAGAACTGTGGATGAGGATAACCCATTAGTAATATTTGCTAAAAAGGTATTGACCATGTTCCATGGCAATGCTGCCGTTGAGTGAAGTTTTTCAATCAACAAAAAGTGCATTGTTGAAAATTTAGAAGAAAATTCATTGGTAGCTCAACGTTCAATTCATTCTGCTGTTCTTCACTATGGCGGTGTGGAAAGTATTCCTATAACCACAGGAATGATTGCAGCAGCTCGCAGTGCTTCTGGAAAAAGGAATGAGGCTATGAAGCAAAAGAAATTAAAGCTGAATTCTGAGGAACTTGAGCAAAAGATGGCTGAAGCTAAACTTAAAAACATGAAGAAAAGAAAATTGCAAATAATGCAAATGGCAAATGAAGAAATTGAACAATTGGAAAAAAAAATTGGACTAACTGAAAAGAAAATAAAGAAATGTGTTTAATGAATAAAACAATTAATACTTTGTGTAAAACACCATAAAAGTTCAGGTAATTCCCAAAAGATATGAAAAATTTGAGCAATGTATGTAAGCACAAATAAAATAATAAAAAATAATAGTGTTTTCCAAAAGATATTTTGAAGTATAATTACATACTGACATAATTAAGTACGGTCATGAATTTATTTTGGTAAGTCAAGAAAAAGTCATGAAATTCACTTTTAGAAACTCTGTAGACACCCTGTTTAATTACTGTCTTCGGCGACCAGCCCTATTGTTCTTTGAAAAGTTTTAAACTTGCAATACCTTTCTTGCAGTAGCTGTCAATCGTGCACCTCTACGACGCAAGCCATAAATAACAGGGCAGTTCATAAAGTAATGTCGATCGCACACCTACGTTGCATGCGCAAGTCACGGCTAAGTGTGCAGTTGAAGTGTTGGTCTTGTACCTCAGCTACGTGCGCAAGTTATGGCTAACGATGTAGTTCATGAAGTAGCTGTCGATCGTGCTAGAAAACCTTAGTGTACTACAAGTACATCAGTTTGAGCACAGACTACTATACAGACCTGTCACACTCGATAGTTTCGTTTTCGCGGCGGCCATTAGAGATAGACCAAACATTGGGTTGGCGCGCTCTTGGCGATGGTCTGGTTTGTTCCGAGCGCTTGGCGATAGTCTGGTTTGGCTCCAAGATGACTTTCAATGTTATAACCCTATTTCGCTCGGCGAAAACTTAGAACAACAGACTAGCGTGGTTTGAGTAACGTGAAAAAGGATTATTTGTTAAGTGTTTAGATCATTTCATAGAAATGGATTGATAAAAGAAAACTGGTTGCGTTACAGGGTATGTAATTTATGTTTATTAAAATTGAAATAATTTTAGTTATCACCATCCTACATACGTGTTCATTATAAGTATACACGTGTTCATATAAGTATATTAGTGCTGTGTTATTACTGCCGGATTAGACTAAATTTTAAGAGGTAGTGGTATAATTAGTTAAAAAATATTTTCCGTATTTTTATAAAATGTGAAATAATTGATATTTGGATAGCTTTTTCTTAGTTGAATGTGATATAGTATGTGTATATATTTATGTAAAATTTTTATTAAGTGCCTTATGGTGGAAAATTCCCCCCTCCCCCCTCGGGTAATTAATGATTGAGTTCCACAACTTCGATAGTGCATTTATGTAAATTTGATATTTACTATATGAATATTTTTATATTTAAAAAAAAAAGTCTATTATCAGTATCCCAGAATAAATTAAGGATCAAGTAATTAATGATCAACACGCTAGTATACTTTTTAGACTGAAAATATTATATAATATTTCAGTCTTTTGAGTATGTTAGCTTGTAATTTTTTGTGCATTATGTTTTATAGTGAGACAATGCAATGTGTGTATTTTTTAATCTATTTTATGATTATTTGAATTAAATATATAACTATGTTTATTTAAATATTCTTAAACTAATGAATATATTTATGTTGCAGATTAATGTATTTTTAAATCCTGATCCTTTCTATAGTTTCAAAAATTATAAAAGTACAGTCCTCAACATTTTGGTCCCCTCCCGTTTAAAAACAAAATCGCCAAGCAAGCGATAGCACGCCAAATCTGGCAGATGCATCGTAGTTCAGTTGGTCCAACTCACGAGCTCTAGTGTCTATGCGACATCCCATGTTAAAAATGTTGCCATAGGGTCCTATGGGAGTGAACCTTCTGAATATAGTATTCTGTGAGTTTGAGTACTGTCTGTCTAAATCCTAAAATTACTGTGTGCTGATTGGCTAAACACATTAGGTGATCTAGTCACTAAGTTTTAACCCCATGGTGCATATCCTGCAAATTGAGACATCAACATCCAGATTATGCTAATTTTCTACAACCCATTAGAAATTAGCATATTCTGGAAAAACTTTAACTTCTACTTCCACTACACATAGCAATATTTAAGCTAGTGTATGTGGCAGTAGAAGCATTCCCATCAGCTCCTTAGGGTAGTAGAATTCGTAGCGGAAGGGCTCCAAACCAAAACCCCGGCCGGGGCCATCATGTTGGACGTGGAAAAGGCGTTCCATAAAGCTTGGAACGTCGGAATTATTTATAAGCTCATCCAAATGGAAATCCCCCCCCCCCCTCATCCTCATCATCAACTCGTATTTAAATCAGCGGAATTTCCGGGTCAGAATCCTAAACACCCTCTCCGACACTAAACCGGTTAACGCAGGAGTCCCCCAAGGATCCATCCTTGCCCCCCTCCTCTTCAACTGCTTCATAAATGACACCCCCCGGTCCCCCCATACCACCCTTTGCCTCTATGCCGACGATACTTGCATCCTCTCAAAGCATCGGAACCTCAACTTTCTCCACGCACATCTCCAAAAGCATATCCACACCCTCGAAAAATATTACGAAAACTGGAAAATCAAAATAAACCCTTCTAAATCGCAGGCCACCTTCTTCTCCGGTGTCAGGTTCCCCCCGCCCCCCATTCTGATCAGCAATCAACCCGTCTGTTTTGCCCGCTCTGTCAAGTACCTCGGCGTCCATCTGGACAGCCGGCTTACTTGGCGCGAGCACTTCAGCCATATACTTAAAAAGTCTAAAAAACTGGTAGGCACCCTTGGGCACCTCCTTTTCTCCAGCCACCTCGAAATTAAAAATAAACTCCTTCTGTACAAATCCATTATCAACCCCATCCTCCTCTACGCTTGTCCTGTCTGGGGTTTTGCATGCAAGTCTAGCATTGCCAAACTCCAGACAGAACAGAACCGCATACTTAGGATCATTCGTAAAGCTCCTCGGTTCCTCCGGAATGATGTGATTCACCGGGATTTTAAAATTAAAACCATTAAAAAAGTCATACGCAAACACACCAAAAATTTTTTTCAAAACCTCCCCAGCATTAATAATGAAACCCTTTTTACCCTCCCAGACTACGACCCGAGGCTGCACAGGAAGCGTCCCCGGTCTATTCTTTTCGAACCGCCTTGATTTACTCAAATTCTTGCCTTCCACATCCGCAATCCCTTTTAGACTCCTTGTATTCATTCTCCTTGCTCGGTTTGATCTCTTGCATAACATGCTTTAACATTGTAACTTGTGCATCTACTCTAGATACACTCTCCCCCTTTGTGGTTGCCCGCGCCTCTCATAGAGGGCGGCACCACCGCTCCTAAAGCTCCCCTTCATTATGAAGGTCTGGCCAATGGGCCTGTTCTGTTTCTCAAACTTACATTGCTCAAATGATGTCATGTATCACACAATGCTCTCAGACTGGAGGTAAAAGCCAAGAGGCTAGGAACTCCCATTATCTCCACATCCCTCAGTCGGTCGGTCAGTAGAAGCATTCATGTCTTGCATGTAATCATGATTGGTATTAGATGCATGATCTGATATGATGTTGTTATCTGATCTGGTGATGTGATGTCTTCATATTATAGTATGGTAGTTATAGTACTGCACTGAAGTTGTCTTGTTGATATTCATCTATCCAGTATGATGTTAGTTTTTACATGATGTGGCAAAATACATGGCCTTTAGTTGTTAGGGCTAATTGATCTGATGTTATATTTTCAAGATAAGTCATGTGTTACCTTCAACTACCATATTACTGGTATGTATAGTACTTATGTTTTTCTTTGCTCTTATGTTTATGAAAAATAAATTATTATTTTTCTGAAAGAATAGTTTCGTCATGGACTCTAGAAATATTGCTGCATGTCTTTACTCTGCTAGTGCGTATAATATATTGGGAGCTTGGCTACTACTACCACTACACACTCTGTTCCAGTATCCAGCAGATCGCACGTCTCCGTTACGCGCTCAAGTCATGACTAATGGTTCATTTCATGAAGTAGTTGTATATCGCACACCTCAGAAACACGCATAAATCGTGGCTAGTGGTGCATTTCATGGAATAGATGTCGATCGCACGCCTTCGTTACTCATGCAAATCATGGCTAACGGTGCAGTTGATGAAGTAGCTGTCATTCACACACCTCAGCTACGCGTGCAGGTCACGGTCTAACAGTACCGTTTGTTGGAATTTTTTTTTTTTTCAACGTTGGCAAAATTCATAACCAGTTGGTAGCAGAACGTAGCAGTAGATGAAGAAGAAAGTAGACTTGATGTAAAAAAAACTTTATTTTCACGAACTTAAAAATCTTAAAGAACAAAAACAATATCGATTTCTATAACTTCGAAATGGTATTAGCAGGAAGTTAGAATCACAAAACTAAGTCTTGAAAAATACATCATAAGACTTAAATAGTTAGGCCTAACAACATCGGCTACGTACATCACCCTTTACCGGCACACATGCAGAAAACTGTTCATAGTAACATCTTGCAGATAGACATCGGAAATACTATCAAAGATTACAATTTAAACAGAGATGACAAACTCAACGATCATCCTGGTAATGCAGACAATCCAGATCAAGACCGTGATCAAGATTAAGACAAATGGGGGAAGGCTACGAAAGACGTCAAGAGCGCCCTCAAACATTCATTTTTTGGTGTGTAAAGATGAAGCAAACTTACAGGCGAATTTGCTCCAGCAAAATTTCACTCCAACTCCCGTGACGCATGCACATTAGCAAATCTTCACTCGGGGGGGGGAAATAGTTGTCAAAGAGGGGGGAGGAAATGGGTTATTTCTTTCACAAGTCAATGTGCGTGTGTGTTGTATTTCCACGTGGGCCGATTTTTACAATTTTAATTACAATTTTAAGATGTTAATTTAATATTTTTGTTACTGATTTTTGAGTCTGTGGAGACCATATCTCACGACCAAATGGAGCGATTCGAATGAAATTTGATAAAAAAATTACAATCCATGAATACTGGAAGCCTATTGTTTTTAAACACAATCGAATGTTCAGAACCGCCCTAAATTTTCGAGTGAAATTTTGAAAAAAATCATCAAAAAATCAAAATGTTTAATAAAGTTACGCAAATAGACATTTTTTATGTGATTTTTCCTTAGAAAACGATTGACATAAATTTTAGAACCCTAGCATGAACCGTTCTCGAGATATTGAACATTTTTCAAATAAATTTATCAAAAAATCCCATAAATTAAAAAAAATATATTAACTGTTGAGAAACATGTTCACTTTTCATATGTAATATCATGCGGTAAATTTGGTGACATCATTTTCATAGATTTAGCTCGTTCCATTCATGAGAAAAGATACTTTGAGTAATACTTTTGTATTTGAACACCAACAGTCATTTATCTGCTATAAGAATAACATATTCTCCGTCCATAACACCTGGTGAGATTTTGGCGACGAATTTGGCGGAATGTCACCAACTTGGCGACTTTTGTAATTGTTGATAATTAACGAAAATCTTGCCAAAAGGATAAAAATGACGCTAAATCAATGAATGTGTACTAAGGAGGGGGGAGGAAATGGGTTATTTCTTTCACAAGTCAATGTGCGTGTGTGTTGTATTTCCACATGGTCCGACTTTATTACAATTTTAAGCTGTTAATTTAATATTTTTGTCACTTCTTGACTATTTTTGTCACATGGTTGACATGTATTTAATCGTTTGTTACAATTCTGGGCTGTGTACATTTGATTTTCTGATTGTGGTTGTCTTAAAATGACCGATTTGCTGAGTTTCTTGCAAACACAAAAGGTACGTGAATTATTTCGATCCTAAAAGTATTTAATCTATTGTTTTATATAGTATGCATATGTAATCGCAATAAACACCTTTAGAAATAAGGGATCTTGTCGTTGTCGTTTAGGATTCTTATCATGATTATATTTATTCATTTGTATACTTAGAACTTTTAATTTTACTAATCTTAAGTCAACTTTATTATCCATAAGCCAATTGATTAGCTTGTTTGAGATAGAATTATTTTTAATTTTCTGTCTATTCAGGCTGATTGGCTGGATGTCTTGAAGTAGATAACATTAGAAATAAAATACCTTTAGATTATTTATACTGTGAAATGACTATGTTATATTTTTAATTTCTACTGATTTTAATGAGTCTCCAAATACATTAATTTACAATACTTTTTCTTATTTGGATTATTTGATAAAATAAAGAGTGGAATGGCTGTTTATTTTTTGAAACATTGCCATTGCTTAAAAATTTCGGCCCCTCAATCATTTAAAGCAAAATATTTAATTCATACAATTTAGTATTTTTTCGTTGTGTTAAATTTTAAGTAAAATTAAAAATTCTATTTATAAATTTTGAATTCAAAAAGCTGAAAATTTATTTTTATTTAATCTGCTAATTGCATTTTTGATTATGAATGATTGATTTTATTTATGGTCGGTGTAAAGAAATCTTATTTTCTTTATTTTTCAATCACGGAATAGCAGATTGAAACTTTCATATATTTTAAAGCTATATGTTCATGTTGTCACTCAAAATATACAAATATGTGTTATCCTTGCAAAACTAATTTGATTATGAATTAAAATTATCTCTTGAAATATGTTTATACCCTTAATTTTTTTTTCTCTACATTTATTAAAATTAAGGAATATATATATATATAAAATAATAATCTGTTAAAAATAATTTTTATACCATTTCATAAGTGAAGCAAGGGATTGATTAGGTTTTCCTTTTCGTTAAGGAAAAATTCACATATTTCACTAATATGTAAATTTTATTCTAATTTTTTTATCAATAAGTAAATAACATCTGTTTTTAATATATTTTACAATCTGTGAAAAAACTAATTTTTTTATCAATATGAAATTAATGTGAATACTTTAAAACAAATTAAAACTATATTTATATATTATATTTTAAAATATTAAAACAAATTCAGAAAATATAGATATAATTTTAAATTTTTGGTATTTGAAAAACAAATATATTCCATACTCTTTTTTGAATTTCTTCATAACACATATTTTCCATGTTATACGAACAATTTTGACCTCTCAATCATTTAAAGCAAAGCAGTTTATTCATACAGTACTCACTATTTTCGATTTTTGCTAAATTTAAGGAAAAGCTAAATGTGTTTGTTTTGTAAATTTAACAAATCATGTTATACAAAATTTATGAGAAAGAAATATGTAACGTGATCAGTTTTGCATAAGCTTTGTAAAAATAGTCTATACTGAAATCACATCAGTATTATTACTATTACAATACCTCAAAACAAAAAACAAAAGAAAACTATTTTATGTTACAGTCTTGTACAAAATGATTTCGTAGGCATAAAAAAAAAAAAAAAAAAAAAAAAAAAAAAGCTGAAGTGCAACGAGTTGCGGCCCCTGAATGTTGTTTTCTCGGCATACCTCCGTCAAATTCTCATGGTGCATGCGCCGGATTTCGCGTTTACATTGGAAGCTTCCCTTCTTTATATGTATATTCTTTGATCAAGACAAAATAAAACAACTGATACAATCACTAGCTTATATAGTGACGTATCGTTGAAGTAGAAGTTAATGTTTTATCCGGAGTATGCTAATCTCTAATCGGTTGAAGTAGAAATTAGCATAAACCGGAAGTTGACGTCTCAATTTGTAGGAATATGGAACATGGGGGTAAAACTTCTTAACAAGCGATCTGAAAGTGATTAGCAATCAGAACAAAGTAACTTTTGGATTTTGACGGTACGTTGACTGATTTACGGTTTTGCTTGTTTACATTGAAGTTTTTCTAATAAACGGCCCCCTCCTACAGATTGAGTTGCCTAATCACAAAAATACAAATTATAATCAAATATCAATTTTTAAGTTGAACGTATACTGCTTTATGGAGTTTCAAAGTACCATGTATAAATTTTAGTATATAATTACATTTTTCAAGACAATGTTTATAAAGTATAAATACATCATGATACAATTTACATGAGAATACAAATTAAAATATCTCTGTGTCAAAAACAGGATATACAAAACTCAAAAATCTTATATACTTCGTCACACAGTATGAACTCAACAGTATCTAAACTACATGTTGAGAAAATGCAAAAAGTTTGTATATTACATCGAAAAATTTTTAAACTTTTAACCCTTCACCACATAGTTTAAACTCATTAGTATCTAAGCTACTACATGAGAGATTGAAAAAATGTATAAGTCATTTTTAGTATATGTCAAAAACCTTAAAAATCTTCGCCACACAGTATAAACACATTGGTAACTAAACTACACAATGCGGGATTTGAAAACAGTGTTGAAGTTAAGTTGAAAAATACAACTATACAATTTATAAAAATTTAACTTGCCTACATTAGATTTCAATTTATAATTTAAACATCTTAAGAAGTTATAAAGATTTCACAGAATTTAAAGATTGCTTCTTTGGTAATAGGTTTCATAAAACCATCAGCTTTATTATTTTTGTTGTTTATAAATTTAATCTCAAAGAGTTTCTTTTCAACTAGATTTCTCAAAAAATGATATTTAACATCGATGTGTTTTGTTCTATGATTTTGAATGGGTGAATTAGAAAAGTTTATGGCTGCTTGGTTATCACAGAATATTACACTATTTCCTAACTGAACATCAAGCTTATTCATTCAAGTAATATGTTCTGTACCCATACCATTTCCTTTGCAGATTCAGTTTATGAGATATATTCAGCTTCCATTGTAGATAACTCACACATTTATGTTTAAATGTTTTCCATGAAATAGGTACCCTATCTACAAAAATATCATGCCTCCCATTGATACCCTATCATCCCTATTAGCTGCAAAGTCAGAATCAGTAAAACAATTTAAATTTACAGATTGAATATTTGATAAGTTTAATTTAAAATCCCTTGTTTTATCTACATACCCTAGAAGTTTAAGTAGAACATCCCAGTGTTTAATGCCTGGGTTTTCCTGAAATTGGGATAATATATTTACAGCATAGCTAATATTGGATCTAGTTCTGCTGGCAAGAAATGACAAACAACCTAAGTTTCTGTAAGGTATATTCTTCATTTGTTTGATTTCAGAATGATTTGCCGGGCAATCTGTTTTGCTTAGAACCACACCTTTAGCTATGGGTAGAAATAGGATATTTAAATTTTGAGAATTTGTTACAAATCTTAGTGATGTATTGATTTTGATGGATGAAATGTTTATCATGTTTTTCCTCAAATTCAATACCCAGTAATATTTTTGTTTTTCCTAACATTTTAATGTCAAATTTAGATTTCAGTAAAGAAGTTACAGAATTTAGGTCAATTTGATTATTGCCAAATAATATTATGCAAATAATATATATCATCAACATAAACAATTAATAAAGCTTTATTGTTAAAATTAATATGCACAATTGTACCACTTAAACTTTATGAAATTAAGTTTTCTGCGAACCTGATCTAACTCGAGATACCATTCTCTACTGCTTTGGTGCAAGCCATAAATTGCTTTATTTAACTGACATACATATCTGCTTTTGCTTTTGTCAAAAAATCTTGGTGGCTGTCTCATGAATATCTTTTCACTGATATTGGCATATATATGCACATTTGATATCAAGCTGAGTATGGAACCACCCTAATAAATATACAAAAATGATAAAAAACATTCTAACTATTGTAAAGTTAATCACCAGGCTAAACACTTCTTCATACGTTTGCCCCTTTTCCTAGTTAAACCCCTGTGCTACTTAGTCTAGCTTTATATCTGCTAACTTCACCCCTTTCATCTCTTTTGACTGTATACACCCAACTGCAACCGATTACTTTGTCGGAAACAGGTGCAGGCACTAAGTCCCAGACACCTCTTTCCTTCATGACACTTAATTCGTCTGCTATGGCTATATTCCATTCTTTGGATTAGGGTGAATTAGCCACTTCCTTGTAGTTTCTAGGGATTTGAATCTCTACAATGTTCGCTTCTGTCCGATCCCTTGATCTCCCTTGATACCCCTTAAAATTGAAAATTGTTTTATTAAATTTTATTTTCTTTTTCTGACAAAAATTTTCTATTTCCTTTAGTGTTCTTAACCTAGGTCCCTTTCCTTTATAATAATTATAAACATCCTTTCTCGTTCCTGTCATTCTTGGAATGACTTTTCTGACCCAAGTAGTATCTGGATCGGGAATTGGACGATTATCACCCGAGGACCCCGTTTCTTCACTACTTTCTGTAATGTCTTGATCCTCTGATGAATCGTCTTTTTCCCTTTCCACATACTCCTCATCAGACGAGTCTGGATAGGTGGGTTCGTGAGATGTAAAAGTAAATATTTCTTTTGGTTTAAAATTTCCATTGGGTTCCAGACCGCCTTCCTCTGCGTTGCACTCTTCATTAAATGTAACATTTTTAGTCTCGATTATTTTCCCCTCATTCAAAAGCCATATCCTATATACTCCCCCGAGTTTTCAATACATATCCCACCATAATGCCCCCTTGTGTCATCATATCAAATTTCCCCCTAAGTTGTTTAGGCTTGCCTACAAAGGCTTGACATCCAAAATCACTGAGGTGGGCAACTGATGGTTTCCTGCCGCTGTATAACTCGTTCGGAGTCAGACTCTTGAACTTGTGGCATATTCGATTTTTGACGTATGCAAAGCAAAGTAAACGCCTCTGCCCAGAAATAGTCTTTTAAGTTGCTATCATTTAACATAGCTCTAACACAATCCAAAGCAGTTAAGTTAAATCTTTCCGAAACACTGTTTTGCTCAGGTGTGTATGTGTTTGTCCATTCTGCTTTGATGCCCTGGGCTATTAAAAACTTCTCAAATTCAGTGTTACAGAATTCCATACCGTTGTTGGTTCTGACGCTTAAAATTTTGGTATTTAAAAATATTTCTGATCTTTGTTGAAACTGTTTAAATTTGTCAAAAACTTCAGATTCTCTTTTCATTGAATATACAGTTACTTTGCGTGAAAAATCATCAGTTATGCTAAGGAAATACTTAGCTCCTCCACACAATGGTTTTGGCATTGGCCCGCAAACATCCATATGGATTAGTTCCAATGGTTTTTCTGATCGGATTCTTCCTATGGGTTTGAAAGAAATTATCTTTGTTTTTGCCACCTACAACATTTACAGTTTACTTTTCTTACACTGATATTTGGTAATCCCCTGACAACTGATACTTTACAAGTATGATGTAAATAGTCAAAGTTGATGTGACAAAATCTTTTATGCCACAACATTGTATTTCCCCCGACTTCAATGGGTGAACTTGAACTTTTAAATGCCTCAAAAGTTTTTCTAGGTTTAAAAGCACTAACATTTGAATTAATAATTTTACTTTTAAAAACCTTGCTGGCATTTACATTTTGACTTTTTACATCATTACAATCTTTCTTACTTTTCACCATTTCGCAAGTCTTAAAATTAATTTGTTCATTAGAATTTTTAAAAGGAGTTTTAAAAACATTATTACCATTTTTAGTTTTACAATCATTAGAATCATTTTTACATTTACTTTCAAAGACACTTCGCGTTTTTAGTTTTAGG
This sequence comes from Amaurobius ferox, assembly GCA_951213105.1. Lineage (NCBI taxonomy): Eukaryota > Metazoa > Arthropoda > Arachnida > Araneae > Amaurobiidae > Amaurobius > Amaurobius ferox. Next base: position 202,387,017 of record OX578133.1, on the reverse strand, counting down.
CTTAATAACTTTAATTCCAGTTGACTTCTCAACATTAAAATTTTTAACTTTAGTATCATATTGAGGTCGAAGGAAATACAAGCTGTTGTTTCTTTTAGCATAGAACCATTTGCTACCACCTGGCTTGAAAAAAGTAAGAAAACCATTTTTGCCTATAAAATTACAGTTTTGCTCTTCTAGAAGTGAAGCAGCAATTAAATTTCTTCTTAATTTAGGCAAATACATTACATCTTTTAAAATAATTGAATTCTTAATATTTTTCATTTTTACATACATGCTGATCGATCCGACACCTTCGATTGGGCTTTCTTGATTACCAGCAGCTAAGAACATTGTTGTTCCCTTCAACTCTTTAAATTTGTCAAATAATTCTAAATTATTACAAAAATGCTTAGTTGCTGCCGTGTCAACAACCCAACCGAATTTGTCGGTCGATTCAACATTACAATTTTCAATACTACTTTGAATTTCACTCAATTTGGCATGGTATAATTTGCCTTTAAATGGCCATACGCCTTGCATACATGGCAAGGGCCTACACGTTTACTTGAATTTATACTTTTAGAAATAGCATATTTAGGTTTACACAATTTTGCACCTTTAGATTTATAAACATTAAAAGCCAAAGTCTTACTTCCGTTTTGTTGCTCGTCGTGTTTTTGTTGAGCTATCCTTATTAGGTTTACACAATTTTGCACCTTTAGATTTATAAACATTAAAAGCCAAAGTCTTGCTTCCGTTTTGTTGCTCGTCGTGCTTTCGCTGAGCTATCCGGTCTTCTTCGGCAAGCAGTTCGGTTTCTATGTATTTTAACGTGAAGTTATCGTCAGGCAATCTGTAGAGAGTATGAACAATCCCTCTGTAGTCCTCGTCAAGGTGTCTTATCATTTGGAATGCAACCAGGACCTCAGCCATTGGGTGGCCTGCATCTTTCAACTTGGATACCCACTTTTTGATTCTCGCCGTGAACAGTCCAATTGGTTCTCCCGGCACTGGCTTCTTGCTAAAATAGTTGTCAAAAAGTCTTATCAGACCAGCCCTGGATTTTGGTTCTAACTGTTCTTTTAATTTTTCCCATGCTGTCATCGGTTCTTCCACTGATGAAATCAGGTCACGGTACTCTGTCTTTAGGCTGTAATAGAGTGTTGATAGTGCTCTTTCTTTACGCCTTTGTTAATCCAATTTTTCTTTTCTGGTTGTTTCCACATCTGGTTTCTCCTCCGTACCGGTGATGAATCTGTACAATCCCTCACTCATTACTGCAAACTTTATGTCGGTACTCCAGGTGGAGAAATTAGCTTTACTATATTTTTCCATGTCAGATGTCGCCATTTTTTAGTTTTATGCTGCTGCGGCCCCCGTCTCGGGGCTCATTCGTAATTTCTTGATGTTCAAGTTTCGAACCACATCAGCGTTGAGACTCGTTACTCCCAGTACTAGGTTGCTGTACTAGGGCTGCTAGGGGCCCATAACCCCGTTTGTTGGAATTTTTTTTCAACGTTGGCAAAATTCATTATCAGTTGGTAGCAGAGCGTAGTAGTAGATGAAGCAGAAAGTAGACTTGATGTGAAAAAAACTTTATTTTCATGAACTTAAACATCTTAAAGAACAAAAACAATATCCACTTCTATAACTTCAAAATGGTATCAGCAGGAAGTTAGAATCACAAAACTAAGTCTTGAAAAATACATTATAAGACTTAAATAGTTAGGCCTAACAACATTGGCTACGTACATCGCCATTTACCGACATAAATGCAGAAAACTGTTTACATAAACTGCTCATAGTAACATCTTGCAGATAGACATCAGAAATACTATCAAAGATTACAATTTAAACAGAGATGACGAACTCAACGATCATCCTGGTAATCCAGATCAAGACAGTGATCAAGATTGATATCAAGATCAAGACAAGACAAGATAAAACAACTGATACAACCACTAGCTTATATAGTGACGTATCGTTGAAGTAGAAGTTAATGTTTTTTCCGGAGTATGCTAATCTCTAATCGGTTGAAGTAGAAATTAGCATAAACCGGAAGTTGGCGTCTCAATTTGTAGGAATACGCAACATGGGGGTAAAACTTCTTAACAAGTGATCCGAAAGTGATTAGCCAATCAGAACAAAGTAACTTTTGGATTTTGAAGGTACGTTGACCGATTTACGCTTTTGCTTGTTTACATTGAAGTTTTTCTAACACATTTGATGAAGTAGCTGTCTATCTCAGCTGCGTGCGCCAATTACGGATGACGATATAGTTCATGAAGTAGTTTTTACTGGTCAGTTTTTACTGGTCGAATTCTGGCTGCTTACATTTCAGTTGTCAAAGGCTCAATTCTCCTCTCCCGCACTTGCAGCAGTAAGCTTCCCTTAGCAGGAAAAAAAAAAAATACCTACGATGACATTATCGCAGGAAATAAAGAGTATAGCGTACTAGTGCAGAAGTAGGCCCAAAACGTTTTGTCAACTCGGCAAAATTTGAAACAGCACCCCTCCAAAATTTTTTGCTCTGTACATCCCTGCATACTGTACAATGTATATTGTTGTTGTTGAGACCCAGACAGTCCGACCTACCAGAAAGGTGTAAGGTAACTTGTTTGGACAGCCGGGAAGAGACTGTACAATGTATGAGTAATGCTTTAGGCAAAAAATATCTCATTTTTTGTACATTTTTTAAATATTAATTTTTCATATTTTACCCCGGTTATTTTGACATCCAATAATTCGGAATTATCTAATGTTTACTAGATATTATATTTTATTTGCAACCTTGCTAAAATATATAGGATGAAATTTATTTGGTAATTTTGGTCCTCGGTTTTCTGTCTCCCCAAATTATTTTATCATGCTTTGCTACTGTTTATAATATTGAACACCTAAAATAAAATACTATGACCTGTTTCTTTAGTGAGAAAAGAAAGTGGATATGCTACACTTTGTTTCCCATTGGCTTTCTTTACAAGTAGACTTCTTTATCGCCTGCAATTTGGATTTTAGATGTGTAATTTGAGCATAGCACATTCACATTACACTAATTCTCACTTTCATTTTAAATGGAGTAAATTCAAACCTGCCCTAATGTATTGAATTATGAAATGTGCACATAACTGGTGTAAGCTTTAAAAAATCATGTATTTTTCATGTGCCAATAACAATGTAGCTTAGACCATATTTGGTCAGGTAGTTTTGGAGATATTGCAGCATAGTGAAAAAAAATTTGATTACATGTACAACACAGGTAAATTTTCAAAAACATTACATTGTTTTTACATTCGCGTAACAAACTACTTTTATACCAAATGTGGGTTAAGTAAACAAATCAAGAAACAAGAAATGCTGAAATGTTTTCTTTTTTTATAATCAGCACCGTCAAATGTGTACAGTCAAACTTAGTTATAATGACATTCAATAGACCACTGAAACTTTGATGCTATAACCAATAAATAACTTTTGTTACATAGTATAAATTGCATTATTTGTGCATGTAGTACTTTTATTTTAATATCTTCTGTATTTTGGGGTAAAATACAGATTAATATAGCAAGAAATTAAAAGTTTAAATATGATGCTAAAAATTTCATATGCACCAAATTTTATGAAAAGAAATTAGTAATTTTGCCAATTGGTTTTTGAGTTTTCAAGTTTATGTAAAGTTTCTTAATATATTTTTCTACTGCTGCAACACTTGTAAATACTTTTGGTTTTGGGTCTCCACCTTTTGTCTCATAAAATTTTTTTATTATATGAATGACTTGCAAGGCATCACTTGTGCTCGGTATTCATTTCACTTATATAAATTATGCAAAGATTCTGACATCAGAGTACAATAGGCAGAAAACATTTGCTAAGAATCGTTAACAAAAGAAATGCAGGGAAAATATTTATGTCCACACCACCTATCAGAAAGAAAAATCTAGAGGACCACCGAAGTTGAGATAGATCAATTGTGTGGTGTGTGAAAGACTATGAGGTGTTACAGATTAAAATTGGAGAAGCTTCAGTGTTTTGCCCAGACCCCTTTTAATGGGTGTACCTCCCAGCTAATGTTTACTGATCGTCCGGCTACAGTTTGTATCTTATGATATGACTGGCTGTACCTGTAAGCACTGTTGAGTGCAAAAGAGGATTAAAGCGGATTAAAACCTGCTTAATCCTATGAAGCAGAACCAGATCCAACAGACTTAAGACTATAAAAAAGTTGCAGACAACCTTAAAAGATAACTAAAATATAAAATGTTAATTTTACTTTAATTGGATTGTAATAAATACAGATGTTGCACCACGAATTCCTTTTATCCTATGTACTTTTTTGCTAAGTAAGGGTATATATAAAAATGGAAGGTAAAATGGTACATATAAATAAGGAATATATGTAAAACTACAGATAAATACTAGAATAAATAAGGGACATATGTAAAACTTTTCTGATAATAATAAATAAAATATGTCAAATGTTACAAACAAGCATACTTTAAAGACTGAAATATCATATATTATTTTCAGCCTTAAAAATACACCGGCCTGTTGGCTATTTACTTATTTCAAGACAAAATAAAAATGTAATTCATTACAAGCTATTATAGTTCATTTTTATAAATTAGAAAATCATGAATACTTTTAATATACAGGCAAATAAATTAGTCACTTTCAATAAAATATATAAAGCTTTTAAGAAAATTAGTTATATACCTTTCTCTTCTTGCTCGCATATACACTGTAGTTTGTTAGTTAATGTATTTTACTGGCAATGTATGAAAAGCAGGCATTGTATAGAATGCCTAGGCAATATATAGAATGCCTGGTGTTTTGGGGCAAAGTATAAAATATCCAAATTATTTTAATATTATATATACTTTCCCTAGGCATTGTATGTAATACCTAGGCGTTATATAGAATGACAAATGCTATTTAGACAAAGTATTAAAAGAGAGACATGAAAAGGCTTTTATTGAAAAGACATGAAACAGAATAAAATACAAAATAAAGTATAGGACTTTCTTATTGAGGAAAACAAGAGAAAATAAAATATGAACCTACTTGTTGCAACAAGGAAAGAAATAATTTTATTTTAAATTGCACTTAATTGTCTTTCTCACAAGAAAGTAAAATTTGAAAAGAGAGTAATGAAAAGGCCTTCATTAAAAATACATAAATGGAAAAAGAAAATATCAAATAAAATACAGAACTTTCTTACTGAAAAAAATAAGAGAAACAAATTAACCTACTTGTTGCAACAAGCCACGGTGCTGCAGTGGGAAGGGTTGTTGAACTATTTCCGGCTCTTTGGAAGGGAAGTGGATTCAAATCCCGATGGTGGCAAAATTTAACGAGCCATGAATTTGAGTAAATTCCCAAAAATCTATGATGCTGGATATCTAAAAGCCATAAATGATTAGACATACCAGTACGCGAATTGCCTCAATTCGTTGCTACTAACCAAGGTAGTATCTCTAATAGATCTTAGTATGAAGTACCCAGCAGGCCTTGGTGAAACAAAGTACATCTCAATGACTCCTGTAGGATATGTAACAAAAGTGTCCCCGCCACCCAGTGGGCTATACCAGGAAAAGCAGGCTATACCAGCGGCGGTCAAGGAGTATGATGGTAGTATAATGTCTAACCCCTTGGTATGCAAGCAAGATGGGGAATTTCTGTGTGTAAATCTGTGGTAGCGAAGTCCACGAGCTGTGTATACAACCTACCTGAATTGGTGGTTAGTTCCACTAAGTGGATGCTCATTGAAAGGCTCTAACCTTTTGAATGGAAAAATAGTCTGAAGGGAGAAGAGGCAAGAACCGAAGCCTGAAAAGTATGGTAGGGCCATAGTCCAGGGCAGAGTTGAGAGCCTGCCTGTGTTTAAGCAAGGGGTTTATAGTCTGACAAGGATTTCTCCTGAAGCTATTTGGAGACAGTAAGGAGACAAGTATAAACAAAGTATTGGTCTGAGACTGTAACGATTTGCCAGGATTTTTTTTTTTTAACTTGTTGCAAAAAGAAAGGCTTGAACGGCATTTTGAATTGCACTTCATTGCTTTTTTCACACAAAAGCACTTCATGTTTTAGCACTTGGCCTTACACATACACTTGAAGACCAGCCGCCCAAACAGTTGCTCAAGTCTTCGGACGAGTCGGACGGTCTGAGTCTTCAACATACACTTGAAGAATCCTTGGCCGCTTCCTGTGGACTGAGCAATAACAGCTAACCAGAGAGGTATTTAGCAGTCAGGAATGTCTTCAATTCTGAGTAAATTCTTTGGACATAAAGTGATTTGTGATCTCGCATACAGTTGTTTTAAAATTCCTTCAGCAGTTCCAAGTCGGTAAAAACAGTCTTCTGTTACGCTCATAACAACTGCCAAAAGATTGTGCAAATCACCTCGTCCCATGTCGATGTCAGGAATAGAAACTCGCACAGTAGCTCCCAAAGAAGCAGGAGGAATTTTTTTGTCAGAATTCATTTTCAATTTTTTTTTGGCCTGTATTTCCTGATAGAATTTAAAATCAAATTTACCTTCAACAAACAGCATTCTCAGTTTTGAAGCAAAGAGTGCACAAAATATCCATTTCCTCATCTCCATCATATTTACTGGCATAGCCACAGAATCTATGAATTTTACTTTCTGCATACATGTGCATCACTGATTTCTTTTAAACACGCACAAAAGGTAGCAGAAATGGAAGCATCTTCGGTCAATATGTCTTCATCACCATATTGGTTTCTTCCATGATCGACTACAATCTCATCCATGTTTTGTGCAATAGGCTTTTTTTCTTGCATAAGGTTTCAGTTTTGTCTTCTTGTATTGTTTGAATGCTTTCTATTATTTTTCCAGCTGCTCCTGTCTACAAGTCTTGTAAAACATCTTAGGGTAGAGAAAGACATTGTGAGACCCACTTTAGCTTTGCAACTAAAGAGAGCTTCATATGGTGTTCTTTTGATCCCAGAATGATAAGCCCTATTCTTCATAAGTGGAATGAAACGTAATCCCTCACTCCAAAGGTCAGTTTTTCATTCTGCATCCAAGTGCACAGCATATTTTCAATATCTTGATTAGCTCTTTTGACACTATCCCGGCTTTGTGAGTGGTGAGGCTTGTCATGGATGATCTTCAGTGTTGGCCAATACTCCTTCAAGCTGCTCATCATGTTATTCGCAAATTCTCTACCGTTGTCAGATTGTAGAATGGATGGTGTCCCAAGCAATGAGAATATGTCCACTAGGTTGTAGGCTACTTCTTCTGCTCTATTTGAAGTCAGAGCCTTGAGAACCACGAACTTAGATGATCTTGGTACACCATTATAAATTTGTATCCCTGTCAGGTTGGGACTGAAAATCAATGAGATCGACCGGACAACAGGAATTAAATTCAGAAAAACCATAGGCTTCACAACAACCCCTTTTTCAATACTTTTTTGTTTTTTCTGGCACGGTTCACAAAGGTGGATGTACAGTTCAATATTATAACGAGTAATGTTCTTGTATTAGGGTGAAAGTTCTTTCAACATTCTGTCACCTCCTCCATGGCCAACGGCCAAATGAGCATCATGAAGTACGTTAAAAAACTCCATGATGTACGTAAAAGTCCATGATGTAGAACCGGATAGCACTAATGCCTTCTTTAACAGGATAAATCAGTTTACTTTTGTTTTTCATTAACATCACATCATAGCGATTCAGCAGCCAATAGTTCCGTGGTTCCTTCTTAGTAGTCATCTTGGCCTTTTTCACATTGCTCACTAATTTCTGGTAAGTAGTTTTGGTTAGGAAAACACTTTTTTGCAGTATTGGCTCGCACTTTAGAGAATTCATCGTAGAATCGTTGTTGCATGTCAACATGCCATGATTCCTTCTTGGACACTACATCTTGCTCTTCCATTTTCATACAGCACAGTATGGGCTAGAGCCCTTGCTGAACAAATTTAAAGTAGCGTATTTCGTTACTTCTGAACAAAGATTGAAAGCAAATGGGGAATTTTCAGTCTGAGGCGAGTGTTGAAAGTCACATGCCTTGCCACGTGAAACCCCCAATAATTTTTTAAGTCGTTCAGCACTGGTCATTTTCTCTTTCTGTAGAAAAATCCTATGTCTTACATTTTCACATGCATCTTTTCAATAAAAGCATTTTTCACACTTTGCCGAAATAGTATTTGTCATTCTATACAATGCCTAGGGAAAGTATGTAAAATATTGAAATAAAACAGACATTTTATACTTTGCCTAAAAACGTCACATATTCTATAGAATGCCTAAGGTTTAGGTAAAAACGTTTACTTAATAAAATAGCGTGCACTTCTGTACATCCACCATTGCTTGGTTGGTGTCATGCATGGTAAAAACCATCAATTGTTAACTTGATGCACAATGTGAATATCCAAACACTGACACTTTAACTGGAGAGATTCTGGAGACAAAACAGAATACATTGAAGAATGGGATTCGTACTACGAAGTGAACACACACAAAATAAATTTCCTTGAGAGTTAATATGAATTCTCGGGATTTTTAGATTTAATTGAACAATCTGTCATAAAATGTTACGATAACGTTTTAAAGTGTTTAATATTAAAAATTACATTGTTTCAGAAAAATATCTTTTCCAATATGAGAAAAGGAAATTTTGATAATAAAAATTCAGTTTTTAAATAATGATGTATATTTTACGTGAAATAATTCATCGGGAGTTGTGACTTGAATAAGGGGGATGAGGGATTAACTCTTAACAACGTAATTCATGCTCCAACCATAAGCCCGATCTACAGCCGTCCATCTAAACTTTTGTTTCATTTCGGGATTCAGAAAATCGACCGGAAAATACGGTATTTGTTTATAAAATATAATTCCATATAAATAATCTTACCCAGTTGTTTTAATTCCATGACTTTGTCAGTCCGGGTCCCCCCCCCCCCCCCCCCCCCCAAAAAAAAAAAAATGTGGATGATCGGATTTTGGATGTCCGGATTTTCGAGGTTGTACTGTATATATTGTATCATTGGATTTTCAAAATTTTTTTATTATATATATATATATATATATATATATATATACTATATATATGTTTGCTTTCTATTGAATTCTTTTGAGGCATAAATTCTATAAGCAGTTACATTTTAAATTCACATATTCTTGAAAGTGTTTGATATTTTATTCTGTATTTGTTTAGTTTATTTATTTTCAGGCATAATCTCATAATGTCTGGGAAATGCAAATTTAATGATTTATGGCTGTGCTCTGAAGATAAAATCCTATTTAAATGGTTATCTCCAGTGACTAATGATATATATCAAGCATATTGCAAGCATATTGCATATATGCAACTCTAAATTTGACACAAGTCATAGTGGTATTGGCTGCATTCAAACACATGCTAAACGGAAAAAATATTCAACTCCAGCAAATGCATTATTAAATAGAATTCAAATAACTATTGCTTTTAAAACTTCTGAAAAGCAAGATATTTTTTACATCGGGTTTGTTGATTCTTTACACTGACGATGAGGTAACCAGCATATCCTCGAAACAGTTGTTTGCTGCATTATTATTGCAAGCTCAAGTTTTGCTATCCCAAGTTTTGCTATCCAAGTTTTTCTTATCCTTTGCACATTGTGTTTTTTTACTTATAAATTCCCAAGAACTGTCTCATTAGCAAAACATCCAGTTCACTTTTTATTAAGAATATAAATGAGAGTGTTGGGAGTTATGGTGTTTTATACAAAGTGGTAATTGTTCTATATATTTTAATATCAGAGGTTACCATTTTTAAGATATTATAATTTTATATTACACCTTTAATTTTTCACTTAAAATGCCATTTACATATCAATAATTTGTTTAGGCCAGCAAAATAATTGCAATATAAGTTATTGAACTGAAATTTTTATTTGCTTTTATTTTTTCCTAAAGAGAATCTATAATAAGTGCAATTTAAGTTTCTTGTGATCCGACTTATGCTTTGTCTTCATTTTAAAAACTGTTTATTGATTAAACCTAAAATTTGATACTTTGGTAGTATTTTAATTAATTTTCCAGACTAGACTATGAGCAATATATAAGTAAAAGAATAGTGTTTTCAGAAGATATTTTGAAGTATAATTACATATAATTGACCGACATAATTAAGTAAAGTCAGGAATTTATTTTGGTAAGTCCCCAAAAAGTCAAGAAATCATGAAATTGACTTTTAGAAACTCCGTAGACACCCTGATGGAGCTCGCCAACATATTGATCGAAGTCAAGACTGCTGTCAGACTGATAGACATGTAAATTGAATGGAGTATTGGTGAGGTAAGTAGCAAAGTAGCATGTGGATTTTCCCTAATCAATGAAGATAAAATTCAAGAAGTTAAAATTTAATCATTTTATTGAATTAGAAATCTATTACCATTTTACAATACTTGGTAAACACTTTGGTAAAGCACAAGCACTATATATAGAACGTGAACTAAAAAGCTCAAAGAAGTTGCATTTGAATACTAGGTCATTTAAACAGCTGTGAAAAATGGACATTAGGTAAAAAATAACTGCTTTACCTAAACATAGCGTGCTCTTTCTCGAAGCCACCTTGTCTGGTAGCACACTTGGCGAAGAGGTTTTTGAATAATTAATCATTGCATTACACAAGCAAAACTTTGTTGGTTCAGATCAAAATAAATAAGTTCTTAACTGAACATCACAATTACCAAGTGACTTGACATTATTTCAGACTGATCCAATACTGCGCTTCACCATCCGCGAATTAAATGCCTACCGCAAGTAAGATGAAAAATATAATGATCTGTATCAAGATTGAATCAACAAGGTCACACAGACCACATCATAAGTCAAGACAAGAATGGAACTGCTCTAAGATGAACCCAGTATGATCCGAGGATAGGATTTTCCAGAACGCAATGATAACTAGAAACGTCCCCGGATATGCAAACTATTTCCATATGCATTGAGCACCTGATTTGCATGATTTGATTGCCGGAAAAACACTGCGATACACTCCCGAGAACAAAGTGAGGCATTCAAAAGGAAATTTATTAGTTGAAGAAAGTTCAGAGGAATCGTGAATCACGATTGTTTGTTTAGATTTTTCAAACAATCAGGTTCCTGATGCAAATCCCTAAGTCTCGGGGGAATATATAAATAAACAAAAATTTTACTCTAAGGATCATGCCATATTAATAAATGCTAAGGCCCCCAGTATCCTACTGGAAGCATAATGAAGAAAATTTAATTTCATATAATCACATCATAAAAAATTTAAATATGGGTAGAAACACTTATAACATTAAATTTGAGTAAATTATACATGTCATTGAAAATGTGTAAAAATTACATCATTATATTCAAATTGAGTAAAGCACATTTGTCCATAATTTTCAAATTTGAGTACATGTATTTCAAAAATTTAAGTTTAAAAAAGATTAAAAGTTATTTTGATTAATTGAATGAAGTATCAGCATAGTAAAATTTAAATCTTAAAAAACCAAGTATAACCAAGTTTTTAATGTCAGTCATATTTAAGTATAATCATAGAAAACATTTAAATTTATTTCAAATATAAGTATAATTACATTATTCATATTTAAATGTTAAGTATAAACATTTACTATGAAGGTTAAAAGAAATGGATTAACTTTCACACATTAACTTTAAAAACTAGAAATTTAGGTATAAACATTAAATTTAAGAGTTTGAAAAATTTGAGAAAAAACATTAAATTTATGTATAATCATTTTATATTCCTATTAAAATTTAAGTATCATTTAGTACTTTGGTACAAGAATGGGTATACATTATAAATATCAACAAATTGGATGAAAATACTAAAAAAGGTCCCTCTACACACAGTATAAACACACAAACAACTAATCTGTCATGTGTGGGTAGAAAAGGTTCAATATGTATTTTATATTATAGTAAGAATAAAAATGGCATGGCATTAACACACATTTTATACATATAAGCAACTAAACTGCATTATGCGGGTAATCAAAAAATGGATATATATTTATAAGTGTAATGTACAAAAACAATTCATCGCTACACAATATAAACTCAAGATACATTTACTTGTATCAATGAGGGAGTAGTAATTACTATATCATATCATAATATTTGAAGTATAAAGTTGTGTATAAAGTTTAGTTCTAACAGATAATGGTTTTTTTAAATTACATTTTAAATATCTCTTTACAAAATTTAAAGACCCTTTCTTTAGTCATAGGTTTAGTGAAATAATCTGCTATATTATCTTTGCTGTTTACAAAATTAACTTTATAAATGACTCATTAACTACAAGGTTCCTCAAGAAATGATACTTAACATCTATATGTTTAGTCCTATTATTCTTAATTGGGGAATTAGGAAAATTTATTGCTACTTGGTTATCACAAAAAAATTACACTGTTATATTTACATCCAAATCATTTCCTTGGCAGTTTCAGCAAGCAAAATATATTCAACTTCCATAGCCAATAGGCTGATGCATTTATGTTTAAAGGTTTGCCAAGAAATGGGTACCCTGTCAACAAAAAATAGCATACCTCTTAGTGACACACAGCTATCTCTATTTGCCGCAAAATCAGAGTAACAGTTTAAGTTTTAGTTCATAGGTTTAGCATATAAGGTTCACTTGATAGGTTTTATCATATAACTTTTAGTTTTCTCTACGTATCCTAATAACTTCAATAATGCATCCCAATGTTTAATTCCTGTATTTTCTTGGAACTGAGAAAGTATGTTTACTGCATAACATAAATCTGGTCTTGTCCTACTGGATAGAAAGGCTAAACCATGGGCCCCACATCCTAGGATGGGCCCCGTGGCCAAAATCCTTTAAGGGCCCCTATGGACTGCGGGCCCTTGGACTTATCCCCCTCCCTTTGTGGCGGACCTTGAAAAAAATAAACATTCAAAAATTCATGGACAATTGAGCATTAATAATATATGGGGGGGGGGGGGCATAAGGAGCCGATACCGTGAGTTGCACAGGATCCTAAGATTTTGCATAGGGACCCGGAAATTTTGTCAGCACCCCTGAGTACAAGTAGTGTTTCTTCCTGAAAAAATGGAAACAATGCGATGGTACGGCGATCGTGATTGATCTTTTTTGTCACGCCATATTTTAAGGACAGTGACCGTGGACATAGCCACGAACTGGGCCCTCTTTGATAAAAAAAAAAAAAATCATGTTACAGTTGTTATTTTTCAAATTTCTCAAAGTCACAAAAACCAGTGCCTCCTTTTTTTTTAGCAGCTGTCAATTAGAAAAAAACCTGAAAGGCCACCGGCTCCTCTGGGCCCCCTTTCACATCCGTTGTCCCAGGCCCCCTGGGTGTAGCCGTGCTAGCCACCCTCTTGTGGGGGCCATGGGCTAAACAACCGATTAAACTTCTGTAGGGAATATCTTGCATCTGAACCAATTTCTTATTTGTCAGTGGACAATCTATTTTACTTACAATATTGCCTTTCGCAATAGAAAGTGAGGTGATAGGATACTTAAAAATGCTTAAACATTTGACACACATTTTCAATGTACTGACTTTGGTATATGTAAAAATTATCATTAAATTCTTTGAATTCTACACCTAACAGTTTCTGAATTTTTCCTAATATCTTGATATGAAACTCATTACTAAGTAAAGAAACAACATGATCTATATCCTTTTGATACTTTGAAAAAATAATTATATCATCAACATAAATCAACACTAGAACTTTGTCATTAATGCTACTTCGAGCTAATCATACTAAAGTTGATCACTGAGCTAAACACTTCATATGAATCCCCCTTCTCTTGGATATACCCTTGAGCCACCAAACGTGCCTTAAATCGTTTGATTTTCCCCTTTTAGTCTTTCATCACTGTATAGACCCATCTACTAACTTTTGTGAAGTGGGTACCGAAGCCAACTCCCAGACATCCCTCTCTTGCATTGTAGCTATTTCTTCATCCACGGCCTTGCACCATTTTTCAGACTGGGGAGATTTTATGGCCACTTTATAATTTTTGGCTATTTCAAGTTCTATATTGTTCACTTCTGGTTTGTTACTTTTCTGGTCCTTATTATATTTTTCTTATCCTGAAAATTAAGCAAGTGCTGATCATATTGGACTTTATTTTTGGTGTAATATTTCTTAATGTCATTATGCGACCTCAGTCTTTTCTTATCCCCCCCCCCCTGATGTAATAGCAGACATATGTTCTGCTGCCATTGGGTCTTGGTAGGATGTTTTCCTTCCAAGCAATATATGAGTAAGGAGTCAGATCAGAATCCACAGGAGAGTCTGTTTCCTTACTGGTTTCAGATGGGCAGTCACCAGTATCTTCCCTCTCTCCTGCTTCTTCGTCTAACATCCCCTTCCAATACTTTTCTTCAGAATTTACCGAACAGTTAACAGAAGATGTCTTCAAGGTGATAGTACTAGGATAAATAGGGTCCAGGATGCTTTTCTACTGTCTCACCACTCTCCTTAAACCTTACATTACTGGTTTCGATTACCCTCTTTTCTTATGGGATCAAAATCCTGTATCCTTTGGTACCTGTTGAGACCCAGACCGTCCGACCTACCAGAAAGGTGTAAGGTAACTGTATGGACGGCCGGGAAGTGCCACCCAATTTAGACCGGAACCCAGTGGGGGTGGCATCCACAGGGACCGTACCCTCCTTCCCCTACCACCAACCTCTCGGAAGGACTTACGGACCCACATGTTTAACGTGATCGTACTCCGCATGAACACGGCGGCATTTGTGGCAGCGTGCAAATCTAGCGCGCAAACCACGGGGATACCGCACCCGAGATGGCCAACAGCACGCGGCGTTCCGAGGTGGTCACCCACCAAGTACTAACCGCGCCCGATGCTGCTTCACTTCGGTGATCTAACGAGAACCGGTGTTTTCAGCACGGTACGGCCGTTGGCCCTCCTTTGGTACCTGTGACATAACCAACCACAACTTAACCAACTCCTTCCTGAGCCCTCATATCTAATTTTTTCTGAGTTGTTTTGGTCTGCCTTACTACCAAATATTCTGAAGTGAGCTACAGCTGGTTTTCTACCACTGTAGAGTTTGTGTAGAGTTTTGTTTTTAAATTTGTAGCAGATCCAGTTCTTCCTTTACACAATCAAGTGTGGTAAGGTAAAGCCCTTGTAGACCCCATTTTGTTGTGGTGTATAACTATTTGTGTGCTCTGCTTTAATTCCTTAATCCTTTAAATAGGCTTTAAACTGGTTGTGACAAACTCCATGCCATAATCTGTCCAGATACTCAAAATCCTTTTGCATATTAGCCTTTCTTCACTAACTTGAAAATCTTTAAAACTGTGAATACATCTGATTTTTGTTTTAAAAAATAAGCAAACACTTTTTTGATATAGTCATCAGTAATTGATAAAAAATATCTATTTCCACCTAAAGAATTCAGTAAGGGACCACAGACATCCATATGGAGTAACTGTAATGGTCTAGTGGACCTTATCCTACCTATAGGCTGGTATGACACTTGCCTAGTTTTGCCAATTTTGGTGATGACAGTTCAATTTACTGTATTTAAGTCTAGTGAGTCCATTAGCTGCAGAAATTTTACTGGTCTGATATAAATAATCAGCACTGGTGTGGCAATACCTTTTAAGCCATAAATTAGTGTCATTTTTCACCTCAGTTGCTGAATTACTTGGCTTATCTTTCCTTTTGCCCACATCAGTTTCCTGTTTATCTTTGGACGTTACAGAATAAGATTTGCTTTTAGTTTTAGTTCCTTTAAACATCTTATTTTCAGTTTTAGTTAACCTAGTTTCTTTATTTTGGGATTTTCTATCCTTGCTAGAATTTCTATCCCCTTTTGAATCCTTATTTTTATGTTTACTGCCCTCTACATTATTTTTATGTTTACTGCCCTCTACATTGTTCAAATACACAATTGATAGCACTGTGTATGGCTGATAACACGAACAATTGATTAAATATTGTGAGCTAATAAACTTAAAACAATTTAATGATGCAATATGTTATGTAAATGTCATACGAAATGGATAGGTAAGTGTTATCAAATAAGGGGATTCCCCAGTAGTTTTACTGGAGATTCCCCTTATTCGATAACATTATAGCAGTGCTGCCTAATTTTTGAACTGTGGTAAAAATGTGAATTTTTTTAATACATTGGTATACCAAAGATTGCAATTTATACTAGACCGCTCATGGTCACGTACATAAGTATAAGAAAATGACTTTGAAATCGTGTTAGATCAAATAAATTTTTCAAAAAAGGAAGACTTTTTTTAACAATGTAACTTCAAATTCTTGTAAAAAAAAAAAGTATGTAGAAAAAGAGTTGGGTGCACTATGTAATGTATATATTGTAACAAGACTAACAAGGATAAAAAGGGAAGCGATATTGAATTTCATTTCAATTCTGATTTGACTCATTTAAAATAATAATGATACAAAGAATTCAGCCTACAGTTAGAATAGACCAATAAATATCAGAAGCAACAGAAGAAAATAAGCAAAGTCACACATACTTCTTTAACTGTATCAAAAACAGGTAATCCTAAATGAGTTGAACCACCTTTACCAGGAGAAACACCACCAACAATTTGGCTTCCATACTCAATAGCTTGTCTACTATGAAAAGAGCCCTGAAAGAGTAATTGCACATAGGAAATAAAGCAGCTAAGTTCCATTAAATTTAACATCTATACACAGGTTAAGCATTTTAAAAATTTATTTGAATTTCTAATTTAAAAATTAAAAAGCAGCTTAGGTAAAATTTTATTTTTAAAACAAGCTCTATGAATTAAAAATGTCTTGAAAATCTAATATTTTTGACTAACACTAGTCTGCAAAGATTTTGTGGTTAAAGAAACAAAGCATATAATTTATATATGATGTACAGAATTTTAAATAATGATATCCATTTTTCTACATCATGTATAATTTTTGTGCAATTAGCTTTTTATTAATTTCTGAAATTTGGCATTCTAAAATGAGCGTTTTTAGGCAATTTTGGTGAAAATTTATAAATGGATCAGTTTAGCAAATCACATTTAATGTTTTTTTCCAAAATCAACTAAAAAATTATGCAATTTTGCTGGCTGAAAAGGAAAGATACCACACAAAAAACAAGATATATCATGCTTAAGCAATGGGCATTTACAATGGAGAGGGTAAACTATCTGCATATATTAAGTTTTATCATGCCATTAGAAGCGTTTAATTTTTTTTTTTCATATACAAATGAGACAGTAGAGTTCTCCAGCATTAACATGGAATCCAAAATACACAATTCAAGTGGGATAGCAAACATGATCAAGAAAAATCACCCTTTCTCTTTTAAACACAATAAAATCTAAGTTAATACTAACCTAAGACACACACCTCAGAAACACTATACGTGTTTTGAATGTGTAAAATGCCCTCACTGGGGTCTCTTTTGAAAACCAGATGGAGAAAACACCTATACAAGCAACCCTTCCTATGACGTGAATATAGGGTTGCCATATGTTGAAGTTCGGAGAGGGTTGCTAGATTTGGCGACTCTTCAAAGGTTCAAAAGCCACCTTGAAATAATAAATATTCCAAGAGATACGAGAGACTTTTAGAAGTTTTTACAGAGAGTACATAAAAGGAGTCATCACTCGGAGAGCAGGTGACATGATAGGAGCTATATTGAACTGTGATATATCTCAATGTTTTGAGAGCAGAAGCTGCTATTTTGTGAAATTAGATACGTCATTGTTTCGAGAATAGGATCTGTTGTTTTGTGAAATTAATGGAGCATTTAAGTGCTGTTTTACTGTTCCTGTTTATGCTGTGCTTGTGAATAAACATATTAGTTATCCAGAAATTTGAACTCATTCTTGTATCATGAGCACACACCCACGATTCCAGAGGAAATGTTGTAACAATAAGTATACAGGGTATCTCACAAAAAGTGAACAGTGGAAAATGTTTTGAACCATTGGTTGTAGATACATAGATCCAATGGCAAAAATGAGGTAGGAAGTTATGAAATAGTAACTTAAATGATGTGCAATATTATTGTAAAAAAAATATAAGTATTAACTTTTTATACAGCTCCTCTAGCGAAAAAAGTTAAATTACAAAAATGTTGTCAATACTTTATTTGGTTAAACTAAACAAAAATTTGAATCTCAAAAGTTCAAATTTAGGACAAAATAAATTCTCAAACTTCCTGACTTATAGGTAACTTTTCAATACTCATGCAATCAGCAAAATTCATGAATCCAGGGGCCATTAACAAATTGAATTGATTCACAGAAATCATTTTTAGTAGGATTTTAAAGCAATTTTTTCCATGGTTTGTCCTTGAAACTATTAGAGACAGGTTGCAGATTTATAGATGATTTTAACAATCGTCGTCTTAACCCATTAGAGACTGACGTTGCGTTTTCGTAGCATTAATTTAAATATTTGTAAATTATTTTCTAAGTAGTGTTTTAAAATATTTTTTGTGTATGTTGTAGAAGAAGCTTCAGTGTTTTTGGAAAAAAATAGATTTTTGTTTCAGTTTGTAAATTTTTAGAGAAATTAATAACTGTATTGAGTCTTTTTTGCAAAATTTTATTTGTTAACTTTGAGTTGCTCTCACATATGGCAGCGCAGGTCCTGTTAAATTATGAAGCAATTCTTATTTTCTACAGACATTAGTTTACGAAATGGCGTCGAATGGCAAGGACATTTTTTTGTTTTTATTATTGTAGATAAGTTATTTGAAATGTTGCAAAAACGCAACGTCAGTCCTTAACAGTGTATGAATGAACATAAACTAATATTTTATTTGCAATTGGATTTCCTTTTCAGATAAATCTATATCTCGAAAATAACAATTTCTAATGGTGACTAAAGCCGTGGACTACCTACAAAAATTAGATGATGATGGTTCAGAATTTTCATCAGATGAAGATTGTGAAGATAAAACTGATTTAGTTATAATCCCACAGGGTCTCGACGTTTTGATAGATGAAGAATGCATTGATGACGACATATACGAAGATAAATTGCCAATACCAAAAGACATAACAGTTGAGGTTGAAATCTCTTCATCTAAAAACATAATAAAACATCCAATTCATCTAAGGAGAAATTTCTTGGTCAAAGTATTCGCCCATATATGCGATGGTACCTGATGACAAGGAATCTACAGAAAATGCAAGAAAAGATACAATTATGGAAAAAGTGCACAATCTCGATGCCATGAATGTATTTTAATGAATCTCTTGGAGCATATCTCTCAAGAATCTGAAATATATGCACATCAGAATAATATTCAAAATTTTTCTCTTTCTGTTCCAATGTTGACGTGCTTTATAGACTTTCTCCTTTGCACTGGATATGTATGGCTTCCTCAAGAAAAAGTACACTGGTCAATTGCTGATAATGTCAGTTGCCCATTAGTACATGCAACAATGTTGCTTGCGATATATACTAGTATAAAGCATAATCTCCATATGGCAGATAATAGTGCTTTGAATAAAACCGATAAATTGGCAAAGGTTCGGCCATATATAAATATCTTAAATGCTAATTTTATGAAATATGGTGTTTTTTCAACACATCTTTATATCGATGAAAAATGATACCATACTATGGTCAACATTTTTGTAAAATGTTTATGAAGGGAAAGCCCGTTCATTTCGGATATAAAGTTTGGTGCTTATGTTCATCAGAAAATGTCCCATCATACCGGTGCCCCATAATACCGGCCTCATAATACTGGAAAATGCCCCATAATACCGGTGAATAAAATGAAAAAGGAAAAACGTGGAACATTTGAATCCGCCTTTGATAAGACACAACATTGCAGTAGTTCGTTGGAATGATAATGTTGTCGTCTCAATGGCTACTAACTGGGATACAATTGAACCACCAGCAATGGTCAAAAGGTACTCAAGAAAAGAAAAAAAATCTATATCCATAAAGCAACCCAAACTCATCAGAAATTACAACAAATATATGGGTGACGTGGACCTACTTGATAATTTTACAGCTATGTATAGAGTGCAAATAAAGAGCAAGAAATGATAAGGTGGCTGATTTTCACAAACTTTATTGACGTCGCTAAAACAAATTCATGGAAACTCTATAACATTGCTATAGAGACAAAACTTTATCTTTTAGATTTTCAACGAAGTGTTGCTTTGTCATTACTAAAAACAAAAGATGAAGCTTCTCAAGATATGCAACCTTCATCTTCATTTACCCATTGGTCGGCCATCTGCATTTCAGAATTTAGCTTTGAACGAAACCAGAAAAGATCCTACAAATCATATTATTGAAATAAATCAGACAAACAAAAGAAAAAGATGCAAACATTGTAGCAGTTAGACAGGAACTGTTTGTAAAAAATGTAGTGTGCCTCCGCATAGTAAATGCTTCAAAGATTTTCATGTATTCACAGAGTAATCGCAATGTACTGACGTTGCGTTTTCGTAACATTTTGTATTTCATTAACCAATAAATATTTTTTTCATCAGACACTTTTTTTTCTCTTAATTAGTCACTAATATATGTAAAAACTTAATTTAGTTCATTTTCGTCTAGTGAAAGGTAGTTCGGTTCTTAATGGGTTAAGAGAGAAAGTCCGCTTAGCCGCGCTGAAAGCGAGGGTTGGCTGCAAAGTGAAGTTGAACATGTCTCTCTGGCCTGCTGTGTGGAGGTTACTGAGTCGTTTCGTGATCGGGTCTTTTTCAGGACTGAACTCTGCTCATACACTAACAAAGGCACGCAGCATCCAGATTATCTTAAACAGCTCACTTTGGAAACTATTTATAAAATTCCCGGTGAAGCGTTGCAGATTTATACTGATGGAAGTAGGGGTGATGGCGCCATCTCCGGTAGCGGGGTGTACATCAAGCAGGGGAATGGCATTAGAACATGTAGGAGAAACCCCAACTGCTGCTGAGTTTTTTGGGCGGAACTCATAGCCATTGAGGAGGCCTTGAGTTATTGTGTCAAAGAGATAGTCAATACAGACATCTGGATTCTGAGTGATAGCTGTAGTTCTATTCAGCACCTGGCTGAGTGATGGAGACATGGTGACGGAACGACAGTGAATATTGTTCAGCATTTGGGTTACTTGTGTGCCCAAAATAGAATATTTTTCAATGGGTACCTTCTCACATAGACATTTACGGTAATGAGGTTGCGGATGGTCTGGCCAAGGAGGGCAGCCTCAGGAGTTCTATTGACGGTGGCTGTCTTTCTTCCTCGGAACTTGCCTCTCGTGTCAAACTTGAAATCAACTCCACTTGGAGAAAGGCCCCCGTACATGAGTGGTATGATTGTAGCCGTCCTGGTGCTGCTTTGACTGGGGCGGGCAGTAGGGGTGAACAGACGGCTCTGGCCAGACTCCGCAGCGGCCATCTTCATGCTCTTCAACATGTGTTGGGTTCTAAGGTACATCACCTTTGCCCAAAGTGCAATTTGGCTCAGGCCTCTCCTGCCCATACCTTGACATGTATTGGATGCCAGAGGAGCCAGCTGTACTCCAGTTCTGGAGAAGTTCTTCATCTTCTGAAGACTAACGGGTTCATGAACTTGATCTGATGTTGCTGTCGGTCAAGTGGGATAAGAAACAACAACAAAGACAGGTCACTGGTTAAAAGTTATTTTAACATTTAAATAAAGTAAATAAAACAGATTATTGTGATTTTGTCAGTCTGTCAGATAGTTTCTTAATAAAATCTGTGGAAAAATAAGCATTTTCTTCAATTTTTGAAAACAACTAAGATCATTTAAAATCACTGTCTTTAGCTGATTGAAGTTCCTAACACATTTTTGTAACTACACTTATTCCACCAAAATGAAAGACCTTATAGACGAATTGGTAAAGGCTCTTGCATTCAGACCAGCAGGTGGCTGGTTTAGGGATACTGAAGAAGTTTAGGGATACTGAAGAAGACATTCAGTACTTATGGATCGTATGCTCGAATGTGGATAGCATGAGAAATAAGCTAAAATATCTATTTAATCATTTTCTATATCAGGGTTCGTACTTAATTTTGAAAACAAAAATTAAGGAGTTTTTAATAGAACATCAAACATTTTTAAGGAGTTTATAGATAACACGCTCAAACCCTCTACTTTATATAAGCCTTATTTACCCACCAAAAAATATGTTCCAGAAAAATTTGCTTAAATTACAAATTTCTTTAAATAATCTATATAAATAAAATTGAAAATCTGTATGTTTGTCTCGTCACCACGGGAGAACAGCGGAATCGAATTTGATGAAATTTTTTGGGTAGGCTGGGAAGAGCCACATTTAAAATTTAGTCAGTGTTTCGAGTTTCTAAGACCAGAGGTTGGCAACAGTGGCGCACCCACGGGGAGGGGGGGGGGGGGGCTTGGGCTGACAAAGCAAAAAGCAAAGGGCGCTGTTAGCGCAAGGGAGAATTAGGTCTGTCTTCGAGAAAGTACCAGATGCTCTGAAGAGTAACATAGGCGCCTCCCTGTCTCTATATAAACAATGAACGGCGGGGAAGCGGCTGTTCACTCGGAAACTCGAGGATTTCGTTTACCCAGTGAGAAAATTGTGGAAGTGAATAGATCGAGCCAGCGCTTTGCGAATTAAGTGTTGCTGTGAGTTGAAATAAAGTGTGACGTTATGACACAGTGTGATAACCGTGAATTGGTAGTTTCAGAGAGAGGACCTGTGTGGTGAATAGTTGAATTTAATAATGGTCCTGAACTTTCAACTGATCTAACAGTGAAATGCATCTTTAACGATCAGTGTGTGTGTTTATGTGCGTATTTGGGCTATATAGCAAATTTTGTGCTTGAATAACTGAGGAGCAAGGTCAAAAAAACGATAATGAGTGAAAAACGAAAAGGGCTAGGCCAACAGACACTGGGAAATTATTTTTTAAAAAAAAAGTATGATTGAAAATAGGGCTGACAAAGCCAAAAGCAAAGGGTGCTTTTAGCGCAAGGGAGAACTAGGTCTGCCTTCGAGAAAGTACCAGATGCTCTGAAGAGTAATATCACAGGCGCCTCCCTGTCCCTATATAAACAGTGAACGGCGGGGAAGCGGCTGTTCACTCGGAAACTCGAGGATTTCGTTTACCCAGTGAGAAAATTGTGGAAGTGAATAGATCATGCCAATGCTTTGCGAATTAAGTGTTTCTGTGAGTTGAAATAAAGTGTGACGTTACGACACAGTGTGATAACAGTGAATTGGTAGTTTCGGAGCGAGGACCTGCGTGGTGAATAGTTGAATTTAATAATGGTCCTGAACTTTCAACTGATCTAACAGTGAAATGCATCTTTAACGATCAGTGTGTGTGTTTATGTGCGTATTTCGGCTATATAGCAAATTTTGTGCTTCAATAACTGAGGAGCAAGGTAAAAAAAAAACGACAATGAGTGAAAAACGAAAAGGGCTAGGCCAACAGACACTGGTAAATTATTTTTTAAAAAAAAGTATGATTGAAAATAGTGACGAAAATAGGGCTGACAAAGCAAAAAGCAAAAGGTGCTGTTAGCGCAAGGGAGAACTAGGTCTGCCTTCGAGAAAGTACCAGATGCTCTGAAGAGTAACATCACAGGTGTTAAGTAACACACATTGATTTCGTTATTCAAATTTTATATTTAAATTTGCATTTCTTGTGAATTTGTTTATTTTAGTTCTTGTGATGGCAACACCATTTTTTGTAATGATGCTATGGCAACACTCTTGGGTTTTTATAGACGTTGTCAGATGAACAAGCGGTTTTGTTTACGAGTTGACGTTGGCTGTAAGAGCTGTGCGAATGTTAAGTTTTGAAATAAATACATGGTTCCTGAAAAGCAGTTGTAATTATTTTCGTACATATTGAAACGAGTGAAGTAGGGTAAATTTCTACGGCGTTTCTGACATTTGGTGACCCGGACGTGACAGTGAAGATAGAAAAGTTAGTTTCGTTTAGAATTTTGTTTTAACTAAGCCTGTCGCTGTCATATTTTCATAATGGAACTGCTCATAAGAAAGCGAAAGCCGATTCGAGCGTCTTTTACAAAGTCGTATAACATTTTGACAACGGCTTTAATTGATGAGGAACCAGACGATAAAATTATTCAAACACATTGGAGAGCAAATATGTAGAGATTAATGTTGAATTTAGCAGAGATAGACGACGAAATCTGTAACGCTTTGCTTGCCGATGATTCAAAAGTGGAAGAATATGAAACTGAATATGGGGTAATAGAAGAATATCGCGGAAAAATGGTTACAGCTAGGGTTGGCGTCGAAATGCATTTAAATAAAACCGCAACCAAACCAAGTGAGGGTTTTACCCATGTTCAAGAAAAAACGATACTGAAGCTTCCTAAAATTGAATTTTTGAAATTCAGGAGTGAAATAAAAGATTGGCTAGCATTCTGGAGTCAATTCAAGAGAATCCATGAAGATAAATTGATGGAGGAAGAAGATAAATTTCAATATTTAATCCAGTCTATGATCGTTGGCACAAGAGCAAGAGAAATAGTAGACAGCTTCCCTCCTACTGCAAATTATTCAAAAGCTGTTGAAAGCCTTAAAAATAGATTTGGAAGGGAAGAGCTACTTATAGAGTTCTATGTCAGAGAATTGCTTGGACTGGTGATTAAAAATGCAGTGTCTTCAAAATCCAAAGCAAATACAGCTCAATTGTATGATAAGTTAGAATCTCATTTAAGGTCTCTTGAATCAATTGGTATGACTTCTGACAAATACGCAGCAATGCTTTTTCCTCTTGTCAAATCTTGCATACCAGAAGAAATACTACGAGTCTGGTTAAGAAATCCGGTGGCGGCTAAATTTTGAAGAAAGTGATACTTACATTGATAAGTTGAAAAACCTGTTATTGTTCCTAAGAACTGAAGTAGAAGGTGAAGAACATATCTCGCTTGCTAAAGCTGGTTTTAAGCAAAATGAGAAAAGTATTCGAAAGGAAATCTGTAAGGAAACGGGTATGAATTTACCGACTGCTATTGATTTATTTTTAGGGATAAATTCATGTGAAAAGCCCATTTGTGTATTTTGCGGAAAATTTCATGAAAGTAAAGAATGCTTCAAAGCTCAAAAAACTTCCGTTAGAAGAGAAGCACGATATTTTAAAAAGAAAGAAGGGATGCTTCACTTGTTTGCGGATTGGACATCGTTCTAAACAGTGTTCAACACAAATCAAATGTTCGGTGTATAATTTGTTCCAAAAGGCACTGGGTAGTTATGTGTCTTGAACTAACCAATAATAAAAAGGCTTCTGTTACAGAGTTCAAAGAAGGTATGGATCAGCATATTACTTTATCCAGCCAATGCCACTCTGAAGAAGTACTTTTGCAAACACTGCTTGTGGTTCTTAAAGCTCAAGGAAAAGATAGAAAAGTTAGGGCACTGATTGATACAGGTTCTCAGCGTTCTTATATTCTGGAAAGTACTGCAAGGCAGATGGGATTTGATCCTGTGAATACTGATATATTAACACAAGTCGTGTTTGGAGGAATCACCTCTAGGAGAGAGCACAAGTGCTACAATGTAATTTTGAATAGTTCAGTTAATAACTATTGCTGTAAAATTAAAGTGTTAGACCAACCTACTATATGTGGTTCAATACCAAGACTCAAGACTGGATCATGGTTGGAAGAAATGAGACAAAAGGGAATCCAGCTCACGGATATAGGATTCCCTTTTGTCTCATTTCTTCCCTGGGCCAATTCTCCTCTCCTTAGCCGATCTGGAAAACCTGGGCTCCCCCGAGCCCACCATATCGACACCGTGCTCAACGTGGATGCTCGATCCACATAGACGAGTGCAGGACAGAACTCCCAACATCACGCTTCCAACAGCTCAAAAACTTTCGTTAGAAGAGAAGTACGATATTTTAACACAAGTCGTGTTTGGAGGAATCACCTCTAGGAGAGAGCACAAGTGCTACAATGTAATTTTGAATAGTTCAGTTAATAACTATTGCTGTAAAATTAAAGTATTAGACCAACCTACTATATGTGGTTCAATACCAAGACTCAAGACTGGATCATGGTTGGAAGAAATGAGACAAAAGGGAATCCAGCTCACGGATATAGGAAGCAATCAGCCACCTATTGAGATACTTATTGGAGCCGATTTTGCTGGTCAACTTTACACAGGACTCGTTCATCGGCTAAAGTGTGGACTGGTCGCTGTGCAAACTCATCTAGGATGGGTTGTAATGGAAAAGTCTCAAGAGGATTCAAAGTATAACAATTATGGTTCTGCTTTAATTTCACTTTCAAATCATAGTAACAATGTTCATGATTTATGGAAGTTAGAAGCTATTGGAATCACTGAGCCATGTGAACACCAAAGCAAAGACGAAGTAGAAACAGCTGTTTCGGATCATTTCAAGAAAACAGTTAGAATTAATGAAGACGGAAGATATCAAGTTAGTCTTCCTTGGATGCATAATCAAGGAGAATTACTGACTAATAGAGAAATAGCTGAGAAGAGATTGAATTTCACAACATCTAAACTCATGAAAGGAAAGTTTGAAAGCTACAATGCTGTTTTCCATGAGTGGTGGCAAGAAGGAATAATCACAGAAAGTTCAGAGAATAGTGGTCATTTTTTACCTCATCGAGGAGTATTTAAGTGCAATTCATCGACTAATGTTAGACCTGTCTTTGATGCATCCTGTAAACAGAAAGGATCTTATTCCTTAAATGACTGTTTGGCAAAGGGACCAAATCTATTGGAATTAATTCCCACAATACTTTTGAAGTTTCGAGAGAAAAAAATTGACGTTATTTCGGACATAAAGAAGGCTTTCTTGCAAATATCTGTTGATAAAAGTGATCAAGAATTTTTAAAATTTCTTTGGTGGCAAGGTGAAAGCCAGAATGCCATAAAGATTTTTCAACATTGCAGAGTAGTCTTTGGATTAAACTGTAGTCCTTTTCTTCTTGGAGCAGTGATACAACACCATTTGAACAAATATTCATCTTCAGCTCAACATAATGTAGCACAGAAACTTAAATCAGCATTTTATGTTGATAATTGTGTGTGTTCTGTAGACTCTAAAGTGGAATTGCAGGAATTTGTTCAAATATCCACAGAGGTGATGGCAGAAGGAAAATTTGAATTAAGAGACTGGGAACATACCGAAATAACGGATACTTGTGTCAAATTTAATTCGTCAACAGTCTTGGGATTGTTATGGGACAAACAAGAAGATATATTATTCTGTGACATCGCAGCGATAAACAAACCTGAAGGGACCATCAGTAGAAGAACTATTTTATCTATTGCACAAAGACTATTTGACCCTATAGGTTTCACTTGTCCAGTTACATTGTATCCTAAGTTGTTATTACAAAATAGTTGGAAATCTAAATTGAGTTGGGATGCTGAAGTATCGAAAGATGTTTCACATAACTTTTTGAAATGGATAGCTGAACAACAAATGCTTAATGTCGTGAGGATTCCTAAACATGCTTTTACCAATGATAACTCAACATTGAGTCTACATGTGTTTTGTGATGCATCTGGGATTTCATATGCTGCTGTTGTATATTTGCGATATGAAACCGATACTAATATTTCCGTGCAGCTACTCATGGCAAAATCAAGAGTTGCACCATTAAAACCCATTTCTATTCCAAGACTAGAACTTTTAGCTTGTTGTATTGGTGCACGTCTAGCAGACTTTGTGAAGAAAAGCTTGAAATTTAATTCTGTTAGAGAATATTTCTGGACGGATTCTTCTACTGCCCTACACTGGATTAAAAGAAATGAGCAGTGGGGAGTATTTGTCAAAAATAGAGTAAATGAAATAGAGTAAATTTTAGGGGTAGTACAATAGACCTCTGGTCGATGTGCTGGGCTCTTTTGGAGCCACCCACCTTCATTTCATTCATTCATTCATTCAAATGAAATCCAGAAATTATCTAATATTGAAAATTGGAGACATGTTAATAGCCAAAATAATCCTGCTGATCTGCCCTCCAGAGGATGCTCAATGAAGAAATTAATTGAATCCAGATGGTGGAAGGGGCCTCCATGGCTGAAACAGAATGAAAAGGATTGGCCACACTCTGAATGCACGGTTAATGAAATAGACGTGCTGCAAGAAAGAAAAAATATATCTACGGTTCTGTTGAGTAAAACGTCTAAAGAGACATGGTTTCTATCATATTTTTCAAAGTATACAAAAATTGTAAAAATAGTAGGATGGATTTTGAGATTTCTTCAGAATGCTCGAAAGAAGATTCATGATCGAAACACTGGAGAATTATCTGCTGATGAGTTGAATAAAGCTGAAAAGGCAATTATCAAAACTGTTCAGAGAGACACCTTTACCAAAGAATGGTTAAATAGTTTGAAATCCTTGTGTCTGTTGAAAGACCGTGATGATTTAATTCGAGTGGAAACAAAGTTGACGGAACGTAAAGATGAAGATAATTTCAAGTACCCAATACTACTGCCAAGCGAACATAAATTAGTAGAACTTATCATCCAAGAACACCATGCAACCACACTTTATGCCGGATTACATTCTTTATTGTCAGATTTGCGTGAAAAATTCTGGATACTTAATGGAAGGAGAACAGTACGCCGTGTAATTTCGAAATGCATTAGATGCAAGAGACACAATGCAAAATGTATACAAACAACTCCAGTTCCTCTTCCAGAAGACAGAGTGAGACAAGCGTCAGTTTTTGAGATTACTGGAGTAGATCTGGCTGGACCCCTAATATTGAGGGGAGGTGTGAAAAGTTGGGTTGTTCTCTACACGTGTGCTGTTTATAGGGCTATTCATTTGGAACTCATAACATCATTATCTACTAAAGCTTTTCTGCTCAGTTTCAGACGATTCATAGCACGTCGTGGAAGACCTAATACCATCTATAGTGATAATGGAAGTAATTTTGTTGGAGCTGATAATCTTCTACAAAGAATTGATTGGAAAACCATTGAAATAGAAAGAGCCGTCAAAAGAATTACTTGGAAGTTCAATCCACCCTCTGCTGCTTGGTGGGGAGGGTTTTGGGAACGTCTTGTGCAGATGGTTAAGAGACTGTTGAGACGGGTCTTGGGAACAGCTTCTTTAGACTATGAAGAAATGATGAGCATTCTCTGCGATTGCGAAGCAATAATTAATGCCAGACTACTGACTTACATTTCCGAAGATCCTGAGAACCCAACTCCTTTGACTCCGGCTATGTTCTTGCAGGACATGCAGACGGTGGGAGTGCCAGACTTGGACCTTTAGGACAAAGTGGATCTCACAAAAAGACTGTTGTTACTAGAAGTGGCAGAACAATTAGACTCCCATCTAGGTTTAGATAAATGTAGAAAAGTTTAATTTCCATTTAAATGCTAATTTATCTTTAATTTATTATAAGTTTTGATCATAATGTTTAAATCAAAAGGTGGGAGAATGTTAAGTAACACACATTGATTTTGTTATTCAAATTTTATATTTAAATTTGCATTTCTTGTGAATTTGTTTATTTTAGTTCTTGTGATGGCAACACCATTTTTTGTAATGATGCTATGGCAACACTCTTGGGTTTTTGTAGACGTTGTCAGATGAACAAGCGGTTTTGTTTACGAGTTGATGTTGGCTGTATGAGCTGTGCGAATGTTAAGTTTTTAAATAAATACATGGTTCCTGAAAAGCAGTTGTAATTATTTTTGTACATATTGAAATGCGTGAAGTTGGGTAAATTTCTACGGCATTTCTGACAACAGGCGCCTCCCTGTCCCTATATAAACAGTGAACAGCGGGGAAGCGGCTGTTCACTCGGAAACTCGAGGATTTCGTTTACCCAGTGACAAAATTGTGGAAGTGAATAGATCGTGCCAACGCTTCGCGAATTAAGTGTTACTGTGAGTTGAAATAAAGTGCGATGTTATGACACAGTGTGATAACAGTGAATTGGTAGCTTCGGAGCGAGGACCTGTGTGGTGAATAGTTGAATTTAATAATGGTCCTGAACTTTCAACTGATCTAACAGTGAAATGCATCTTTAACGATCAGTGTGTGTGTTTATGTGCGTATTTCGGCTATATAGCAAATTTTGCGCTTGAATAACTGAGGAGCAAGGTCAAAAAAATGACAATGAGTGAAAAACGAAAAGGGCTAGGCCAACAGACACTGGGAAATTATTTTTTAAAAAAAAGTATGATTGAAAATAGTGGCATTCCTAACGACGTTTCCCTGAGCTCTGGTTACATTGATGAGACTGCAGTCGAAGCAAGCAACAGCCGTGACCCCGGGCTGTCTTCAAACGCTTGCGAGGAGGTAAAGGTAGGTCAAAACACAATATCAAACACAGTTGAAATGGAAATTCTGGCTGCAGATATTTCTAATTATGTCAAGAAATCTAACCTCACTGATGAAGATAGGATAACAGCACTAAAAAATCTCTGGGAACCATATGCAAATTACAATTTTCCTGCCATTGTCACTAGTGCTGTATCAAGTCAAGGAAAACCTCACCACACTCGGAAGTTCTGCTCATCTTGGCTGAGTAAGCATAACTGGCTAGCTTACTCAAAGGCAGAGGACAGTGCCTATTGCAAATTTTGTGTTGTCTTTGCACCCTATGAAGTCGGTTTAAGATCGACACAAGCCACAGGTCAACTTGTTTCAAAAGGATTTAATAATTGGAAGAAGGCCTTGGAGAAATTCAGCCAACATGAAACTTTTTTCTATCATAAGGATTCAGTTCTCAAAGCCGATGAGTTCTTAAGGGTCACAGAAGGAAAAATGGTTCCTGTGGATCAAGTAATGGACAGAGGCAAGCAAAAACAAGTTTTGCAGAATAGGGCTATTCTTAAACCTATTATCAAAACAGTGATTTTTTGTGGAAAACAAGGGCTGGGCATGAGAGGGCATAGAGACTGTGGGGATTTGGACGTATTGTCAGAACAATGCCAAAGCGAAGGAAATTCTAGAGCCCTTTTGTGACTCCGAGTTGATGCAGGAGAAGAAATACTGAAAACTCACCTACAAGATTGTGCAAAAAATGCAACTTACATACGTTGGAATATACAAAATGAGATTATTTCAGCATGCAATGATTCCATTGTGAAGCACATAGCAACTGAGGTGAATGAGGCCAAATGTTTTGCGGATTTATGTGACGAAACCACAGATATTGCAATGGTAAAGCAAATGACACTTTGCGTTCGTTATTTGAAAAGGTTTGATACAAATGATAAGTATAAAATTGAATTTAAGGGGTAGTCTCACTCATTGACTCCCTATACCATCAATGCAATTTTATAAAAATGAGCAGTAATAAAAAAAATACTGAATATGAAAGTCTGAAATTTACTTTGCTTGTAAAATATGTTTTTTTGAATCTTCTAATACAATTAGAGCACTCTTTATAGTTAGTAAATATATTAAATTAATTTACAAAAAAGACATATTTTCTAATTTTGGCTTATTGTGTGGTGGCGCCATCTAGAAATGAAATGAG